>CAKXYN010000069.1:12400000-13600000 GCA_935064755.1 Tragelaphus eurycerus
AAGAGAGAAGGATGAGTTAAAGAAGGAACCACTGAGTTTAAAAGAAGAATTTAGAGCAAATTGGGAGGACCTGGAACTTGCTGGGTTTAGAAATAAAACTGTTCCTCATTTCCATCCTCTCCAGATGGCAAAGGATTCTCGACATAAGAAATGGTCTCAGAGTAAAGATTACTCGAGATTGTGGCTGTAAGACCCTTTATTATGACCTTTAAAAGACTTTGAGTAGATCTTTTAAACTAGACAAAAGCACTTCTAAGATAAATAGATGCCAAAGAGTGCTCAAACTACTGCACAATTGCACTCATCTCACACGCTAGTAAAGTAATGCTCAAAATTCTCCAAGCCAGGCTTCAGCAATATGTGAACCATGAACTTCCTGATGTTCAAGCTGGATTTAGAAAAGGCAGAGGAACCAGAGATCAAATTGCCAACATCCGGTGGATCATGGAAAAAGCAAGAGAGTTCCAGAAAAACATCTATTTCTGCTTTATTGACTATGCCAAAGCCTTTGACTGTGTAGATCACAATAAACTGTGGAAAATTCTGAAAGAGATGGGAATACCAGACCACCTGATCTGCCTCTTGAGAAATCTGTATGCAGGTCAGGAAGCAACAGTTAGAACTGGTCATGGACCAACAGACTGGTTCCAAATAGGAAAAGGAGTATGTCAAGGCTGTATATTGTCACCATGTTTATTTAACTTCTATGCAGAGTACATCATGAGAAATGCTGGACTGGAAGAAACGCAAGCTGGAATCAAGATTGCCGGGAGAAATATCAATAACCTCAGATATGCAGATGACACCACCCTTATGGCATAAAGTGAAGAGGAACTAAAAAGCCTCTTGATGAAAGTGAAAGTGGAGAGTGAAAAGGTTGGCTTAAAGCTCAACATTCAGAAAACGAAGATCATGGCATCTGGTCCCATCACTACATGGGAAATAGATGGAGAAACAGTGGAAACAGTGTCAGACTTTATTTTTCTGGGCTCCAAAATTACTGCAGATGGTGACTGCAGCCATGAAATGAAAAGACGCTTACTCCTTGGAAGGAAAGTTATGACCAACCTAGACAGCATATTCAAAAGCAGAGACATCACTTTGCCAACAAAGGTTCGCCTAGTCAAGGCTATGGTCTTTCCTGTGGTCATGTATGGATGTGAGAGCTGGACTGTGAAGAAGGCTGAGCGTGGAAGAATTGATGCTTTTGAACTGTGGTGTTGGAGAAGACTCTTGAGAGTCCCTTGGACTGCAAGGAGATCCAACCGGTCTATTCTGAAGGAGATCAGCCCTGGGATTTCTTTGGAAGGAATGATGCTAAAGCTGAAACTCCAGTATTTTGGCCACCTCATGCGAAGAGTTGACTCATTGGAGAAGACTCTGATGCTGGGAGGGATTGCGGGCAGAAGGAAAAGGGGACGACAGAGGATGAGATGGCTGGATGGCATCACTGACTCGATGAATGTGAGTCTGAGTGACCTCCGAGAGCTGGTGATGGATAGGGAGGCCTGGCGTGCTGCAGTTCATGGGGTCGCAGAGTCGGACACGACTGAGCGACTGATCTGATCTGATCTGAATCTCAAAATAGCTCTGAGTAATCTGGAGCTGGGCTGCCCAGTGCAGTAGCCACTAACCACACATGACCCTTGTGTGCATACTTGAAGTGTAGCTAATCCAAACTGAGAGGTACTTTGAGTGTAAAATATACACTAGATTTCAACAAATAGTAGGAAAAAAAGCAAAATACCTTATTAATAATTCATTAATTCATTGATTACCACATTGAAGTGGTAATATTTTGGATATATTCAGTTAAATAAAATGTATTACTAAAATTACTTCCATTTGTTTTATTATTAAAGTGTGGCTCTTAGAACTTTAAAAAATACGTATGTGGTTCATATTGGTAGCTTACATTGTATTTCTATTAGATGGCACTAGTGCAGGCTCAGTTGCGACTTCACTTTCACTTTTCACTTGCATGCATTGGAAAAGGAAATGGCAACCCACTCTAGTGTTCTTGCCTGGAGAATCCCAGGGACGGGGAAGCCTGGTGGGCAGCCGTCTATGGGGTCACACAGAGTCAGACAGGACTAAAGCGACTTAGCAGCAGCAGCAGCAGTGTAGAAACAGAGAAGGCAATGGCAACCCACTCTGGTACTCTTGCCTGGAAAATCACATGGAGGGAGGAGCCTGGTGGGCTGCAGTCCATGGGATTGCTAGGAATCGGACACGACTGAGTGACTTCACTTTCACTTTTCACTTTCATGCATTGGAGAAGGAAATGGCAACCCACTCCAGTCTTCTTGCCTAGAGAATCCCAGGGACAGGGGAGCCTGGTGGGCTGCCGTCTATGGGGTCGCACAGAGTTGGACACGACTGAAGTGACTTAGCAGCAGCAGTGTAGAAAAAGGCCTGTCCCAAGAAGAATCTTAGGTATAGATTTTATCTAGTGAAATGAACAATAATGAGGTACATAGAAAATCCATAATGTTTTTAAAGGAATTCTGTCAGATTCAAGTAAGTATCTAAAATGATAGGAGACTTCTAGACCACCCAACTTTCTACAATAGGTATGCAGGCTGAGAAAGCTAGTTGGCTGTAATTATAGGCCATTTGTATTTAAAAAGAAATGACATCTCAGAAGGTGGAGCCAAGAATCAGAGGACTGAATCCAGAGAAGACCTAGACCCTTATCAAGAAAGCTTGCCTGCTTTAGTTGGAAAACCTGATAATATGTACCTGGATAGATTTCAGAATTGCTATTCTATGGAACAATTACTGCTATTGTCTCCTATTATGTTATTTTTGAATGGGAATAAATATGGGGGGTTACCATACCCCTGTTTCAACAGTTTATGTTGGGAGTATGGTTCAGTTTAAGGCAGAATTTAGAGGAAATACATAGGACTTGTTAGGCCTGAATACTAACCTTAATCTCTGATTGCAGAGGAGCTATCCACGAGAAACCCTTTCTATATCTATACCAGATTCAGATGACAAGATCATGGCCTTTGAGTCTAAAGGGGTCACTGGATGAAATCTCAGGGGTCTTAGGAGGGCAGTGTATTTTTTCTATGGGAAGAATTTAAATAATTGTGACCATGGGGTGAACTTGATGGATTACAATTGACCACACATTATTTAAAACTTTCTAATTAAGAGGTAGAGTTTATTCCTCCCACCCTTTGAATCCGGGCTGGTGTTTTTACTTGTTTTGTCCAGTTGAAAGTGGTGTTGTGCAATATCCCCAAACCTAGACCTTAAGAGGCCTTACAGCTTCTATTCTTGTCTTCTTGGTACTTTGAGAATACCACACTCTTATAAAGCTCAAAAGGAAAGACCACCCCAGCTGTTCCATCCCTTGCTATTTTAGGCCCCAGATGTGAGGGTTTCACCATCTTAAATCTGCATCTGACTGCAATCAAATGAATAGATCCAGGAAAAACCACAGTAAGAACAACTCAACTGGACAAAGAATTAATAAATAATAATAAAAAACCTGATAAACAATGAATCATTGTTGTTTTCAGCCATTACTGTGAGGTGATTTGTTCTACAGCAATAGATAACTAATATCTATCCATGGTCTAACAAGGAATAGAGTGGAGCAGATGGGACAGGCTTTCTGGCAGAGGTGTCACTTGGATTCTTCTGTGATTGTGATGCTGTTACTTCCAGTTCTTTAACACTTGGGCCTCTTCAAAGTGCTACTCACAACATGACAGATGATTTCCCCCAGAGTTAGCGAACCAGGAGAGGGAAAAAGTAGTCAAAATGGAAACCACAATACATTTTATCATCACTTCTCCTGTACACTATTGGTAACACAGACCAACCCTGATGGAATGTGGGAAGGGACCACTAGGGTGCTAATATCAGGGGACAGGGATCATCAGGGGCCACCCAGGAGGCTGACTACAACATAAACTAGGAAACAAATAAATGTACTTCATATCCTAATCTTCATTTCAAGAATCTCCAAGAGGCTAGTTTTCCCATATCCTCTATTTCTCCTCTGACCTACTTATTTATCATGAGTTTTACCCATTTCTCTTTATTTTTCAACTTATCCCTCACCTGTTATCCCCCTCTCCAATTTCATCAGGCCACAGAACATGGCATTTCAGGTCTTCAAGATTCAGTTCAGTCAGTTCAGTTCAGTCGCTCAGTCACTCAGTCGTGTCTGACTCTTTGCAACCCCATGAATCGCAGCACGCCAGGCCTCCCTGTCCATCACCCAAACTCATGTCCATCAAGTAGGTGATGCCATCCAGCCATCTCATCCTCTGTCGTCCCCTTCTCCTCCTGCCCCCAATCCCTCCCAGCATCAGAGTCTTCTCCAGTGAGTCAACTCTTCACATGAGGTGGCCAAAGTACTGGAGTTTCAGCTTTAGCATCATTCCTTCCAAAGAAATCCCAGGGCTGATCTCCTTCAGAATAGACTGGTTGGATCTCCTTGCAGTCCAAGGGACTCTCAAGAGTCTTCTCCAACACCACAGTTCAAAAGCATCAATTCTTCGGCGTTCAGCTTTCTTCACAGTCCAACTCTCACATCCATACATGACCACTGGAAAAACCATAGCCTTAACTAAATGGACCTTTGTTGGCAAAGTGATGTCTCTGCTTTTTAATATGCTATCTAGGTTGGTCATAACTTTCCTTCCAAGATTGGCTGAAGGCAATTGAGGCAGTTAGCTGACTCAGCAGGGTCCTCAGGTAGAGGCCTCAGTGATGGGAAGAGAGACCCTCCAACGTTAGAACTCCCAAAATTTTTGCAGAGGAGAACTATAAATGATTTCAGCTCAGTAAACATGGAACTGTGAGGAAACAAGTCCCTGTGTTTGTTGCTGATGACAATGTAAGGTTTCCGAGGAAAGCAATCTTTTCAGCGATTTGTTATAAATATTTGTCATACTATTTCATTCACTAATGTCCTCTTTGAAAAACATAACCTCCAAATACAATAACAATGACAAATAGAAAAAGTGATCTTTGAACCATCTCAAATCCTCAATAACAAGAAATTGGCCTGCAAAACAAGACAGAAAACTATATCAGCATAAGTGTCAAGCCTGTCACTTCATTGACACTGACCTGTGTCTATGGAATAAAACTATGCTAGAAACACAAAGTAGGGCATATGTAAGTAAAGACACATTGCTAAGATCAAGGTCTGGAAAATCAAAGGTGATACAAATAGATTACAGTTGATTAGGATCTTGGCCGTTAAACCTTTTCATGTGAAGACTATTTCCTCAGGAAGTCATTCATCTTGGAGATGAGTGGGAAACTATCAAATCTTCATAAAAGCTGGTTTCCATTAACCCAAGCAACACCCTCTGAGTCTTGGTTTCCTTGTTCATCCAATAGGTGTCATATACTTAAGTCTCAGAAGACTAGATGAGATCAACAATCTGAGTCCATCCTGTCCACTGGGAAGGGGTTTTGAATCCAGGTGGAGGCAGTGCAGAATAAAGGAAGCAACCTGGGCTTTGCATTCTGCCTTATGTTTGTGTTACACCCCCACCATACTTACTAACTTAACTCTTTTGGACCCTGAGTTTCTTCAACTGAAAATGGGCCTTTCTACCTCGCCTGGTTGTGTTGTCATTCCCTTCTCCAGGGGATCTTCTGGACACAGGAATTGAAACTGGGTCTCGTGAATTGCAAGCAGATTCTTTACCACCTAAGAAGCTCAGCATATATCAGAGGTTAGTAGAATACTCAGCACATAGTAGGTGCTCAATTATTATTAGCTCTCTTCCTTTTTTCCTTGTTACCTCAAATCTGCAACCCTTTCAATCTCTCCTAATAAAATGAAAGACAAACGAAACACTTTGAAACTGGAAACAAGCAAGTTAAGGCCAAATCTCAAAAAAAGTGACCCTTTACTAGTTCTTTACCAAGTCACACAATAAAAATAGTTTGTAAGTCTAAGGGGATGAGGTGGTGCTGTGCTGCTCTAGTTAACCAAAGGGCCATCAAACGGTTTCTGTGTGGAGGCCTGAAGCTGCACAGGTTTCTGATTTGAGCCCTTTCCTGGCATCCTTAGTCTTGAGAGACAGAACAGTTTGCCTACAGGTTGAAAAGAGAAAGCCTTCAAGATGTGAGAGTATTCCCCAGAAACGAGCCTGTGGCATGACTTGTGAATTGTTTAGCCCACGGGTAAACAGACTAGAGACCACAATCTCTTCTTCAGAGAAATTTCCGACAGTACTAACAGTGGTAGTTGGTGAAACAGAAACCATCCCTATCAGACAGCTCCTCCAGCTTCCAGGTAGCTTCTGGGGAATATATTAGCTGAAAATCAAGGAAAGGGAAAGAAGAGGTTATAGACTCCCTCAGAAAGGGAAAGAAGAGGTTATAGACTCTCTCAGACTCCTCTTAAGGCTGGAGTCTGTCTCCAAAAACACCAGCACAGTGGAAGTAAAACACATGCTCCTTTGGAATTAAAGTCAGCCCCAAATAGCAAAGAAAGAACAGGATGCATGACCCTTGTTTGTAAACAAAGACCAAGATAAATGTGGCCTGCCAGACCTCAAAGGAAGGGATGAGAGGCCACTTGTAGAGAGAAGCCACAGGCAGCAGAACAAGCCCTTTGGTCTCCCTGGTGGTCTCTGGCAGACCTTTCTAGAGGCATCACGGAAGAGCAGGGGAAGCCGAGGGAGCCAGAGGGCCACCTGCCCCAGCACCCTCGTCACAGGTCTGTTTTTCTATCATCTCTTAGTTAATGCTTAAGTGTTTATAAACTTGGTCATCACTCACATCACAGCTGTGGTTGAATGTTTTGGAGTCTGGCACTCAGATGTGAATCTCCCAACAACAGGTAAATGTCTAAGCCTCGGTTTCCTTGTCTGTATCATGGGTATACCAGCACTCCCTACTTCGTAGATGGTTGTAAAGAATAAATGAGATCATGTATGTAAAGTGTTTAGCACAGTGGCTGGCACACAGACAGTGCTCACACACGATAGATGCTATTATTATTTTTGTTCTATTGTTGTTGCTGATTCTGCCCTTGGCTTTGTCATGACCAACTCAGACATTTTCCAGAGTGAGGAATTAGGTATTATTGATGTCAACCACAAAAAGTGGCAGTTGTAGGGGAGAAGTGAAGAGGAAGGGAGTGTGCCCAGAATGATGGTGCAGATCATTACGTGATGGAATGATCTGCATATCGTGCAGATGTGCAGCATCCACATCTATCAGCCTAGTTCCCAAGTCTGTCTCGGTCAGCTTAGAAGTTAGCTTCTCAGGGCAGAAGAGGCATCCGGGCTGGTCTTCAAGGAGATTCAATCACGCTTGCTGAGGGCTCAGGAGCCATTCATGGGCTTCCCTACTGGCTCAGATGGTAGAGTCTGCCCACAATGTGGGAGGCCTAGGTTCAATCCCTGGAGAAGGGAATGGCAACCCACTCCAGTATTCTTGCCTGGAGAATTCCATGGACAGGGGACCCTGGTGGGCTACAGTCCATGGGGTCGCAAAGAGTCGGACGCAACTGAATGACTCCACACACACACACACACACACACACACACACACACACGGGACATTCACTTCTGATATACAATGAAGAAGGTCCCCTGGGAGACATCTGGAGAAGACCCCCTCCCACCCGCACTGAGGCAGCAGTTCTGTCCACCCCGCTCCCCACCTCTCTCACTCCCACAGGGTTTGTGGTAGAAAACAGTGCAGAGACAGCATTGCCCCCACCTTGGGGCCAAACATCTTGTCAAGGACCAGCGCCTCACTCTCAGCCAGGGAACTTGAGACCCACAGCAGGACCCAAAACAGACAACAGAGTTCTGCTAGTCCTCAGCCTCAGAGCCCTGGATTTTATGGAAGCTGGGAGGCACTGTTTGGTTTCAACAAGTTGTCATTTCCAACCCGAAGACAAGTTATGCTTTTCTAGCAGATCAGTACACAAGTAGTTTTGATAACCAGGCCACTTTAGAAGCTGTGTTCCAGTAATTGCACTAAATCTCTGGGGTTCTCCTTTTTTTGATAACACAAATAAGAGGAAAGTAAAGTAAAGGTTTCTGACTTTTGTCTTAGGTGTTACCAACAAAAAGACAACTCCATAGAGATTACTGAGGGCTTTCTGTCTCATGGTAGACTCTGCCTGCAATACAGGAGACATGGGTTCGATGCTTGGATCAGGAAGATCCTCTGGAGCAGGAAATGGCAACTCACTCCAGTGATCTTGCCAGGATAATCCCATGGACAGAGGAGCCTGGTGGGCTACAGTCCAGGGGGTCTCAAAGAATCGGACATGACTGAATGACTGAGTACACACACACACACACACACACACACAAGATTACTGAAGAGGAAATGCAGCATTATATATAAATATATATATATATTTGTGTATATATATATATATATATAGTCCAGGGCCTAGGACAATGCCCAGAATACAGAGGTACTGATTAATGTTTACATAATAAGTGTTTACTAAAGTTCATTTAAAAACAGCCCTGCATCTGAACTTTCCTCATGATTCACTGCCTAATACTCCACACTCCCAATGCAGCAGGCTGGGTTCAATTCCTGGTCAGGGAACTAGATCCCATGTGCGATAACTAAGAATTCACATGCTGCAACAAAGCTGGACAATCCTAAGTGTTGTAACTTAAGATCCAGTACATACAAATAAAATAAATTAATACTTAAAAAAAAAAAAAAAAAACGCCCAGCACTGATCTGTAACTCCATGTATCAGGAGAGTGCCTTCTCTCTCTCACACACACATAGAAACATACACATAAAATGGCAAACAACAGGCAACCTCAATACATGGTCACTTAAAAAAATAACATAATAACACAATTCACAAATACTTTCTCTGATAATTGATTCTCTGGTTGCTGACTCTCAAACTTTTCTTTAAAAAAGATACACTTGACAACTCTCATAGAACTCCATTTCGTTCTTTTCCATATTCCCTTTATTCCTTCATTTTATCATGCACACCTCATATTTCATCTTTACAACATTTGGGATTTGGTTATGACAAACTCTGTAACAGCTCATCATATTCCCTCTATGGTTTCTTGTCTAGTTTTACTAAGTTATATCCCTTATACAGAAGTACATGACCCCAAAATATATAAGTCTTTTTTTGCAACCCAAAGAGTGAGGGTGTAACTGATATGAATGTAACTGACACTTATTTAACATTGATGTCTCCAAATAACTTCCTTTTTTAAAAAATGTATGGTGGTGTTTTACAAGAAGTCCATTGATGGGCTCTTGAAAAATTTAGAACAAAACAATGCATCAGAGGGGGCCTGTCTTCTGGCCAGATCATCATCTGTGCTTTTGTGAGTGTTTTGTCTGGAGTATGGGACACTTATGTATGCAAACACGCACACTACAAGTGAAAATCCAGAGAATGCGGAGACTGTCTACTTCATCAAGGTATGAATTTCTTCCTGGTACAGATTGCAATGGCTATTATATCGGACAGCCCAAACCCCTCCCCCAAAAGAAATCAATCCTCTCATTAGTCTGGGATGATTGATGGACAAAAATCATATTATTTAAATCCTTTTTTGATTCTGTGCCCAATATATTGATACTTAACATGAAATTTGCCTTCAAATCATGATTTACAAAAAACAAAAGGTAAGAACAACCATTCGTTTCCTACCTGCTGCTGTGGCCACCAGAAGCCAGGCTGCTGCTCTCCAAATGGGGCAGGCTTCAGGATTTAATTTTCAGCTCCCTCCCCTGGAACTAGAATCGTCAGAAGAAAACTTTCAATTGCTATGAGCAAGCAGACTATTTACTTCCAGCCAATTCTTCCTAATTCCCATGGCTTGCTGAGTGCCAGAGTAGGGTGCTTAAGAAAGGATGTCTGGGGATAAAGGGGTAGAGTTTGGGGGAAAAGAGAAGAGAGAGTTCCCAGGGCAAGAATTTGCTCACCCAATACCCTTCCTTCGAGCAGAGGAAAGCCTTTTCAGTTTTAATTTCTCATGGAAGAGCTGCCACTGCATTACTCATAAGTAATTACTACATTGCTCCTTACAAACAGCAGACATACTTTTTGGGCGAGCCTCCAGATTTCTGATGCGTGCCTGTACCTGTCCATAAGGATAATGCTGTGCCTGGGAAAATTGAGAGGACAGCAAGCCCGCCCAAAGGGAGGACCAAGTCTAGACTATTAATCAAGTTCCTGAGATAAAATATGTCACAAAAGAAGATCAGAGATTTCTGTGAGCCCCTCCATCCACAGGGCATCCACCTCACTCATGGAATCACTTGGTTAGGACTCAAACTTTTTCAAGTAGACCAGCAGCTACACTTAGTCAAGCTTCAACTTGTTTGCCCAAGGAGGAAAGGAGGAGCAAGAATTACTATTACAGAAGGAATGTGGTTTTCTTACTTACTATGAGCAGTCAATGTAGGAAAGTCAAAGATGATCCATGTGCAATTACAGCTCCTCTAAGTTTTATATCTGAAATACAGTGTTTAAGAAGACATTTCAGTGGTAAGCATGTGTTATAGAGGCTTCATATTCAATTCATTTCTAGTTTCCAAGAAGAAGAGGTAACACAGTAGAGAGGTTTCTACAGCAAAGGGGTAGAAATAGGGAAATCTTGGCTCTACTGTTTACTATTGTGACTTACTCTGGTTTCCAAATAAGTAAAGGAGAATACTGTGCTGCAAGATTTGCACAGTAATATATCATCTCTCACTTTTATATCTATCTGCCTTGTTCTTACTTCAACATTTTAGTTCTCCTCTGGGGAATCATCCCTTCCTCTCAGTTTTTTTGGGTGGGGTTGTACCACCCTTAGGCTTCTTCAGAAATGTAACTGTGGCAAAGCTGAGCTAGTCAGAGTCAGATTAATGGGGAGATTGGTCCAAAGAGGAGTTCAAGCCAGCAGAAGTCATTGATGAGACTTGCTGCTAAGAGAAGTTCTCATCTTGCTGTGGCTGCTAATCTGGTGAAATAGAACCTCTTGCTTCTGGTGGCCATCCTAGGGAAAGAGGGACTACATGGAGGCAAAGCCATTGCAGATGAAAGGAGAGCTTAGAGAGAGCAAGAGACCAACTCCTAAGGATGTCATTTGATGAAGACTTAGATGCAGCCATGACTGAAACTATTAATATCATTTCCTTTGGATTTCTTGAAAATTTCTTTTGGTTCTTTAAGCCTGTTTTGCTTAGGTTTCTGATGCTTTCCACTAAAAAAAATTCCAGCTAATATGAGTCCTTTTCAGGTGCCCTCTAACACCACTTTTAAAGAACATTTCTCTTTAATATTTATATCCACAATAAGCTGGGTGGCACGGGGATGCATATGATCAATAAATCAGTTTCCTTTTGATGTACTCTTGGAAATTTTTGCTATTTTAAAGGCTAAGCCTACAGAGCAGAGAGAGATAGAAGTAAGACAAATTCTGATGAAAGATTTTTAAATTCTTTACTCTTCTCTCCCAATATAGCTCTTTGCAAGAAATTAAATTCAAACAATGCACAAAGGTGAAATGCACAAAGTGAAAATCTTCCATAATTTTACCTTCCAGATATAACCATGGCTGATGTTTCAGTGGTGTGCCATTCAAAATGTGATCCACAGACCAATGCTTTGGCCTGGAGTTGCTTACAAATGCAAAACCTTGGCCTCAATCAGCTCTCACATTTTAATGAGGCCCCCCAGAAATCTGTATGGATATCAAAGGCTGAAAAGCCTTGGCCTAATATATAGTTCTCTAGATATTTTTTTTCTTCTAGTTGCTAGCATTTTTCAGCACATTTAATTTTTTTTAATTTTTACTGATTTTGTAAAGAAAAGACATATATAAATACAATGAATCAGGGAGAATGAAATCAAAATATGCAAATTTTAAAGGTGTTAAAAACCCATACATACCCTGCATGTGTGCTAAGTCGCTTTAGTCATGATTCCACTCTGCAATCCCATTGACTGTAGCCTGCTAGACTCCTCTGTCCATGGGATTATCCAGGCAAAGATACTAGAGTGGGTTGCCATTTCCTCCTCCAGGGGATCTTCCCAATCCAGGCATCAAACTTTTGTTCCTGCCTTGGCAGATGGGTTCTTTACCACTAGCACCACCTGGGAGCAGGGATACACACCCTGCTGCTGCTGCTGCTGTTGCTGCTGCTAAGTCCCTTCATTCGTGTCCAACTCTGTGCGACCCCATAGATGGCAGCCCACCAGGCTCCCCCGTCCCTGGGATTCTCCAGGCAAGAACACTGGAGTGGGTTGCCATTTCCTTCTCCAATGCATGAAAGTGAAAAGTGAAAGTGAAGTCGCTCAGTCGTGTCCGACCCTTAGCGATCCCTAGGACACTACATATAGTAGCAAACAATCCCAGGACAGGACACACTAGAGCTGTGGTTCTCCACCATCTGGAGGTCACACTGCCAGCCCCACATCCAGAGTTTCCAATTCAGTAGTATGGCTGGGTGCTGGGTGGTGGGAGGGGCGGGGGTGAGGCCTAAGAATCAGCATTCTAAAAATTTCCTGGGCATTGCTGATGCTACATTTCACCCATGCTTCTAAAATAAAAATGGTTTTATACTATACATATATACATACTATATATATTACTCTGAACCTTGCTTTTTTTCAATTAATACTGTATCTTACAACCTTTCCATGTCATCCACATGGCATTACAGCATTCCTCTTAAGGGCTGCAAGTTCAGAGATTTTTGGCTAATATAATAATATATGTCAAATAACAAAGAAGGGAATCACCAGCATCTTCAGAAGGACAAGCAACCCCAACACTGGAGTTATCATTTTCAACATTAAATAAGCAGCCTGTGTTTGAGTCTATAGATAAGCAAAGGTCTGAATAGACCAGGAAAGTGATTAGCATTGTGCAAGTGCCACTAAAGACACATGAGAATCTATTAACAAACTTCTATATTTAAAGCCAAGACTCAAGTCAAGGTCCTTCTGTGAGGACTTGGGGAAAGTCCACTCTGAAAATAAAATTCTCATATAAGGGAGCTGTGATGCAAAGGAAAGACATCCTCCACCTTTTCAAAGCTGGTGGTTGGTGAGAGGCCATCTAAGACCCACAGTCTCAGGCTTGTTAAAATCCAACCATCCACAGATGCTATGAACTTCGTTAAACACTTGGCAAGATCAGTCGAGACATCATGTGAGCTGTAATCACACTGTGTTCTTCTGGGGGCCTTCCAGGGCGTAATCTAAATCCTCTGTTCATTTCTCTTTGAGGACAGAAGAAGTATCACGGGACAAACACAGACCCAAGAAGCTTCTCACACAGGAAGCTGCTAATGCAGCCTTTCATTGCTCTGACTGGTGTCAACCCAAACCCTACCATGTTGGCTACATTCCTAAAGAGTTTCACAACTGATTTGCCAAGTGGGAGATATTGCATTTGGGCAGAAAGGGGAAGACTATGTCACTGTGAGAACTTGGTGTCCACCGTCCATCCCACTTGCCTTCTTTGACACAGAGGTTGGAAAGCTGAAAGCTATGTTCTACAGGGTCCTTGTGGCCAGGGTATGGTTTGCAAATCAGTCCTGCCAATAGATACATGTGTGGGAGATTTGGAAGATGGACATAGGGGTGGGACTGTTTTTCCTGCTGCTTCTACTCTGCTGTTGGCAGACGGGAGCTATTCTTCAGCAGGGTCCCAGGGTCCAGGCTCCAGGCTCCAGCTGTGTGACTGCTGAGGGGCTCTGCTGATGGTGGTGGTGGAGCTTTCTGGGTTGTTTGATTGCAGCTAAGGTGATGTGTTCAGTCTAGTCCATGAACTTCTAGTCACATCCTGCTCCTGAGTAGCAGTAGGAGGTAGAGGGTGATTCCCTTGGCAGGTCAGATAGTCATTTGCTCTGGGGGTCAGCCAGGAGTCCTGGCCTGGCAGCCCCCTTTCCAACCTTCCCAACAATTTTGAGATCTTCACACAGGCATCTTGTCTGTTGAGAGTTGCTGGTTGCTGTTTCTCTGACGACAGCCAAAAATCTAGTTTGTCTTCTTTCTGATGTCACTCTCCATAAATTTCTCAGGTAACTCAGGTGCCAGGACTTCTCAAATTTCAATCACAGTCCTGAAGAGGTCAGGTATCACTCTCCAACAATTCTGAATGCACTGAAATCCTGGATTAAATTTCTTTCTGCTTAAGAAAGTGGATTGCGTTTCCCATGACTGAACCCTGACTCAGATCCTAATTTAAATACAAGTCCTGAGTTTTTCTAGATAGTTTCTAAAAACTTTTAAGACCCTCACTGAAGTAGGGCTAATGCTATTATTTTTATTTACTTCTTATGCTAAACTATCATTTTGGCATTTGATATTGAAGATAAAATTTTCAAATGAAAATGTTTGCTTTTTTCATATTTTAACAAAGATTTATTAGATGTCCTCTATGTTCAAGGCACTATACTAGACACTCAAGCTCTAAGACAACACGGCACTCTTCGTTGGGAATTGATTTTTGGCTTGCTCTATCCATGTGGTCTGGGGTAAATTACTTACTCTTTCCAAGTCTCAGTTTTATCATCAGGATGAACAGAGATACTAAGAATCACTTCTAGAATTGTTCTAAAAGTTACATGAAACATAGACATATCCAAAACAATATGGAGTACATTAAAGGTGTTCAATAAATCTCAATTCCCTTCATTTTTCCGAAAACATGTAAAAATGAAATATTTATTAAAAAATAAATTTTGAGTAATCTTCAACAGTATTTGCCTGTCATTTTCAAATCAAATTTTGTCATCTCCCTGATTCAAATCCTCTAGAAGTTTCTCATGGTACTTAAAGAAAAATTCAAATTCCTTGCAAGCCTAGAAGGTCTTAACACCAAGAACTTCCAGATGTACAAGCTGGATTTATAAAAGGCAAATAAATCAGAGATTAAATTGCCAACATCATTGAATCATAGAAAAAGCAAGGGGATTCCAGAAAAACATCTACTTCTGCTTCATTGACTTCACTAAAGCCTTTGACTGTGCAGATCACAACAAACTGTTGAAAATTCTTAATGAGATAGGAATACCAGACCACCTTACCTGTCTCCTGAGAAACCTGTATGCAGGTCAAGAAGGAACAGTTAGAACTGGACGTGGAACAAAAGGCTGGTTCAAAATTGGGAAAAGACTACATCAAGGCTGTATTTTGTCACCCTGCTTATTTAATTTCTATGCAGAGTACATTGTGTAAAATACCAGGCTGGATGAATTACAAGCTGGAATCAAGATAGCCAGGAGAAATATCAACAACTTCAGATATGCAGATGATACCAGTTAAACGGCAGAAAGTGAAGAGAAACTAAAGAGCCTCTTGATGAGGGTAAAAGAAGGGGAGTGAAAAAGCTGGCTTAAAACTCAACATTCAAGAAAAATTAAGATCATGGCATCTGGTCCCATCACTTTATGGCAAATATATGGGAAAAAAGTGGAAACAGTGGCAGATTTTATTTTCTTGGACACCAAAACCACTGTAGAAGATGACTACAGCCATGAAATTAAAAGATGCATGCTCCTAGGAAGAAAAGCTATGATAAACTTAGTGTATTAAAAAGCAGAGACATCACTTTGCCAACAAAGGTCCATATAGTCAAAGTTATGGTTTTTCTAGTAGTCATGTACAGATGTGAGAGTTGGACCATAAGGAAGGCTGAGTGCCCAAGAATTGCTTTCAAACTGTGGTGCTGTAGAAGACTCTTGAGAGTTCCTTGGACCGCAAGGAGATCAAACCAGTAGATCCTAAAGGAAATCAACCTTGAATATTCATTGGAAAGACTGATGCTGAAACTGAAGCTCCAATACTTTGGCCACCTGATGCAAAGAGCCTACACATGGAAAAGACCCTGATGCTAAGAAAGATTGAGGGAAGGAGGAGAAGGGGACGACAGAGGACAAGTTGGTTGGATGCATCACAGACTCAATGGACATAAGTTTGAACAAACTCTAGGAGATCCTGAAAGACAGAAAAGCCTGGCGTGCTGCAGTCCATGGGGTCACAAAGAGTTGGACACAGCTTAGAGACTGAACAACACATTCCCGTTATAGTTGTATTGAGCGTATTTCTGTTTAGACAGATTCTCCCACTTAGTAAGAATTTTTGTGGCATTACTGAATTTTACTATTCCCAGGGATTCTCAATGAGCAGAGATGGAATAAAAGCTACAGTTCTGACTCCCTGGGAAAAAAACAGGGTATGGAAAAACCGGCAGAATCCTTCTTCCAATCTGCTGTGGCAGTTCAAGCTTTGTTCTAGAGACATGAATTGAGGAGCCGCTCCATGGGCCCTGGAGGGAGTATGTGGCCTAAGGCCAAATGTGGGTGTGTTTCTTCAGCCCCCATTACACCATGTGCTCAGACTGGCTCCAGAAAAAGGGCCTGCGTCCCGTCCTCGTGTCATGACAGAAGCCCCATCAACATTTCAGGTGGATAGTAAACAGCTCTAGGGAACATGTGGATCTGAGCCCAAAGTAGGCAAAACCATATAATTCTATTGGAGGCAGCATCTCTTTTATATCAAAGAAAGCACTAATCAAATTCGGATGACCATCCCTGGCTAGACATGTTTTTCCTTTCTGTACTGAAATGATCCCCATTCTACAGTCTCTGAAACTTCCAACTCCCTTGACAAACGGCAAGAGTTGATATTCCCATCACCATACTGCTTGCCTTCTGGTACACCCAGGGAAAAGCACAATTATAAGCTTGATTTGAACAAACAAATTAAAACATAATACAAATTGGGGCCAGTTCCTGGGAAAATAAAAGGGCCTGTTCTGCATATGCCCTAATCTCTGTTACTGATTTACTGGCTGAATGGCCCACTCCAGAAAGCATTTGGAGAAGCCCACATGCCAGAAAGCACTCTAACGCTTTTCAGTTTTCAATCAAGTGACTTGGAATCGTCCTTTGACAAAATGACTTGGAATCTTCCTTTGACAAAACACACTTACTGTAAGCTGGCCACTTATCCCAACCTAGGATACAACTTATCTGCAGCATAAGGGCTATAATAAAATCCAGCTTGAGTGACAGAGAAAACATGATCTAAGGGAGCTCAACCTGGAATCCAGATGTTATTAACTCATGTAAAGTATCTGAGTCTTTTATATTTTATACTTTTGCAAACAGTAGGTACCTAGTGTTTTCCCTCTTACCTTTCAAGTGCTGGCCTATCGGAATGCAATCTGCAGAGTACTGCTTTAATTAAATGGTCTTTGCATGAACCCAGGTGACACTCCCTGAAACATGAGATTTGGGCTTTAATGGATAAACCCCAATCCCAAATATTAACTCTGTACTTCTAGTCTTAAACATGTAGTTTCACAGGAATGACCTTGGAAAACTATGCTTTCAGTATATTGGTTGGAGACCCATTTCCTAAAGGTTATGATGTTTACATTCAGTGGGGTAAAGTGAACTTCTTCCGCTCACCTGCACTGTGACTCACCACTAAGACTCCTCTTACAACTCCTCCTAGATAATATCTGGCACCCTCTAGGCACTGTTTTGAGCACTTAGCATGTATCATCTCACTTAAGTCTCACGATATCACTATGCAGTAGATATTATAATTATTATTCCATTTTAACCATGAGGCATAGAAAGTTCCAGTAGCTCATTCAGGAGTATACAGTTACGCGTGGTGGAATCAGGATTTGAACACAGGTAGGACACCAAGCTATCCCCAATTGATACAGTCACTATTTTAAATATGATGTCATTTTACCCTCAAGCACCAATAGATCCATGGAAGGTATACACATGGAAGTAGATCATTACAGTCCTGGATTTTTAAACCAACGTTTGCTTCCTAGCAAACATTTCCTATACAGCAGGATTGCAGATACACAATAGATATAAGCTAAAAGAATACTGGGTTGGATAGCTCCCTCTTCATATCCTTTCCCCGTTTTATTAGTCTTTGTTCTCTGCCTGGCCATGTATTTTGCTCCTCATAAGTCTCATTTTCAGGGGCATCTTCAGTTATTTATTCTCAACTGTTTCATGAATACACACATATTTGTCAACCTTGTATCCGGGTGCTGGGCTCAGAAAATATGGCACTAGATTTCAAAACATTACTATTATTTCATTTTCCTGTTATTTTCCCCCTGCTTGTCACTTCTTCCTTTATAGTTTCTTAGCTCTATGTCTTACTGTCCATTCCGCCAACTAAGCCCTGATCACAGCTCACAGGGCAATGTTAACAGCCTTCTCCATGCACTCCACTCCCTCCAAACATCCTGCCTCCTGCTACCAGACTCCTCTCTGTTATATCACTCCTCTCACTCAAGTAGAGACAATTCATTGCTGATCCTATCAAAATCTGAACTCCTTTGCCTGACTTGTAAAGCCTCCATAATCTCACCCCACCCTATCCATTCAATTTTGTTTCCCACAATGTCCTATACATACCCACTGAACTAATCAGGCTATTATCTTAACTGTAGAGGCAGCAACCTACATGCCTCTACAATGACTATTTTTCCCACCTCGTATGACCTCCCCAATGCTTTAAGTCACCAGCTAGCTAAATTTTACATATCATTCAAAGGCCCAGCTCAAATCACAATCAGGAATTAAACATTCTCCACTACTGCAGCACACCCTGATCACTTATTTTTCTTACCTCCTATTACATTTACAAATTAACAGTAAATTAAATAACAATGATTATGGGCTAACCTCTGTTGAGCACTAACTATGTACCAGGTCCTGTTGGGATAAATAGTTTTATTATAAGTAGCTTTTCTAATTTTATAGATGAAGAAACACAAGCACAGGGAAGACAGTATAATTCAGCTTCACACCTGATGGTTTGTTAATCATTTCATTTGTGTCATACTGCTCTGCTTAAACTCGCTTTCCACTTCATTGAGAGCAGAGACTAAGATTCATATTTATTCCATGTCTTCCACACAATTAGTGGAGTCTGCATGCATTGATAGTCATCAGGACTCTTGGTTGGTTGGTTGTACATACTAATGTTATACATCTTTTAAAATTCCTACCCTGTAAGAGTGGCACCACTGTTTATATAAGGTGCAAATAAATACTAAACAAACCCTTTAGAGAACAGCAATGAGTGGTTTGGGACAATTCATAGTCTACAAAAGGCCTTAAGTGATTCTAACTTACCCTTATCCTTTATATGCTTGCTGCTGCTGCTAAGTCGCTTCAGCCGTGTCCGACTCTTCACGATCCCATGGACTGCGGCCTACCAGGCTCCTCCATCCATGGGATTTTCCAGGCAAGAATACTGGAGTGGGGTGCCAAACACATTATATCCTTTATATGCTTAGAAACACGTTAAAGATGGGAAACCATAGGTGAGTTGTCAGCAATCAATGACAAAATGAATTAGAATGTTTTGAGGGTTGCAGGGAAGGTTGTGAATTCTATCCTGGTCAAGAACTGGATCTTCTGTTTTTATTAAAAATCAGGAGGCAGCAAGATTCCCCCAAGTAACCAAATACTTGCATCACAATATGATGGATTTTCTCCAAATTCTTCTAGCACTATTTTTTTCCTTTAACAACTGTAACTGGTATAGACAGAACTTCAGCAAAGATAAACAGCGCAACAAAGACAGAAAAAGATTATGACTTAGACTGAAGCTTTAATACTTTTAAAGTCATAATTATTTCTGATATTTAGCATAGGCGTAATTTCCAGTTTCTCATTTCTACACCCACTCCATGAAGAGCACCACATGGAAGAATTCTTGAGATTCCTCTCCCTCTTACTTCAAATCAAAGCTTCAACACAAGCCAAAATAAAAGAAAAAAAAATTATTTCAAAGTTCTTATATTGGCTCAAGAGCAATTCATGAATTCCTGAGCAAACTCTCATAATCAACAAAGAAACAGATTTTTAAAAACAACTTATCAAATAAGAAAAGTTATCTTACCAAAGTCATCCCAGTTGAGTTTCCACTGACTACTGCTCACTCTCTCTGATGCCAGCACTTTTCTTAACTTGAAAAAAAAAAAAAAATAGATAAGAAGAAAGAAAATCATTCAGGTATCTTGTCTCTCTATGTAATTTCTTAACACCTCAGCTTATCAGGATTTTCTTCATTTTCTTTCATTTTCCTATCAGGATTTCTTTCAGATTCCTTTATCAGGATCCGAAGCCAGATACATGGCCATATAATAATTCCAGTTTTAGAGATAAGCTGCCGAAAAGCATTCTCTTGGAGAATTCAGTTTTCAAACTAAAATTACTCACAGAAAACAGGATTTCTCATTAAATGACAACATTTTATATATTTTCCCTAATTACAAAAAAAAAAAAAAACAAAAAAAAACCAAAAAAACCCACTAGCTGACAGTGGATAACTTGGAACATATTCCTCCTCCCTCTTTTATCAGTCTTTATCTAATTTCAGTTTTTAGACCCAAGTAAATCATTTTTCAACAGTAGGTATTAGGTTTTGCACACAGCTTTGGAATCACATTTACAACTATTATTTTTTATATTTTGAATAGCCTCCAGTGCTCTCTGCAAGTCATTTTGTATGTGTGTTTCCTTATAGAAATTCATCTGTTGATCAATTGGACAGGAAATTCAGATACTTTTTTTCAAGAAAAGGCCATGCAAGATATTTTACAGCCTCCTTGTAAATCTGAAAATCAATTTCTACAGCCTTTGAACATAAACATCATGTTGGGTGAATATGGAATTCTTGAGACACAACCTTGCCTTCTGGAACAGTTCTCGGGGTTGAGAAAGTCTGAGCCCAGCTTGATGTTTATTTCATTAGTAACCTGTTCACATCTATCTAAATGCCTGAAAGATTCTTTCTTTAACTTGGAAACTCAAGGATTGATATTTTAAAAGATATGTCTCTATATGGGTCTGCTGCTAAGTCGCTTCAGTCGTGTCCGAATCTGTGCGACCCCATAGACGGCAGCCCACCAGGCTCCCCCGACCCTGGGATTCTCCAGGCAAGAACACTGGAGTAGGTTGCCATTTCCTTCTCCAATGCAGGAAAGTGATAAGTGAAAGTGAAGTCGCTGAGTTGAGCATGACTCTTTGCGACCCCATGGACTGCAGCCTACCAGGCTCCTCCGTCCATGGGATTTTCCAGGCAAGAGTACTGGAGTGGGGTGCTATTGCCTTCTCCGCTATATGGGTCTGGTCATTTTAATTTTGTCTCAACCCTTCTCCAGCTTAGAATAGTTTTCTTCTGGCATGTGCTTGACTGCTGTTTCCAGTATTTTGTTCCATTTCTTCATTGGGAATAAATGCAATTCTCAGATTAGATCTGTGTTTGCTATCTCAACATTTTCATCTTGGTCCTTTCCCTTATTTTGTCTTCTACTTTATTGATTTGATTTCTGCTATGTCTTCTCTGTATTGACACTCTTTCATACAGGTGTTTAATTCTATTATACTTTTAGCTTATTTGCCCTCATTTCTCATTTCAGCCTTTGCAAATCTTACTTCATCCCAATCTGTTTTCTCCAGATGGCCCCTGACTCTGATCTTATTGTGGCTAGGCCTTCCCATATCTTGTTGAGAAAACCAAAAATATGTCTGCTAAAATGTTTCTCTCCTTCCTGGAGAAATTTATTTTCAGTGATATAATCTCACGTCAAGTTTTAACAGAAAGGCTTCCTTTCCTTTATCTTGCAGTATTCTTTCCTTAGGCCCCTTTGGGCACTTTTCTATCTCTCTGCAAAACAGAACGGTATGTTCCAGCCTGGCACTTGCTAGTGGATAGTCCTGATGAAGTCTTTTTTGTCCCTCAATTTCCTCTTGGGCACAAGTAAAGTGGATCTGAAGGGCACACTGACTCACAGAAGTGCCTACCTCCTTTTTCAGGATCTGACAGATATTTAGCTATTGTGGACTGGAGAAGGAAATGGCAACCCACTCCAGTGGGTTGCCTGGAGAATCCTATGGAAATCTCTGGGCATTAGATTGGGGCTCTTGCTCTAAGTAGTAGACACTAGTAGGAGACCACAGAGTCTGCTGTCCTATTTTAAAGGGTAGCACATAAGATCACATGCCCTCCAAGCATGCACTGCCTTCCCCCTTCTTCTTGTCTTTCTCCAATTTACAGTACTTAAAAAAAAAATTATTTATTTGGAGGCAGCTTGCAAAATCTTTGTTTCAATGCACAGGTTTGGTTGCCCCACCACATGTGGAATCTTAGTTCTCTGAACAGGAATTAAATTTGCATCCCCTGTGTCAGAAGGTAGATTCTTAACTACTGAGCCACCATGAATGTCCCTATAGTACTTTTTATTAATTTTTAATTTAAATTAATTTATTTTTAATTGGAGGATAATTGCTTTAAAATATCCTACAGTATTTTTTATTAACAACTAGCCCTTCCAGGACACAACCCACCTTTATTTGTCTCCGTCTACATCCTGCCTGGCTATGGACTGGGAGCCATAGTCTTTTAAGGGATGTGGGAGGAGAAATTGATGCGTTGGGTGGGAGGTTTGACTCTGGACATGCCTCTGGACATGCCTCTGGCTGGCTCTTCCCAGGCAGTTTCTTCCCAGCTGGAATGTTTGCTTTTCTGGATGGTATATCTCCAAGTTCCTGAAGTAGTTGGGAGCAAATGATGGGAGCCAGGGGTACTTGCTTCCCATTCTCCTTCAGCACCAGCTGGGCTTCTCTGGGTTCAGTTTGTGAGCCATGCATCTTGTAATCTTGAGAATATGCTTCTCAATCCATCCCATTGACAATTACAGTAGTAGACATTCCCTATGGATTTAAGCACATGGTCTTTCTCCACCTTATATTTATTTTCCTTCTTTTTTTCACTCTTTCTGTGCAGTTTCATGGGTATTTTAGGATTAAACATCTCAAATATTACCTGTCTCCTCTTATGATGACCAGAGAAGTTTGTAAATAAAAAAATTGTAATATTGCTAACTAAAATGTACAGGTGATCCATAATAGCATATCTACATTAGGTTTTGAATGCAACACAAGGGAAACACAGAGAGATTTTCCCATCACTTATAGATTCAAAGGACAGAGATAAGGATGTACTGTATAGCACAGTGAACTCTACTCAATACTCTGTAATGATCTCTATGGGAAAAGAATCTAAAAAGGAGTAGATATATGTGTATGTATAATGATGCAGTTTGCTATACAGCAGAAACTAACACAACATTGTAAATCAACTGTATTTCAATAAAAATTTTTGAATTAAGTTAAAATAAATTTAAAAAAAAAAAAAACAAAGGACAGATAAATCAATAATTACACTAATAGCACCATAATGGCTCATGCTTTAGGCAGAGAGACAGTGAAAGCTACAAGATGCAAAGTGATCACAATCTTTCCAGACCTAGGGGTAAAAACGTTCTCTGAAGTTGAGAGTGTTAACAATTTAGAATGGGTGAAATCAGTCCCCTGCAAAAGTTACTCCTGAGATTACAGTGTTTCTCAATTTTACAGAAAGGAGAACAGCTTGTTCATTCAACTGAAATGAGAAAATTGAAGTGTTTCTCAATACCCAAAAAAGAGCCAATTTGATCCATATACATTCTTAGGATTTGAATGTTGTTAATGTCACTCAATGTATAACCAAGGAAAGTGCATATTCTCTTGATGGAAGAAATAATGAAAAATAGTTAGTCTGTTTGGACTCTAGAAAAGGGGGGAAGCAGAGACTAGGAATCTGTCGGTGAGTTTTTAGCCCTGCATAAAAGACAGAGCATGTTCCGGATCTGAACCAGGCAGAATTGTTCTGCCATTCTTTTGGCAAGTACATCCCCATACTGGAAATGGAGATGATCAGAACTGATGATTCTATTACTAAAATCATCTAGATCCTTTATTCTGAGCCAGTAAGCAAGTTCTCACTTTCCATATGAGGCTTTCTCTCAGTTGAGGGAAAAAATCTGGGCAGGAAGAATGTGGCTTTAATGCTAAATAGAAAACAGACCCTAATTCTGGAGTTCAGTGTTAACATCTTGACTCCAGCCACAGTCATTTGATATGGAGAAATGACCCAAGCTGTGAGAAAAATATTCCATATGAATTCTTTTTGACCTGTTTTTCCTGTATTCAAATGCCTTCTGTGATCCCCCATTGCCTTCAAACTCAATTCCAAATTTTGAGTATTACTTTCAAGATGCTTCTCAAACTCATCCTCCATGCTTCAGAGTCTGGCCCATCCTGATGCCTTCCCCAACATCTATATTCATTCCCTCTTCCCTACCTTTGATCATACTTCCTCTTCCTTGGAATGTCCTCTCTCTTCTTCTCCACTAACCAAAATCTCATTGATTCCAGGGTAAGTTTAAGTCCACCTTTCTCCATAAAAACTTCTCCAGCTACACTAGACCCACTAGTTTCTGCATTTCAGATATACTGCCTAGCATTCTGAGGCTTAACTCTTCCTTTCTAGTTTTAAGTTGTCATTGTAGATTCCTACTGACTTCATTATTACTGCATTCTCTTCTCTGTTATCTAAGCTGAATAAAACTGTATTACATAGTGTTTAACTATTTGTGTATATAAAGAATCTGCCTGCAATGCAGGAGACCCAGGTTCGACACCTGGGAAGATCCTCTAGAGATGGGAATGGCAACCTACTTCAGTATCCTTGCCTGGAGAATCCCATGGACAGGACAGCCTGACAGGTTACAGTCCATGGAGTTGCAAAGAGTTGGACATGACTGAGCAACTAATACCACTACACTACTAGTCTCTTGAATTTCTAAGGGCAGGGAAATTTCTGAACTCCTTTCTGAACTATCCTTACTGTGCTAATCATAGTAATGCCAACAAACAAGCACCCAAGAGTTTTCTTTAATGAAATGAAATTTAAATCAGTCCACATTGTTAAAATCCAGACCTGGGTGTGATCTACTGTGAGTCTCTTTGCAGTGAAGTGGGTGATATTCTCCATCTTTCCTGAGGCAGAGCACGTGGCACAGTGATTAAGAGCATGGGTTCTGGGTTCAGGGAATCCCTGGATTCAAATCTCTGCTTTTTTCCCTCCACATTCTTATGGCAAGCTTATTTGATTCTCTAAGCCAGGATATTCTCATCTCTAAAATGGGTAGTTCAGAGGGCTTTGATTAAGATTAAATGAGATCATGTCAATGATGTGTTTAGCACAGCACCCCACACATGGAAGAATAGTTCCAAGGGATGCTTTTATCTGTGTCACTCCTTGAGAACTCTGGCATAGCTCTAGTATAAGAGAAATTGTATTGCCTAAAATCTGAAGGCTTACTGGGATAAAAGAAAAAAGTATTGAAAGCATCAAAATTAGCCATCAGACTAGGACTATCAGTCCTTGGTAATAAGTGGGAGACAAAGATGCTATCACTTCACATGTGTGTGGCTGGAAGAGACAGAATAAGGGGAGAGACTTCTGCTCTAGGAAGGCAGAAAATTCCCTGCGATGTAGCCCAAACCCCATGCCCTAACTGGGGACATGAGTCTAGAACCAGCCAAGGAGGTGCTTGAGGAGACTCCAGATAGTGTCTTCAAATGAAATGGATACTGCTTCCAACCTGTTCGAGTTTCCTCAAGCAAGGGTGTGATAAACAGGAAAAACAAGACTCCTTCTGGAAATGCGAAGCCTCGTGCTCAGAAGCTGTAATCACTGGAGTTGAACTGTCAGGTTGAGAGTCCGCTGGGGAAGCAGAGGAGCAGCGGTGGTGGTGGCTGCTTAGGGCTGGAGTTGGAAACTGCCGCAGACACTGACCACCGGCTGGGTAAAGATCACCTTCACTGGAAGCCTTTAAAATGAAATGGGGTATGAAGACAAACCAAAGTAAAACTGGGAGGTAGATGGCTGAGAGCCACACAGAAGTATGATTTAAGGCCAAGTCCTGATTGTCCTTAATGGTATGGCCCCCAAAAACTGTGGTTGTAGATAATTATCCCAGAGTTGGGGAGCATAAGCACAGGACTGGCAGGGTGTGATCCCAGGCCCTCGCTTTTTCCCAGTGCCTCCACTGTTGGTTGTGGTGCCCTCATTTGGATGGCCTCCAAAATGACTTAACTCATTATACTTAATTAGAAAATTATTTCCCAAGCTGCTCAAGGGTATCAACTCATAAGTGTTCTAGAGGTAGCCATTAGGTCTTATCACATGTAGGGGCAAATATTCTCTCTACAGTAACATACAGTACGTTATTCTTAATGAATTTGGTAACAGACTTAAAACACAATCTGGGGATTAACTTGCTAAAGTGGTTAAACAAAGATTCTTGGCGCCTGAGTGCTTGAGTACTAAGGACATTTCAAAGATTCATTCACACGACTCCAGTCAAACCAAAAACCTGGTGAGGGGAACTGGGCTGCTCTGAATTCTCAGCAGGGCTGTTTCAGCTGTGAGTCTATGTTCAAGTGAGCTGAGGACAAGACTCAGGAACTGAAAAGGAAGATCCCTCCTTTTCATCCTAGAACAAGTATTTCTTTCAGGGATAAAACCATTCCTTCAGCAGTCAAGCAAAGGAAAGGGGTCCACAGAATACCCAGATATTCTGAAATTTCACAAGCACCTTGGTGTAGTTCTTCAACCTACACTACTCTGGACCCTGGGAGGCCCTTTGGATCTTGTAAACTGTGTCCTTCTCTTAAAGGAAATGTTCTTATATTAGTTCCTGGGTAATTTCCACTTCTACTTAAAAAAATAAAACTCTTTACTATTTGAATGTGGATCTCCCAGAGCAATTTTCTCAAGTTCTTATTATTTACCTACCATTTTCCATCACTGTTGTTTTCTTTGCTGTTGTGGAGGTTTCTACAACTTTATCTTTTGAATCTTCAACAAATATTTTAAAATTTAAATTTATCATACCTTCATTTTCCAAGAGTTCTGAATGCTTTTTTAAAAGTTAATGAGCATTTTATATTGATAATATAATTTTGTTAGAATACGTAACAATAATAAAATGTATATGTCTTTAATAACAGAGCTTCAAGATACACCAAAAAAATGGACAGAATTAAGGAGAACATGGCTGTACAATTATATCAAGAGATTTTAGCATCCATCAGTATGCAATTCAGAGAAAAATGAGATAAAACATCTGCATAGACACAGAAGATATGAACAACACTATCAGTCACCACCTAATTGACATTTATGAAACACAACATCAACCAACTGTACACTACGTATTCTCTTTAAGGGTACAGAGTAAAAGATAGCCCATATGCTGGACAATAAAACAGGTTAATACATTTTTATTTTGTGTATTTTGTGGCCACAGTAGAACTAAATAAGAAATAAATAACAATGTAGTATTTAGGAAAACCCCAGATATCTAGAAGTTAAACAACCTCTTAAATAATTCTTGTGTCAAAGACAAAATCATAAAGGCACTTAGGAAATATTTTGAGTGGGATGAAAGTGAATTCAGCTAAAAGAGCTTTAAAATGTGTATATTATAAAAGGAGAAAAAGTGTAAAAATCAGAGAATGTAATCGATAAGGACAGAAATTAGTGGAGTAGAAGACAGATAAAACAGGAAATTATGAAAGCTAAAATTTGGTTTTTAAAAAGAGCAACAAAACTGACTAAGTCCAAGCCAGATTGACTGAGAGAAAGAGAATGCAAGTCACTAAAATTATGGTAAAGAGGGGGCTTATCACCACAGATCCTACAGGCATTTAAGGATAAAAAGAATAGTATGAAAAACTTAATGCCAACAAATTCAACTACTTAGATTAAGTGAAAATTCTTGAAAAATATAATTTACCAAAATTGATACAAATAGAAACAGAATATCTGAATATTCCTTTATCTACATAAAAATTGAATTTCTTACAAAAATCTTCCCCCAAATAAAACTCCAGGTGCAGATAATCTTAGTGGTGAATTCAACAACATTCATAGAAGAAATAATGCCAATCTTACACACACATCTTCAGAATACAGAGGAGACAACATTGCCCAGCTTATTTTATGAAGCCAGAGTAACTCTAACACAAAAAACAGGCACAAAAGTCACAGAAAAAAAAATTAAAGACAACTATCTCTCAGGTACACAGATAAAATTTCTTAATATTAGCAAATTAAACTCATAATATTTTAAAAGAATAGTACATCATGATCAAGCAGATTTTATTCAAAAATCAAGATTGGTTTAACATTTTAAAAATGAATATAATTTACCATGATTATGATATTAACAAAATAAAGGAGAAAAACCGTTTCAATGTATGAAAAAGTATGCAAAATTCAACACCTATTGATGACTATACAAAGAAAAAGGAAACTCACTATAACCTGGGAGGCAGGGAATTTCCTCAAACTGATAAAAATCATCTTAAAAAAAAAAAACAAAAACAGCAACTCTACAGCTAACATCATGGTGGTAAAAAACTAAATTGTTCCCCGCTAAGATTTGGGAACAAGGCAAGAATACACCACTTCTATTCAACATTGTACTGGAGGTTCTAGAAATAAGGCCAAAACCAAAAAAGGGGGGGAAAAAAAGAAAAAAACTACAAAAAAACAAGTAGCACTGTCCTAATTTTCAGATCATATGATGGTTTACATAGGAATCTATAAGATAC
The DNA here is from genome assembly GCA_935064755.1 of Tragelaphus eurycerus. Classification (NCBI taxonomy): domain Eukaryota; kingdom Metazoa; phylum Chordata; class Mammalia; order Artiodactyla; family Bovidae; genus Tragelaphus; species Tragelaphus eurycerus. The sequence continues at coordinate 12,428,513 of CAKXYN010000069.1, forward strand.
CTGTTAGAATTAGTAAGTTAATTTAGCAAAATTACAGGATACAATGTTGACACACAAACTTTTTTATATTACTGATAGCTAATTTTGCTGGGAGGGATTGGGGGCAGGAGGAGAAGGGAACAACAGAGGATGACATGGCTGGATGGCATCACTGACTCCATGAACGTAAGTCTGAGTGAACTCCGGGAGTTGGTGATGGACAGGGAGGCCTGGCCTGCTGCAATTCATGGGGTTGCAAAGAGTCGGACATAACTGAGTGACTGAACTGAACTGAATTTTTATATATTATATATTTATAACTAATGATTTGAATATAAACTTTCAAAAAATTGAATTTTTAGTAGTGCCAGAAAAAATAAAATAGTAAATCTAACAAAATATTTCTAAGACCTCTGCACTAATAACTATAAATCATTGCTGACAACAATTAAAGATGACTGCAATAGAAAGATAAATAATATTCATGGACTGGAGGATTGAACATGTTTATTATGATAGCAATTATCCCCATATTGATTCAAGGAAATCCCTATCAAAATCCCAGCAAACTATTTTTCAGAAATTGACAAATCCATTATAAAATGTACATGGAATTACAAAGAACCTGGAATAATCAAAATACTTTTTTAAAAAAGAAGAATAAAGTTGGAATATTTAGATTTCTTAATTTTAAGAATTACTACAAAACTACAATAATAATGAGAGTTCTATACTGATGAAAAGATAGACACATAAATCAATAAATGGAATAGAGAATTCAGAAATAAACCTATATCAGATTAGATCAGATCAATCGCTCAGTCGTGTCCGACTCTTTGCGACCCCATGAACTGTAGCACGCCAGGCCTCCCTGTCCATCACCAGCTCTCGGAGGTCACTCAGACTCACATCCATCGAGTCAGTGATGCCATCCAGCCATCTCATCCTCTGTCGTTCCCTTCTCCTCCTGCCCCCAATCCCTCCCAGCATCAGAGTCTTCTCCAATGAGTCAACTCTTCTCATGAGGTGGCCAAAACACTGGAGTTTCAGCCTTAGCATCATTCCTTCCAAAGAAATCCCAGGGCTGATCTCCTTCAGAATGGACTGGTTGGATCTCCTTGCAGTCCAAGGGACTCTCAAGAGTCTTCTCCAACACCACAGTTCAAAAGCATCAATTCTTCGGCACTCAGCCTTCTTCACAGTCCAACTCTCACATCCATACATGACCACAGGAAAAACCATAGCCTTGACTAGGCGAACCTTTGTTGGCAAAGTAATGTCTCTGCTTTTGAATATGCTATCTAGGTTGGTCATAACTTTCCTTCCAAGGAGTAAGCGTCTTTTAATTTCCTGGCTGCAGTCACCATCTGCAGTGATTTTGGAGCCCAGAAAAATAAAGTCTGACACTGTTTCCACTGTTTCTCCATCTATTTCCCATGTAGTGATGGGACCAGATGCCATGATCTTCGTTTTCTGAATGTTGAGTTTTAAGCCAACCTTTTCACTCTCCACTTTCACTCTCATCAAGAGGCTTTTGAGTTCCTCTTCACTTTCTGCCATAAGGGTGGTATCATCTGCATATCTGAGGTTATTGATATTTCTCCCGGCAATCTTGATTCCAGCTTGTGTTTCTTCCAGTCCAGCACTTCTCATGATGTACTCTGCATATAAGTTAAATAAACATGGTGACAATATACAGCCTTGACATACTCCTTTTCCTATTTGGAACCAGTCTGTTGTTCCATGACCAGTTCTAACTGTTGCTTCCTGACCTGCATACAGATTTCTCAAGAGGCAGATCAGGTGGTCTGGTATTCCCATCTCTTTCAGAATTTTCCACAGTTTATTGTGATCTACACAGTCAAAGGCTTTGGCATAGTCAATAAAGCAGAAATAGATGTTTTTCTGGAACTCTCTATATATGATCAAATAATTCTTGACAAAAGTGCCAAAATGATTCACAAGGCAAGAAAAGTCTTTTCAACAAGTACTGCCATATCAACTGGGTATAGACATAGAAAAAAAAATGAATATCAATCCTCATCTCACAACACACACAAATGCTAACACAAAATACTGGATCACAGACCTAAATGTAAGACCTTAAAGTATAAACATTATCAAAGACATATAGGAGAAAACCTTTGTGATCTTGTAATAGGAAAAGGCTTTTTAATACTCACAAAGCATAAATTACAAAAGAAATTAATAGACTGAACTTTTTCAAATTTAAAAGTTTCTGCTCTTCAAAAATGGAGAAGGCCATGGCAACCCACTCCAGTACTCTTGCCTGGAAAATCCCATGGAAGGAGGAGCCTGGTAGGCTGCAGTTCATGGGATTGCTAGGAGTCAGACACGACTGAGCGACTTCACTTTCACTTCACTTTCACTTTTCACTTTCATGCATTGGAGAAGGAAATGGCAACCCACTCCAGTGTTCTTGCCTGGAGAATCCCAGGGACAGAGGAGCCTGGTGGGCTGCCGTCTATGGGGTCGCACAGATTCGGACACGACTGAAGCGACTTAGCAGCAGCAGCAGCAGCAGCTCTTCAAAAGAAGCAGTTAAATATGCAAATACAAGAAAATATTTACAACTGATATAAAAGGTATGTATCCAAAGTATGTAAAAAATTCTTATAAATCAATATCAAGAAAGCCTACTTTTAAAAGTGGATGAAAGATGTGAACAAGCATTTCACTACATATGACATTCAAATAGCCAGTAAGCACATGGTAAGGTATTCAACATCATAATTCATCAGGAAAATGAAAATTAAAACCACAGTGAAGTTTTACACAGCCATTAGAATGACTAAAATTGAAAAGCCTGACCATATCTAGTGCTGGAAGGGATGTTGAGCAACTGGAACTCTCATACACTGTTGACAGAACGTAAAAGTACAACCACTTTAGAAAACAATTTGAAATGATCAAACACTTACCAAACAACCAGCCATTCCACTTTTAGATATTTACCAAAATGAAATGAAAACAAGTGTCTATGCAAAGGCTTAAACATGTTCACTGCCAACTTTTTTGGTAATTGCCCAGAATTAGAATCAACCCAAAAGTCCATCAACAAGTGAATGGGTAAACAAGTTATAGATATCCATATTACTGAAAATATTCCAGCAATCAAAAGGAACAAACTGTTGATAAATGCAGTATCATCGATCTAAAATGATCATGCTGGAAGAAAACAGACGAAGAAAGAGTATCTATGTGACTCCGTTTACTTAGAATTCTAGAAAGTGCAACTTACAGTTTCAGTTAAAAAAAAAAATCATGGTTACCTGGAGATATGGGTAGAGAGAACGGAATTACAAAAGAGTCTGAGGAAACATTTAGGACTGATAGAAATATACATTTTCTTGACTGTCACAACAGTTTCATGTGTGCTACAAGTTTCAGAGTCAAACTGTACATTTTAAGTATGCACTTTATTTTCCATAATAATGAAATAAATGTATAATGTGGCAAAAATAAAACCAGAAACAACCATTCTAGTGGGTCAAAAAATTAAAATAGCATTTTTTTCTTTTTCACCAAATGATCAGATCAGATCAGATCAGTCGCTCAGTCGTGTCCGACTCTTTGCGACCCCATGAACTGCAGCACGCCAGGCCTCCCTGTCCATCACCAGCTCCCGGAGGTCACCCAGACTCACACCCATCAAGTCAGTGATGCCATCCAGCCATCTCATCCTCTGTCGTCCCCTTCTCCTCCTGCCCTCAATCCCTCCCAGCATCAGAGTCTTCTCCAATGAGTCAACTCTTCAAATGATAATATGTGTTAATTTTCTAAGAATGTTAATTACACTTTTCTTCCTATTTTCCAAGTGTTCCTTACATGGTTTCCCATCTTTCAGTTTCTTTTTTTCCTTCTTATTTTGGTTTCTTTTTAAAAATTGTCATTCTTTGAATTTCTGGTGGAATGGTAGCTTTAATTTTGGTTGATTGGAAGCTTTGTGTGTGTAGCAAAAGATGAGCTTAATCGCAAGTAGATTTCTTCATTTAATGATCTAGCAGGGATCCAGCGTTTTGTTGGTGGAATCCTAAATTTCAATTTCTGCAGGCCAGTTCTCCTGGGCTTGCCTATCTCCCTAGAGAGGAATCCTCTTGCCTCCTGCTCCGTGTTTTGACCCTGGCTGCCAGCATTCTGATATCAAATTGGATGAGGTGGTAAGATCCTTCTGCAGCTCTTCCTTCTTGTTTACAGACTGCTCCCCTCCCTCCATCTCACCACCACCCCAGGTTCTGTCTGAAGCTCTCAAGTTCTGAGCCACTCAGACCACACCCCTTGAGGTAGTGTAGGATCCCTGCCTTTGGCTATAATGGGGAAGGTCAGCTGGTAGTTTTTGCTAATCTACTCAAAGCTCTACCCGCTTCCCTGTCTTCAGAAAACCCTGTCTAATTCTCCAGCCTTTCTCCAGCACAGATTGCTACTGCTAAGTCGCTTCAGTCGTGTCCGACTCTGTGCGACCCCATAGAAGGAAGCCCGCCAGGCTCCCCCGTCCCTGGGATTCTCCAGGCAAGAACAGTGGAGTGGGTTGCCATTTCCTTCCCCAATGCATGAAAGTGAAAAATGAAAGTGAAGTCGCTCAGTCGTGTCCGACTCTTAGCGACCCCATGGACTGGAGCCTACCAGGATCCTCCGTCCATGGGATTTTCCAGGCAAAAGTACTGGGGTGGGGTGCCATCGCCTTCCCCGATTAGCTGGCTTTAAACACACATTCTGCTTTCTCTTTTCCAAGCTAGATACCACTTCCTCTTTTTTCTGTCTTCCAAAAATGTATCTTCTCTGCTGTTGTTTCTTCTATTCTCATTGTGCTGGGTTTACACATACTTTATTCCTTCACTGTCATTAAAGCTGAGGTTTGGTTGGAGCAGAGATAAATATTAATAGTATAACTGCTCTCTAATGAAACTTCAAGGAAAAAAATGATTTTAATATTGAAGTACAAGAGGTTATTGTGGGCAGAGAATCAATACACCCTCTTCAAAGGCCATCCATGTGTCTGGTGGAGAGCTAGGAGTTAGAAGCCCAGAAGCCTGTCTGTGCAGCATGCTCACTGGGACTTCTCACTGATACCAATTTAAGACCATTGTTAAGAATTTCTGGCACTGTCAACACCACTTTCTGTTTCAATGTTTCCCTAGAGCCTCCCAGAATCTTTCGTATGGATTCACTCGGGGCATTTATTTTTATTATTTGGGGAAGGGGTCATATATTTTTAATGTGGAAACAGCAAGGCTTTTAGAGGCAGAAGAAATATTTTCAGTCAGTTGTTGTTAGTCTCTCAGTCATGTCCAACTCTTTGCGACCCCTGGACTGTAGCCCACCAGGTTCTTCTATCCATGGGATTCAGGCAAGAATGCTGAAGTGGGTTGCCATTTCCTTCTTCAGGGTATCTTTTCAACTGAGGGATCAAACCCCAGGTCTCCAGCATTCTTTACCATCTAAGCCACCAAGGAAGCCCAGGGTAGTATTCTTTACTAACCAGCTAACAGAATGGAACTCAGAAAATTCATATCAGTTCAGTTCAGTCACTTAGTCGTGTCTGACCCCTTGTGACCCTCTGGACTGTAGCACACCAGGCTTCCCTGTCCATCACCAACTCCCAGAGCCTGCTCAAACTCATGTCCTTTGAGTCGGTGATGCCATCCAACCATCTCATCCTCTGTCGTCCCCTTCTCTCCCTGCCTTCAATCTTTCCCAGCATCAGGGTCTTTTTCAATGAGTCAGCTATTTGCATCAGGTGGCAAAGTATTGGAGTTTCAGCTTCAGCATCAGTCCTTCCAATGAATATTCAGGACTAATTTCCTTTAGGATTGACTGGTTTGATTTCCTTGCAGTCCAAGGGACTCTCAAGAGTCTTCTCCAACGCCACAGTTGGAAAGCATCAATTCTTCAGGACTCAGCTTTCTTTATAGTCCGACTCTAAGACCTATGACTACTGTAAAAACCATAGATTTGACTAGACGGACCTTTGTTGGCAAAGTAATGTCTCTGCTTTTTAATATGCTGTCTAGGTTGGTCATAACTTTTCTTCCAAGGAACAAGTGTCTTTTAATTTCATGACTGCATTCACCATCTACAGTGATTTTGCTGCTGCTAAGTCGCTTCAGTCGTGTCCGACTCTGTGCGACCCCATAGACAGCAGCCCACCAGGTTCTGCCATCCCTGGGATTCTCCAGGCAAGAACACTGGAGTGGGTTGCCATTTCCTTCTCCATTGTGTGAAAGTGAAAAGTGAAAGTGAAGTCGCTCAGTCGTGGCCGACTTGTAGCGACCCCATGGACTGCAGCCTACCAGGCTCCTCCATCCATGGGATTTTCTAGGCAAGAGTACTGGAGTGGCTTGCCAAAAAATCTCTCACTGTTTCCATCGTTTCCCCATCTATTTGCCATGAAGTGATAGGACCAGATGCCATTATCTTAGTTTTCTGAATGTTGAGTTTTAAGCCAACTTTTTCACTCTCCTCTTTCACTTTCATCAAGAGGTTCTTCAGTTCCTCTTCGCTTTCTGCCATAAGGGTGATATCATGTGCATATCTGAGGTTATTGATATTTCTCCTGGCAATCTTGACTCCAGCTTGTGCTTCATCCAGCCTAGCATTTCACATGATGTATTCTGTGTATAAGTTAAACAAGCAGGGTGACAATATGTAGCCTTGACGTACTCCTTTCTCTCTTTGGACCAGTTCCATGTCCAGTTCTAACTGTTGTTTCCTGACCTGCATACAGATCTCTCAAGAGGCAGATCAGGTGGCCTAGTATTCCCTTCTCTTTAAGAATTTTCCACAGTTTGTGGTGATCCACACAGTAAAAGGCTTTGGCATAGTCAATAAAGCAGAAATAGATGTTTTTCTAGAACTCTCTTGCTTTTTCCATGATCCAGTGGGTGTTGGCAATTTGATCTCTGGTTCCTCTGCCTTTTCTAAAGCCAGCTTGAACATCAGTAAGTTCACGGTTCACATATTGCTGAAGCCTGGCTTGGAGAATTTTGAGCATTACTTTGCTAGTGTGTGAGATGAGTGCAATTGTGCAGTAGTTTGAACATTCTTTGGCATTGCCTTTCTTTGGGATTGGAATGAAAACTGACCATTTCCAGTCCTGTGGCCACTGCTGAGTTTTCCAAAAGTAGGGAAAACCAATAGACCACTCATGTATGACCTAAACAAAATTCCTTGCAGTTACACAGTGGAAGTGACAAATAGATTCAAGGGATTAGATCTGATAGAGTGCCTGAAGAACTAGGATGGAGGTTTGTGACATTGTACAGGGGGCAGTGATAAAGACCATCCCCAAGAAAAAGAAATGCAAAAAAGGCAAAATGATTTTCTGAGGAGGCCTTACAAATCACTGAGAAAAGAAGAGAAATGAAAGGCAAAGGAGAAAAGGAAAGATACACCCATTTGAATGCAGAGTTCCAAAGAACAGCAAGGAGAGATAAGATAGCCTTCCTCAGTGATCAATGCAAAGAAATAGAGGAAAACAATAGAATGGGAAAGACTAGAGATCTCTTCAAGAAAATTAGAGATATCAAGGGAACGTTTCATGCAAAGATGGGCACAATAAAACACAGAAATGGTATGAACCTAACAGAAGCAGAAGATATTAAGAAGAGGTGGCAAGAATACACAGAAGAACTATACAAAAAAGATCTTCATGACCCAGATAACCATGATGGTGTAATCACTCACCTAGAGCCAGATATTCTGGAATGTGAAGTCTAGTGGTCCTTAGGAAGCATCACTAGGAACAAAGCTAGTGGAGGTGATGGAATTCCAGTTGAGCTATTTCAAATCCTAAAAGATGATGCTGTGAAAGTTCTGCACTCAATATGCCAGCAAATTTGGAAAACTCAGTAGTGGCCACAGGATGGGAAATGGTCAGTTTTCATCCCAATCCTGAAGAAAGGTAATGCCAAAGAATGTTCAAACTACTGCACAATTGCACTCATTACTGTGGACAGGGCTAGTAGAGGTGATGGAATTCCAGTTGAGCTATTTCAAATCCTAAAAGTTGATGCTGGGAAAGTTCTGCACTCAATATGCCAGCAAATTTGGAAAATTCATATAGAAAAGAGTAAAATATTCTGTGAATACAGTTGATGTGCAGTAGGAAGAGTTGTTCTTTTTTTATTTCCAACTTATCCCGAACTAGGTAGTCTTGGAAGCAGTGTGTGCTGAAAAAGACATGACAAATATTAAATTGTATTTTTATAGCAAACTAGCAAGGCAGGTTAGTACTGTCATGCCACATATTATGAACAAGGAAATGAAGCTACAAAGTGATTAAGTTACTTGCCCAATGCCACTCAGCAAGTCATGGCACAAATGAGACTAGATATCTTGGCCTCTGGGTTTTCAACTTGTTTCTTCATCAGTCAGCCTTTCTTTCTTTCTTTTTTTTTTGTAAAGAAACTTGACTTATAGATCAATCTCCAATTCCATTTCCTAAGAAGGTTACACTGATAAACCAAAAGCAGAATGGCCCAAGATGAAGCTTTTCTTCATTTATAGGCACATTGTTCTGATGAAGCAATTCAGAAAACACACACACTGATATCCAGCAGTGATCCTCACCTCTCCATTACCAGGAACCAGGTAGGTGGAATCTACACATTTGATCTCAATGAACAATTGCTGTACATAGATCCAGAATAAGGGGGAAACCCCACCCCAAAGCCCCAAACTCAAGGATCCAGCTCCTCCAGAAGCCAGTTCAAGCAGGCGCATGCCTAAGAAAATCCTTGCCAAAGGAAGAGTCACTGAGACACATAACCACACCCTCATCATCCTTATCACTCACAAGGGTCCTAATCATATATCAGCTCATCTCCACTCACGACAACTCTATGAGGCAGATATTATTGATACCATTCCATTTACAGAAGAGAAGAGGGCCCCGAGGTTCACTGATGTCACATGACTGCTTGGATCACACACTTAAGGGAATGGCGAGGTCAGACCCAAAGCCCAAGTCATATGGATCCACATCCCGTGTTCCTCAACTGCCTTGCGACCTTTCTTTCCTTCTTTCTTTTCCTCCCTCCTCATCTCCTTCCCTGCCTTCCTTCCTCCTCATTCTTTTAACAGAATTTCTTCTTATGAGTGTTATCATGAAAATGGCAACAGCTAACATTTGTTGGGTGTCGTATTCAGAACAGTGTGTGTTAGTTATCTCACATAGATTTGTTCTTTACTGTTATTATCTCCAATATGTTGTTGCAAAAAAGCACTGGGAGGGAAGTAACTTAAACTAGGTCACCAGCTAGTAAGATGTAGAGTCTAGGATTTAAACCCAGGCAAGTCTGACATTGGAGTTGACACTCATTACTAACTTGCTTTATTTTAACGCAAATGGAGCAAAAGCAAAACAAAAACTTTTATTTTTATACTGACCAGCAAATTGATGGTAGGCAGATTTTTAACAAAACACAGTTCTTATTGTGTAACAAAACACAATCCATCCTCAATATTATGGATAAGCCCTTTCTCTGAAATAGGTCTAGTTTTCATTTTTTTAAGACAAAATAGCAAAAAAAAAAAAAAATTATTTGGTAGTTCCTTTTATTTTCCATCCCAAATTCCAAAATTTATTTTATTTTACAGTGCTAAATGCCATGTAGGTATTATACACAATGGCTTCAGGGCTTAACTGAGATTTCTTCATTATATCACATGTCTAAACAGTTCTGGTCTCTGTTACTGGGGATGTGGACACAAAGGTAGGAGCCTCTGACCCATAGCTGAACTCTATGGACACAACTGGGAAAAGGTTTCAGAGGTGGAAAATTTTTTGACATCTTTCATTACTTCTCCTGGAAAGAAAGAAACAGGAGTAGTAGCATCTAATCATAATTCATGTAACCATAACTCCGTTGTCTCAATGCACACAAGTTCGGTGGTTAAGTAACATGCTATAGTCTAAGAGCAAAAACAAAACAGCAAGCAATGCAATTCCTAGACAGAAATTTCTCACAGAAATTCGTTAAACAATACACAACCCAGTTGTTGCAATAGGTGTGCTTTATCTTTCTGGGAGAGGAAGTCACAGATCTTGTGTGGCTTAAATACACATGTATGTTCTTAAAATTTGCTAATTCCATTGGTTTCCCATGAGAAAGGGGGAAAAAATCATTATATAGCATTAGGGAACTTTGGATCCATTAAAGAAAATTTGAACAAGGGGGTTCTACTAGCTTTCATGCAAACTATGTTTGGGAGAGGACTTGTTTTTCCCTCCCAATGTATCATGAACAAACACTTTGGCTGTTTAAATTTAAAAAAAATAATGAATTACTAGATAAAAATGAAAAAGTAACAGACAACATACATATTCCAGTTTTTTTAACATAAAATCACTTAATCGTATTGCCATTGTTGTTGTTCAGCCACTCAGTTATGTCTGACTCTGTGACTCCACGGACTGCAGCAGGCCAGGCCTCCCTATCCCTCACCATCACCCAGAGTTTGCTCAAATTCATGTTCATTGAGGTTTTTAAATATTTAGTTCTCAATTTCTGTACTTACCACAGACCACTAATCAACATCTCCAGAATCTACATCAGTTGAAAGACTGAACTTTGAATGTTGTTGTTTAGTCGCTAAGTTGTGTCCAACTCTGTGACACCACGGGCTGCAGCAGGCCAGGCTCTTCTGCCCTCCACTATCTCTAGGAGTTTGTTCAAATTTATGTCCATTGGCTTGGTGATGCTATCTAAGCATCTCATCCTCTGCTGTCCCCTTCTCCTTCTGCCTTCAATCTTACCCAGCATCAGGGTCTTTTCCAATGAGCTTTTTCTACATGCCAGACTAGGTCAGTGTCCCCCATCCAGTCTCTCTCATGCTCCACATGTATTTATTTTCTTTGTGGCACTATTATGATTAAGCATCTATGTAATTGGTAACTTGTAACACTAAGCTCTATCTCTGTTTATTTTCTTCAATGCATCCCAACATTTGTAATAGTTTCTGGCACATAGTAACTGCTCAATAAGTATTAATGGAATGAGTGAACACAGTATATATAAATTAATTCCGATGACTTGAAGAGAGTCTCATGATATAACACTGAGTGAAACAGTTAGGATGTCAAATTCTACTAACAGAAAGACAAGTGTATTTAAGCTACCTATAGTATTACATCATGAGAAATGCTGGACTGGAAGAAACACAAGCTGGAATCAAGATTGCCGGGAGAAATATCAATAACCTCAGCTATGCAGATGATACCACCGTTATGGCAGAAAGTGAAGAGGAACTAAAAAGCCTCTTGATGAAAGTGAAAGTGGAGAGTGAAAAGGTTGGCTTAAAGCTCAACATTCAGAAAACGAAGATCATGGCATCTGATCCCATCACTACATGGGAAATAGATGGAGAAACAGTGGAAACAGTTATTTTTCTGGGCTCCAAAATCACTGCAGATGGTGACTGCAGCCAGGAAATTAAAAGACGCTTACTCCTTGGAAGGAAAGTTATGACCAACCTAGATAGCATATTCAAAAGCAGAGACATCACTTTGCCAAAAAAGGTTCACCTAGTCAAGGCTATGGTCTTTCCTGTGGTCATGTATGGATGTGAGAGCTGGACCGTGAAGAAGGCTGAGCGCTGAAGAATTGATGCTTTTGAACTGTGGTGTTGGAGAAGACTCTTGAGAGTCCCTTGGACTGCAAGGAGATCTAACCAGTCCATTCTGAAGGAGATCAACCCTGGGATTTCTTTGGAAGGAATGATGCTAAAGCTGAAACTCCAGTATTTTGGCCACCTCATGCGAAGAGTTGACTCATTGGAGAAGACTCTTATGCTGGGAGGGATTGAGGGCAGGAAGAGAAGGGGACGACAGAGGATGAGATGGCTGGATGGCATCACTGACTCGATGGATGTGAGTCTGAGTGACCTCTGAGATCTGGTGATGGACAGGGAGGCCTGGCGTGCTGCGGTTCATGGGGTCGCAAAGAGTCGGACATGACTGAGTGACTGATCTGATCTGATCTGATAGTATTCCTAGGTACCATTTTTGTTGTTTCGCATGAACTTGTTCAAATAATGTCACAAAAGCTACAGATGAGCATTATCTGTCTAAGATTTGTTTTTTTGTTTTTTTGTTTTTAAGGAGCCATTAATTGCTTTTTCAAGATATATCTGAAGCAAGGACAAAAGCAAAGAACTTCACTTGGGAATTTGGTGTAGTGATAAAGGAGGGAAGAGAGAAAGCAGAAGTGCCCAGTGACTTTTTCCTTCTATGCTATTCAACAAGGCAGCCCAGTGTTCAACCCTAAAGAAGGTAAAACAAACAATGCAGAGACGGAATTTCAGTTCCAGATAGGCTCTTGCCTAATGAGCTAGTGAAAGACAGCCTAGGCACTTCAAGTGGCCTCAAGAATCCAAGCCAGTATGAATTGGATTACAGGGCCTCAGGGAATTTCAGAATCACTGACAGCCATCTTTGACAGATTATGAGAAGCAGAAAAATAATAATGGAAGACTGAGGAGTGTAAGGGATTGTCAAAGAAAGTAATATTTGCTCTTTGCTGCTACAGAGAACCAAAGCAAAACCAATGAATTTCAGTTATAAATAGATATGAGTGTCAATGTAAGGAGGGAAGTTATATGTGGAATCTTAAAAAGGTAGTGGGGGGTGGGTGTACAAATGAACTTATTTGCAAAACAGAAATAGAGTTACAGATGTAGTAAACAAACTTATGGTTATGGGGTCAGAGGGGAGAGGAGAAGGATAAATTGGGAGACTGGGATTGAGACATACACACTGCTATACATAAAAGAGATAACTAATAAGGATCTACTGTATAGCGCAGGGAACTCTACTCAATACTATGTAATGACCTATATGGGAAAAGAATCTATGAAAGAGTGGATATATGTATAGCTGATTCACTCTGTTGTAGATCAAAAAGTAATACAACATTGTCAATCAACTATACGCCAATAAAAACAAATTAATTAGAAAAGAAAAAAAGTAAGGGGGGAAAATATTTAGCCAGTTACAAGCCCCATTCAGTCCTTCCCTACATTGCTTTGTGCACCTCAGATGCTGTGTGACCTGCAGAGATGAGGGAGGAGGACTGGGGATGATATGTTCATTCAGAAGACCTCTGCCATCCCTGCTAAAGGGAGCTCTCTCATTCTCTCTGGCAGCTCAGGCTGCACAGTCACAGCCATGGTTTCAGAACCAGGGAGCCTGAGTGTTTCAGTAACACACCTCTTCATTTCCATCACCAACTCTCTATGCAGCTAAAACAGTTGCAGACATCTCAAGAAAAAGACCAAGAGTACATCATGGCTTGTGAATCAAAGTCCATACCAGGGGATGGCTACTCTGAGTACAATTGAACACTATGTGACTTATCTTTTGCTCACCCAACCCCAGGCCAAGCCAAAAAAAAAAAAAAAAATCCGTATGCAGACTAGAACACAGTTCAAATTCCCTTTCAATTCTGTTTTCATATTGTTTATCTTCTAGTTTTCCTAATTAAAAATAATCAATCATCCAAATGGTTTTGGAATTGCATCACTAATGGTTTGGAAAGTGGTTTGGAAAAATACCATAAGATATTGTGGTGTTGACTGGGTTTATAAAGACCAGGGAAGCACCGTGCCCCTAACTTCAAAGGATTGTCCATTTAAAACACACTAAAAAAATTTTTTTAAACCTTAGAGATACCAGGCAGTTTAGACTAAAGATACCAAAAGTATGAAGATAAGATACATAATCTCAGAACCTTCCATGGAAGCTGTGAAAATGCTATCAGGATCATCTCCAGAAAATGCAATTTACTGTGGAAGTCTAATCAGTCATTTGGCAAACATTTCCCTAGACAGATAAGAGATTAGAGTGGGGGAGAAGGAATGGGAAAAGGGCCATGCAAGAAAGGAAGGGCAATGAGTTACTGGTATGGATCTCTCATATCATACCAACACAACTCTCTTTCACTCTTCAAAATTTATTAAGAATTAGAACATAGGAAGCAGTATAGGTCGAAGATTGAACAGCTGAATTTTTAAAACAAAGGAATCAAGTTATTCATATAGACCACAAGTCTCCTTTTTACCCACTTTATCTGGCCCACATTCCAAGGCACCTTAGAAAGGTTAGTAAACAAACAATCATGTTAGAACCCAAGCAGATGTCAGAACAAGCCCAGACCAAACATTCAAGGTCATCTTCGGCTACATGAGTCCATGATTTACAAATATTCATGACTTCATCCATTTGTTCCACATTAATAAACATCTGTTCTATGTTAAAGCATTCAAGCTTTTTATAAATCAGCCATTTTACCCTATCGAACACTCCCATAAGGGATATTGTTTTACCCATTGACTAGGGCCTTCATCTGATTATAGTGAGAAGCTACAGTACAACCTGCCCAATTCCTAACAACTGGGCCCTACTGTATGACCAGGGCATTTTATAAAGCACAATCCAGTTGTGATATTTAATAAAGATGGATGTTCAAGAAGCCCATTTGTAAGGTAGAGAATGGAGAACTTTTTTTTTTTTTTAATTCTTTGCCATATCATTAGCTTCAAATGGAAAATAGAAGGTTCCCAAAGTGCTTTAATAAATGCATTACAAAGAAAGGAACTGAAGTAACAGGGACTTGTAGTTTGTCAAATTAGTATGGTTTGGCAACCATAGCACCCGCTCTTTCATCATGTTTCTTCCTAATCATCACACACTTGAAGATTTATAGCCTTTTTAAAAATTGCTTCTGTAGGTTTTCAATTATTACTGCAGTAAAAACTCTTAAGTATAGCACCATCACTTGTCTATTTGTGAAGACTCCAAAGGGGGTTAGCTGGTTCATTTTTGTAGTTTTGACAAGCAACTGTTATTATAAAATGGAGGAACATTATATATAGTCGGAATGCTTCTTTTCACTGCAGGGAGAGGAGATTGCAGAACTGTAGTCCAGAGAAATGAAGTGACTTGTCTCAGATCTCACAGCTAGAGGCAGAGTGGGGCCCAGAAAGCCAGCTCTCCAGACCCCATGTCCACACTGTTTCTATTTCTACTGTATTTCTAGTGTTTTGTACAGCTTCATTTATTAAGTTTAAGTTCATGTGTATATACATATGTGTCTGTGTGTGTATATATATATACACATACATATGTGAAAGTGAAAGTCACTCAGTTGTATCCAACTCTTTGCAACCCCATGGACTATACAGTCTATGGAATTCTCCAGGTCAGAACACTAGAGTGGGTAGCCATTCCCTTCTCCAGGGAATCTTTCCAACCCAGGGATTGAACCAGGGTCTCCTGCATTGCAGGCAGATTCTTTACCAGCTGAACTATATAGTTTATTTCATATACCTTATAATTGAGGCATGTTAATGCTTTAGTTCAGACATACTTTACCTAACAAATTGGAATTTGTGAAGCTTTCTGTACATTTGTATCTGAATTAAAAAGCCGTCTGGAAATGGACTTCCTGTGATAAAGGCAGTCAGCCGCCGGTTGTGCTGCTCCCTAGAGTGGAACAGAAGGCATAATGGAATCCCCTTTGGCAGACAGAGACCCTCCTGTCCAGGAAATGAGTCCTCAGCAGCAAGACAGGTGAGATTAGCAGAGGCCCAGGAGAGCCAGGGAGAGCAGGATGAGCTGGAATTCCAGAATTCAATGAAAACTGTGAACAGACTACCATTAGTGCACAAGGGAAGCAGAGGGAAGAGAAAGGAGGTGGAAGACAAAGGAAGGACCTGATGGGGAGGAAATGAAGGAACAGGTGCCCTGGGGCAGAGTCAGAAGTGAAATAAAGAAGACAGGACAGACTGGATGGATCAAGGCAGGCTAGAGGTCAGGGGGTCAGGCAGCCTGGAACACATCCCATGACTCCAAGAGCCTGGGGAAGCAGGAGGTGGAAGGTCTATGACTGAAGTCAGGGGCTATGTCTGCCTTGCTCATCTCATGCCCCATGTCCAACTCACACAGCAGGTCTTTGAAGTTGGCGGGAGGATGAAAGGGATGCAGGGAGTTCAGGAACCAAAGCCAGAGAGTCTGGTTGTTTAGGGGCTATGATCAATCAAAGAGGCTTCCCAGGTGCTGCTAGTGGTAAAGAACCCGTCTGTCGGTACAGGAGACAAGAGACGCAGGTTCGATCCCCTGGAGAAGGGCATGGCAACCCATTCCAGTATTCTTGCCTGGAGAATCCCATGGAGAGCAGAGACTGACGGATTACAGTCTGTGAGATTGCAAAGAATTGAACACAACTGATGCAACTTAGCACAGCACACAGCATATGATCAATCTAAATTAAAGGTCTGGATAATAGCAAAAATGACATGAAAGTGAGTCAAGACCCTTGGGAAACAGCACACACTTCTCCCCAGAGTTAGAGAAGTGGGAGGCAAGTTCACGGCCAAAGGCAGGGAGGAGACAACAGAATAGGAAGAGAGGATGGAGGAATCGGAGGGAGAGTCAAGAATAATTTTTATTTTTACTAATTATCTGTGGAAGCCTCTTTTTTCTACTATGTCCCAAAACACTGATAGACACTTTTGATTAAAAATATATATATACACACATGTTGTTGCTAAGTACTTCATGTTGGTAGTAGCATTATTTCACTTCAGGCTGGCCTCAAACCCTATCTAGAAAAGGCTTGTACAGTCTATAAATATTCTCAAAGGATGATGAATTAGGTAAAAATAAACACCTGCCCAGGAGGGCACCCCCACACACCCTTGCCTGCTCCAAATCGAAAACTTCCAACTTTTGTTATGGAACTGCTTCCCTCCTTGGATCCTTAGCTCACATATCTACAGGTATAGGCTGACTACTACACCAGCCTGTTTCTTGCTCTTCTAGAAAGTGACAGGTCAATCAGGCCCAAGAAGCCCAAGACTTCTCCTCAATTGTGACCCCTAACTTTCCTCCTGATGATGAGGCCTCTGCAGATCCTTTTTTGCAACGACCTGACTCAGAAAAGCCCAACATTAGGATAGACAGCTCAGATCCCTCTACCTCTGCCTTTCATCCTTCCCCACCTCTTCCCTCCCCCAACCAGGATTCCCAGACCTTTGCTTTTCCTTTAATATCCTCAAATCCTGGGAATCTTAACACTGAGCTTGCCAGTTCCTGAAGCAGTTCCCTGCCCAGTGTTTGCTGCTCCTGGACCCCAGCCTAAGTCACCTGACCCTACTTAAAGGCATTAAATGAATCACCCAAGATAATATAGGTGCACAGAGGCAAAAATCAGTGATGGTTCAGTGTTATGCATAAGTTAGCACTAGTTGACAAATATGTATCTGAGAAAATTAATACTGGCCTACAAATACAAGAACTTTCAAAACTTAAAACATATAGTATAAAAGATGAAGGGGATTATGGGCTTTAAACACTCAGCTCAGGATACCACCACAGTGACTACAGCATTCACATATAGTTATTGAAAGTTGCCTCAGAAAGGTACTTCTTTGAGAATCTGTAGCATATTCAAATGGAGAAGGCAATGGCACCCCACTCTGGCACTCTTGCCTGGAAAATCCCATGGACGGAGGAGCCTGGTGGGCTGCCTTCTAGTCCATGGGGTCACTAGAAGTCGGACACGACTGAGCGACTTCACTTTCACTTTTCACTCTCATGCATTGGAGAAGGAAATGGCAACCCACTCCAGTGTTCTTGCCTGGAGAATCCCATGGACGGGGAGCCTAGTGGGCTGCCGTCTATGGGGTCGCACAGAGTCGGACACGACTGACGCGACTCAGCAGCAGCAGCAGCATATTCAAAAGCAGAGACATTACTTTGCCAACAAAGGTCTGTCTAGTCAAGGCTATGGCTTTTCCTGTGGTCACGTATGGATGTGAGAGTTGGACTATGAAGAAGGCTGAGCGCAAATTGATGCTTTTGAACTGTGGTGTTGGAGAAGACTCTTGAGAGTCCCTTGGACTGGAAGGAGGTCCAACCAGTCCATTCTGAAGATCAGCCCTGGGATTTCTTTGGAAGGAATGATGCTAAAGCTGAAACTCCAGTACTTTGGCCATCTTATGTGAAGGGTTGACTCATTGGAAAAGACTATGGTGCTGGGAGGGATTGAGGGCAGGAGGAGAAGGGGACAACAGAGGATGAGATGGCTGGATGGCATCACTGACTCGATGGACGTGTGTCTGAGTGAACTCCGGGAATTGGTGATGGACAGGGAAGCCTGGCATGCTGCGATTCATGGGGTCGCAAAGAGTGGGACACGACTGAGCGACTGAACTGAACTAATCTGAAAAGGAGCTACAACAGTATTTCTCAAGCTGTGTTCTATGGAATACCAATATTCCTGGGATGTGAATTACTGCTCCTGAGATGTGAATCACGCTGCCTTGACAAAGTACTTCCATGATCAGGTTAACCAGGAGGCAGAGTCCATCTCCTCCTTGGTAGTCTCAATGCACTTAAGCATATTTCAAGTTGTAAGAAGTTGTACAGCAAAGAAGCCCATTACATTTGATTTATACGAATCTTTCCTAAACTTACCTGACCACTACTCTCTCTTACTAGAGCATACCTCTTTTTTCTAAGAAAACAGTTTGAGAAATTCTGAACCAGATTTAGTTAACCAACTCCCGGAGTTCACTCAGTTTAATTAGTCCTTGACTTTTTAATTCAATTATTAGCTAGAATAAAGCAGGCCACTGGCCTTATGTGGTTAACTGGCTGGTCATAAACCTTGTGTCATTAGAGATTCTATGATATATCTGATATATGCCCTACACTGAAATGCATTTTTATTCAATGCTTTTTTAAAAAAAAAATTAGAGTAGCATTAAAATATATACATTACCAGGTATAAAATAGATAGCTAGTGGGAAGTTTCTGTATAACACAGGGAGCTCAGCCTGGTGCTCTGTGATGACCTAGAGGGGTGGGATAGGGTAGGGTAGGAGGAAAGCTCAAGAGGGAGGGATATAAGTATACTTATGGCTGATTCACATTGTTGTGTGGCAGAAACCAACACAGCATTGTAAAGCAGTTGTCCTCCTATTTAAAATTTTCTAGGATTTGACAAAAAGGAGCATAATCACATCACTTGAAAATGCCTTCCTTTGAGTCTTTCAATCACAGCTTCAGCAGACTCTGGATTTCAGAGGGGAGGCTCTAACTGCTCAAGAAGAAAGCATATACAAAAGCACACCTTTCTGGGGAGTCAGGCCATCACAGGCCCATCACATCTGTGTGCTGGAACAAGCTCTAGAGGTTAGCCAACTGATGTCACCTTCTCATGAATTTGGTGAGTAGCTTCAGGAGGGTTGGCAGCTGCCAAGACCACAAACTCCACACTGATGGAGCTGGGATTAGGACCAGGATTTTTTGGTGCCTCTGCCAGGAGGATTTTCCTGTCCTGGAATTATCTGCTTTTCTCAGAAAGGAAGAGTCCAGTCTTTGCCATCTGAAAACCACATTGGAAAGACAAGAAGGAAATAGGCCAAAATGGGAACACTACTCCACATAGAGGGGATATTTTGGTCTTTGTTCTATTTTTCTTCATTGACCAAAATGTCTACAAAGGGCATATATTCCTTTTATAGCAAAACAAAAAGAAAAAAGCAAAAAATTGTTTTACTATTAAAAAAAAAAAAAAAAGCAGTTGCGGAAGGTAAATTCATATGCTGAAAAGCATCATCCACGTGGCTCCTAGTCATTGAGCAGAATAAGCAGAACTAATGAAATGCCATGGCATTTCCCTGTGTTGGCTGTGAGCAAGGATGATTCACTGGGGCAGCTTGGAGACCACTCTGCTGGCTGCTGGCGGGGCATGGGCCAGCATCCACTTCATGCTGCAATGGCTTCACCCACAGACTAGCAAGGAGCAGAGCATTGCTTGACTGCCTTCCATAATTTCCTCTCAAAGCATGTGTCTCAATATTGGGTTTGAGTGACTCCTCAATGATTTCTAAATTGAACCTAACTGAATACACAAGTTTAAATGGAAAGGGATTTTTTATTGCTTTTCTGTACTTACGCACTGGCTTCCCACCTAGAAAAACTTCTCTTCAGCCTTATTATGTCTGAAAACAATAGTTTTAGAGGTTTAATCCCTATTTTGGAGTCCAAGCAAGTAGTAAATTGTTTATATATAAGGTGTGTGTGTGTGTATGTGTCTGTGTGCATGAGTGTGTGTTTGTGTGTGTATGTATGTGTCATTTTCTGCTACTACAACAAAAACACCACACACTGAGTGGCCTATAAACAACAGAAATTTATTTCTCACAGTCCTGGAAATTGCAGTTGGTGTCTGATGAGGGCTCACTTTCTCACATGGTAGAAGGGAGCTTTCTGGTGTCTTTTCCTACAAAGGCATTAATCTCATTTATGAGGATTCTACCCTCATGATTTAAACAAGGCCCCACCTCCTAATACCGTTACTCTGGGTATTAGGTTTCAACATATCAATTTTGGGTGGATAACAGTGTGTTGTTCAGTCACTAAGTCATATCTGACTCTTTGCAACCCCATGGACTGCAGCACACCAGGCTTCCCTGTCCTTCACCATTTCCCAGAGCTTGCCCCACTCATGTCCATTGAGTCAGTGATGCCATCCAACCATCCCGTCCTCTGCTGTGCCCTTCTCCTCCTGCCTTTTATCTTTCCCAGTATCAGGGTCTTTCCCATAAGTCAGCTCTTCACATCAGGTGGCCAAAGTATTAGAACTTCAGCTTTATCAACAGTTCTTCCAATAAATATTCAGGATTGATTTCCTTTAGGATTGACTGGTTTGATCTCCTTGCTGTCCAAGGGACTCTCAAGAGTTTTCTCCAGCATCACAATTCAAAAGTATCAATTCTTTGGCACTAAGTCTGCTTTACACACACTTTCACATCTGTACACAACTACTGGAAAAACCATAGCTTTGACTATACAGGCCTTTTTTGGCAAAGTGATGTCTCTGCTTTTTAATATCCTGTCTAGGTTTGACACAGCTTTCCTTCCAAGGAGCAAATGCCTTTTGATTTCATGGCTGTAGTCATCTTCCACAGTGATTTTGGAGCCCCAGAAAATAGAATCTGTCACTGTTTCCACTTTGTCTCCATCTATTTGTCATGAAGCGATGGGACCAGATACCGTGATCTAAGTTTTGTGAATATTGAGTTTCAAGTTAGCTTTTTCACTTTCTTCTTTCACCTTCATCAAGAGGTTCATTAGTTCCTCTTCAGTTTCTGCCATTATAGTGGTATCATCTGCATATCTGAAAAGCGAAAGGCACTCAGTCATATCCACCTCTTTGCAACTCCATGGACTATAGTCCATCGAATTCCCCAGGCAAGAATACTAGAGTGGGTAGCCGTTCCCTTCTCCAGGGGATCTTCCCAACCCAGGGATTGAACCCAGGTTTCCCACATTGCAAGTGGATTCTTTACCAGCTGAGCCACCAGGGAAGTTGTTGATATTTCTCCCAGAAATCTTGATTCCAGCTTGTGATTCATCCAGCTTGAAATTTCTTGTGATGTATGCTGCACATAAGTTAAGTAAGCAGGGTAACAATATACAATTAGACATACTCCTTTTCCAATTTTGAATCAGTCAGTTGTTCCATGTCTGGTTCTAACTGTTGCTTCTTGACCCAAATACAGGTTTCTCAGGAGATAGGTAAGGTGGTCTGGTACTTCAATCTCTTTAACAGTATGAATGGATGCTATTTGAATCTGACAGACCTAGACAGCATATTAAAAAGAGAGCAGAGACATTATTTTGCTGACAAAGGTCCATATGGTCAAGCATTTTTCCAGTGGTCATGTATGGACGTGAGAGTTGGACCATAAAGAAGACTGAGCACAAAAGAAGGGATGCTTTTGAACTGTGTTGCTGGAGAAGACTCTTGAGAGTCCCTTGGACTGCAAGGAGATCAAACCAGTCAATCCTAAAAGAAATCAAACCTGAACATTCATTGGAAGGACTGGTGCTGAAGCTGAAGCTCCTATACTGTGGCCACCTGATGCAAAGAGCTGACTCATTTGAAAAGACCCCGTTTCTGGGAAAGATAAAAGGCAGGAAGAGAAGGGGATGAGAGAGGATGAGATGGTTGGATGGCATTACCAACTCAATGGACACAAGTTTGGACAAGCTCCAGTAGATTATGTAAGACAGGGAAGCCTGGTATGGAGTCGCAAAGAGTCAGACATGACTGAGACTCAATAACAACAGATCATTTCATTCTAAAGAGAACAATTGTATATAATCCTCTCAATCAAATAATATGTGTTTAGTCAGTTTTGGGAAAACTTTTTACTGAAGTTTTCCAAAAATCGTTTGTCCACTATTATCTGAAAATACTCTGACTCCTTTAACTATATGCATTCTGATTAAAAGTAGTGGCTAAGGTACATCTTCAACATTTCCATCACTTCCTTCAATACTTCTTCACTTTTTACTCTTTCCTTACTGGCAGACACTCCTCCTTTCCTTTAGGATCATCCTAGCCTGCTCTCTCTGCCACAGTCCCTGGGTGGTAATATCCTTCTCCCCCATGTTTAAGGCCAGTCTCTTCCTTTGTGTCTTTGAGTCCATTCCATATCATTTCATCTCCCCATGGGTCCTGATCCAATTAACTCTGTTGGCCATTGTATCTTTAATTTTCTTCTCTTTACCAATTTCCCCCTCTTAGTTTATAAGCTTGTTCAGTTCTTACCCATGTCAAAGAAACTAATTTCCCCTTGACCACACACGGTCATCTGCCTTCTGTGTTACCTCTCTTGTTCCCTTTACCTCAAGTTTCTAAGTGGTCAGACAGTAGTCACTGTCTCCATTTTCTGATCTTATATATATTCCTTCCCAGGAGTAACCCTGGCTTCTATGCACCAAACCACTAAGAGGGCATCAGCTAAGATCATCAATGCTGAGGCATTGAAGACTGTGCCTCAGTCTTCTCTCCTCATGATACTGGATGTCTTGCCTCTGACCCTGATGACTGCTTATACACTGAGACACAGTCTGCTCACTTTTCTTCCCAGATTCCATGTTCAATCTGTTCTCCTTATACTACTATGACTGTTCCTTCTCAGCCTCTTTTGTAGGCTCTTCTTTCTCTATATGCCCCTTAAATATTGGAGTTGTCATGTTTCATTCTCCAGAGTTTCATTCTAGATCTACTTCCCTTTTATTCTACAGAGATTCCCTGGATGATTAAACCCACTTTCCTGGTATTCCCAAACAATACCTATTTATGCTGGTGGTGCCTAAATCCATTCTCTCCAGGTCAAAATTCTCCCATTCTTGAGACTCATATTCCAAGGGCCTGCTGGATACCCTCATCTGGATGTCCAGGGGCACTCCAAATTCAATATGCTCCAAATCAACTTATTATCTCCCCAACTTATGTCTTCTACTATTCCTCCTGTAGTTGAAGAACC
Source organism: Tragelaphus eurycerus (assembly GCA_935064755.1). Taxonomy (NCBI): domain Eukaryota; kingdom Metazoa; phylum Chordata; class Mammalia; order Artiodactyla; family Bovidae; genus Tragelaphus; species Tragelaphus eurycerus. The sequence continues at coordinate 12,451,859 of CAKXYN010000069.1, forward strand.
ATCACTAGAGTAATCAATCATTCCTATTTTCCTTAGACAAAGGGATTTCCCAGCACATGGGACTCTCAGTCTTAAAAGGACAGTCCTAGGCAGGCGGGGATGTCCCCTAACACCACCCACCCATCATCAGGTCTAGAATCTGGGTCTTGATCTCTGTCCTCTCATTTCACTTCTTCAATCTCCATGTCCTTCCAATTTCATTTCCTAAGTAGTTATCAAATTCCTTCTCTCCTTTCCACCCCAAGCTCACACTCTTACTATCTCTTGCCTGTTTTACCCCCCTGGATACCTAAGTATATCTCTGATGCCAATCTTCTTCCCCTTTAGATTCATGCTCCACATAGCTGCTGAAGAGAAGTTTCAAACAGAAATTTCACCAAATCTTTATCATGCTCAAAATATTCCATGGGCTACCCATCACCCTTGGGATAAAGCCCAAACATGTTAATATGGAAAAGTCCTTCTTGGTCCCTCCAGCCCTGGCCTCACCTCATGTCACTCATTAAGCTGTGTGGGTGTCTCCATAGTACAGACTGCTCATCCTCGGTTCTTCCTATGACTTTTTCCTGCCATGCCCTATCTCTTTACCCCAACTGCCTTCCTCACCTAGTTTACATTCAACATTCAACTCAGGTTCAAGACTCAACTCCTCTGGCATCATTGCCGCCAAGTGGCTTTCTGTGACATGCACAGTCTACAGAGGTGTACTAGCTGGCCCTCCAACCTCCAGAGCACTGCGCACAGTGCTCTCAGATTTGCCACTTGGTCTTTCTTTCCCTCTGGACTGTGAACTGCCAGGAGGAGATACAGGCACGTCCTAGGCAACATCTAGGATAACACCTAGCACAGGCAGAACTCAACAGACATTCATGGAACTCTATTTGGAATGCAAACATCTATTTGGAATGAAAACTGTCAGCCAGAAGGTTAGATCCACTCCATAATCATGGTTTATTTGACCTACATGATTTTTTTCAACACTAGTGTTTAAAAATCAGGAGACCTCATCTAAAAACTTAAAATTTTCAAATTCCTTGGAAAGTCTAAGTATCTGAAAATACGAGGTTCATATTTTTCTGCGGTACTGACCTCATTAGAAAGGGCATTTACTCATATTTTCCCAGTTCACTATCAGCCTACCTCCTGGACTCTGGAAGGAGCAGTAAACCCCAGGGACAAGTTCCCTGTGTCTGCTCTGCTTTCTTCTCAAAGGGATGTATGGAGCAATTTTTGTTGTTGTTGAGTTTTATTTGGGGGCGCTACCAGATGCTGTGCAAAGCAAGTGGGTGGCTGCTTTTCCTTAGGGTAAAGAAAATGGTCAGAGACCATCTTGGTGGTCCTAGAACATTTTGGATCAGCAAGAAGTCCACCCTGGCTGATGACTTCTGCTCTGGTTTTCTGTAATTCTAGATTTGTATCTAATATTGAACCCTTTACATTGTATTATAATTCGTTGTTCAATTTTTGAAACTCAAAGAACTTAATCTCCAATATCTTCCTATATATTTCCCAAGAGAGGGCTGCACAAGAAGTATTCAGTTCAGTTCAGTTCAGTCGCTCAGTCGTGTCCCACTCTTTGCGACCCCATGAATCACAGCACGCCAGGCCTCCCTGTCCATCACCAACTCCCAGAGTTCACTCAGATTCACGTCTGTCGAGTCAGTGATGCCATCCAGCCATCTCATCCTCTGTTGTCCCCTTCTCCTCCTGCCCTAAATCCTTCCCAGCATCAGAGTCTTTTCCAATGAGTCAACTCTTCACACGAGGTGGCCAAAGTACTGGAGTTTCAGCTTTAGCATCATTCCTTCCAAAGAAATCCCAGGGCTGATTTCCTTCACAATGGACTGGTTGGATCTCCTTGCAGTCCAAGGGACACTCAAGAGTCTTCTCCAACACCACAATTCAAAAGCATCAATTCTTCAGCTTTCTTCACAGTCCAACTCTCACATCCATACATGACCACAGGAAAAACCATAGCCTTGACTAGATGGACTTTGGTTGGCAAAGGAATGTCTCTGCTTTTCAATATGCTAGTCATAACTTTCCTTCTGAGGAGTAAGCGTCTTTTAATTTCATGGCTACAGTCACCATCTGCAGTGATTTTGGAGCCCAGAAAAAGAAAGTCTGACACTGTTTCCACTGTTTCCCCATCTATTTCCCATGAAGTGATGGGACCAGATGCCATGATCTTCGTTTTCTGAATGTTGAGTTTTAAGCCAACTTTTTCATTAGGACATTACAATCTTCAAAATAGTACTTTCACCATCACTATGTCATTCCATTCTTACCTCATCTCTGGGACAATAAATCACAGGGTCTTGGCATGAGAGATTTCAATTTTATAACTATATTGAATTTTCTCCACAAGTCTGATTGTTTTCACACAAAATAGACAACCATCACATGCACAGATACATCTTGAGAGCTTTTTGCATCTTAACTGCTAACAGCTTTACGAATCTTCATGGTTCAGAGGTTTACTTTTCACCACAGGCCCAGATGGAAATCACTGGCATCAGGAAGAACTGAAATCCCCAGCTGAGATAAAGCAGAAGACTTCCAGGCAGAAGAAATCAGAATTGGACCTACTAGTGCTGCCAGCTGTTCCTCTGCACTGACCTTAGAGCTTGTGGCTCCCATCAGACCCGGGGAATTGTCCAGCTGTGAGTTTCTGTTTTCCTGGGATTTGATTCCATCAATGTCCCTAACTTCCAGGCTTTGACCATCATCCTATGATGGTTGCCTCTATCAGACATCTCTGCTGTTTGCTTTATAATATGTATTTATTAACAATAATAAAGTTAATTCAACTGAGTCTAACTATGATCATTTGATGACATTTTTGGGGATCGCTTTGGATACCAACAAACACACCCAAGTCAGGATTTCAGATCAGGGACTACAGGGCTTTCTTCTATTCCAGATGGCCTGCCCTGGGTGGCACTAGTGGTAAAGAACCTGCCTGCCAATGCAGATGACCTAAGAGACTCAGGTTCAGTCCCTAGGATGGGAAGATCCCCTGGAGGAGGGCATGGTAAGCAACTCTGGTAATCTTGCCTGGAGAATCCCATGGAGAAAGGAGCCTGGAAGGCTACTGTCCTTAGGGTCACAAAGAACTGAACATGACTGAAGCTGGTTCCAAATAGGAAAAGGAGTATGTCAAGGCTGTATATTGTCACCCTGCTTATTTAACTTATATGCAGAGTACATCATGAGAAACGCTGGGCTGGAAGAAGCACAAGCTGGAATCAAGATTGCCGGAAGAAATATCAATAACCTCAGATATGCAGATGACACCACCCTTATGGCAGAAAGTGAAAAAGAACTAAAGAGCTTCTTGATGAAAGTGAAAGAGGAGAATGAAAAATTTTGGGGGGGGGGCTCCAAAATCACTGCAGATGGTGATTGCAGCCATGAAATTAAAAGACTCTTACTCCTTGGAAGGAAAGTTATGACCAATCTAGATAGCATATTCAAAAGCAGAGACATTACTTTGCCAACAAAGGTCCATCTAGTCAAGGCTATGGTTTTTCCAGTGGTCATGTATGGATATGAAATTTGGACTGTGAAAAAGCTGAGCGCCGAAGAATTGATGCTTTTGAATTGTGGTGCTGGAGAAGACTCTTGAGAGTCCCTTGGACTGCAAGGAGATCCAACCAGTCCATTCTGAAGGAGATCAGCCCTGGGATTTCTTTGGAGGGACTGATGCTAAAGCTGAAACTCCAGTACTTTGGCCACCTCATGAGAAGAGTTGACTCATTGGAAAAGACCCTGATGCTGGGAGGGATTGGGGGCAGGAGGAGAAGGGGACAACAGAGGATGAGATGGCTGGATGGCATCACTGACTCGATGCACATGAGTTTGGGTGAACTCCAAGAGTTGGTGATGGACAGAGAGGCCTGGCGTGCTGTGATTCATGGGGTTGCAAATAGTCAGACATGACTGAGCAACTGAACTGAACTGAAGCCACTTAGCATACCCTGGAACAATGGGCCAGTTGTTTTTTTGTGTGATTTTGAAACTGTTCTATAGCAGCACTGATGCCATGGTCTAGTCTGATAACCACATATGCCATGAGGGAAAAATTAATTGTATTCAGAGATTCCTTTCTCATTGGGTGGAATCTCAAAATCAGCAGCTTCACCACATGTCCTTTTGTAGAACTGCCCTGAAGACTGATTTTCCTGTTTCTCTCCAGGAACCTCCCAGTGAAGGATGGCCAACTGCCAGATGCTGAATGCCACAGAGAGAGACTCACCCTTCCCACCAGCCCTGGCCCTCTTGCCAAAAACACTCCGGGAAACTCCCTCTGAAGTCATGCATATCTCTCTGGACTGTAACCCTGCCTGTGCGTGATCATGGCCACAGCATCTGGGGACAGCAATTGAGGGGTAGACATCTGCTACATAAAGACTGCAGGCATAAATCTTCACTTTAATGAGACTTAAAAGATGGACTGCTCTGATTAATACCGGCAACTGGTGTTTCTAAGGGTGGACTACATCCACTGTTTGCCTACCTTGCCCCAATTACCTGGTGCCCAGGATAAGCTACTAGTTTGAACAAGCCTTCTCAGACTTACTGTACTCCTTTTTCTTGACAGTAACCTTCCTTCATGTATTTTTAAGTGAGAGAGAATGTCAAGATCAAACCTACATCAAACTGGCTGAGGTAACCCAATTCAAAAGCAGCTTTTCCCTAAATCTTAGCTTGGCATTAGGGCTTGTTTCCTGCCCCAATCTTATTGCATAATCAGGATGATACTTGGCAGTTTTGTTTGTAAAAAAGAGCCTGGTTTAGCCGCGGTAGGTAGGCAAGTTTGCCACGTGCTCCTGCCTGCCGAACCAGCCCTTTCAACTGCAGATGGAACAGTACAGTCCAACTAGTTCTATATGCCATTATCATAAGCAGGGAGCCCCCATCCTTCCCCTTTCTTTGTCAACAGACAACCACCTTGCATTTCAGCATGTGTTTATATCTTGGATTAAATAAGAAGATCAAGCCAACAATTACTCCTCAGATACATGGATTCATTTCAGCAAACACTTATTGATCACTGGCAATGTCACAGAAACTAAACTAAGATGAAATATATGCAGTCCTTCATCTCCAAGGGTTCACAGATATAGTATGTAGAATTAGGCATTAGTTCAGCACATTTGCTCAGTTGTATTCAACTCTTTGCAACCCCATGGACTGCAGCATGCCAGGCTTCCCTGTCCATCACCAACACCTGGAGTTTGCTCAAACTCATATCCATCAAGTCAGTGATGTCATCCAACCATCTCATCCTCTGTCATCCCCTTCTCCTCCTGCCTTCAATCTTTCCCAATATCAGGGTCTTTTCTAATGAGTCAGCCCTTCGCATCAGGTGGCCAAAATAATGGAGCTTCAGCTTCAGCATCGGTCCATCCAATGAATATTCCGGACTGACTTCCTTCAGGATGGACTGGTTGGATCTCCTTGCAGTCCAAGGGACTCTCAAGAATCTTCTCCAACACCACAGTTCAAAATCATCAATCTTTCAGTGCTCAGCTTTCTTTATAGTCCAACTCTCACATCCATACATGACTACTGGAAAAACGATAGCTTTGACCATACGAACATTTGTCAGTAATGTCTCTGCTTTATAATATGCTGTCTAGGTTGGTGATAGCTTTTCTTCCCAGGAGCAAGAGTCTTTTAATTTCATAGCTGCAGTCACCACCTGCAGTGATTTTGGAGCCCAAGAAAATAAAGTCTGTCACTGTTTCCATTGTTTCCCCATCTATATGCCATGAAGTGATTGGACTGGATGCCATGATCTTAGTTTTTTGAATGTTGAGTTTTAAACCAGCTTTTTCACTCTCCTCTTTCATTTTCATCAAGGGTTCTTCAGTTCCTCTTCGCTCTCTACCATAAGGGTGGTATCATCTGCATATCTGAGGTTATTGATATTTCTCCTGGCAATCTTGATTCTAGCTTGTGCTTTATCCAGCCTGGCATTTCGCATGATGTCCTCTGCATGAGAGTTAAATAAGCAGGGTGAAAATATACAGCCTTGATGTACTCCTTTCCCAATTTGGAACCTGTTGTTCCATGTCCAGTTCTAACTGCTGCTTCTTGACCTGCATGTTCAAGAGGCAAGTAAGTTGGTCTGAATTAGGCACAGAAACACCTAAGTACAGATTAGTGAACTAGAATATGGAAGTAAATATTCCAAATGCAATCCAGAGATATAAAACAATGGAAATATTCTTTAAATGGTTAAAGCATATGGGAAAAAAGTAAAAAAGTCTCACATATATCTATTTGGAAATGTAGAAGGAGATTATAGAGAGAATGATGAAAGTTCAGTGTTCAAAGAGATACTAGCTTAGGATTTTCCAAACATCAGGAATTAGAATTAAAAAACAAGTAGAATAAATAAAAGGAAATATGCAAATAATCCCATCAAAATGAAACTATGAATATCAAAATGGAGAATCTTAAGAGCACCTAGAGAGAAAAGACACATTCCTCGAAGAAAGACCAATTAGAATGAACTTAGCATCCCACAACACTATTGGAAGCCAGAAAAGACAGGGAATATTACCCTCAAGCAGTACATAACCATCAACCTAGTATCATATGCCCTCAAAGCGCATAAAACAATATTGGCTGTGATAAGAATTGTAATTGAGTTATAAATAAGGAGCTCTGAGAAAGCTAATGAAGGAACAGTTGATTCTGCACTGTAGCAGTGCTGAGGAGTGATCTAGATTTGGGCCCTGATGGATGGACAGGATTTAGGCAGCTGGGGGAGTGGGGCTGCAAGGCAGCTAGTTTTAGGATCCTTCGTTCAAATTTAAAAATAAGGCCCTACCTCAAAGGCAATGCTGCTCCATGCAAGGTGCCCAGAGTGTAGGCTCTATGTGAGATGCCAGCCCTCCCTTGACTCTTCAGCTCTGAGCCCTTACACAGGGCACCATCTAAACATAGGTATCTTGCTGCCCTGTGCAGAGGCACTCCAGACAGAGAAATCTGAGCAAATTATTCCAAGAACACATGGAAGTTCTAGTATGTTCAAGCCATAGGAAACAATAGAAAGACTCTGGTATCTCCATTCAGTAAATATGTCTTCTTCCTGGTGTTCAAGCTTGTACATTGGACTACATAGAAGAACAGTTGTTTCTGTGAGCAGGAAAGGCAGCAAAATGAGAAGGCTAATCAGGAACTTCAAGGTGGATGAGGCTCTTCTAGAATACAAAAGAGATGGTAAGGCTACCTACCACATAGAACTGGTGTGCAAATTGAATGAAATAATACATTAAAGATATCTGCTGCTGCTGCTGCTAAGTTGCTTCAGTCATGTCCAACTCTGTGTGACCCCGTAGACTGCAGCCCACCAGGCTCCCCCGTCCCTGGGATTCTCCAGGCAAGAATACTGGAGTGGGTTGCCATTTCCTTCTCCAATGCATGAAAGTGAAAAGTCAAAATGAAGTTGCTCAGTCGTGTCCGACTCTTAGCGACCCCATGGACTGCAGCCCACCAGGCTCCCCTGTCCATGGGATTTTCCAGGCAAGAGTACTGGAGTGGGGTGCCATTGCCTTCTCCATTAAAGATACCTGACATGTAGTAAATGAAAGAACTGTGAACTAGCATAGTCATCATTACTCTAAAAGTATTTATTAAATTTTTTTGTTGTTTAGTCGCTAAGCTGAGTCCAACTCTTCTGTGACCCCGTGGACCCCACTATGGGATTTCCTAGGCAAGGATACTGAAGTGCATTGCCATTTCCTTCTCCAGGGGATCTTTGCCACCCAAGAATCGAACCCAGGTCTCCTGCATTGGCAGGCAGATTCTTTACAACTGAGCCACCTGGGAAGCCCCATTTATTAAATTAATTACATGCAAAAGTGAAATCTCATGATTGGATAATCCTTTGATAGGCACGTTCTTTTTCATGTCAATACAGAGTTTCTAGAGCCTTCTCTGTGTAAGTTTCTGAGGGTACAAAGATGAAAAACACCTGAGATGATGTTTTTTTGGGGGGTGGATATTTTTTTCTCACCTTTTCCTGGTAATATTTGTTACTGTAAGATGTCTCTAATAAGATGTTGGTTAGCAGGTATCAAAAAACCTTATTTAAGTCTCTTAATCCTTTTGGGTCTCAGTTTCCTCCACTTCGAAGCCAGATGGTTTGGCTAGTTGATCTTCAAGGCTCCTTCTGGAACTAACAGTGTATGGTTGTAGAATCACGGGGATTTGGCTGTTAGTACAAACTCTCACTTCTGTTTTAGTGGCTTTTCTCCCCACTCATCTTCTCATGGACTGGGAAAGCCTATAGGAAATTCATGTTTTAAAGCGATATTTATCTATTTGGGGCCATGCTGGGTCTTCACTGTCATGCGGGCTTTTCTCCAGTTGTGGTGAGTGGGAGAGCTAGTCTCTAGTTGTGGTGCATGGGTTTCTCTTGTGAAGTTTCTCTTGTGCAGCTTCTCTTGTGGAGCATGGGCTCTAGGGCACACGGGCTCCAGTAGTTACAGCACAGGGGCTCAGTTGCAGGCTGCAGGCTCTAGAGTACGGGCTCAGTAATTGTGGCACATGGGCTTAGATGCCTCATGGCATATGGGATCTTCCAGGACCAGGGGTTGAACCCATATCCCCTGGATTGGCAGGGGGATTCTTTACCACTGGTCCACCAGGGAAGTCTAAAACTCATTTTTGAGGTCATAAAAGAGGAAGAACTGAGACCCCTCAACCCAGACCCAACTACTAGCTTTACAAAAGGGCAGAGAGTTCTCTGCAGACCTGGAAAGCGAGCATGTGATTCTCAGGAAGGCTGGTGGGCCTGAGGTCTCTATGGAGGCCCAGCTGCACCCCCCCATCCAAATCAGACTGGCTATGGCTTCAGATCAGGAACAAAAAGATGCTTTTAGGCTGGGACCTAAAGAAGAACTGTTCAGCCTCTTGTTGTTTTATAGAATAGCCCAGTTTCTCCCAGCACAGAGAAAAACTATGAGGAAATTCACTGAGGCTTGGATGGTCAGTTGGATAGTCACAAATCCTTGCTTTCTCCCTGGGTCCATTAAACAAATAGGAAAATAAACAGTTAATCAAAGCTGAGCCAGCTCCAGGCTCTTAAAGCATTTCAATGTGGTTATTATATTATCGCTGAAGTTTTCAAGCACATTGCATTAAGAAGGGGGGAAAACCCAATTAAAATGAACATCTCTGAGGAGCTGCTTCACCCCAGGCTGTGGGTTCCCTGAAAGCCAACATTGACAATCAAGAGCTCTCAGTCACACAGATACCCCCACTCCCTGGCAGCTGCACAAGCATTGTTCGCTAAAGTACTTTAGAAAGCCATTTAGAAATCTGGAGAGTAAGGCCTAAGGGAGGCTAGGACTCAGCAACTCCTTGCCAGGACCAGGAAGAGCTGACTCTCCTCCTGACCTGCTCCAGCACCACCCAAGGCAGAAAGAGCCTGTGGAGTGCCTAACAAAGATAGGCCATGAGTCCAGATTCCCTTGCTCTCTCCCATCTGTCATCAGCCCCACAAGTGTGGGCTAGCATTTGATGAAATGGCTTATCACATATATTGCTAACAACTGAATTGCGACAGATTGTCCCAGGAAAAACAGGAGAGGAAAAATTGAATGAAAACAGAATCCCCACTTCATTTCATGGCAACCCTGAACCAACAAATTCTTCATATATCAATGTGGGGATGTGTCTCAGACCCTCCCAGGCTCAGGCAGCCCTCAAGGAGAGTCTTAAGAGGGTCAGATGTTCACAAAATTATCATTAAATCTCTTGACGATGGGACCGGCATTGACCAGGAAAAACATTCTGTCAGACAAAAACTCATACCTAGGGGGAAAAAATACTTAATAACTTGAAGGGGATTATCCTTCCACTGTACCCCATACACTCACCTACAAAGTTTTCTCCACAAAAGCAATCACCTTTGCTATTCTCTGCTAGAGGGAGATAAGCCAGGTTCTAGCATGCTAGAGAATGCTGAGGGAACATTTCCCTGTTTGTTTAGTAAAGGGGGAGGCTGCTTCAAAGGGCCTTAGCAAAGAGAGATCTTTTGTATCCTTTCTCTTGAAAGTTGGTGACAGAGGCTATAGAGGGTCAGGTATTCAGAGAGAAGGGTATGGCATGAAGCCACATAGGAAAACCAATTACTGGTGCTGGAAGTCATCTGGATCTTTGGCCTAATCAGATCCAGAAGGAGCACATGTGCAGGGTAAACTGGTGAGGTTTCAGCCTTTGATTTCATGAAACACAGAGGGGTTTTGTTCATATGTTTTTGGAGGTAAGAGTCTGCATCATTTTTGGCAGCCACAAACCTTGCCATATGCTGAGAGAGAGTGAGGGTTGAATTATACACTGCCCAATCTTTTGGTGTATCACAGCTGAGTCACATCCATTCTGACACCCAGAGAATATAAATAGAAAGATTTGGGGAGAAGAAATACAAAATCTATGTCTTGGACTTTTCCAACTTCTTGCTGGGCTATGCTGTTTTTCTTAGCTGTCTTGGCTACAAGAAAAAGTCAGAGGAAGAAGAGCCTTTGCCCAGACTTTTGTATATTTCTGATATACAAGATTAGGAGACCTGGGTTGAAAACAGAGAACTAGGTAGAATGTGTGTTTCCTAGGCCAAGGGTGGGAAGAAGGGAGAGATGCTTATGGCCATTGGCCATCAGATTGAAGTCCTTTGGTGTTAATCCCATTCTGGTGCCTTCGTGATCTTACCAAATACAGGGAAGCCAGAGTCAATCCAGTGATTCTTGCAGCAGGAATCAGAGCTCAGAAAACATCAGGGTGCAAGGCCAGACACTGTTGAATTCTCTTTTGCACTCTGTGTCTTCCTGACAAAACGATGCATTACTTTGTTAGCTTTCTTGCTGTTCTTCTGAGGTGAAGCCTAGAGCTTCAACATGCTTCCTACCAAAATGATTACACTCAAGAAGCCTGGCATAGAGCTACCCTGAAGGAGGCTGCCTCGGAGGCAGGAGAACCAACCAGAGATGTTTACTTCCAAGCCATAGACATTAGGTAACCTGGGAGAGTCAACATGTTAACTATGTAAACAAATATTTCTTAAGCAGCCACTAGAAGAGTATAAATTTAAAAGGCATAGTCCCTGCCCTGGGGAGCTTACAATATTTGTTGGAATGAATGGGAAGGGAAGGCAAGAGATAAATATTTAGCAATTAGAAGAAAGTAAAACTTGAGGTAAGCAAAGCCAGAGGCTCTCTGGGAGTTTTTCAAGGTGAAATCAGAAAGAGAAGCAGCTCCCAAGGCCATTTAGCCTGTTAGGTGCAAGTTTCAAGGTTAGTCTTCATTTTGGATGTCTGATTTAATTATCACTGTGATGACTTCCTCAGGGACTCAGTGGTAAAGAATCTGCCTGCAATGAAGGAGATGCAGGCAGGAGACTTGGATTTGATCCCTGGGTCATGAAGATTCTCTGGAGAAAGGAAATGGGAGCCCACTCCAGTATTCTTGCCTGGAAGATCCAAATCCCTGGGGTTACAAAAGAGTCGGTCATGACTGGGCATCTAAACGACATCATAATGGAAGATCCAAAATTATTATTTCTCAAGGTATATAAACTCTCGACAGGGCTTAGAAAAAAGAGGCATAGGTGCACGTGTGTCTTAGAGAGACAGAGAGACAGAGAGAGAGGAAAGGAGGGGGAGGGAGAGAGGGAAAATGGGAGAGAGAGAAGGAGAGAGCAAAGAAGAGAAAGAAAAGTTCAGAAGAGGAAAGGAAGGGGAGACTGGGGAGGCAAACAGAGGCATTATGATGAAAAAGGGATCTCCAACTTAGGTCACCATCCACCCCCGCCAGAAACCACTAAGTACTTTCTACCAATATCAGAATTATTATAGTCACTGACATCCACAAATGATTTCAAGTTCTCTAAATGTATCAGAAGCGGTTGTTGTACTTCACAGAATAAGCTAAATTAAAAGGATCCTTGCACCTGGTCCTGCACAAGGCCTCCGGAGGTTGTCTGATGGTGGGAAGATTTCAGCACACACGAATAGAGGACAGCCAGGCTGCCTCAGAGCAGGGCCTTGGGAAACTTGACTTTTCAGGTGCTCAGATAGAGCACAGAGTTTGTTTCTATATTCATCAGAGTGGAGACAGATAGAAAAGATTAATTATGTCATTATGTAGCATGTAATTATCAGGCACATTTAATGCACTGTATATTTATGGCAATTTTCTAAAGCAATTTTGCATCATTATCTTATTCCCACAACTGAGATTTTTATATGTTTTTCTGAAATTCACTAGTTCTACAAGGACCTTAATGTAACTTCTTTAACTTAATTCTATCCTCAATATAGGAGGAAAGGGCAGAAAATATCAAAGCTCTAAGTGCTTAGATTTAGACATTCATCCTCTCTCTGTCTCTCTCTCTCTTTCTTAGTATTACGGCACAGAAAGTAAAGCTAGATCAAAGCCTCCACGTGAAGATCACAGAATAAAGGTATTTCAGATCAACTTCCTTCTGTAAAGCCAAATACAAATTTTAAAGAAATAGAAAAATGAAAAACTGTACCTTGTTTAATGAAACTAGGAGATAGCTACAACTCTAAACCTCAGTCTTGAGGAATGGAGGCCAAGCAGACTGAAAACAGAACCAAAAGGAGGGAAGACCAAAGGACAGACATAGATACCCACAGATCTCAGACAAGACAGATTTCTCCAAAAGGGGAATGGCTGGTGATTTGGAGAAACCTGTCCCTGGGGATGTTCTCACGCCTCCGTGAATTAGATGGGAAAGTCTTGAAACAACGCATTTAAAAGGAAGTTTTTACCACCCCATCCCTCCACCATCATTAAATGACTGGCTTTGTTAGAAAATCTCTATTCAGAATTAAGTAACAATCAGGAGGAAATCAACATGCAAAAAAAGTTGAAGGCTACTGGTTTAGAGCCTGAGGCTTAGAATGTGAAAGACCTAGGTTAAAATATTTAAAGAGTCTTCCTAGCAACCATTTGAGAAAATGACTAGCTTTTAGTCTAAGGTTCAGCCTCATGAGAGGCAATCCTCATGTTGGCCAAGGGAAACAGATTTACAGGAAGGGCAGTATGTGATGAGCTCTTAGCTGTGGCAAGGTTAGCTGACTCTAGTTTATCAGGCTGAGTCTCGCCTCCAGTCCAGGGACCTCAGGGGATTGTCTTCCCAACTTTGGTGACAGCAGAATTAAGGCGGGACTCTGTAGCTGACTTTACTGCTGTGCTTTTCTGCTCTGGAATGCTTTAAATCCACTCTGTGGTTCAAGAGGGTCCCTTGTAAATGGCCCCAAAGAATTTTTTAGTAAACCTAAGTCATCAAAATGCAGTCTAAGTATGTGCTAAGGCCTGGCTACACACCAGCTAAAAAGGCCCTAAGAGCCAGCTCAGGTGACCCTCGTCATAAGCTCACTGAAGAGAGAAAAAAAAAGAGCTGCCTTCTCATTTAAATTATAACCCCACACTAACTCTTTCCTATGTTGCCTAAATTGCAGGCACAACTCCATGCTGACCGTTTACCATGGCTTTAGCACCTCAGTTACACTGGAGGAAGCATCACTGAGTTTTAGGTAAAAGTTAATAAAGAAAAGAACCAAATTCCCATGCACAGTCTACATAATAATAATGATAATCATTTTTTTAAAAAGATTTCTTAGGTATCTACTATAGATATCTAAGTATATCCAAGTATATAGCTGGTGATCAAATCTAGGTCTGTCCAATTTTGAAGTTCTAGAATATGGCCTGGGGTTGAGTACTGGCCCTATCACTTACTTATCCTCCAACCTTCACCAAGTTCCTTAAACTTTCTGGGCCTCAGTTTCCTCACCTGCACAATGGGACTAATTAATACCTATTTTATTGAGTTATTGCACTGGTTAAATACAACATATATAATATGTGAAGTAATATTTTAGCACAGTGCTTGAAACATCGTATGCAGTCAATCTGTGTTAACAATTGATTGCTGCTTTTTTCTTTTTTTTTTTTTTTAAATTAATTCTTATTTTGCTTAACTTTACAATATTGTATTGCTTTTGCCATACATCAAGATGGATCCGCCACAAGTATACATGTGTTCCCCATCCTGAACCCTCCTCCCTCCTCCGTCCCCATACCATCCCTCTGGGTCGTCCTGGTGCACCAGCCCCAGGCATCCGTTATCAGGCATCGTACCTGGACTGGCGACTCATTTCAGATATGATATTATACATATTTCAATGCTATTCTCCCAAATCATCCCACCCTCTCCCGTTCCCAGAGTCCAAAAGTCTGTTCCATACATCAGTGTCTCTTTTGCTGTCTCATAAACAGGGTTATTGTTACCATCTTTTTTTAATGTGGTAAAATACACAACATAAAATTTACCATGTCAACCGTTTTTAAGCATACAGTCCTGAAGCATTAAGTATATTCACACTGATGTACAACTACCACTACCGTTCACCTCTAGAAATTTTTCATCTTATCAAAGTGAAACCCTGTACCCATTAACCAGTAATTCCCATTCCCTCTTACCTCTAGACTCTGGCAACTACTGTTCTACTTTCTGTCTCAACAAATTTGGCTATTCTAGGTACTTCATATAAGTGAAATAGTATTTGTCCTATTTTGTTTGACTTTTTTTTTTTTTTTTTAACAAGTAGGGCTGTGTCATTTTGGCTGTATGACCCATAGTAGCCTCTTGACAACACTCTGCCTCCACAAAAATCTTGGCTCTTCAGGGCTTTCTAAGAATGGCCTACCACCGTTGCAACACTTCTATAAGAACAGTGCTAAAAGTGCATACAGGATAGATTCAGGTCAGGAGTATGGGATTTCTGAAACAACTGATTGGTCTAACACACTATTTTATTTTTAGAATAAGGGTCATAACCCACCTTTCTAGCTTTACCTAACCAAATTACAGTGAAACCCCAAGCCATCTAAATCCTTGAATGAACAATTACTTTTAGGTATGTCTTCTGGATCATTGACAATTTAGACGTATAACCATCAACATTTTAATTTTAAATATTTTAAAAGTAAATACTTTTAAGTGTATTATATCCTTATAATACATTTATATAATACAAATGTATTATCAGATCAGATCAGATCAGTCGCTCAGTCGTGTCCCACTCTTTGCGACCCCATGAACTGCAGCACGCCAGGCCTCCCTATCCATCACCAGCTCTTGGAGGTCACTCAGACTCACATTCATCGAGTCAGTGATGCCCTCCAGCCATCTCATCCTCTGTTGTCCCCTTCTCCTCCTGCCCCCAATCCCTCCCAGCATCAGAGTCTTCTCCAATGAGTCAACTCTTCGCATGAAGTGGCCAAAATACTGGAGTTTCAGCTTTAGCATCATTCCTTCCAAAGAAATCCCAGGGCTGATCTCCTTCAGAATGGACTGGTTGGATCTCCTTGCAGTCCAAGGGACTCTCAAGAGTCTTCTCCAACACCACAGTTCAAAAGCATCAATTCTTCGGCACTCCGCCTTCTTCACAGTCCAGCTCTCACATCCATACATGACCACAGGAAAGACCATAGCCTTGACTAGGCGAACCTTTGTTGGCAAAGTGATGTCTCTGCTCCTGAATATGCTATCTAGGTTGGTCATAACTTTCCTTCTAAGGAGTAAGCGTCTTCTAATCCTTATACAAAAATCTTGTTGTTGTTTTTTTTTAAACACCATGTGTTCAATAGTTTAAGTTTTACTTCAAGTCTCAAGAACGTTACAACTAATATCAGGTATCACATATGCTTCAATACAATAGGATCTACTGAAGTTAGTTGGATCTTAATCCACCCACTAAATAACCCCAGAGTGCTATGTTTTTTAATCTTTTCTTTGCATTAAATTAATAGGTTTTTTTTTTTTCCTTTGACTGAATTCCTTGCTATAAGATCTCTAGTTAGCTCTTTCCTCAAACATTAGTGCCACTGCCAAGGACAGATTTAAGTCTTTAGGGGCCTGAAATCGACACTGCTGAGCAGGAGGAAAGGAGAAGCTTTTTAAGAAAAGAATACAAAATGACAAGTACAAAATTGAATATCAAATTGAACAGTGTAAGTGTTCCTGGGAGACACCCCCACTCTAGGTCAACTAACAGGACATATGTGTGTCACTTAGTCATGTCCAACTCTTTGCCACCCCATGGACTATGGCCCGCCAGGGTCCTCTGCCCATGGGATTCTCCAGGCAAGAATACTGGAGTGGGTGGCCATTCTCTTCTCCAGGGGATCTTCCTGACCCAGGGATCGAACCTGCATTGCAGGCAGGTTCTTTACTGTCTGAGCCACCAGAGAAGCCCAACAAGACACATAAGTGACTGTAAAATATACAAATATATCTCAATAAACCCTAATCAAATTCACTTAACTGGAGCTCAGAAATGCCTGCAGCCGCTCCAGTGCTATCTGACTGGAGGTGAAACATGGAGGACAAGTCAGCGCGGCAACAGGCAAACCTAATCAACTGTGGCTAACACATTTTATCTTTACAAATGTTAGCAGCCTTATGATCTGGTGAGCATATTACTGGAGTTTATGACTATGTATCTGCTTCTGTAGTGATAGGACTACTTCCTGCTCACCTATTATGAGCTAGAAAACCAGAGAGCCAGCCTTGATAGAGCTTTGCATGACTTGAGAAAGCACAGGTTCTGAATAAAGCCTGAGGGCATTTCCTTGCAGTTAAGCATATGACTTCTGGGCACAGAATTTGAGACATGAGCGCAAAATGTCTCTGGTTTATCTCTTATTTCTGTTTCACCAGGTAAGGAAAAACTAGTCAAACTGTTAGGGTCACTTTTGCTAAGGGCATTCTCTTAGTATAAATAGTTTTGAATATGACTTACATTAAGGTAAACATGACTATATATGGTTGGTATTATTTTCACTTGTGAAAATCCAAGACTTTGCCCCTTTAGGTTTCTAATAAAAGCCAAAAATGGTTACTTGTGTCGCCCTTTGTTCTTTCTTACCACAGATTTCTTTTTACGTTTTTATTTTGAAATAATTTTAGACTTAAAGAAAAGTTACAAAAATAGCTCAGTTTCCTGATATACTTCACCCAGATTCCCTAACATTAATGTCTTGCATAACTATACCACAACTATCAAAACCAGGAAATTAACATTAACACAATACTACAAACTAATCTATAGACAAGTAGGAAAACTGGGCAAATCCAAATAAGATGTGGTTGAGGATTCAATCCAGGATTCCCTATGTATTGCAATTGATTGTTACCTCCGATTTGTGACAGTTCCTTAGTCTTTTTTGACACTTTTGAAGTGTGGTGGTTGTGGTGGTTTAGTCACGAAGTTGTGTCCAACCCTTGTGATCCCATGGACAGAGGAGCCTGGCAGGCTACAGTCCATGGGATTCTCCAGGCAAGAACACTGGAGTGGACTGCCACTTCCTTCTCCTTTCAAGTGTACTAGCCACTTATTTTGTGGAATGCCCTTCAATTTTGGTTTGTCTGATAATTTCTCATAATTATGTATTATTTTTGCAAACCTACCACAGAAGTATGCTGTGCCCTTCTCAGTGTACCATATCAAGGTGTACACAATATCCATATGTCTTATTACTGGTGATGTTAACTTTAGTGATTTAGTTAGGATGACATCTGTCAGGCTTCCCACTGAAAAGACATTAATTTTCCCTTTAGAATTTTTAGGAGAGAAACTTTGAAATTATGCAAATAATCCTTATATCTTATTGTAATTTTATCCAATAATTTTAGCACACAGTAATGGTTCTTGCCTGCAACAGCTATTATTCTTTGTGTAATAGTGATTTTTATTTCCATGACTTCTTCTACATTTATTAATTGGAATCCTATTGCAAGGAAGAGTGGTCCTTTTTCACCCACTTAATTGTTCATTCCATTAATTATATCAATTTGGACTCATATTTTATTTCATGGGGTATAATCTGTCAGTATCACTATTTTATTGCTCAAATTGTCCCAGTTTTTACCATGTAGAGCTCGTTCAAGTTTCTGTATCTTCTCAGCATGTTCCCTTCAGTTTCTGAGTACTTCTTACTTTCTGGCCCCACAAGATATCCCACACTTTCCTATATTTTCTCTGACTTCATCTTGGCATCAGCTAACTCTACAAGGAACTCAGGTTCTTTTTTTTGAAGAATGGTATTTAGGATCCAAGATTCAGGTGCTAAGTTTGCTCAAAAGGAGTACATCAAGGCTGTATATTGTCACTCTGCTTATTTAACTTGTATGCAGAGTACATCATGAGAAACGCTGGACTGGAAGAAGCATAAGCTGGAATCAAGATTGCTGGGAGATTTATCAATAAACTCAGATATGCAGATGACACCACCCTTATGGCAGAAAGTGAAGAGGAACTAAAAAGCCTCTTGATGAAAGTGAAAGTGGAGAGTAAAAAAGTTGGCTTAAAGCTCAACATTCAGAAAATGAAGATCATGGCATCCGGTCCCATCATTTCATGGGAAATAGATGGGGAAACAATGGAAACAGTATCAGACTTTATTTTGGGGGGCTCCAAAATCACTGCAGATGGTGACTGTAGCCATGAAATTAAAAGACGCTTACTCCTTGGAAGGAAAGTTATGACCAACCTAGATAGCATATTCAAAAGCAGAGACATTACTTTACCAACAAAGGTTCGCCTAGTCAAGGCTATGGTTTTTCCTGTGGTCATGTATGGTTGTGAGAGCTGGACTGTGAAGAAGGCTGAGCGCCGAAGAATTGATGCTTTTGAACTGTGGTGTTGGAGAAGACTCTTGAGAGTCCCTTGAACTGCAAGGAGATCTAATCAGTCCATTCTGAAAGGAGATCAGCCCTGGGATTTCTTTGGAAGGAATGATGCTAAAGCTGAAACTCCAGTACTTTGGCCACCTCATGGGAAGAGTTGACTCATTGGAAAAGACTCTGATGCTGGGAGGGATTGGGGGCAGGAGGAGAAGGGGACGACAGAGGATGAGATGGCTGGATGGCATCACTGACTCGATGGACGTGAGTCTGAGTGATCTCCGGGAGTTGGTGATGGACAGGGAGGCCTGGCGTGCTGCGATTCATGGGGTCGCAAAGAGTGGGACACGACTGAGCGACTGAACTGAACTGAACTGAACTGGGATATCATGTACAGGAAATATGAGCTAGAAAACATGGACATCTAATTACACATACATATACAATCTATGTACTTCATCTTATCCATGTATGTATGTATACATATATATGTAATCTATATTATATAATACGTATCTATTTCTTAAGAGTCATCAAGTTATGCTGATACCTTCTGCTCTAACCACTGAGTTAATTCTGGCTTCCTCTCTTCTTCATTTGTAACTTTTTTCTATTAATTACTATGAGAAGTGGGGTGTTGGTGGTTTAGTCGCTCAGTCATGTCTGACTCTTGTGACCCCATAGACTGTTGCCCACCAGGCTCCTCTGTCCATGGAAATTTTCAG
Source organism: Tragelaphus eurycerus (assembly GCA_935064755.1). Taxonomy (NCBI): domain Eukaryota; kingdom Metazoa; phylum Chordata; class Mammalia; order Artiodactyla; family Bovidae; genus Tragelaphus; species Tragelaphus eurycerus. Next base: position 12,471,317 of record CAKXYN010000069.1, read on the forward strand.
GCAAGAATACTGGAATGTGTTGCCATTTTGAGAAGTGTAGCTCTCTTTACTCACAATGTATTTATTTTTTGTTCGACCTCAATAGACACATAGTTTTAGAATTGCTAAACCACTGCCCCATGAGAAACATTTATCAACTAGATTACAATATCTATGTACAGTTATTTTGCCTTTAGTGTTATAGTATATACTGTATAAGTTTTCCAAAGTTGCATAGGTTAGTCTTTTCTTACTACTTGTTCTATCTGGGGTTCTCCCAACATCCTAGTTGAATTTAATTAATTACTGGGGGAGAGGGATAAGTTCCAGAAGTCACAGCTATACAGGAAAGTGTATTCAGAGAAGTGCAGTTCATGCCTCTTCTCTACTACTCCGTTTCCATTGCACATTCTTTCTACCTTGTTTTTATTCACCTCCTACAGGTAATGAATCTCATTCCCTTCTGCTTTATTGGAGCTGTATTACTACTTATGCATAAATGGACAAATATATGTACATGCTCTTAATATTCTGGGTTTTTTCTTAAATTAAGAACAATACTATAGATATTCTTTGGAGTTCATTTTTTTATTTGACAATATTATCCTGGAATTACTACCTACCATTTCATAGATTTTACTTATTCCTTTTTATAGATACATAGTATTCCATGTGTAAATGACTTAGTTTATTCAATCATTTTCCTATGTATGGGCATTTAGATTGTTTCCAATACTGTTCAATTATAAATGATGCTTCAGTGGACAACCTTGTACACATGTATTTTCATATTGTTGGGAAGTGCATTTGGGAGTAGATTTCTTAAAGTGGAATTTCTGGGTAAAACAGTAAGTGCCTATGTAGTTTTGCAAGGTATTGCAAAATTTCACTCTAGAAAGGTTGTAGTAGGTTTATTTCAAACAAACAAGCAATGTATGTGAATGCCTATTTCCCTAGAGCTTCACCAACAGAATATGTTGTCAAATTTATTAATTTTAACCTATCAAATAGGCGAGAAATGGTATCTTAATGTTAATTTCATTGTAGTCCTCTAATTATGAGTAAGTGAAGGAGATCAGCCCTGGGATTTCTTTGGAAGGAATGATGCTAAAGCTGAAACTCCAGTACTTTGGCCACCTCATGAGAAGAGTTGACTCATTGGAAAAGACTCTGATGCTGGGAGGGATTGAGGGCAGGAGGAGAAGGGGACGACAGAGGATGAGATGGCTGGATGATCACTGACTCGATGGAAGTGAGTCTGAGTGAACTCTGGGAGTTGGTGATGGACAGGGAGGCCTGGTGTGCTGTGATTCATAGGATCACAAAAAGTTGGACACAACTGAGCAACTGAACTGAACTGAACTGTAAACAGTTTTGTGGGTATAAACGTTATTTTATATCTTTTCCTTGTGACTTGTCTGCTCATGAATGCAAAAGCCAGCAGCAGAAATGGTCACAAGACTTTCAGATCTGTCAGCTAGTATCTTCTGAGTTGAGCACCAGGCATGGAGACCTTGGACTTGCCTGCTTCCTTGGCACTCTCCATACCCCCAGCATGCCTGGGAAACAGAATTCAAGTCCTCCCAGAGACTGACTGAGTCCTTGATTCTGTAGTTCAATAGGTGCCCTGACCAGGCTCAATGATCTGTATATCCAAGGCCATGTTATTTTTACATCTCTTTTGTCAATAAAAAAACTGTTTTTTGAGATGCTTAAGAGTAAGCCCTATGTTTGGAAATCATGAAGTTAACAATTAACGTGAGTCCTGGATGTCTTTGAGTTCCAGGTCTTAGTTCTCATGTTTCATGCTGGGAAAGGTCATTCAACTCATCATTTGCAAAGGTCTAAGCAGGAGAATGACCTCATGACTGATGAATTTATTTCCAGATCATCATGAATTCCTCTACCTTTCTGTCTGCAAAAGGAAAAGGGAATTTTTCTGAGTTACATTCGAATTAATCACACTTAAAAGCTCTTCAGGAAGAAAAAAAAAGCAAATATAAATCACGGGTTTACTTTTAACAGCCTTGGGATCCACACCCGAGGCACCATCTCTGTGTATGTGGTCAAGCTGGAAAGGAAGCTGAGTTTCAGCCTCTAAGCCCAAACCTTTACCAAAGGCAGCATTTCTGCTACTCTCTTTTCAATATTGCATCAGTAAGAACTGGATCAATTTGAATAACAGTGCCATTACTGTATCTCAATTTCAATCCTTTTTGCTAATTTCTTGTCTACTTTTGATTCTCTAAATTAAAAGATTGTTGCTGTTGGTGCTCTTATTTAGCACTATTATAAAATTAAACAAGCAAATCTTACTTTGCTGATAGCCTCCAGACTTGGAAGGGGAGTACTGTAGTACAAACCTTATTCAGATCACACAGCTTAAAAGCACCCTCACAAAGAGAGTGTGTTCAAGAGGCATTTCCTTTCCACATAAGCAATCTCACCAAGAACTCTAACCTGACACCTAAAGACCATTCTACTTGCACATGACCACTATTTTTCAGTTAGATGAAACTGAAGAAAATTAATCTATCCTCAGGCTCCCCGTTACCCCAAACTGCTCTTAAATCTATCTATAATTTGGGAAAAATAGGTGAGAGGAAAAGTAACTAACAGAGTCTATCACTGACTTCAGGTGAAATTCAAGTGAAATACAAAGTGAAATTCAGGTGAAATACAAAAAATTTCTTGTTTGTATTATAGCTATATTTCTAAACACCTAAATCCATGATGTTTCAGCTAAGGACCATGAACTATAAACTCAAGTTCACTTTTCACTACAACCTTGGTTAATGAAAGAGAAGCTAAAACTGAAGGCATTAGTCATCTCAAAGACCTTTACCATGGCTTGGTAAAGGTGTGATGGTTTCTCTGACTTTGATGTAAATTCCACACCTTTCACTTTTTGTACCAGGTGGTATTATTACTGGTGACCTTTTCACAGCCTTTTGAAAAGAGACAGAAGGAGTTGGAAACTTATCAATTTGAATGTTTCATAGGAAACAACTTCTATCAGAGCCCCTGGCATAGCAAAATTGCTCAACATTATGTGAAACAGGGAGTCTGTTTTGGAATAATTTCTAGCTGGAGTGACCATTTACCTATTTGTAAACTTTGAAGAGCTCTTATCAGGGGCCATGGTTTAATCATTAATAAGAAAAACACAGGCTCATTTAATTCTATGATTCCCTTGTTGAACTTGGTCAATCATAGGTATAATGGCTCAGAGCCCACTGAGTCATTCCAATACTCTTTGGTTAGACATTGAAAACAATAACTTCAATTGTCTCCAAAAAAAGACATTTTACATATATGTACATATTTATGTATATATATATCTCTCTATTAAACACATGAGCTATCTTCTGCATACACAACATACTCTATACATGAACAGCAATGGCCTTACAAGCGTAATGAAAGTTCTTTTAATCTCTTCTCTCTTTAGTGGTTCCTATTTCACAGCCACACCACAGAGCCTTTGTGTTCTAAGTTCACAGGAAGCATCCCAAGCATTCTTGCAAGTCCTGTGGCTTGGCTCAAGCAGTTGGGAATAAAAGGTCCCTTGAATACAAATAGCAATGCTGCATTCTAGCAGCTGCCACCCAAGGGAAGCAAACACCATACAGTTCATGTTTTGTACTGCTGCTTTCTGTCCAGAGAAAAAGATGAGAGAAATATTCTTCCTGGGGAGTCCCTTTGGTTTGATTTACTGGGGTGGGAGGGGGTGGGTATGGGGTGGGGATAGGTTCTTTAGATGATTCCCTGTGGTATGTAGAAAGTCTGACTTTAATTTTAACTACTAGAAATACATGAACTTCTACACAAGGTTATGTCTGAATTTTAAAAATAAAGGAATTGACGGAACTGTTTCACTTTGCATGAAGCTACCACTATTCATCTTTCCAGACAACTGTAATGTGTATTGTTAACAGCAGTGGGTTAGATCCTCTGCCATTAATTGGAGGCCGAGAAAGAACACTTTGGGAAAGGTCAGCAAGGCTTAACTGGAGCTGGAGGAAGTGAGTGACTATATTTATAGTCCTGGGATGGAGCATATTTCAGTTTTCCACACAAAGAGGGCTTTCTTTCTGCTTTTAACATGTCACTAAGTTGAGGTGGATAAGTTCTGAAGACTCAGAGGGGTTTGCTGCCAAATTGTAAATCCAAACTTACATGAATTTCATTACTGTATCTCTCATTCCACAGGAAGAGCCCATGGCACAGTGTCTTTGGACTAGCATAATCACATGGAGGACAAAGAGTCTACAGAATTTTATGGGATGAAAGAATGGATGCTCTACTTCATTTTTTATTTCTTCTTGAACTTTATGCATTTAAGATTGGCACACTTACTCAGGAAGTTAAGTGCCTGAAGATGTGCTAGTGATGTAGACACAAAGCTTTTCACCTCTGGATATTGGGTGTAAACCTAGACTGAGTCAGTGGTGATCAAAAGTAGATTAATGAGTAGCATGTTTCTCATGAAAATAATCTCTCCCTATTGATAGTTACTATTCTACACATCATCATATTGTCAAGAAATCCTGCAAGAGAAAGGGAACTTAGAGACAATGTCGTCTAACTTCCTCATTTTACAAACATCAAAAATAAGACTAAAAAAGATAAACAACTAGCCTAAGGTCATAAGAGCTAGTAATATCAAACCTGGGAATAAAGTCAAGGTTTCCAGACTCATATTCCAGTGTTTGGCCTCTTTATAAGTCCATAACACTTTATTGAATGTTATGGATTACTTCTCCCAAATGCATGAGATGTCTTTTTGCCATGTAATTACTTAATTGAAAAATGAAGTAAATGGTGGATAATATATAGATAAAGGATTAAGGGAAAAAAATCACTGTAGGTGTCCAGGTAGGACTATTTCTGAAGTAGTCTAGACTACATGTTAGAATCAACTAGGGGAGAGTGTTGGTTATCTAGTGCTGTGTAACAAACTACCACAAACCAGTTAGCTGAAAACCACAGCCATTTTATTAGATCTCACAATTTTGAAGGATAGGAATCTGAGGAAGCCTCAACCTGCTGATTCTTCTGCTCCATGGGGTGTCAACTGGGATTACTGGATGGTTTTTAGCTGGCAGGTGGACTGGTTTGGAGGATGCAAGGTGCCTTAACTCACTCACCTGGTGCATTGATGGGAACAAATGGGAGTGAGGGCCCATCTGGTCTTTCTCCCACGTTATCTCAGTGAATCCATACAGCGTTCTTATATAGCAGACTTCTTCCATGGTAGCTCAAGTCTCAGGAAACTGCTGGCAATTGCCATTTCCTTTTCAAGATTATGCCCATAACTGGCCCAGTGCTGCTTCTGCCATTCTCTGTTGGTAATGCAGTCATAGACAAGAACCACGGGGAGGGAAAACAGACCCTAATTCTTAGTAGAAGGAGTACCAAAGACTTTATGGCCATCTTTAATCTACAACAGTCCATCCTTCAACCATTTCTTATTTCCAATCCTCCCATACACAAAATATACTCCTTCTGTCCCATGATCTCCAATAGCTTCATCTCATTATAGTGTCAGGCTCAGATTGGAAATCCAGAATTTCCTCTTCTAAATTATATCCAGGTACAGATTAGACTAATCGGGTGTGATTCTCTCAATCTGAAACCTGTCAACTAAAGAGCCAACCTGTCTACCCATTATACTCAAAATATAATGATCACATTGAGATAAATAATTGCAGTAGTCACTCAAGTTCAAACATAGGGAGGGAGGGCAACAACAGCCACAGAGAAGTAACTTGTCCATAGAAATTCTGAAATACAATGGGCACATGCCATCAGTTTCATGATTAGTATCCTGATTTAATCGGGTTTAGGGTGGAACCAAGGCACTGATATTGTATATTGTCTCCCATAGGTGTTTCTAATGTGCAGCCAGAGTTGGACACATTTACCTAGGGAGTTCACCCTGCACTTTTCTTATGAAATAGTTACTTGAAAACTTTATTTCCTAAAGTGTGTTCTCATTTCTGACAGCATCTAATCACCTTGGAATTTTTTTTAATGCAAATTTCTTTTCTCAGTCTAGACCTATTGAACCCAAACCCGTTTAACAAACATTCCCAAACGATTCCTATGTTACAGAAATTTCAGATCCACTGTTGTGTGTGCATGCTCAGTCATGTCTGACTCTTTACAACCCTATGGATCCTAGCCTGCCAGGCTCCTCTGTCCATAGGATTTTCCAGGCAAGAATACTAGAGTGGGTTGCTGTTTCCTTCTCCAGGGGATCTTCCCAACTGAGGGATCGAATTAGCATCTCCAACATTGCAGGTAGATTCTTTACCACTAGTGCCAGCTGGGAAGATCCACTGGACCTTTATAAAAATCCAATTGTATTTTGTGAATTTTTAAAGAATGTGATAGTATTGCACATTCAGTGGCATACTAATAAATGTTCGAAAACCAGCTCTTTGGGGAAGTGAAAACACTTGATTTAGAATGGATGCCAATTTTTCTGGTATAAATACTCCCACATTGACTGATTTCAAGCTTGACATTACATCAAAAAATATGCAAAATTCTCTTCAATGCACACCTGAAATTAACAATATTTTAAATGAATAAAACTCCAATAAATTTTTAAAAAAAAAAACATGCAAAATTTCTGAAACTACACAATCACGTCTCATGAGACAGCACAGGCTGACTCTAGCATACCATTTCCCATCTCAGGTGATGTGAAAAATCACAATAATAACATAGGAACAGAAGCTGTGAAGGAAGACTATCTTGGGTAAAAATTCTAATTATGCAAATGTGACCCTGGACACATTAATTTTCATAAGTAAAACACAATAATTTTCATAAAGGTACTTATTCATTTTCATAAGTAACACATTAATTTTCATTTTATAAGGTTAAATTTTAAGTTTCTTCAATCATGTACTGCCAAAGTGCTATGAACTTCTCCTACCTCAAGACTCTTGACACTTGCAGAATTTACTTGGCTGCCTTCCTCACAAGTCTGTGAGCAGAATCACTCCTTCCCTTTTGTTCCCTCATCCCCAGGATCAGCAAAGTCCCTGACACACAGCAAGGGCTCAGCAGTCACACGTTGACCAAACAGGAGAACGTATGTGCCCACTCCCTCCTTCTGCAACCACGGCAAACATTTATAATGATTCATGACACTTGGATACTAGAGGATAAATCATTTGAGAAAAATGGCACTCCAGGAAGCCTCTACCAACTAACCAGAACCAGTACATGAGATCAACATGCTTTCCACTCTGCTATATGCTCTGCTAATAAAGGATTCTGAGCCTCAAGGGAAAAAAGAGCAACCAGGTTTCAGAAACCTTTCTAATTACAAATAAAATTCTGTTTTATAATTTGAACAGAACTTAGACCTTAAAGTCTGAGAAGGAGAGATGAAAAGGAAGCTAAAGAAAAATTGGTAACTGTTCCATTTCCCATCAGACTAATTCCAGGACAGGTCTAATTTTCTTATGGTCATTTTGATCTCAATCAAATGTTGCTCTATTGGCTCTCAGCTAAGCTAGTGGTGTGAAACATGAGGATGTGAAGCCAGTCCTCAGACTCCATCCCTGACACTGGTCTCTGAGCTCAGGTCTCCACTGCCAGTTAAAGGTCCAAAGAAGAAGGAAGGAAAGCAGAAGCCAGTGACCTCAAGAGAAACATCTCCAAGGTAGATAAATCCTCTGAGAGGACAGCTATGATGGAATAAACCTCAGAATCTTACTTGTTCCCCCTCTCACATTTCACAGTGCCTGGCATGTCTTATCCCACTCGTGTAGTTTATCTGCATTCGAGATTATTACATCATCTGTGTACTTATTAAGCAAGTATCTGTTGATATAAAAATTTCTAGGCACTGAGTAAATAAAATGCAAAAAATATACATGTGAGATATTTTTGGTGAGATATTTTTGTTTAGATATTTTCAATCCACTTAGGAAAACAATGTATACATAAACAATCACAGTACAAGGAAGAGAGTAATATGTCACTGAAGAACATAAATAAAAATCTTCAGAGAATTCAGAGAGAGCAGGATCTAACTCTGGCTGGAGGTAGGGGCTTATTGATGGATAGGGGGATATGGAGGAGGGTACATGTGATGGAATATATGGGCACATGCAGGTTGACAAGGTATAAACGGTGCAACTGAGATGCAATTTGATTAGATAGAAGGCCCAGGAGGATATGTGATGGCTAAGGTCCAATGACTGGCTAAGGTGCAAGACAAGTAGAGATTTTTGAAAGTGAAAAGTAAGTTATGACAAATATTTTAGTAATGAGCAATGAAGACAGTAAAGGGAACAGATCCAATGGACCACTAGTTAGAAGACTAAATATAATAATCCAGAAAGAAGCAAGGTTTTGTGCAAGAAAGTTAACAGTTTTGAGATTCAATATGGAGAGAAAGCAAGAGGAGAAAGTCAGTAAGTCTATGAAGTTGAGGGTCTAGGGGTAGGGAAATTCATCCATCCAGTCACCACAGAATCACGATGCTCTTGCTATGTGTCAGGCATTGTTCTTGGAGTATTTAGTGCTGAACAGAACAAACTTGGGTTCTGCTTTATGGCACTTATAATTTATTCAGGAAATCAGATCACAGACAAGTAAAAGATAAATAATCATAGGTAGTGATAACTGCTATCAGATCAGATCAGATCAGTCGTTCAGTCGTGTCCGACTCTTTGCGACCCCATGAATCACACCATGCCAGGACTCCCTGTCCATCACCAACTCCCGGAGTTCACTCAGACTCACATCCATCGAGTCAGTGATGCCATCCAGCCATCTCATCCTCTGTCATTCCCTTCTCCTCTTGTCCTCAATCCCTCCCAGCATCAGAGTCTTCTCCATTGAGTCAACTCTTCGCATGAGGTGGCCAAAGTACTGGAGTTTCAGCTTTAGCATCATTCCTTCCAAAGAAATCCCAGGGCTGATCTCCTTCAGAATGGACTGGTTGGATCTCCTTGCAGTCCAAGAGACTCTCAAGAGTCTTCTCCAACACCACAGTTCAAAAGCATCAATTCTTCGGCACTCAGCCTTCTTCACAGTCCAACTCTCACATCCATACATGACCACAGGAAAGACCATAGCTTTGACTAGATGAACCTTTGTTGGCAAAGTAATGTCTCTGCTTTTGAATATGCTATCTAGGTTGCTCATAACTTACCTTCCAAGGAGTAAGCATCTTAATTTAATGGCTGCAGTCACCATCTGGAGTGATTTTGGAGCCCCCAAAAATAAAGTCTGACACTGTTTCCACTGTTTCCCCATCTATTTCCCATGAAGTGATGGGACCAGATGCCATGATCTTCGTTTTCTGAATGTTGAGCTTTAAGCCAACTTTTTCACTCTCCACTTTCACTTTCATCAAGAGGCTTTTGAGTTCCTCTTCACTTTCTGCCATAAGGGTGGTGTCATCTGCATATCTGAAGTTACTGATATTTCTCCCGGCAATCTTGATTCCAGCTTGTGTTTCTTCCAGTCCAGCGTTTCTCATGATGTACTCTGCATAGAAGTTAAATAAACAGGATAACCGCTATAGTGGAAGTTAATAGAGTGAAAAGAGAGATGACAAGAGGAGGACCTTACTCAGAGAGGGTGGTCTGGGGCAGATTCTCTGTGTGGGTGGCCCTACACTGAGCCCAGAGGATGCAGAGCTATTCCTAGAATGGGGCTCGAGCAGTGGGGAGGAGATGCCCTCTAGGAGGAAGGAGTTATGTGGCTGAATTAGAGGTGATGCTGAAATGGAACATGGGAGATGGAAAAGGAAAGGTTAATTTAAGAAACTGTAGATGAGGGTCCAATGGGCCCACTAAAGAAGATAATAAAGCCATCACTAGAAACACTATACTTGAGTTCAGAAAAGAAGATCACCTGTATGGAGGTGATGGGGAAGCAGTGCTTCAGAGGGAACAGCTAAGGGGAGGGATTGAAATTGCACAGACACATGAGACATGGAAATAGGATCAAAAAGATTCTGGGGCATGCAGGGTCAGTCCTAGGAATGATCGGAGGTCACAAGTCCACCTGTGAATTGAGGAGAATCAAGGTGGTGGAGGGAGAGAGAGCTAATAATAGGAGTTCATGTAAGATTTCAAAGGCAAAGATAATAAGAAAGGGAGCAAGGCTGGGACAGGTAATAAGATTGGGTAGCTACCTCTAGAACACCCAAAACCGTGTCTATTGCACAACAACATGGGCAGTGCCAGTGAGAGCACCAGTGAGAGCCAAGCATGGAGCCTCAGGAAACAAAAGGATGAAAGGGCTGGGGCAAACGCTGCCCAGGTTGAAGCAGATGCAGATGGCCCTGGAGGAGAAGAACATGGACTGGAATTCCCTATTTCAGCTGTTTTGTATGAAAGCTAGTCCTGCCCAAGTCAAAATGCATGATGTGTTTACAGAAAATGATGACCTTTTGTTCTCCCATGAGTGAGTAGAGCAGGGATAGAGAAGGGAGTTGCTCTGGAGAAATTTACAACTAAATTAATGGCTCAAAAAGGCTAGGAGTGTGATGACAACTGCTTTTTCTCACACTTTTCTGTCCTGTTCTTGGAGACACTTCGTTTTCCCATAGGCTTTGCTGATTGTTGCTACAGAGAAACACAACACACGAAAACTTTCAAATCTGCAAGAATGAGAAAGAGAAATTCCCCTTTGGAACACTACTTTCAATAACATTAAAGCCACAAGGATGAGTTTAACAGCATGATGCTGTGGGGGACTTCCAAAAGAGGAGAGTATACAAGTCACATATCCTTAGAAGAGAGAATGCTTTCTAGAATATATCTGGGTATCCACAGGAGGCTAAGAAAAATGACTTCCTGGGTTTCCCTGGTGGCTCAGTGAACAATCCACCTGCCAATGCAAAAGACATGAGTTCGATCCCTGATACAGGAATATCCCACACACAACTAAGCCCGTGCACCACAACTGTCGAGCCTGTGCTCTAGAGCCCCTGCTCCGCAACAAGAGAAGCCATCACAATGAGAACTCTGTGCACTGCAACTAGAGACTAACCCCCACTTGCCTCAACTAGAAAAAAAGCACAGGAAGCAATGAAGACCAGCACAGTCAAAAATAAAATAAATAAAATTATTTTTTTTTAATGGCTGAATTTGCCTTTCCACTGACACAGCCTGAAGCACAGCCTGTAACTTCCATACAGTTCAGGTCAAGGATCTGAACTTAAATGATTGATTTTGCCATGTTTTTCACCTTCACTATGCCCACTCCAGTACTCTTGCCTGGAAAATCCCATGGATGGAGGAGCCTGGTGGGCTGCAGTCCATGGGGTCGCGGAGGGTCAGACACGACTTAGCGACTTCACTTTCACTTTTCACTTTCATGCATTGGAGAAGGAAATGGCAACCCACTCCAGTGTTCTTGCCTGGAGAATCCCAGGGACGGGGAAGCCTGGTAGGCTGCCGTCTATGGGGTCGCACAGAGTCAGACATGACTGAAGCGACTTAGCAGCAGCAGCAGCAGCAGCATGCTCTTAGTAATTCTTACAGAAATTGAAGAAAACAATTTCACTAAAGTGCTTGGTCTGTCTGTACACACATGTGGACTTGAGTGGTTTGTCTCAGTACAGATCTTGTCACGCAATGAAGCAAAATGTTCTATTTCTCTCTGTCTGCTGAAATCCAATCAGTAGCTTTACTGTTACTTCACATCCCAGAGGATGAGAAAGAGAATGCAACAGTTTCTTCCTTCAACACCTCAGCAAGGTTTGTTTACCTTAATAAAACCAACCATATGCAGTTTGCACCTAACCAGCTACTGCTTAATCGTCCAATTGTCTAAACAATATGACATAGAATTTATTGGTATAGACACTATGCTAAAATGTAATACTCTTTCATTCATGCATTATTTCACACACACAAATTCTTTCTCCAACAAAATTGTAAGCATTTTGTACTTAAGGATTGTGCATTTCACATTTAAAATTTTCCTGTATCAAGGCACAGGAGAGTGAGAGGTGTATTTTCACATACAGTAATAATAGCCTGGTTCTCCAGAAATGAGTAAGCTTATTACTAAACTCTAAGAAGTGGTTAGTAAGACAAAAAGGGAAGATGAAGTTAGATAAACAGGTGAAACTGGTAAAGCAAGGATTCCCACCCTAATTCTCCACTGCTGATATAGAAGAAAAAAGGTTGTGACCAGAACCATTCTATGATTCACTGAGATGGTGGGGACTGACTATGCAACCTTCAAAAGGGATGCAGCAGGCTGAGCTCCTCTTGGAGTCTGGTACAAGGAGAGTAACCACCTGGGAGGAGTATCCCCTAACAGGTGAGAAGGAGAAGATGAAAAGTTGCTCTGAAATGAAAAGATGGGAGGGTGGGTCATCTCAGGAGCTCAGTTTCTGTTCCAGCACTAATGCTTCTGGTCCTAGTAAACCACCAGCCAAAAGAGGCTGAGACTCAAGGTCCATGCAAGAAGAGCTAAGGGCCGAGGTGAGAAGAAGCCCTTCCATAGTGGATGGACATCCAGACCAGGAGGGCTACAGCACATGGTTCTTTCACAGGGCAATGGCCACATGGTGCACCCAGGTAAGCAAAGAGCCACTGAAAACCCAAACTTGGAGACTTGTAAAGATGTGGGGGAACAGACAACTCCTAGAAAGGGCGGCCTTCTCTTGATTTTAAAAGTGACCATATTCTGAGCCTCATGTGCTGAATTAGAATAAGCTAAACAACTCCAGAATCTCAGTGACCTAGCACATAAGGGTTTCTAGGTTGCCCACACTGCAGGTTGGAAGCTGGCTGGCAAAGGGCTCTCTTTTTGCCATCGTTACTCAAGTAGCGAAGTTGATGAAGGCTGCCTGTCCACCCAGTGCTGGAAAGAGAACTATATGAGTTGAGTGCTTGGCAAAGCTTGCTCCTGAAGTGACCCCTATCACTTCTACTCAAATCTCATTGGTCAAGGCAAATAATGTGGCGACGCCCAACTTCAAAAGGGCAGTGAAGCAGAAGACCACCGAGTTCCTGGACAGAAAGGTTTGTGAACTGTGCTAATGACTGCCACCTGCACCACAGGAAGACCTGCTTGCCCACAGGTCAGGATCTACTTCATTCAGCACTGAGAAACTCTTCTCCAGAAGGGCAAAACTGAACACTGCTTGCCAGCTAATTTCACTTCATCACTGAAGCATCACCAAAATATTTAATGAAAAGATTCAGATTTAAAACATTTTTTAATCTTATTAAATCAGTTTTATTGCAATAAGTGGTTAAATGGTAAATTCTCCTTGGCTAATTCTTTCCAGAAAGCTCCAACAGAGTAGGTTCCTTCCTCTTGTCCTCTTTCTCTTCACCCTGTTAATGTCCTTCATAGAATTTGTCATTATTTGTAATTATTCATAGATCATATTGGTATAATTTTAGTCCTAATTATAGCATAGAAGACTTATAATATATAAATATTATTCTCACCGACCATTTGCCATCCTTGATTCGTTACATACTGAAGGCTCAGTAGATAGTACTGATGCCCTCATGATGATAATAAATATGGGAAAACACGTTTTCTAAGGCCATTTCATGAAATAAACAGAATTATGAATATCAGTGGACCCGTAATTAATCCAGTGAATATTCAGGTTTATGATGAGAAATTTGGGTCATTAAAAAATAGTTAACTTATATTCACTATCCTCTTGGTAAGGGTACAAGAATAGACTTCAGTAGTAGAGATACTTAAAGCAAAGTCAGCAAAATCTTTCCCTTCCAGATCATAACTAAATTATCAAATGAATATTAAAATAGGGCAAAAGCTGTGTCAGCTCTAGAAAGAGTACCATCAATATGCCAGGACTTCAAGGAATTCCTAATGTATTGGGTTGGCTATAAGATGCTATGGAAAAATCTGAATGAACATTTTGGCCAACCCAGTATGTGTAGGAGGAGGTGAGCTCCATGTCCTTCTATTCTACCATCTTGATTGGTACCCACATGCTTGAAGAGGGAAGCAAATTAAAGGAAAGCCTTAGGTAGCAATGTGGAAATTACTTCATTGACAAGAACAGGAATTTTCAAGCAAAAGGAACTTGAGCCCAAATGTTCACAGCAGCGTTATTCACAATAGCCAAAAGGTGGAAACAACCCAAGTGCCCATCAGCAAACCAATGGATAAAAAAATATGATATATTCATCTAATGAAATATTATTTGTCCGTAAAAGAAATGAAGTATTGATACATGCTAAGCATGGATGAACCTTAAAAACATTATACTAAGTGAAAGAAGTCACATACTATATGATTCACATGAAAGTCCAGAATTGGGGAGTCTATAGAGACAGAAAGTAGATTAGAAGTTGCTTAGAGGCTAAGGAGCAGGGAGTGGGGCATGGGGGCTGATAGTCAAAGGGTACATGCTTCTTTTTGAGGCGATCTGCAGTGGTGGTGGTCAAACACATCTATGAATATACTAAAAGTCTTTGACTTGTATACTTTGAATGGGTGAATTGTATATTGTGTGAATTAGGTCTCATGAAAGCTGTTAAAATTAAAAAGAAAAAGAACGAAGCAAAGGGAACTGCAGGGAACCCTAGTCATTTGGCAGGGGCGGGGGGAGGCGGTGAAAGACAGCTGTAGGATGAGTGAGGTTGGCTCCCCTGAAACCTCTTTCCTGACAGCATTTTATAGGAGATACACAGAAGGCCTGAGGCTGAGTGCAGCCACAGCAAAGAGAGAGCCTGCAGCCCTGGGCTGCTCCCAGTGCTGTGGATTCTCTGATGTGTGGACAGAAGGGCCTCTTGTAAAGCAGCTTTATGAAACAATGCAGAAACTGCCTGGAAAGAGTTCCAACTGGGACTGGCCACTTCGGCCACTGTAAAACAGTCTTTGACTGCTATATTACGACCACACATGTCACTTCCATCCACCATCCTCTCTAGTCAGTGAGGTTTCTAATAACATCCAGGTTCTTATGATTCTTTGGCTATCCAATTTTCTCCAAACCCTTAATAGTGTCTAATTTACTTAATTCCAACAAGTTCTATATGTCAGTAACCACACCCAAATTTCTTTCCTGGACATAACTCTCAAATCTAATTTACTTTTTTCCTCACTCAAGTCCTTTCCACTTTTTACTCAAATTAATGGTGGCTATTTGGGGAGGGAATATCATCAGATCAGATCAGTCGCTCAGTCGTGTCCGACTCTTTGCGACCCCATGAACCGCAGCACGCCAGGCCTCCCTATCCATCACCAGCTCTTGGAGGTCACTCAGACTCACATTCATCGAGTCAGTGATGCCATCCAGCCATCTCATCCTCTGTCGTCCCCTTCTCCTCCTGCCCTCAATCCCTCCCAGCATCAGAGTCTTCTCCAATGAGTCAACTCTTCGCATGAGGTGGCCAAAATACTGGAGTTTCAGCTTGAGCATCATTCCCTCCAAAGAAACCCCAGGTCTGATCTCCTTCAGAATGGACTGGTTGGATCTCCTTGCAGTCCAAGGGACTCTCAAGAGTCTTCTCCAACACCACAGTTCAAAAGCATCTATTCTTCGGCGCTCAGCCTTCTTCTGAGTCCAGCTCTCACATCCATACATGACCACAGGAAAGACCATAGCCTTGACTAGGCGAACCTTTGTTGGCAAAGTGATGTCTCTGCTTTTGAATATGCTATCTAGGTTGGTCATAACCTTCCTTCCAAGGAGGAAGCGTCTTTTAATTTCATGGCTGCAGTCACCATCTGCAGTGATTTTGGAGCCCAGAAAAATAAAGTCTGACACTGTTTCCACTGTTTCTCCATCTATTTCCCATGTAGTGATGGGACCAGATGCCATGATCTTCGTTTTCTGAATGTTGAGTTTTAAGCCAACCTTTTCACTCTCCACTTTCACTTTCATCAAGAGGCTTTTGAGTTCCTCTTCACTTTCTGCCATAAGGGTGGTATCATCTGCATATCTGAGGTTATTGATATTTCTCCCGGCAATCTTGATTCCAGCTTGTGTTTCCTCCAAACCAGCATTTCTCATGATGTACTCTGCATATAAGTTAAATAAACATGGTGACAATATACAGCCTTGACGTACTCCTTTTCCTATTTGGAACCAGTCTGTTGTTCCATGACCAGTTCTAACTGTTGCTTCCTGACCTGCATACAGATTTCTCAAGAGGCAGATCAGGTGGTCTGGTATTCCCATCTCTCTCAGAATTTTCCACAGTTTATTGTGATCTACACAGTCAAAGGCTTTGGCATAGTCAATAAAGCAGAAATAGATGTTTTTCTGGAACTCTCTTGCTCTTTCGATAATCCAGCGGATGTTGGCAATTTGATCTCTGGTTCCTCTGCCTTTTCTAAATCCAGCTTGAACATCAGGAAGTTCACGGTTCACATATTGCTGAAGCCTGGCTTGGAGAATTTTGAGCATTACTTTACTAGCGTGCGAGATGAGTGCAATTGTGCGGTAGTTTGAGCACTCTTTGGCATTGCCTTTCTTTGGGATCGGGATGAAAACTGACCTTTTCCAATCTTGTGGCCACTGCTGAGTTTTCCAAATTTGCTGGCATATTGAGTGAAGCACTTTCACAGCATCATCTTTCAGGATTTGGAATAGCTCCACTGGAATTCCATCACCTCCACTAGCTTTGTTCCTAGTGATGCTTTCTAAGGCCCACTTGACTTCACATTCCAGGATGTCTGGCTCTAGGTCAGTGATCACACCATCATGATTATCTGGGTCGTGAAGCTCTTTTTTGTACAGTTCTTCTGTGTATTCTTGCCACCTCCTCTTAATATCTTCTGCTTCTGTTAGGTCCACACCATTTCTGTCCTTTATCGAGCCCATCTTTGCATGAAATGTTCCTTTGGTATCTCTGATTTTCTTGAATAGATCCTTAGTCTTTCCCATTCTGTTGTTTTCCTCTATTTCTTTGCATTGATTGCTGAAGAAGGCTTTCTTATCTCTTCTTGCTATTCTTTGGAACTCTGCATTCAGATGTTTATATCTTTCCTTTTCTCCTTTGCTTTTCGCTTCTCTTCTTTTTGCAGCTATTTGCAAGGCCTCCCCAGATAGCCATTTTGCTTTTTTGCATTTCTTTTTCTTGGGGATGGTCTTGATCCCTGTCTCCTGTACAATGTCACGAACCTCATTCCATAGTTCATCAGGCACTCTATCTATCAGATCTAGGCCCTTAAATCTATTTCTCACTTCCACTGTATAATCATAAGGGATTTGATTTAGATCATACCTGAATGGTCTAGTGGTTTTCCCTACTTTCTTCAATTTCAGTCTGAATTTGGCAATAAGGAGTTCATGGTCTGAGCCACAGTCAGCTCCTGGTCTTGTTTTTGCTGATTGTATAGAGCTTCTCCATCTTTGGCTGCAAAGAATATAATCAATCTGATTTCGGTGTTGACCATCTGGTGATGTCCATGTATAAAGTCTTCTCTTGTGTTGTTGGAAGAGGGTATTTGCTATGACCAGTGCATTTTCTTGGCAAAACTCTGTTAGTCTTTGCCCTGCTTCATTCCGTATTCCAAGGCCAAATTTGCCTGTTACTCCAGGTGTTTCTTGACTTCCTACTTTTGCATTCCAGTCCCCTATAATGAAAAGGACATCTTTTTTGGGTGTTAGTCCTAAAAGGTCTTGTAGGTCTTCATAGAATCTTTCAACTTCAGCTTCTTCAGCATTACTGGTTGGGGCATAGACTTGGATTACTGTGACATTGAATGGTTTGCCTTGGAAACGAACAGAGATCATTCTGTCGTTTTTGAGATTGCATCCAAGTACTCCATTTCAGACTCTTTTGTTGACCATGATGGCCACTCCATTTCTTCTGAGGGATTCCTGCCCACAGTAGTAGATATAATGGTCCTCTGAGTTAAATTCACCCATTCCAGTCCATTTTAGTTCGCTAATTCCTAGAATGTCAACATTTACTCTTGCCATCTCTTGTTTGACCACTTCCAATTTGCCTTGATTCATGGACCTGACATTCCAGGTTCCTATGCAATATTGTTCTTTACAGCATCGGACTTTACTTCTATCACCAGACACATCTACAGCTGGGTATTCTTTCTGCTTTGGTTCCATCCCTTCATTCTTTCTGGAGTTATTTCTCCACTGATCTCCAGTAGCATATTGGGCCCCTACTGACCTGGGGAGTTTCTCTTTCAGTATCCTATCATTTTGCCTTTTCATACTGTTCATGGGGTTCTCAAGGCAAGAATACTGAAGTGGTTTGCCATTCCCTTCTCCAGCGGACCACACCCTGTCAGATCTCTCCACCATGACCCACCCGAGGAAGGACGGCGGTGAGGACTGGCGCACTAAGCACGGCCCAGAGGAGCTACCCCACGACTGAGGTCAGGAAGGGCGGCGGTGAGGAGAGACCCCTCATCAAAGGTAAGGTGCGATGGCTGTGCTTTGCTGGAGCAGCCGGGAAGAGATACCCCACGCCCAAGGTAAGAGAAACCCAAGTAAGACAGTAGGTCTTGCAAGAGGGCATCAGAGGGCAAATACACTGAAACCATACTCACAGAAAACTAGTCAATCTAATCACACCAGGACCACAGCCTTGTCTAACTCAATGAAATTAAGCCATGCCCATGGGGCAACCCAAGATGGGAATATCATACCCTTAATGAATTCTTTGTCTTGAGATTGAGTCTTTTTTTTTTTTTATAAGAGACTGAGTCTTAAGGGATTTAATTGCTTCTGTCAACCTAGATTCCCACCCTCTGGGCTCTAAAGACAGGCAACTTTTCCTACTTGAAAAGCTTCAAATTTCTGGACTCTCTCTAGTCTCTCTTGAATTTTTGAGCCAGGCAGTTCTTGCTTGAGCTCTTGCTCCTAAAACCTTACAAAATATAGTCACTGTCAACTAGCATACAGCTATAATATTCTTTATTCAGTTTCTACCCATAGAACTATGGTTTATTAGTCACTTTATCTACCTTAAAAACTATCACTAACAAAAATTTTCCCAAATATTTTGCCATTGTGAATCACGAGTCTCCATCTTCTAACTTCCAATACCAGTTTCATCACTGTTTTCTCAACTGTTAAGACAGTACTCTGTGTTTGAGTTTTGTTGTTATGGTAGAACCCACTTTCTTTACCATCTCTTATGTTAGTTCACACTAGCTGCCATGATATTAGCAGCTGAGTGGCTTTCCATAACAGAAGTTTATTTCTCTCTTACATATAGTCCAGTTGGCAGTAGAGGGGCTCTGCCCGATGCAGATATTCAGGGACTCAGATTAATAGAGACTTTGCCAATTCATGTGTGGTTTACAAGGTGGCCTTGGGAATTGCCATGCAGACCAGAAAGAGCAAAATGATCACACACTTCACCTTCACCATATTCTGTTAGCCAGAACTCAGTCACATGCTCACACTCCACACCAAAGGAAACTGTGGGCCCAGGAAGAAAATCAAATGCTCCTGGAGATGACTAGACAGTGTCTGAACTCATCCTAATCATTCCAGAGATATTTACATAGGTCCAAACAAAAATGTCAACAAAATCTCTGTACTTTTGATAAGAGAAATGTAAGGAAAAAACGTGATAAAGAAAACTTAAAAACACAAGGATGACTAAAGACATACCAAAAAATACACACAAAAAGAAAGCAAGGTGGTCATATTATTAACATCAGACAAAAAGTATCAAGGGAACTGACATTAAATAGCAAATCAATTAAGGGAATTAAACACTACATCAAATTATATTGGAGAAGGCAATGGCACCCCACTCCAGTACTCTTGCCTGGAAAATCCCGTGGATGGAGGAGCCTGGTGGGCTGCAGTCCATGGGGTCGCTAGGAGTCGGACATGACTGAGTGAGTTCACTTTCACTTTTCACTTTCATGCATTGGAGAAGGAAATGGCAACCCACTCCAGTGTTCTTGCCTGGAGGGTCCCAGAGACGGGGGAGCCTGGTGGGCTTCCGTCTATGGGGTCGCACAGAGTCGGACACGACTAAAGCGACTTAGCAGCAGCAGCAAATTATATACAATGGTAACTGGAAATATAAGAAGAAAAGATGGGCAGAAAAAGTATAGTTGTGAAGACTTTAACAAACTACCTTTTACTTTCTCATTAGAAAACCAAAAATAAAAATGCAAAGTATTTGTAAGTATATCTCATGAAGTTAATTTAAAAATGTTATAACTTTAAAGTTGAAGGATACAAAATAAATACACAGAAATCTGCTGCAATTCTATACACTAGCAACAAAGGATCAGAAAGAGAAATTAAAGAAACAATCCCATTTACCACCCCATTAAAAAGAATAAAATACCTAGGGATAAACCTCCCTAAGGAGGCAAAAGACCTGTACTCAGAAAACTATAAGATGCTGATGAAAGAAATTGAAGATGATGCAAATAGATGGAAAGATATATCATGTTCTTGGATTGAAAGGATCAATATTGTTAAAATGACTCTATTACCCAAGGCAATCTACAGATTCAGTGCAATTACTATCAAATTACCAATAGCATTTTTCACAGAACTAGAACCAAAAAATGTTAAAAATGTGTATGGAGACACAAAAGATTTCTAATAACCAAAGCAATCTTGAAGAAGAAAACAGAGATGGAACATCAGCTCCATCACTTTAGACTACTACAAAGCTATACTTATCACAACAATATGGTACCAGCACAAAAACAGAACTATAGGTCAACGGAACAGGATAGAAAGCCCTGAAATAAACTCAAGCACCTATGGTCAAGTAATCTACAACAAAGGAAGCAGGAACATACAATACAGAAAAGACAGTCTATTCATTACATGGTGTTGAGAAAACTAGACAGCTACATGTTAAAAACAAAAAGAATTAGAATATTCTTTAACACCATACAGAAAATGAACTTAAAGTGGATTAAAGACCTAAATATAAGATCAGATACTATAAAATTCTTAGTGGAAAAATATTGGCAGGATGTTCTTTGACATAAATTACAGCAATATTATTTTAGTCCTGTCTCCTAGAATAATGGAAACAAAACCCAAACTAAACCAGTAGGACCTAATTAAACCCAAATTTGCACAGCAAAGGAAACCATAAACAAAATGAAAAGATAGCCCACAGAATGGGAGAAAGTACTTGCAAGCAAAGCAACTGACAAGAGATTAATCTTCAAGATATACAAACAGATCATGTGGCTCAATTAAAAAAAAAAAAAACCACAATCAAAAAATGGGCAGAAAACCTAAATAGACATTCTTCCAAAGAGGACATACAGATGGTCAAGAGGCACATGAAAAGATCCTCAACATTGCTAATTGTTAGAGAAATGCAAATCAAAACTGCAATGAGTCATCACCTCACACCAGTCAGAATGGCCATCATAAAAAGTCTACAAATAAATTCTGGAGAGCGTGGAGAAAAGGGAGCACTCCTAGACTGTTGGTGGGAATGTAAATTGGTGCAGCCACTATGGGGAACAGTATTTTTGCTGTTGTTTAATCACCATTAATATCCGACTCTTTTTAACTCCATAGTCTATAGCCCACCAGGCTCCTGGGATCCTGGGATCCTGTCCATGGGATCTCCCAGGCAAGAATACTGGAGCAGGCTGTCATTTCCTTCTCCAGGGATGGAACCCACATCTCCTGCACTGGCAGTGGGGGTTCCTTAAAAACTAAATATAGAGCTGACATATGATCTAGCAATCCCACTCCTGGGCATATATCTAGAAAAAACCATAATTTGAAAAGATACATGCAGCTCAATGTTCATTGCAGCACTATTTACAATAGCCAAGACATGGAAGTAACCTAAATGGCCATTGACAGATGAATGGATAAAGAAAATGTGGCTCATATTCACAATAGCAAACCACTCCAGTGTTCTTGCCTGGAGAATCCCATAGACACGCAAGATACAGTCCACAGCATCGCAAAGAGTCAGACACGACTGAAGTGACTTAGCACGCATGCATGCACTATTCCGACCTGTGGTGGGTTCATTTTGATATATGGCAAAACCAATACAATATTGTAAAGTTAAAAAATAAAATAAAATTTAAAAAATAAAATAAAAAAGGAATAAAATAATGCCATTTGCAGCAACATGGATAGACCAGGAGATAGATTATCATACTAAGTAAAATAAGTCAATAGACCAAGACAAGTATCATATGATATCACTTATATCAGATCAGATCAGATCAGTCACTCAGTTGTGTCCGACTATTTGCGACCCCATGAATCGCAGCACGCCAGGCCTCCCTGTCCATCACCAACTCCCAGAGGTCACTGAGATTCACGTCCATCGAGTCAGTGATGCCATCCAGCCATCTCATCCTCTGTCGTCCCCTTTTCCTCTTGCCCTCAATCCCTCCCAGCATCAGAGTCTTCTCCAATGAGTCAACTCTTCGCATGAGGTGGCAGAAGTACTGGAGTTTCAGCTTTAGCATCATGCCTCCAAAGAAATCCCAGGGCTGATCTCCTTCAGAATGGACTGGTTGGATCTCCTTGCAGTCCAAGGGACTCTCAAGAGTCTTCTCCAACACCACAGTTCAAAAGCATCAATTCTTTGGTGCTCAGCCTTCTTCACAGTCCAGCTCTCACATCCATACATGACCACAGGAAAAATCATAGCCTTGACTAGACGAATCTTTGTTGGCAAAGTGATGTCTCTGCTTTTGAATATGCTATCTAGGTTGGTCATAACTTTCCTTCCAAGGAGTAAGCGTCTTTTAATTTCATGGCTGCAGTCATCATCTGTAGTGATTTTGGAGCCCCCCAAAATAAAGTCTGACACTTATATGGAGAATCTTAAAAAAAAAAAAAAATGATACAAATGAACTTATTTACAAAACAGAAACAGATTCACAGAGAGAACAAATTTAAGGTTACCAGAGGAGAAGGTGGGAGGAGGAATTGGGGGTTTGGGATTGACATCTGCACACTTCTATCACTTCTATATTTAAAATATATAATCAACAAGAACGTATTGTATAGTACAGGGAACTCTGCTCAATATTCTGAAATAACCTAAATGGGAAAAGAATTTGAAAAAGAGTAGATATATGTACAACCAAATCACTCTGTTGTACAGATGAAACCGACACTACATTGTTAATCAACTGTACTCCAATATAAAAGTTTTTTTTTAATGGAAAAAATTAATAAATGAATAAAATAAAATATTGTACTTTCAAACTGAGAGTGCACATTTCTTTAGCATATGCAGAAATGTATAATATTCTCAACTACAAAGAAAATCTTCTAATCATATTGTGATGAAATTAGAAATAAATATATTTACACTTGCACACACATACTTACATAGCTATAACCCTAAGATGAAAAATCTATTCCCTTAAGCAACTGTTGTGTTTAAATGATCAGAGTAATTGTTTTATTTATATTCTTTAGCCTCAGGTAATAGAGACTCACTCAAACTTCAATCTATGAGTTGATGAATTAGTGGATGGAATTGTGAGAATATCCAGAATCCCAGGGAGATGAGATCAAACAGAAATCAAACAATAGGAGCCACTGTAAGAATGGGCCACCCCCTGTCCAAGTGGGAGGTGACTCACGGGAGGAACCAGCAGACTGAGGATGTAAATTTTGCTCTAGTGGTCCACCATGAACTGACTCAGGTACCCTCCACTGACTGCTTCTTCCTGAACCTC
Organism: Tragelaphus eurycerus; assembly: GCA_935064755.1. NCBI lineage: Eukaryota > Metazoa > Chordata > Mammalia > Artiodactyla > Bovidae > Tragelaphus > Tragelaphus eurycerus. The sequence goes on from CAKXYN010000069.1 coordinate 12,494,927, forward strand.
TCCAACTGACTTCCTCCATCTCCATGTCTTATCTTTATCTTACAGTTTCTGCTTCTTTGTGCCCTAAGCTTGGTCCTTTATGATCTCTCCATTCTTGCAGTATAAGATGATTTTTCAATTCTTCTCCTGCTGTGCTTTTTCTTCTTCTGCATATTTTGAAATGAAAGTCTTAAGAAATGGAATCTCATTAGCTAGCTCATCCTTTGCTTATGAGATGAGACCACACCTTTAGGTCCCCTGGCCAGCCTATGGATTCTCTGGGGCCTCTATGAACCTCTTACTCAACTGGCAAAGACTGAAGAAAGAACAAATGGTATAAAATATGGATGCCTAATATCTGCCCTTTCTGCAAGGGTAGGAGTCAACTGCCCAGGAGGAGTTACAAACATGGCAAGTAGGATTACAAGTATTTGTTGCTAGTATCAGATGTTCTGCTAGACACTAAGCACATTGTATAGGACACCTACAAACTACGATGCACTTTTCCAAAACCCACATCTACAGGCATGGAAAGAGATTCACAATATAACATTGATTTAAAATATCAGTTTACAAACAGGATTATTCTGTTTCTGAAAATAAAATATTTGTTTGCATAAGAGAAAAATCTGACAAGATATAAAACATATGAACATGTTGAGCCATGATTTTATTGGGTTGCAGGCTGGGATAATTTTAATTTCTTCCTCAATCTTTCTGAAGTGCCTGTAAATATCTAACATTGACCTTATTTCAGTATCTTTTCTATAAACAGGACAATAAAACTATTTTTTATTAGGGGATGGAGAGTCTAAAAATATCTATACCTTGTATCCTAGTAAATCCATTTCAAAGAATTTCCCCTAAGGGAGTAATTGGAGTTATCCTCACACATATTTTTATAAGAAAGTATACAGGGTTTTTTTTTTCCCCTCCTTCTAGAAAAAGTGTTTAACTTTTCTGTGGCTTAATGGTTTCTCTATAAATGTGACTCAAAAATGAGCCTCCATCACATTTCCTTGGATGGTCTCAAGAAAATCCAGTAAAACAAGTTAACCACTGACTTCGAGACCATATAGTCTACAGGTATAGGTGAGAATGGTTGGCAGCACCCCACTAGAGCAGTCAGGGAAAATGGAATCGGTGACTGTTAGTCTCATATCAGAAAGTGTTTTTCCTCCAGATATCAAGTATTTGAAGCATCTGTTGTTGTGAAAATTTGTTTCAGAAAAGAGTATTCAAACTAATTTTTACAAAGGTATAAGAGATAACCATGTGATTCTCCATTGGCACACTTAGTAAAAATTCTTCCTCCTTCCATCCTAAGATTTGTATCAGGAAATGTGAGTCATAATTAGCATTTTAACAAGCATGACAGATGACTTTTTATGGTATTAGTTTTAAGATGACACTGTTAGAAGGACTGCTTTAGGAGGCTATCTCAAGCATAGATATTTGCATTTTAACAAGAACCAAAACTTCAACTTTGTCTTCCCACATGGTTCAGTGGGTAAAGAATATGCCTGCAATGCCAGAAACACAAGAGATGCAGGTTCTATCCCTGGGTGGGGAAGATCTCCTGGAGAAGGGCATGGCAACCCATTCCAGTAGTCTTGTCTGGAGAACCTGTGGACAGAGGAGCATGGCAGGCTATAGTCCACAGGGTTGCAAAGAGTTGGACACAACGGAAGTGACTGAGCACGAAGCCTCAACTTAAAGGAGTGAAGTCAGTATTCATTTCTGACAACATGGTGAGCTAGAGACCCTGATCAATTCTATCACTGGAAACAACTAAATCCCAGATTAAATATCTTTTAGCATCTTGTAAATTTGTTGATGAGCTGTCCAGAAAGGAAGACATTCTCTGAGGTCAAAAAACCTAAATTTAAAGCAAGAAATCAAAAATGTAAGCAGAGCAGTTATGTTGGCTTTTGCTCTCAGGGATTTGCCAAACCCCATTAAAAGGGCTTAGGGAGAAAGATGCTACACAGACAGTGGGGAGCCTACTAAGGTACCTCCAATAAAGCTGGGGTTCACTGGGCTACATACTCACTTAAAGGTTGGTTTAGAAATAAGCCTGCTCCCATTCCTGGGTAATGTATGGAAAAGTATCTGTCTCCAACTATGGGGAGGGTAAAAAGGGGGGAAATCTCACTTAAATATTCTTAATCACAAGTGAGATTTCATATAGCTTCATGCTTCCTAGACCATCCAAAACTCCTCAACATGAATATTTGTTTTAAAGTGTTTTGGGGTCAGTAGTTGCCCAGAAGCCTGGCAGAAGCAAGAGAAAATTCTCTCTGATGCAAATCATTTTTGATCTAGGTACAAAATATTGCCAAAGATAAAGTTTTCAAAATATGAGCTCTTATTTAAAAAATTTCCCATTTACATACAAATACATAGATGTCAATATCACACTGTATTACTGTAGCAATGAATCCTGATGACTTGATCTTTAATATAAACACACAATTTCACCACCTCCATATTTACCTCCCCTGCTGCTGCTGCTGCTGCTGCTGCTGCTGCGTCACTTCAGTCGTGTCCGACTCTGTGTGACCCCATAGACGGCAGCCCACCAGGCTCCCCTGCCCCTGGGATTCTCCAGGCAAAAACACTAGAGTGGGTTGCCATTTCCTTCTCCAATGCATGAAAGTGAAAAGTGAAAGTGAAGTCGCTCAGTCGTGTCTCTTAGCGACCCCATGGACTACAGCCTACCAGGCTTCTCCATCCATGGGATTCTCCAGGCAAGAGTACTGGAGTGGGATGCCATTGCCTTCTCCCATTTACCTCCCCTACTTGAGTTCAAATCATCATCATTTCTCACCAGTACTGCATGTGCAGGTTCACAATTTTAGACATATAATACACAAAGAATTCTGAAGCATCTTAAATATAGTGTTTTACAAGAATTAAAAATATAGAGCAATATCTTGTTTTGGAAGAATTAATACTGTTAGAATGGCCATAGTACCCAAAGCACCAGATGGTCATGCCAAAATGAGATTGATTATATTCTTTGCAGACAGAGACAAAGAAGCTTATACAGTCAGCAAAAACAAGACCAAAAGCTGACTGTGGCTCAGATCATGAACTCCTTATTGCCAAATTCAGACTTAAATTGAAGAAAGTAGGGTAAACCACTAGACCACTCCAGTTCAGTTCAGTTCAGTTCAGTCGCTCAGTCGTGTCTGACTTTTTGCGACCCCATGAATTGCTGCACGCCAGGCCTCCCTGTCCATCACCAACTCCCGGAGGTCACTCAGACTCACATCAATCGAGTCAGTGATGCCATCCAGCCATCTCATCCTCTGTCGTCCCCTTCTCCTCTTGCCCCCAATCCCTCCCAGCATCAGAGTCTTTTCCAATGAGTCAACTCTTTGCATGAGGTGGCCAAAGTACTGGAGTTTCAGCTTTAGCATCATTCCTTCCAAAGAAATCCCAAGACCGATCTCCTTTAGAATGGACTGGTTGGATCTCCTTGCAGTCCAAGGGACCCTTAAGAGTCTTCTGCAACACCACAGTTCAAAAACATTAATTCTTTCGCTCTCAGCTTTCTTCACAGTCCAACTCTCACATCCATAAATGACCACTGGAAAAACTATAGCCTTGATTAGACGGACCTTTGTTGTCAAAGTAATGTCTCTACTTTTCAATATGCTATCTAGGTTGGTCATAACTTTCCTTCCAAGGAGTAAGCGTCTTTTAATTTCATGGCTGCAATCACCATCTGCAGTGATTTTGGAGCCCCCCAAAATAAAGTCTAACACTGTTTCCACTGTTTCCCCATCTATTTCCCATGAAGTGATGGGACCAGATGCCATGATCTTTGTTTTTTGAATGTTGAGCTTTAAGCCAACTATTTCACTCTCCACTTTCACTTTCATCAAGAGGCTTTTTAGTTCCTCTTCACTTTCTGCCATAAGAGTGGTGTCATCTGCATATCTGAGGTTATTGATATATCTCCCAGCAATCTTGATTCCAGCTTGTGCTTCTTCCAGTCCAGCATTTCTCATGATGTACTCTGCATATAAGTTAAATAAGCAGGGTGACAATATACAGCTTTGATGTAAGAGAGTTCCAGAAAAACATATACTTCTGCTTCATGGACTATTCCAAAGGCTTGGACTGCATGGATCACAACAAAGTGTGGAAAATTCTTAATGAGATAAGAATTCCAGACCGCCTTATCTTCCTCCTGAGAAATATGTATGCAGTTCAAGAAGCACCAGTTAGAACTGGACATGGAAAAACAGACTGATTCCAAATTGGGAAAGGAGTATGTCAAGGCTGTGTATTGTCACCCTGCTTATTTAACTTATTTGCAGAGCACATCATGCAAAATGCTGGGCTGGATAAAGCACAAGCTGGAAACAAGATTGTCAGGAGAAATATCAATAACCTCACATATGCAGAAGACATCACCCTTATAGCAGAAAGTGAAGAAGACTTAAAGAGCCTCTTGATGAAATTGAAAGAGGAAAGTGAAAAAGTTGGCTTAAAACTTAGCATTCAAAAAACTAAGATCATGACATCCAGTCCCATCACTTCATGGCAAATAGATGGGGAAACAATGCAAACAGTAAAATACTTTATTTTCTTGGGCTCCAAAATCACTGCAGGTGGTGACTGTAGCCATGAAATTACAAGACGCTTGCTCCTTGGAAGAAAAGCTATTACCAACCTAGACAGCACATTAAGAAGCAGAGACATTGCCTACAAAGGTCTGTATAGTCAAAGTTATGGTTTTTCCAGTAGTCACGTATGGATATGAGAGTCTGACTACAAAGAAAGCCAAGCACCAAAGAACTGATGTTTTGAACTGTGTTGCTGGAAAAGACTCTTGAGAGTCCCTTGGACTGCAAGGAGATCAAATCAGTCAATCCTAAAGGAAATCAGTCATGACTATTCATTGGAAGGGCTGAAGCTGAAACTCCAATACTTTGGCCACCTGATGGGAAGAACTGACTCATTGGGAAAGACCCTGATGCTGGGAAAGATTGAGGGCAGGAGGAGAAGGGGACAACAGGATAAGATGGTTGGTTGGCATCACCAAGTTGATAAACATGAGTTTGAGCAAGCTCCAGGTGTGGGAAGCCTGCTTTGCTGCAGTCCATCGGGTTGCAAATAGTCAGACACAACTGAGTGACTAAACTGAACTGAACCCAAAGCAATCTACAGATTTAATGGGATACCTATCAAATGACCCATGACATTTTTTTCACAGAACTATAACAAATAATTCTAAAATTCATACGGAACCATAAAAGACTCAGAATTGCCAATGCAATCCTAAAGAAGAAAAACAGGAGACATAACCCTCCTAGACTTCAGACAATACTACAAAGCTACAGTAATGAAAACAGCATGATATTAGCACAAAAACAGATCAATGGAACACAATAGAGAGCCAAGAAATAAACCCACACACCTGTGGTCAATTAATCTTGATGGAGGGGACAAGAACATGCAATGGGGAAAAGACAATCTCTTCAGCAAGTGGTGCTGGGAAAAATGTAAACCAATGAGGTTGGAACATACCCTCTCAACATACACAAAAATAGATTCAAAATGGTTGAAAGACTTAGACATAAGACATAGCTCCAAACTCTTAGAAGAAATCACAGGCAAAATATTCTCTGTCATTAATCATAACAATGAGTTTTAAGTCACTCTCCTAAGGCAATAGAAATAAAAACAAAAATAAACAAATGGGACTTAATCAAACTTACAAGCTTTTGCACAGCAAAGGAAACTGTAAAGAAAATGAGAAGACAACTACAGAATGGGAGAAAATAGTTGCAAACAGTGCAATTGACAAGGGATTAATCTCCAAAATATAAAAATACCTCATACAACTCAGTAATAAGAAAATAAACAGTCCAACTGAAGAATGGGCAGATGACCTAGACATTTCTCCAAAGAAGAAATACAGATGGCTGATATGCACATAAAAAGATGCTCAACACTCCAATTATTTGTTGTTGTTTAGTCACTAAGTCACGTCTGACTCTTTTGCAATCCCATGGATTGCAGCCCACCAGGCTCCTCTGTCCATGGGCTGAGCCAGGCAAGAATACTGGAGCTGGTTGTCATTTCCTTCTCTAGGCGATCTTCCCAGCCCAGGAATCAAAGCCATGTGTCCTGCGTTAGCAGACAGATTCTTTACCACTGAACCACCTGAGAAGCAAATCAAAACTACAGTGAGGTACCACCTCACATAGGTCAGAATGACCATCGTTAAAAATTCTACAAAATTATTTGTAGAATGACCATTCTACAAAATTATTTGTAGAATGGCCATTCTACAAAATGCTGGAGAAGCTGTGAAGAAAAGAAAATCCTCCTGCATTGTGGGGAATGCAAGTTGGTACAGCCATTGTGGAAAACAAGACGGAGGTTCCTCAGAAAACTAAAAATAGAATTACCATATGATTCAGCAGTCCCACTAGTGGGCATATATCCAGACAAAATTCTAATTTGAAAAGATACATGCACCCCTATGTTCATAGCAGCACTATTTACAATAACCAAGATGTGGAAACAACCTAAATGTCCACACAGATGAATGAATAAAGATGTAGTACATGTATACAATGGAATAGTACTCAATCATAAAAAGAATGAAATAATGACATTTGCAGCAACAACGTGGATGCAACTAGAGATTATCATACTAAGTGAAGTAAGTCAGAAAGACAAATACCATAGAATATCACTTATATGTGGAATCTAAAGTATGTCACAAATGAGCACAACTACAATACAAAACAGAAACATACAGGATAAACAGACATCATGGACATAGAGAACAGGCTGGTGGTTGCCAAGGGGAAGAGAGTTGGTGGACACATTGAGTGGGAGACTGGGGTTAGCGGATGTAAGCTTTTGTATTTAGAATGGATAAACAACAAAGTCCTATTGTATAGCACAGAGAACTATATTCAATATCCTATGATAAACCATAATGGAAAAGAATATAAAAAATAATGTGTACATATATATATGGATAAGTGAATCACTTTGCCATACAACAGAAATTAGCACATTTTAAATCAACCATACTTCAATAAAAAATTGATAAAAATATAGAGAGCTATATATCTAGCAAAAAATGTGCAAGGCCTTCATAGAGAAAATCACAAAATGCTGTTTCAAAGTTAAAAAATAAATATAGCATTAGACCATGTTATGAATGGCTTAATTCAATATTGTAAAGATGCCAATTCTCCTAAAACCTATAAATACAATGCAAAGCAAACCAAAATTCCAAGAGATTTATTTTTGATTCTTCCTTTTTTAAGTGTGTGGGTACGTATTTAAGCTGTGTTTAAAATGCATGTGGAAGTACAAAGAAATAAAAGTAGTGAGGATTATCTCCGTAAAAATTGCTTGGGAGTGGAAAAATTTACCTAATAGCATGTCAAGAATTATTATATAGCTACCTTAGTTAAAACAATAGAGTATGAGTAAGGGATAATGAAGAACATAACACATATGTGGTTTATGGCAGAGAGAGATTACAGAACAGTAAAGGAAAGATGAACTTTTTAAAAAAATGGTTCTGGAACAATTGGTTATCCATAAGGAAAACTAATCAAATTGGATCTCTTCCGCACAGGTTATGTGAAAATCAATTCCAGGTGAATTAGATACTTAAGAGACAATGGCAACACTTTAACATTTTAAGGAAAAAAATAGAATATCTTTATGATGATGAGATAAGAAAACATTTTTTTTTTAAATAAGGCTTAAAGACACAAACCATAAAGGAAAGACTCTGCAAGCATCAACTAAAGTTAAGTACTTCTACACATTGAAGGACATCATAGAGAGTAAAGAGATAAACTACCAACTGGGAGAAGATATTTGCAACATATAGAACTTAACAATGTTTAATATTCAGAATTGATAAAGAGATTCTACAAATAAAAAACAAAGAAAATGCCCAAAGCTTGAATAAACATTACAAAAGAAAAAATACATCAATAAACTTGAAAACATCAAGTTAGTAACAGTAAGAAAACTGCAAATTAGTGCTACAATTATTAATAGCATTTCATGCCTATGAGAAAGCAAAAATTAAAAATTTTGAAAAACAGCCATTACTGGTGATGATTTTAACACTTATACAGCACTGATAGAAATTTAAATTGGTGCAACCACTCTGGGAAATAATTTGGCATTTTCTAATAAATTTGAAGTTGCACAAGCCCTCTGATTCTACATCTTCTCTCCTAATAATAAACATAGAGAAACTCTAGCACATATGCACCAGAAGACCTATGCAAAGAATATTCACAGCAGCACTGTTTAGTGATAGCAAAAATCTAGAAACAGTACAAATATCCATCAGTTGTAGAATACAATTTAAATTGTGGCATATTCACTCAATACACTTACGTATAGCAGTGAGACAAATGAACCACACACAAACCAAGAACGTGGATGAATCCCAAGATATACCACTGATTTTTTAACATTGAAGGACATAGTATAATTCCACTTAATATAAAGTTCAAATACAGGTAAAACCAAACAATATGTTTAAACATAATAGGTAAAATCTTAAGCAAAGGCAAGGTGATGATCAACATGAAAATCAGGATAACAGTTTTCTCTGAGAAGGAAAAGACTGCAAAGGACTTTAAAGATGATGAACTACTTTTCACTCTTCATTTTATCTTATTTACCTATTTTGTATCTTTTATTTTAAAGCTACTTTTAGATATTACATATTCCTCAAAACAGTGAATTTCTATTAGGACATCTTAAACTTTTATAAGCAATTGGGAAAGAGACTGAAAAGGAATTTGGGATTCAGAGAACCTTCTCATCCCTCTGACATGTGGGTATTAGGAATGACTTGTCTTCCCAGAAATAGGTCCCTCTGACTCTCCTGTTCTCCCACTTCTTGCAAAAGTTGGAATTTAAAAAAATCCCCTAGCTCTCCTACTGCCATTTACAGGTATTCTTTTCAAGGCCATTATGGCCCATTTCCTCCTCAACTTTGTAAATAAGCGCATTTACCCACCAGGGTTAGCCAAACCTGTAGAAAAGGCTTTAACGGGCATGTTGTGTCACCTCAGCAGAATTTGCCCAGATCTCATCCCTTCTGGCCTACCAACTTTCCTGGTTGCTCAGTGTTTTGACCCAGTTCCTCGGTTCTTGACATTTGCTCAGCTTTTATGATGGGTAACCTGGCTGGGCCACGTGTTTCTGCCTCATCTTCAGCACTTTCTCTAACTTCCCTACCCCTTCAGTCTGTCCTCCATCATCCATTCCCAAACGGCTTTGGGAGGAAAAAGTCTGGCCCCCTCAGACGCCCACCTCCCCATCCCCAATATAGAGGAGAGCAGTTCCTTCAAATTCATCATAATACAGTGATTTCATATCATCTGAAGCATGTACTTCTGTCAGTGTCCCCCTTTTTAAGCCTTGCTGACATTAGCAAGTTAAATGTTCCCACTGGGAACTTCCAAACAATGGAAAAACTCTACAGAGAAATTGACGACTGTTTTACTTTTGGCCTAAGCTTGAGGTAGGATGGGCATTCCAGAGAATCCATCCAAGACATCACCTGATCTGGTCCTTTTACTCTCCAAGTTCAAAATGTTCCTCACAGAGGGACCTTGCATTTTACAGACTGTTGCCCAAAGAACTTGTTGCTACAACAAAAACTCCCAAACCATGGAAACTGTTTGTGTCAGCCAAATTCAAAGCTCAACTATATACACAGCCTAAAAATCAAGCTGCCTTCATCTTGCGTTTTTGGCTCATTTTGCCTGGCCATATCCTAAAACCAAGTGGATTGAATTACTAGGTAAAAATAAATTTCATCTGTGGGAACTGTTGCTATTATCTCAGAAAACAAAGGGAAGGTTTTTTTCTGCCTTGTCTTGAAAGGAGTAAAGTCACTGAGGATTAAAAATCAGACTTAAATTCCTACCACAAGCAGAAAAATGAAGCTGGTTCCTTTATTAGACTCCCTGCTAAAAGGTTACTTAATTATTTTAAATTGTGTTTTAAAATATTAAGTTCAGGGAAGACTTTCTGGGGGACAATTTGAATATGTGCATATAAGTTCTTTAAAAGGTATATAATTTTACCCAGTAGTTCCAGTTCTGGGAATCATTAAGGAAGTGCCTTAAAGAATTATGTGCATGGATAATTTTAACAGTAAGAAAGAAAAGAATTTTTAGATACCCAACATAGGAAATTGGTTAAACAAATCACTGCATAGTAGAAGTATTCTTTAAGATCTAAATAGCCCTCTGGATTAACCACCATGCTCTATTCTTTATCTAAACTTATTGTCTAATGCCCCAGCATGCTGAATTTTCACCGCTGGAAGCCCTCTTTAGCTCACCTACACACTCACACTCTCACTAGGTGAGTTGTATGCTCACCAGGATGCAGTTGTGTTTGTTCCCAAACCTATTTATGCTGTTACAGCTTTTGCTGTAATTATGTAATTTAATTAAATAATATGTACACCATTCCATGACAAAAGACAGATTTTTATTTAAAAAAAAGTATTGGATATTTTAGAAAGACTGAGTAAGGTTGAGCTCCATCCTCTCAAAAATGCTGTTGAGTTCGGTGATAGTGAAAAACTGTGAAATAATAAAAGAGAAAACTTTAATAACGCCAAAGTCCTTTCTCTAGATTGGTGAATATTTCTTAATCTAAAATAAATGGCCTGGGATACATTGTAAGTTAGAATAAAAATTGGATATGAGAGATTCTACTGAATCTAATCAAGTTGAATATGAGAGAACAGACTGGTTCCAAATAGGAAAAGGAGTACGTCAAGGCTGTATATTGTCACCCTGCTTATTTAACCTCTATGCAGAATACATCATGAGAAACGCTGGACTGGAAGAAGCACAAGCTGAAATCAAGATGGCCAGGAGAAATATCAATAACCTCAGATATGCAGATGACACCACCCTTATGGCAGAGCGTGAGGAGGAACTAAAAAGCCTCTTGATGAAAGTGAAAGTGGAGAGTGAAAGAATTGGCTTAAAGCTCAGGAAATGAAGATCATGGCATCTGGTCCCATCACTTCATGGGAAATAGATGGGGAAACAGTGGAAACAGTGTCAGACTTTATTTTGGGGGCTCCAAAATCACTGCAGATGGTGACTGCAGCCATGAAATTAAAAGACGCTTACTCCTTGGAAGGAAAGTTATGACTGACCTAGATAGCATATTCAAAAGCAGAGACATTACTTTGCCAACAAAGGTTCGTCTAGTCAAGGCTATGGTTTTTCCTGTGGTCATGTATGGATGTGAGAGTTAGACTGTGAAGAAGGCCGAGTGCCGGAGAATTGATGCTTCTGAACTGTGGTGTTGGAGAAGACTCTTGAGAGTCCCTTGGACTGCAAGGAGATCCAACCAGTCCATTCTAAAGGAGATCGGTCTTGGGATTTCTTTGGAAGGAATGATGCTAAAGCTGAAACTCCAGTACTTTGGCCACCTCATGCGAAGAGTTGACTCATTGGAGAAGACTCTGATGCTGGGAGGGATTGGGGGCAAGAGGAGAAGGGGATGACAGAGGATGAGATGGCTGGATGGCATCACTGACTCTATGGACGTGAGTCTGAGTGAAGTCCGAGAGGTGGTAACGGACAGGGAGGCCTGGCGTGCTGCGATTCATGGGGTCGCAAAGAGTCAGACACGACTGAACGACTGAACTGAACTGAACTGAATGTGCCTTGTATGTTTCAGCTCTTGGAATTTGGGGTACATGTCTAATTTCTTTATTAAACCACGGGATCCCTGAAGCAAAGACTGAATTTTCTGTTTTATCTCCCATGGTGTTTCAGTTAATCCCTACCTGTGGTCAGCATTGCCCTTGTTCCCTGGCTCTACCACTTGCCAGCTGTGTGACTTCAGGAAGATTGCTCAACCTTTCTGTGCCTATTATTTCTACTCTAAAATAAAATGATAATTTTATCACGTTTCCTAAATTCTATAGAAATTAAATTACTCCACAGATTAAGTGAGTGAGTCGTTCAGTCATGTCTGACTCTTTGTGACTCCATGGACTGTACAATTTATGGAATTCTCCAGGCCAGAATACTGGAGTGTGTAGCCTTTCCCTTCTCCAGGGCATCTTCCTAAACCAGGTCTCCTGCATTGCAGATATTCTTTACCAGCTGAGCCACAGGGAAACATCCCCCTCCCCTCAATAGATTAAGTGAGTTAATAAATGTGAAATACTTAGAAGAGTGACTGGCACATAGTAAGCATTCAGGAGGTGTTAGTTGTTATTAGTGACATATGTACCAGCATTTACAAAATATAGACATGTTTTTATGTGTTTCATATAAGCTGGCTTCTGCAAATGACTAAACTCTGGTTATTAATTTAAATAGACAAAAGATAAATAATAGCTAATCATTAATATCATAACTCTAAAGTATATTTTTTATTTCACTTATCAGAAATATCACTATTATCTGAAACTAGCATAAAACTACAAGTCTTGATGAAATCTTCTCAAATGATTAATAATGTGTAATCAGAGAATATTTGCAAACTCAATGAACCAATATTCCCTGAAAATTTGAGCATAAAAAGAAATAACAAATCCAAAGTTATTACTTTTCTTATTCCCTTCTATTTTGCCTTGTATAATAAAATCTTGCATTTCTATCTAAATTGATTCAACAATTTCACTAATTTTGACAAGAACAAACCTGGGCTAAAGTTTGTTCTGTAAGAATCAAAACAATAATACAAATAGAACTGGAATAAAAATTCAAAGAAAACACTTCTCTTAGTTAGATAAACACTTTGGAAGTATCCACCTAGGTACTGATAATTTTACTGAATTTCTACAAATAATAAATATGGAGAGAGTGTGAAGAAAATGGAACCCTCCTTCAGTGTTGGTGGGAATGTAAATTGGTGCAGCCACTATGTAAAACAGTATGGAGGTTCCTTAAAAAATTAAAAATAGAGCTAACATATGATCCAGCAATCCCACTCCTGGTCATGTGTCCAGAGAATAATAATTCGAAAAGATAGATTCACCCCAGTGTTCATAGCAGCACTATTCACAGTAGCCAAGACATGGAAGCATCCCAGATATCCACTAACAGATAAATGGATAAAGAAAATATGATATGTATGTATGTATATGTGTGTATGTATATATATATATATATCCATATATATATATAATTCAGCCATAAAAAAGAGCAATATAGATGGACCTAGAAATTATCATACTAAGTGAAGTACGTCAGACAAATGCAAATATCATATATCATTTATATGTGGAACCTAAAAAATCATATAAATGAATTTATATACAAAACAAAAACAGACTCACAGACATAGAAAACAAACTATGGTTACCAAAGGGGAAAAGTTGGAGGGAGGGATAAATTAGGAGTTTGGGATCAGCAGATACAAACTACTGCCTATAAAACAGATAACAAGGTCCCACTGTATAGCACAGGGACCTATATTCAATATCTTGTAATAATAAACTACAATTGAAAATAATCTTTAAAAGAATATATATAACACAAGAATACTGAAGTGGGTTGCCATTTCCTCCTCCAGGGGATCCTCCTGACCCAGGGATCAAACCTGCGTCTCTTACATCTCCTGCACTGGAAGGTGGGTTCTTTACCACTAGCACCACCTGGGAACCCCTATATAGACATACATATATATGAATCCCTTTGCTGTACACCAGCAACTAACAACACCGTAAATCAAGTATACTTAAAAAAAAAACCCTACAGTTGTCATTATAAAAATAATTTTATTGAACTTGAAACATAGATGGGCACTGTTAAGGCTATTACAAATTATAATTTTAAATTGTTCATCAGGTTCAATCCAAGAAGAAACAGCACTTTATCTGATAACTGCAGATACTCAAAAGTAATAGTTATATTTTTGAAATAATATTCTAGTGATCAGATAACTTTTCTGACTCAGACTAGTAGCTCTGCTGCTGCTGCTAAGTCGCCTCAATCATGTCCGACTCTGTGCGACCCCATAGACGGCAGCCCACCAGGCTCCTTTGTCCCTGGGATTCTCCAGGCAAGAACACTGGAGTGGGTTGCCATTTCCTTCTCAAATGCATGAAAGTGAAAAGTGAAAGTCAAGTTGCTCAGTCGTGTCTGGCTCTTAGTGACCCCATGGACTGCAGCCTACCAGGCTCCTCCACCCATGGGATTTTCCAGGCAAGAGTACTGGAGTGGGGTGCCATTTAACCTAAATTATTGGTTAATAATCATAGGCATAAATGCACACCTATAAAAAAAAGATTTAGTACATTCAGACAGTGGCTAATGTCCACCACAGGAAAGCAGTAGATTGAACACTTATTGAGCACTTGCTATTTTCAAGACTGTGAAGAATGAAAGATTAGCTACAAATAGTCCCTCAAAGCACTAGCCTACCAGACTGGTATGGGAAATGCACACAGACAGATGGATTTAATACAAAGCACAGGGAAGCCCCACTGTAAGGTCTGAGAGTAGATGAGGGAGTGGTTGACTGTGACTCAAGGAATAAAGAGAGGGTAAGCTTTCCAAGAGCAGAGTTGGGCCAGAGCATCAGTGGATGAATGCACATAAGCAGTGGTGGTGTGGAGGAAAAGGGCTTGCCCTAGAGCCATGAGCAGCTTCCTGTGAGTCGAGGGTGTGCCCATCCTGGATGGGGATGAGCAAATGTGTGGGAAACAAGACTGGAGACTTGGACTGCAGCCAGACCAGGGAGAGACTTAGAGACCATTCCAGGGAGGTTGGGCTTTATTCTGTAAGGGGGAGATCCACAGACATTTTTTTAAGCCTAAGAGTGAGCAGACCTCCATTCGAGGCACTCTCTTACACAGCAGTGGGGAGGATGGTTTAGAGTCAGGAAAACCAGATGATCAGTGAGAAGGTTATGGTGTCCATTGTCCCTGGTTGAGACTTTTATTCTCAATCTTCCAGTTTCCTGCCATCTTCAGAGAGGATTGCTATGTAAAAATTGTTTTACTCTACCCCTCACCCCCGCCAAATCATCACAGCTACAAATACACACTATATACTTGGACAATATACACAATATCAGTTCACTTCAGTCGCTCAGCCGTGTCCGACTCTTTGCGACCCCATGAACTACAGCATGCCAGGCCTCCCTGTTCATCACCAACTCCCAGAATTTACTCAAACTCATGTCTATTGAGTCGGTGATGTCATTCAACCAGCTTGACCTAGATTGTCCCATTCTCCCCTCGCCTTCAATCTTTCCCAGCATCAGGGTCTTTTCTAATGAGTTAGTTCTACCCATCAGGTGGCCAAACTATTGGAGTTTCAGCTTCAGCATCAGTCCTTCCAATGACTATTTGGACTGATTTCCTCTAGGATGGACTGGTTGGATCTCCTTGCGGTCCAGGCGATTCTCAAGAGTCTTCTCCAACACCACAATTCTAAAGCATCAATTCTTAAGCCTTGTAGCTCAGTCGGTAAAGAATCTGCCTGCAGCACAAGAGATCCAGGTTTGATCCCTTGGTTGGGAAGATCCCCTGGAGAAAGAAATGGCAACCCACTCCAGTATCCTTGCCTGGAAAATCTCATGGACAGAGGAGCCTGAAGGGCTACAGTCCATAGGGTAGCAAAGTGTCAGGCATGACTGAGCAACTAACACTTACTTACTTACTTACTAACTAACAGCTTTCTTTATAGTACAACCCTCACATCCATACACAACTACTGGAAAAACCATAGCTTTGATTAGATGGACTTTTGTTGGCAAAGTAATGTCTCTGCTTTTTAATATGCTGTCTAGGTTGGTCATAACTTTTCTTCCAAGGAGCAAGAGTCTTTTAACTTCATGGCTACAGTCACCATCTGCAGTGATTTTGGAGCCCAAAAATATAAAGTCGGTCACTATTTCCATTGTTTCCCCATCTATTTGCCAGGAAGTGATGGGATCAGAAGCCTGATCTTAGTTTTCTGAATGCTGAGCTTGAAGCCAACTTTTTGACTCTCCTCTTTCACTTTCATCAAGAGGCTCTTTAGTTCTTCTTTGCTCTCTTCCATAAGGGTGGTATTATTTGCATATATGAAGTTATTGATATTTCTCCCGGCAATCTTGATTCCAGCTTATGCTTCATCCAATCCAGCATTTCTCATGATGTACTCAGAATATAAGTTAAATAAGCAGGGTGACAATATACAACCTTAACATACTCCTTTCCTGATTTGGAACCAGTCTGTTGTTCCATGTCTAGTTCTAACTTTTGCCTCTCAACTTGCATACATATTTCTCAGAAGGCAGGTCAGATGGTCTGGTATTCCCATCTCTTTCAGAATTTTCCACAGTTTGTTGTGATCCACACAGTCAAAGGCTTTGGCATAGTCAAAAAAGCAAAAGTAGATGTTCTTCTGGAACTCTCTTGCTTTTTTTTTGATGATCCAATGGATGTTGGCAATTTGATCTCTGGTTCTTCTGCCTTTTCTAAATCCAGCTTGAACATCTGGAAGTTCACAGTTCACGTTCTGTTGAAGCCTGGCTTGGAGAATTTTGAGTATTACTTTGCTAGCATGTTAGATGAGCACAATCGTGCAGTAGTTTGAACATTCTTTGGCATTGCCTTTCTTCAGGATTGGAATGAAAACTGACCATTTCCAGTCCTGTGGCCACTGCTGAGTTTTCCAAATTTGCTGGCATATTGAGTGCAGAACTTTCACAACATCATCTTTTAGGATTTGAAATAGCTTAACTGGCATTCCATCACCTCCACTTGCTTTGTTCATATTGATGCTTCCTAAGGTCCACTTGATTCACATTCCAGGATGTCTGGCTCTAGGTGAGTCATCACACCATCATGGTTATCTGGGTCATGAAGATCTTTTTTGTATAGTTTTCTGTGTATTCTTGCCACCTCTTCTTAATATCTTTTGTTTCTGTTAAGTCCATACTATATCTGTCCTTTATTGTGCCCATCTTTGCATGAAACATTCCCTTGGTATCTCTAATTTTCTTGAAGAGACCTCTAGTCTTTCCTATACTATTGTTTTCCTCTATTTCTTTGCATTGATCATTGAGGAAGACTTTCTTATTTTTCCTTGCTATTCTTTGGAACTCTGCATTCAAATGGAAATATCTTTCCTTTTCTTCTTTGTTTTTCACTTCTCTTCTCTTCACAGCTATTTGTAAGTCCTCCTCAACCATTTTGCCTTTTTTGCATTTCTTTTTCTTGGGGATGGTCTTGATCACTGCCTCCTGTACAATGTCATGAACCTCCATTCATAGTTCATCAGGTACTCTATCAGATCTAATCCCTTGAATCTATTTGTCACTTCCACTGCATAATCGTAAGGGATTTATTTAGGTCACACCTGAATGGTCTAGTGGTTTTCCCTACTTTCTTCAATTTAAGTCTGAATTTGGTAATAAGAAGTTCATGATCTGAGCCACAGTCAGATTTCAGTCTTGTTTTTGCTGACTGTATAGAGCTTCTTCATCTTTGTCTGCAAAGAATATAATCAATCTGATTTTGGTATTCAGCATCTGGTGATGTCCATGTGTAGAGTCTTCTCTTGTGTTGCTAGAAGAGGGTGTTTGCTATGACTAGTGCATTCTCTTGGCAAATTTCTATTATATGCACAATATATATTTCAAAAATTCTGAAAACTTCATCTTTTGTTTCAAGCTCTAGGTCTGAACCTGTGTGCAATTTTGTGGGGTCAGAGGGGAGGCATCTGAGCTAATTTGTTGATCTTAACATTTCCTTCCCTGCCTACAGCATAAGCCACAGATACCCTATGAAAAGGGGTCCACAGCTATGTGCTATGAGAGGGGAACCCTTCCCAGGATGTCTGCATCTCATCCTCTTCTTGAAACTCTTTCTTTTTGCCTGAGTTTCCTTCCTGATATCATCTATCTAGAACCTGCCCGACACTTTTGGGTGGACAACTCAGTGCACAGCCTGCCTAGATCTGTGGTCTGGCCTCTCTTGCAGACTAAAATGCCATCTCTCATATCCTTCTCTTCTCCTCACCCACCAACCCAAAGGCCAGATCTTCCCAGTCCAAGTTGGGCCCCTTCTAGAAGAAAATTCACACAGGGTGAGTGAAAAAGGAGTCAAAGCAAAGGATAAATCCTTTCAGCTCCAATATGAGAGGCCTTTAATGCTTATCCTTAACTACCAAGAACACATTATAGTCTCTTCAGCATAACTATAAAGAGAAATTAGGATTTGCATATAAAAAAGGAGGTTGTTGGAGCTAACTGATTTGTCAGGCCCCTGTGGCTTGCCACGTTACATATTAGTGGCTAACGTGTCATAGTCTGGCTGACTAACTTGGCCAACAGACTCCCCGAAGGTGAGACTCTAATGACTCGCCTGAAGTTTTAACATTCCGAAAGCTGGACCCTCTCCCTGGGAAATTTTCTGAGGAGCAGGATGTAGGTTTGTGAGCCTGAGCACTGCCTTGGCCTCTGGCCATATCTGCATGGCAAATGTGGAGACAGAACTCAGCACAGATGGTGGCTCCTGAATCATTAACTCCAGGCAGCTGTGTTCAGTGGTCGCTGAGCTCCTAGCAACACGTGTACTGCTAGCCTACAGATTATACCGAGTAATAGTATGAGGCCTCTTACAGGTCGTAGGCCATGGAACACATGTTTAATTTCTTCAGGAAAAAAAAAAAAAAGAAGCACTGGCCAAAAAATGATAGAAAAAAATCTGCCAAACATCTCATTTCCTGCTATATAACCAGATGGTTATGAATCATGTGAAAATCCCTTCCACCTCCATGAACAAATACTTCATGTTATTTACAAACGAGGAGTACATCGGTGACAGCATAAACGGCTAAAAAAACATCTAGTATATGGAAGTATACCGAAAGTATACTTTTTCGTATACTTTTCTCAAGTATACAAAAATATGTAGCATTCAAAGTTTTAATCTCTCCAGGTTTTCATTAAACAGTTATCAATGATGCAACAAAGATTATTCAGTGTTCAAATGCACAGACACATCACTATTTTGAAGAAAGGCTTTTCCATGAAGCAGTAATTAAATTTTTTCACTGTGGTTTGGCCCTCTTATTTAGAAACAGCAATAAACATTTTTGTTATAGCTTTGAAAAGAGAAAATGAATGCTTTCTTCAAAGATAAAAAAAAAAAAAAGACAGGAGGAACAGAGAAGGGCAGAAGAATGGCTGGTCCTTTGCTAGCCGAGGTACCTACAAGCTGTGAACAAAATGAGGAAATGCTGGAGCTTTCTACACATCTGCCTCTTGCTGGAGCAGTGCACAGCCCTCAGCCTCCCAGCCCCCATGGAGAAGCAGCAGCTTTTGGCACAATCTGGCACAGAGTGGTTCTGGCACTGTCTTCTTTGGCCTCTTGACAAGAATGTTCACTTACACATCCCAAGTTATCCTAAGTCCATCTGTTGTGTTCTGGGGATCAAAAACAAATGTGGGACACTCCCCTGTCCTGTGACCACCCTATCTCTCAGGCTCTGACTTGCTTTCACAAGCATTTGGGGAAAAGCCCAGACTTGTCTCAGGAGGATTGTCTGGGAGGCAGAGCTGAGCCCACAGCCAGTGGCACCCCTGCCCCCTGACCTCACCCAGCGACAGGGTGAATCAACTGACAGTCCCCAACAAACAGTGGGGACGAGGGACTGCTGGGTCTCCCAGAGTCTTCAGTTTGGATATAAGCCACACACTGTTTGGTTCATTTCTTGGTAGAGACAGAGCTATAAGGAAACTTCAAGATGATTTTACAGAAGGAAGACTCCTGAGGGTGAGCAAGGTCAAGCAACTCATGCTGATCACACACTGAGTTACAGAAGGGTTTGGATTACCAAGGATGGGAATTTTATTTTTGGTGTCATCTTGGGGCTTCCCCAGTGGCTCAGCCGGTGAAGAATACGCCTGCAATACAGGAGACATTCATTTGAGTCCTAGGTTGGGAAGATCCCCTGGAGAAGGAAATGGTAACCCACTCTAGTGTTCTTGCCTGAAAAATCCCATGGACAGAGGAGGCTGGCGGGCTACAGTCCATGCGGTCACAAAGAGTGAGACACAACTGAGTGACTGAGCATGACAAATTGAATTGGTTTAAATTAAAGGTAACAGCCTTAATCGAGGTACTCTTCAAAAGGAAATAAAGCCAGGGCTTTTGGGGTGGTAGGGAATGGAAGTAAAGGAAAAGAAACATCAGTCAGTGTTGATATCACCGAATAGACACCTTTTGGACACAGGTTTGACGGGTCCATACCATGCCATCTGCACAACCCGCCAGACCTGAACAACAAGTTCAGGTGCCAAGGTGGAGGAGGGGACATGCAGGAAGAGAAGAGAGGGGAAGAGGTTTCTACTTCTTCCCAGCACAGCAGCCTGGCACCTCGTTCTTCTGGGGACAACGGAGCCACTGTGTGCCTCCACATTACATGCCAGGAGAAGCCCCGAGGCTTCCTCACTGGCTCCTGATTCCGGGGGCTCTGGGTTGGTGGGCAGCTCTTGAAGCCCAGTCATGTGAACTGTTTACCCATCCTGTCCTCGATTTTACTTTGTTACAGGGAGAAGTCAGAGGGTAACTGCAGGCTCTCTGAGTCTGGATTTTCTGCTAAAGAGGACTTATAAACAGAACTTGAGGGCCTTCCTGAGAAAGAGGAATTGGCCTCTCTTCATTCAGGAGCCAGTGATTATTTGCACACGAAGCAAATAGCACTCAAGCTAACAGTAAATGGCTCTGGGGACATGTCATTCTTTGACCCTGGGAATTTACCCAAGATACCTCTGTAATTTGAAAAATGCTGTTAATCACATTAAATTCTGATGGTTTCAGATTCTTCCAGAAGGGATGACTATTAGAAATACATATTGACAATCGAGGGTCTGATGAACAGGCACTATCTGTATAAATTGTTTTTCTGATAATCCAAGTCCCTTAAGATGACTTGAGAATTCATAATTCATAAATGCAAGTTATCTATGAGTCAAAATTGGCCAATATAATGGGAAGTGAAGTTAAAACCTGTATTATTCCCTCCTCTTCCTAAACGGAACACATACTGCATTTGTTCTGGTGTTGGAACCACCCACTGCAGGTTATTGCTTTGGGCTTTTGTATCCAAGAGAATTTCTTCAAGATGAAAATATCTCAAAAGGGACATATCAGCTGTCACAGACTGAAATGTGTCCCCTCAAAATTTATATGTTGAAGTTCTAATCCCCCATACTTCAGAATGTGACTACTTGGAGACTGGGTCTTTAAAGAGGTAATCAGTTAAAACAAGGTCCTTAGGGTGGGCCCTGACCCAATATGATTGCTGTCTTTATAAGAGGACATTAGGACACAAACATGTACAGAAGGAAGACCACCAAAGATACTGGAATAAGACGGATGTCTACGAGCCAAGAAAAGAGGCCTTGAAAGAAACCAACCGTACTAACACTCTGATCTCAAATTTCCAGCCTCTAGAATTGTGAAAGAATAAATTTCTGTTATTTAAGCCACCCAGTTTGTGGTACTTTGTTATGGCAGCCTTAGAAAACAAATGTGTGTGTGCTCACTTGATGAGTCATGTTGACTGTTTGTGACCCCATGGACTGTAGCCCACCAGGCTCTTCTGTCCATGGATTTCTCCAAGCAAGAATACTGGAGTGAGTTGCATTCCCTATTCCAGCGGATCTTCCCAACCCAAAGATCGAACCCACACCTCCTGTGTCTCCTGCATCGCAGGTGCAGGCTTTACCGCTGAGCCACTGGGGAAGCCCCTAGAAAACAAATATACACTCAAACATGAATTACCGATAGAAAAAAAGCAAGCCCTGTTGATTCCACAGGAACGGAGACCATATGCAAATCAAGCCCCTTTCAGAGATGCTGGGGCACAGTGTTCAACAACATGAGCTTTGGACTCAGTGTTATTAATAGCTGTGGAAAGCTACTTCACCTCTCTAAACTTCAACTGGCTCATCCGTGATGTAGGGATGATAATTGTGCCAACCTTATAAAGTTGTTAGGATAAATAAAATACATCGAAAATGCACAGTGCCTGGGATGTGGTAAATCCTCCACAGATTGTTATTATGATAATGGTGAGAGGGACCAGGAGAGGAAGTCTTTGACAATGGGACTGAGGGAGAGAATAGGAAGCTGATAGAAACAAGGATGTTCTGGAGAGCTGACAACCAGATTTTAGGTCCAGCTCTATAGCTGATTAGATAACTTTGAGACATCACTTAGCCACTGTAATCCTCAGTTTCCTCACCTATACAGTGAGAAGTCTGGACAATATACAAAATAAAGTACGGTGAGAGGGAACTGAAAACCACCTCAATTTTTTCTTATGGTCCTGGTTCTTTGCTTTTCCTTTCCACAAATGTCAATTATAGATCAACCTTAGAGTCACACAGGGGACATAAGCATAGGTT
This sequence comes from Tragelaphus eurycerus, assembly GCA_935064755.1. NCBI lineage: Eukaryota > Metazoa > Chordata > Mammalia > Artiodactyla > Bovidae > Tragelaphus > Tragelaphus eurycerus. The sequence continues at coordinate 12,517,328 of CAKXYN010000069.1, forward strand.
TCTACTTTCTCTCTCTCTCTTTTTTTTCTCTATTCCACCAAATTCCCAGCCCTGTAGCAGGTACCATGATTGACAGGAAGAGCATTTTCCTAGGCCACTTTTGGCAGTGATCTTAGGACTCCGATGTGACCCCTTGACCCCTCTCCAATGATTTTCATTTGAGTCTCCCCTCAAACTCTGATATCTAAGAAACTTATATTCCCACATCCCAGGGCAAAATTACCCTGGGTCCTAGGAGAGTGAAAGAGCATGGGTGAGTTAGATCTGTTAACCCAGAGGTTTACCTGGCATTAAATTCTCTGTCAACATCAAACTTAAGAGCCTTAATCACAAAAATGATTTAGTATATGACAATTGATGAAGCTTTGAATAGAGCACACACTCGTTCAGGCAATCAGTACTTGCTCTGTGCCTACTTGCTCCCAAGATGCTGTACTAAGCTCTAAGGCTGCACACGGGGAGGAATAAGACACAGTTCTTTGGGAAGGGGTGATTCATGGACTCAGACTGTTAAAGAAAAAAAAAAGCCATCATTTTACCATGCTTCTTACATCAAATGAACCATGGCATTTTGCTGTTAAATACTGATATAAGCTATCATGAAAATAATGAAAACTTCTTCACTTCTAGATCCATCAGTTGGCCATTTCTCACCTGTTCAGTCAAGGCAAATGGCACTTTTCCAGATTCCAGGACTCAGACTCATTGCTACTATCAGGACACTTCTCAAGTCAGAGAGGCCAGACTTGACTGCTCATTGACTCCTTGAGCAGACTTATGAATAAACAGGAAAGTCTGGACCCTTTAGGTATCTCTGGTCAAAACAAGTGCTTGAAATTTCTGACTCTGCCATTATCTGGCACCCAACTTGGGCCCTTTCCTAGAAGTAAGAGGACTGGGAAACATCAAGATCAGGGAACTGACAAGCAAATCCCCACTGTGTGGATACTGGGCATGGAAGTAACAGATAAAAAGTGGTTATAAAGTGAGAACACAGTTTTCCAGTTACTGAGTCCCTGGGTCTCACATGCATGTGTGTGGACTTCTAGGGCAAACTTTCCAAGCCTCAATTATCAAAGGAGGAGGGGGATTGAACACCCTCAGAAAGTTCTCAGTCTTTATAGCACAATTTGAAAGGAGTATAGAAGGGGGCAAGTTCCCATTTTACAGGGTAAAGTTGAAAGATTACAGAGATGCTTTTCATTGTCGCTTGTTCTATAGGTAACAAAACCCTAGCAGCCCCAAGTATGTAAGAAGGAAAATAATGCAAGGCTTAACATGATAAGAGGAGTGAGGGGAAAAGAGGTGGGGGGAAAGGAAATATGATGGCATAAGAAGAAGGGGGAGAAGGGGCAGGAAGAGGGTGCAGGAGGGTGGGGGGAAGAAAGAGAATGGCAAGGGAAAGGAAGTGCAGTAATCGTCCAGATCTCTTCAGCAATATGTGAACCGTGAACTTCCTGATGTTCAAGCTGGTTTTAGAAAAGGCAGAGGAACCAGAGATCAAATTGCCAACATCCACTGGATCATCGAAAAAGCAAGAGAGTTTCAGAAAAACATCTATTTCTGCTTTATTGACTATGCCAAAGCCTTTGACTGTGTAGATCACAATAAACTATGGAAAATTCTGAAAGAGATGGGAATACCAGACCACCTGATCTGCCTCTTGAGAAATCTGTATGCAGGTCAGGAAGCAACAGTTAGAACTGGTCATGGAACAACAGACTGGTTCCAAATAGGAAAAGAAGTACGTCAAGGCTGCATATTGTCACCATGTTTATTTAACTTGTATGCAGAGTACATCATGAGAAATGTTGGACTGGAAGAAACACAAGTTGGAATAAAGATTGCTGGGAGAAATATCAATAACCTCAGATATGCAGATGACACGACTCTTATGGCAGAAAGTGAAGAGGAACTCAAAAGCCTCTTGATGAAAGTGAAAGTGGAGAGTGAAAATGTTGGCTTAAAGCTCAACATTCAGAAAACGAAGATCATGGCATCTGGTCCTATCACTTCATGGGAAATAGATGGGAAAACAGTGGAAACAGTGTCAGACTTTGTTTTTTTGGGCTCCAAAATCACTGCAGATGGTGACTGCAGTCATGAAATTAAAAGACGCTTACTCCTTGGAAGGAAAGTTATGACCAACCTAGATAGCATATTCAAAAGCAGAGACATTACTTTACCAACAAAGGTTCGCCTAGTCAAGGCTATGGTCTTTCCTGTGGTCATGTATGGATGTGAGAGCTGGACTGTGAAGAAGGCTGAGCGCTGAAGAATTGATGCTTTTGAACTGTGGTGTTGGAGAAGACTCCTGAGAGTCCCTTGGACTGCAAGAAGATCCAACCAGTCCATTCTGAAGGAGATCAATCCTGGAATTTCTTTAGAAGGAATGATGCTAAAGCTGAAACTCCAGTATTTTGGCCACCTCATGCGAAGAGTTGACTCACTGGAGAAGACTCTGATGCTGGGAGGGATTGAGGGCAGGAGGAGAAGGGGACGACAGAGGATGAGATGGCTGGATGGCATCACTGACTCGATGGGTATGAGTCTGGGTGACCTCCGGGAGCTGGTGATGGACAGGCAGGCCTGGCGTGCTGCGGTTCATGGGGTCGCAAAGAGTCGGACACGACTGAGCGACTGATCTGATCTGATCTGTCATTAAACTGGCCTGTGTGCATATAGATGAATTTGGCTGGCTTGACAATAAAGATTTTAACATAGAACCTCTTTGAAGATTCTCTATATCATAGTGATCCTACTGCTCCCTGGAGAGTGGGCTTTTCCAAAAAGGATGCATGACCAAAATCTTACCACAGTCAGAGATGACTCAAGGCTGCCTCACAAGCTTCACTTCTACACTGTAAGAATATGCTTTGCTTTAGATCTTTGACTACACAGATCATCTCAATGTTTACAAATGAAAAGACATGATATGACTTGAATAATGTGTATTTTTAGATGAAATAAAGGTATTCTAAAGCTAGAAGATTTTAAACTTGCAACTGGAAGGTTTCTTATGAGCAAACAGAATGCATCCAAAAAAGTTTGTCTGTAGAATAGTCAGAATGATTATCTGCTTTGCAGAGTTAAGAGCATATTCATTCAATGGAAGGTAAATGCTAAATGTTTGGGAAAAGGCCTAGTAGCAGATACTAACAGGTAATATTTATTGAGCATTTACTATGCACATTTGCTCTTCCCAACAACTCATGAGGTGTGTATTATTTTCCCTGTTTCATACATTAAGGCAGTTGAGGTTTAGTGATATTAAACAACTTACATGGTAATGGGATTTGTCAGTATGTCAGGATAACTAAAAACCTGGTGTCTGACCCCAGGGCCCACCTATTCTTCCAAGTACTACATTGCATTGTCTTCCTACAGATTAAAAAGAAAAATATCTTAATCTTCAATTGTCTGATGAAATGACAGGTGATTCCTCTGCTTCGGAGTCAATAAAGTATGTATAGTGCAACAGATTCTCTTCTACTCTTTCCTTCCTCTTTGGGATTTCCAGAACAGGCCTTTTCGTCATTGGCTCAGCATAGGAGGAACCTAGAATCTCCATCTATTTTATTTTCTTCTTCAGCTAGAGCCAAAAGCTGCTTCTCCACTCAGGCCTGCCCCAGGTATGAAAATCCACCTACTCTCTCACACAGCAAGGCATGTGTGGTCTCTGGGGAGGCCTCACAGACTTAATGAGTATGGAAGAGCACCATGCCTTAAGCCAGGAGATGACAGGAAACATTCCACAGGGAAGTCTGCAGTCACGGGACCATTGAGAGACATGTCTCCCACTGAGGAAAGTACAGAGCTTTTCCACCCTTAGTTAATATAAGTGTGGATGAATTATCTGGTAAATATGAATGTAGCATATGTAAGATCTCAATTCTCATCTGTGTCTGTCATTGTCTCTGAAAATAGGCTAATGACACTCTTTCTTGCTGCCCAGCCATTTTTTGGTCATTTGTTAACAATTTAATACTGTATAAGGGGTAAGAAGGGAGAAGGCAATGGCACCCCACTCCAGTACTCTTGCCTGGAAAATCCCATGGATGGAGGTGCCTGGTGGGCTGCAGTCCATGGGGTCGCTGCGAGTCAGACACAACCAAGCGGCTTCACTTTCACTTTTCACTTTCCTGCATTGGAGAAGGAAATGGCAACCCACTCCAGTGTTCTTGCCTGGAGAATCCCAGGGACGGGGGAGCCTGGTGGGCTGCCATCTATGGGGTCGCACAGAGTCGGACACGACTGAAGCGACTTAGCAGCAGCAGCAGCAGCAAGGGGTGAGAAAGTCAGTCAGACTTCAGTCCATCAAAGGTGATGACATCCTGAGAAAGAATTGAAGTGGTTGGAGGATAAACATGTCCTATCAGTGCAGGAACTTTGTGTGTCTTGTTGACTGTCAGTGGCCCTCCTATGAATATGTGTCAGAAAAGGAAAAAGGAAGGAGGAAGAGGAGAGATGACACTATTGCTCCCACTGGAAAAGTGCCAGGTGATGCTCACCTAAGCCTTGAGCTCCTGCTTGTTCTCAAGATCTAATTATGCCTTTGGTGGGAGAGATTTACATTTGTCAAGCATCAACAGAGCATTGAGTTGAGTTGAGGCCAATTTCTTTTGATGATGTATTTACAGTCTAGAATGAGAATAATTGTATGATCAGTTATCTACTGCCACAGATAAGCCTCCCAGAAACATAGCAACTTAACAGCAATCACTTTGCCCCAAATTTTGTAATTTGGTCAGGATCCACTGGGGACAGTTTGTCTCTGCTCCATATAGCCTCAGCTGGGGCATCTCCACTGGGGATGGATAGTCCACTTCCAAGATGACTCACTTGCAAGGCTGTCAAGTTAATTCTGGCTGTAAGCTGGGATCTCATCTAGGGCTGTTGGCCAGAAGCCTCATTCCTTTCCTCCCAAAGCCTGTCCTTGTGGCTTCTTGGGCTTGCCACAACATGGCAGCTAGGTTCCAAGAGTAAGTATTCCGAGAAAACAAACCCAAGTATGATAGCACTTATCAAGCTTCTACTTGCATTATACTTGCTAATGTCCCATTGTCCAAAGATGGTTCCTTGACTTGAGTCCAGGGTCAGCATGGTCAGGTTCATGGCCAAGTCCAGAACCAGGAATCCTGGTTCACTGTTGACCACCAAAGAAACAGTTTACCATACAGTTTGATCATTTTTGTTTCCACTAGTAGAGAAAAATGGAAAATTGGTGTTAACTGTCCACTTGTACATTTTTATTAGCCAGAAACTTAATACCAATGTTTCCTAAGTTTTCAAATTGGCTTAGGAAAATTGTCAGAGAAAAAATTCTATGAGAGAACAAAATTATATTCTATGGGTATATAAAATCAGGAGAATAGAAGTTCTTATTTAACAAACAACTATCCTGGAACCACAGACAAAGAAGAGGTACACATATGATCGAAAAAGTGAAAATCGCTCAGTCATGTCTGACTCCTTGTGAGGCCAAGGACTGTAGGACCCCAGGCTCCTCTGTCCATGGGATTCTCCAGGCCAGAATACTGGAGTGGTAGCCATTCCCTTCTCCAGGGGATCTTCCTGACCTAGGAATTGAACCAGGATCTTCTACGTTGCAGGTGGGTTCTTTATCAGCTGAGCTACCTGAGAACCCCTACATATGATTAGGGGATTAGGGGATGATTATGTTATAGATGAAAATCAAGACATGCTGGTTGGCAAAAAGCATATACAGACACAAAGCACACATAAATGTCCTAAGAGAGGAATGTCACAAGTTAATGATGGTTCGTAAAGAAATAATATTTTTCAGATATAGTCAGAAAAAAAGCAAGAAAATAGTTCAATTTTGTAAGAAGTAATATTTCAACTGTATTTCAAAGGGTTGTTAATTTGACATTTCATGTTCTTATAAAATTGTTAAAATAGTGAGATGACTAATATTTTGAAGGATTAGAATCCAAATTAACTGAACAAATACAAGAATATTATTTTTTGAGATGTAAGATGTTCCAAGCCTATACTAAGAACTTCACATACATTCATACTCACAAAAAAATTGAAGGCACAGAGAGTTTTAATCATCTTCTCAAGGTCACGGGATTCCCTGGTGGCTCAGAGGGTAAAGCATCTGCCTGCAAGGCGGGGGACCTGGGTTCAATCCCTGGGCCAGGAAGATCCCCTGGAGAAGGAAATGGCAGCCCACTCCAGTATTGCTGCCTGGAAAATCCCATGGACTGAGGAGCCTGGTAGGCTACAGTCCATGGGGTCGCACAGAGTCAGACATGACTGAGCAACTTCACTCACTGACTCTCAAGGTCACAGTGCTGGTCAGTGTGGGAGATAGGACCTATAGGCAGATCTGCTTATTATGATCAGTTTGGTAGATAACATATTTTTGTAAATTGCATTTTATTTTTCACTGGCTCCAAGAAACTGAAAATATACTTTCAAAGGAAAAAAATACAGATCAAAGATGCAACAAAAACACATGTAAGAATTTTGAAAGATCTTCTAATCCATAAGCTGAAAGAAAATGTTAATGATGATAATAACCTCAAAGCAATTAACCCAATCAAATACTAAACCTTCAAATATCAAACTGTAAGCATATTTCCCTGTGGCTAAATATATGTAGGTATTTTGTAAATAAGCAGCTTATTCCTTTATTCCAAGTATTCACTTTTAACTCCCCCAAAATTAAAAAACCCCAATCTAGGTACTTTTTAAAAAAACTTTTAAAAAAACTTGTGCTATACAGTCTTTATGTTAGCTTATTTGTTTATTTCCTGGGGTCCCTCTCAAATTGTTTTATTAACTAAGGATTTTGCTCTTCTTGGGCCAGAAATAGCAGTAAGGTTCATTTAATTGATTCATTTGTTTGACATCCTTGTAAGTTCTTGATGCTAGTAAAAAAATAAATTTAAAAATCACTCTATGTGATTACTATGAAATACTATTAAATATGAAATACTATTAAAAATCCATGATTTCCTACTTCAACGCTTTCTTCCAAAGTTGGCATTTCTCCACTTGAGGGAAAAAAACTCAATAGTGCTCAGCATAAGCATGGACATTATTGGACTAGGGGATAGGTCCTTTAGTTCATTTTTCTCAGAGTTCTATTAGAATTAAATGTCCAATTTTGAAATCAGTAATTTAAGAAAGGAAAGTTTGAAAAGTGTCCAAAAAAAAAAAAAAAAACGAGTTATGAAAATTATTGAAAGGCTAAGAAAATAGGTCTTATGAGAAATTTAAAAGAACTAGAGCTATTTATTCTATACAAGAGATGTCTACAGGGGGACTGAAGATCATCTTCATGTCTGGGTTGGGCTGTTAAGGAGTGGTGGTGGCTCCCTCCTGAAGGGGATTGAGGCACAAAATGAGGACATCTGTAAGGACTGCAGGGTTCTGGACCAGATTGCCAGGAAGGGGAATTGATTTTAAAAAAACAGGCCAGAAGTATCTTTCTCCAGTGTTGCCCAAGAACAGATTTATACTCAATCATCAACAGCAAACCTGGCCTCATTTCTGAAACACTAATTATTCACAGAATCCAGTGAGATTCAGAGACTAGGCCAGAAGGGTCAACCCCCTGGCTCCACACCCCCATGTTTTGTTTACAGAGGGTTCTTCTAGTGTAACACTGAGTAGTTGCTAATGGTAATGTGTTCTCAGGAGACTACCCAGGGTCCTGGAAGGAATTCAGGTTTGGGATTCAAGCAGATCTAGGTTGAGACTCCATCTCTGGCACTCCATCCGTTGGTAAATTCTTAATTTTTAGTTTTTCAGGAGCTTTGCTTTCTCCACTCTTGGATGAGGATAATAATGCTTACTTTAAAATGTCATGAGAATCAAATGATCAAATGAGATGATAATGTAAAACTCGTCCATGGTAGGTATTTAGCAAATCTTAAGTTTCTCTGTCTTCCTATAACTGGGCAGGACTATTGGAATGAGAAGGATAGAAATGAATGTTTAGTTGGAAGCATGAATGAGGAACTGTACACATTTTATAGCTAAATTTCAACTTTTCAAATACAAGCAGTATATAAAAATTACCCTCAAGTTCAACCAATCTTCAAGTGATAATTCTAGGAGGCTCACTTCCTATTTACTGTTTCCCAAGGTTTATTGCATTTCTCAAGTGCTTTCTGAATGCCAAGTTCTTTGCTGGGCCCTTTACATTCTAATACAACATGGTATTGGCTCTATTTTATAACTGAAGAAACTGAGCCTTGGGAGATTAAGGACTTGCTAATCATGACACATGGCACAGAGTGTTCAATAAATTATTACTGCTGCTTTCATGATGATAAGTACAGTGAAAATGTGTTTTCTAAGGCCATTTCATGAAATAGAATTATGTATAACAGTGGACCCTTAATTCACTGAACAATGTAGGGGACTTATTGTACATCTTAAGTGGATTTCTGAGAGTACAGGAAAAGTTCTTTCTGCCCCTGACACCAGTAAGTCTTGAGTGTCACTTGTCTTATGCTCTTTCCCAGCTTGTGCCAGCAAGCCTTCTCTGTGCCTACAAATAGCTCTCCATTCATTGCAGGCGTGCAGGTAAGAACAGAGCGGTTCTGACTCATCATTAGGCAGTTCCAACCTGGTGCAATTTGCCTTTCTTCACCCTGTCACCAAGTTAATGGGTTGTATTAACAGCGATATTTATAGACAACAAATTGAACTCCAGGCAGCAGCTATGCCTATGCCTTCAGGAAGGCCCCCATTTACTGCGGCTCTCACACTGAGTGCTGCCGTTTTCTGGTGGCCCTGATCCCAGTGTGCTTGCCAGATAGTACATGTGTTTCTTCTCCCTTTCGTGTAAGAAATTTTTGGCTATGGTGATTGAAGGAAGAAAGGGCAATAAAAGAATGTATATGATATTGTTCATGTTTTACAGTTATTATGTATGTCCTGTCACACTTAGAATAGACTAAATGATTCCTACGGCCCACAGCGTTCATGATCAGACCCCACCCCCAGGACACACACACACAACCCAGTTCCCATGGCTCTTTCCTTTGCTCACCTGGCTCTTGGCACTATGGCCTCTTCTTGCTCCTGGAAGACACTTAGCAGTGTCCGCCTCAGGACCTTTGCACTTGTTTCCCAGATGCTGGAACTCTCTTCCTTTACCTAGCCTTGTGACTTGACTCCTTCTCTTAGTCCCAGTCTCTGCTTAGATGTTAACTAAATAAAGAGACCTTCCCTGTCATCCTATCCCAAATAGCACCTTTAGTCGCTTTTCTATCTTTCATCCTGCTTTATGTTCCTTCTCTGCACTCAACTATTTGATGTAATGTTGTCCTCTTGCTTGTTAACTTGTACTCAGTCTATACACACACACGTGCAGAAGTTCCATGAGGGTAGGGTTTCATCGACCTTGTTCATTGCTCCATGTAGCCCCAGTGCCTAGAACAAAGCCAGGCCCATAATAAGTACACTATAAACAGTGGTTGAAGAAATGATTGTATGTGAAGTTAGGCTAACTTTTAAAGTGTGATAAATATTCCTGCTGCTGTTGTTGCTAAGTCACTTCAGTCGTGTCCAACTCTGTGCGATTCCATAGACGGCAGCCCACCAGGCTCCCCCATCCCTGGGATTCTCCAGGCAAGAACACTGGAGTGGGTTTTCATTTCCTTCTCCAATGCATGAAAGCGGAAAGTGAAAGTGAAGTTGCTCAGTGGAGTCCGACCCTCAGCGACCCCATGGACTGCAGCCTACCAGGCTCCTCCTAGAAGTCCTGTATATCCATTGTTAGCTGGCCTCACAGAAAGTTACAAACAGTAGTTTCAATTTTTGTCTGGAATTTATTGTGAAAGGAGTAGCCTCTAAAAAATGCTAATTCCTTTGATGTGAAAGGAAAGAATTTGACACAGGTAAGAACACAGAGAGAGAGAAGGAGGTCAAAAGATCTAGTTACACTGCTGGGCATACACACTGAGAAAACCAGAATTGAAAGAGACACATGTACCCCAATGTTCGTAGCAGCACTGTTTACAATAGCCAGGACTTGGAAGCAACCTAGATGTCCATCTGCAGATGAATGGATAAGAAGGCTGTGGTACATATACACAATGGAGTATTACTCAGCCATTAAAAAGAATGCATTTGAATCAGTTCTAATGAGGTGGATGGAACTGGAGCCTATTATACAGAGTGAAGTAAGCCAGAAAGAAAAACACAAATACAGTATACTAACACATATATATGGAATTTAGAAAGATAGTAACAATAATCCTGTATATGAGACAGCAAAAGAGACACTGATGTATAGAACAGACTTTTGGACTCTGGGAACAGGAGAGGGTGGGATGATTTGGGAGAATAGCATTGAAATATGTATAATATCATATCTGAAACGAGTTGCCAGTCCAGGTACGATGCCTGATAACAGTGCCTGGGGCTGGTGCACTGGGAAGACCCAGGGGGATGGTATGGGGAGGGAGGAGGGAGGAGGGTTCAGGATGGGGAACACATGTATACTTGTGGGGGATCCATCTTGATGTATGGCAAAAGCAATACAATATTGTAAAGTTAAGCAAAATAAAATTTAATTAAAAAAAAACAGATAAACAATAAGTACTTACTGTATAGCACAGGGAGCTATATTTAATGTCTTGTAATAACCTATAGTGAAAAAGAATATGTATTTCTATATGTATAGCTGAATCACTTTGTTGTACACCAAAAGCTAACACATTGTAAATCAACTATGTCAATAAAAAAATGAAGATCTATTCTTAGCAACTTTCAAATATACAATATGGTATTGTTACCTATAAAAAAAAAAAAAAGATCTAGTTACCAGTTATAACGATACAACCAATTCAACTGAAAGAGTAGATAAAATACTGTTGCTTCTGAACAATATTTGGACCCTAAACTTACAGAGAAACATATTTCAAAGAGGGCTTAAATTTCATGGCACAATGTTTCATAAGTCATTATTACAAACAGAATGAAAAATACACTTGGTGTCCAGAAAAGCAGCGTTCTCATCTAATGTTTTATGCTGGAGGAAGTAGCGCTCACGGTTCACCTGAGGTCTTTTACAAGTCGATGGAAAATGTTAAGGACTGGAACTCAGCTGTTCCCTCTGGTTGACTTTTTCCCAAAGGTACACATTTCCTCCGATCCCTCTCCCCTTCAGCTTTTATATTAACAAATCAGCATCTCTTTTTATATTAACAAAATACCAACTCTTTGTTCTCTCCATTTCCTAAAGGAAAATCTATATTTATTTTGGAAACCAAGCCAGCATTTCTCAAACTGCATTCTAGATAACATGCAAGGCATTTACATATATTCCTCAAATCTTATATACACATGCACACACACACACACATATATATGTATATTTCAGTAAATTTAGGAAACTAATGTTCTCTGTTCCTCTCTCTCCTATTGGTATGCAGGACACTAATAACTCTAAGAAGTCATGCAATAGAGAAATTGTCTATCTTTGTTTAGCTAACTGCTTCTAGAACTTATTTAACAAAAGAACATTATTTTTTTTTTGAGACATTTCTCACAGGCACAATTGAGATAAACAGTTCTTTATCTATACATATACAAGATACATAGGCATTTATAAAACATTTCTTACATTAATAAACAGAGAGAAATATACAGAAAGAAGATTTCATGTCATAAGCACACATGTATATTGTTAGAAGTCCTACCATCTAGCCCATTGGAGGAACAGACAAGTTAGAGTAAATCAAGAGTTTGTGCAAAGTTCAAGTTGCAGTTGGCTGACAGAAAGGAAAATAGGGAAGCAGGAATAGCAGGTACACTATTTAATTTTTGCCCTGCATCTCTTTTCTAGAAATTGCTTCAGCTGACTCACTCGACACCCAAATAGTCAGGGCAGAAAATGCCATGTCTCTGTACCCTGGAGTCTTCACCCTTACAGCTGTAATCAACTGGCACATGATTAGGGCAAGACAGTCTACTAAAACTAGCCAACTAGTTCCTTTCCTAGGAATTTTGGGTCTGTGACTGAAGGACCATAAGGAAAAGAAAAAAGGTGGCACTGAGAGAGAAGCTGAGACAAGGATTGGGGAAGAGGAGGTCTTCCCAAAGAGCCCTGAGCCTGAGTCTCCCACTGAGGTCCCATCCCTCTTGGAGTCCATGAGATATCCCCCTAAATGGTCAAAAAATCTCCTTTCTCCCTTGTCTTGCTTTTTTGCTAGAATTGATTTCTGCTCTTTGCAGACTGATTAACACACCAAGGCAAGAGGGACACAATAAATGAGTCAAAAGCAAAAGGGAGCAACACTAGAATACAGAGCCCACTCATTTGTCATTTTCCATCCCCAGACTCACCTTTTATCCCTCTCTGTATTTTTGATGGGGAAAAGGTAGAGTTTACACAGAAGGAAGAGATAACTGATTTTGTGGCACGAGATGCCAAGGCATGTAGATTTTCATTAGTCTGTCAAAACCTGATTACTTTTAAGAAAAGCTTTTAAATTGTCCCAGTGTTTTCTATAAGTTGTTTGAGCCACTCATATATTATATCATACTTTGCTTCATAAACATATCTTTCTTTCCAAGGACCACTGAAGCTTTTTTTGAGGGAAGGATTTCAGTTGGTTTATTCTGATTCAGTACAAACGTTATTTAGGCCTGGTAAAGCCCATTGATATTGTGGTTATGTGTAAAAAGCATAGCTCTAGATTGCAATCTGTATTTTGGTGGTTGGATATAAGGAGTATTAGAAAGCTATAAACAACCTAATTTTATTGTAACTATTTGCCTTAAATCAACTTTAATCAAAAAAATCACTTTCCTAGAAATGAGACCAACCACACAAAAGCATTGAACAAGCAAATAACCTTCAGTTCAGTTCACTTGCTCAGTTGTGTCCGACTCTTTGTGACCCCATGAATTGCAGCACGCCAGGCCTCCTTGTCCATCACCATCTCCCAGAGTTCACTCAAACTCATGTCCATCGAGTCAGTGATGCCATCCAGCCATCTCATCCTCTGTCGTCCCCTTCTCCTCCTGCCCCCAATCCCTCCCAGCATCAGGGTCTTTTTCCAATGAGTCAACTCTTCGCATGAGGTGGCCAAAGTACTGGAGTTTCAGCTTTAGCATCATTCCTTCCAAAGAATATCCAGGGCTGATCTCTTTCAGAATGGATTGGTTGGATATCCTTGCAGTCCAAGGGACTCTCAAGAGTCTTCTCCAACACCACAGGTCAAAAGCATCAGTTCTTCGGTGCTCAGCTTTGTTCACAGTTCAACTCTCACATCCATACATGACCACTGGAAAACCCATAGCCTTGACTAGATGGACCTTTTTTGGCAATATAATGTCTCTGCTTTTGAATACGCTATCTAGGTTGGTCATAACTTTCCTTCCAAGGAGTAAGAGTCTTTTAATTTCATGGCTGCAATCACCATCTGCAGTGATTTTGGAGCCCTCCAAAATAAAGTCTGACACTGTTTCCACTGTTTCTCCATTTATTTCCCATGAAGTGATGGGACCAGATGCCATGATCTTCATTTTCTGAATGCTGAGCTTTAAGCCAACTTTTACACTCTCCTCTTTTACTTTCATCAAGAGGCTTTTAAGTTCCTCTTCACTTTCTGCCATAAGGGTGGCGTCATCTGCATATCTCGGTTATTGATATTTCTCCCAGCAATCTTGATTCCAGCTTGTGCTTCTTCCAGCCCAGCTTCTCAGTTTCTCATGATGTAGTCTGCATATAAGTTAAATAAGCAGGGTGACAATATACAGCATTGATGTAATCCTTTTCCTATTTGGAACCAGTCTGTTGTTCCATGTCCAATTCTAACTGTTGCTTCCTGATCTGCATACAGGTTTCTCAAGAGGCAGATCAGGTGGTCTGGTATTCCCATCTCTTTCAGAATTCTCCACAGTTTATTGTGATCCACACAGTCAAAGGCTTTGGCATAGTCAAAACAAATAGATGTTTTTCTGAAACTCTCTTGCTTTTTCCATGATCCAGTGGATGTTGGCAATTTGATCTCTGGTTCCTCTGCCTTTTCTAAAACCAGCTTGAACATCTGGAAGTTCACGGTTCATGTATTGCTGAAGCCTGGCTTGGAGAATTTTGAGCATTACTTTACTAGCGTGTGAAATGAGTGCAATTGTGCAGTAGTTTGAGCATTCTTTGGCATTGCCTTTCTTTGGGATTGGAATGAAAACTGACCTTTTCCAGTCCTGTGGCCACTGCTGAGTTTTCCAGATTTGCGGCTCTATTGAGTGCAGCACTTTCACAGCCTCATCTTTCAGGATTTGAAATAGCTCAACTGGAATTCCATCACCTCCACTAACTTTGTTCATAGTGATGCTTTCTAAGGCCCACTTGACTTCACATTCCAGGATGTCTGGCTCTAGGTGAGTGATCATACCATCGTGATTATCTTGGTTGTGAAGATCTTTTTCAAGGTCAGGAGGGGCGGCACAGGCTTGAAACTCATAAGCAATCAGAATTACAAACTAAACCAAGGCATCTTTTTCTATTAATCAGGTTATACACACCCACCCACCCCACCCCCCAACACACACACACACAAGTGTGTATGCTTTAGGGAACAATATGGCTGCTGCTGCTAAGTCACTTCAGTCGTGTCCGACTCTGTGCAACCCCATAGACGGCAGCCCACCAGGCTCCCCCGTCCCTGGGGTTCTCCAGGCAAGAACACTGGAGTGGGTTGCCATTTCCTTCTCCAATGCGTGAAAGTGAAAAGTGAAAGTGAAGTCGCTCAGTCGTGTCCGACTCTCTGCGATCCCATGGACTGCAGCCTACTAGGCTCCTCCATCCGTGGGATTTCCAGGCAAGAGTACTGGAGTGGGGTGCCATTGCCTTCTCCAACAATATGGCAGCATATACCAAATGCTATGTAAATGCATGTGCTTTTTGATCCACAGTTCAACTTCCAAGAAAAAGGAAAAATATTAAATATGAAAAAGCTATGCCCTTAAATATGTTAAATACTACAATTTTTAACAGTAAAAATGGAAATAAAAATTACTAATGTCCAGCTAGAGGAGAATAATGTAGTAAATCATAGTATATACACTTGATAAATGGTTATACTATAATAAAGCAATGATTTTGGTGACAATACTGTCATTTAGCTGCTAAGTCATGTCCGACTCTTTGCGACCCCATGGACTGTAGCCCACCAGGCTCCTCTGTCTGTGGGATTCTCCAGACAAGAATACTGGAGTGGATTCCATCTCCTTCTCCAGGGGATCTTCCTGATCCAGGGATCAAACCCTTATCACCTGCATTGCAGGATTCTTTATCACTGAGCGACCAGGGACCAGGCAACTTATATAAGCAGATAAAACTTATTCATAATTTTATATTAAAGAGCAGGGCCAATATTGCATATATGGGATATATACATATATATGTAAATATATATAAACTATATAAAAAGAAATATATGTTAAAAAGTCTGAAAGAAATATTCCAAATTATTTATAGTGGTTTATTGAATTGTAGTATAACTAGTTTTTGGTATTTACTAAAAGTGTGATTGTGTTATTTTTCTAATTTTACGTTTGCTAAATGAAGCAAGTCTTGAAATCTGTAAAAAGTAAATGTTCATACACCAAGAAACCAAATTTTGATACTAACATAGAGCCAACTAGAATTTAAAGACTAAGTCTCCCCCTAAAAAAAAAAAATGTATCTGTTAAAAAAAAATTAAATAACTTGTCTATACCTAGTATTGATCACTGAAGAAGGCTTTCTTATCTCTTCTTGCTATTCTTTGGAACTCTGCATTTAGATGTTTATATCTTTCCTTTTCTCCTTTGCTTTTCGCTTCTCTTCTTTTCACAGCTATTTGTAAGGCCTCCCCAGACAGCCATTTTGCTTTTTTGCATTTTCTTGAGAGTCCCTTGGACTGCAAGAAGATCCAACCAGTCCATTCTGAAGGAGATCAATCCTGGAATTTCTTTAGAAGGAATGATGCTGAAGCTGAAACTCCAGTATTTTGGCCACCTCATGCGAAGAGTTGACTCATTGGAGAAGACTCTGATGCTGGGAGGGATAGAGGGCAGGAGGAGAAGGGGACGACAGAGGATGAGATGGCTGGATGGCATCACTGACTCGATGGATGCGAGTCTGGGTGACCTCCGGGAGCTGGTGATGGACAGGGAGGCCTGGCGTGCTGCGGTTCATGGGGTCGCAAAGAGTCAGACACGAATGAGCGACTGATCTGATCTGATCTGATCTGATACCTAGTATAAGTTCCAGGGAAAGTATTCTATTCTCAGAGTACACAGTGTTTTAGAAACTGTGTCTCCGAGAGCTGGTGATGGACAGGGAGGCCTGGCGTGCTGTAGTTCATGGGGTCGCAAAGAGTCGGACACGACTGAGCGACTGATCTGATCTGATCTGATTAAGAATACATTTTTAAATATTCACCAATACAGTTTCCAGGTGTGATAATATGCTATTCAGCAATGAACAAGATAATTAGATTATTTTCTTTTGGCACATTGTTGGCATTCAGTTCCTAACTTGTGTTCAACTATTCACAACCCCATGGACTGCAGCATGCCAGGCTTCATTGTCTCCCAGAGTTTGCTCAAACTCATGTTCATTGTGTCGATGATGCCGTCTAACCATCTCATCCTCTCTTGCCCCTTTCTCCTTCTGCCTTCAAGCTTGGCTAGCATCAGGGTCTTTTTAAATGAGTTAGCTCTTTGTATCAGGTGGCCAAAGTATTGTAGATTTAGTATCAGTCCTTTGAATGAATATTCAGTGTTGATTTCCTTTAGTATTAATTGGTTTAATCTCTTTGCAGTCCAAGGAACTCTCAAGAGTCTTCAACACCACAGCTCAAAAGCATCAATTCTTCAGCACTCAGCCTTCTTTATGGTCCAACTCCCACATCCATACATGACTACTGGAAAAACCATAGCTTTGACTATATGGACCTTTGTCTGCAAAGAGATATCTCTGCCTTTTAAAACACTGTTTAAACATGTAAATTATCACATGTGAAACAAATCACCAGTCCAGGTTCGATGCATGATACAGGGTGCTCCAGCTGGTACACTGGGATAACCCAGAGGGATGGGATGGGGAGGGACGTGGGAGGGGGATTCAGGATGGGGAACACATGTACACTCATGGCGGCTTCATGTCAATGTATGGCAAAACCAATTCAATATTGTAAAGTAAAAAATAAATAAATAAAACTGAGATTAAAAAAATAATAATAAAACACTGTCATAGCTTTCCTTCCAAGAAGCAAACATGTTTTAATTTTGTGACTGCTGTCACCATCCACAATGATTTTGGAACCCAAGGAAAGAAACTCTGCCACAGTTTCCACTTTTTTCCCATTTATTTGCCATGAAGTGATGCAGCTCGATGCCTTGAGCCTTGTTTTTTGAATGCTGAGTTTCAAGCCAGCTTTTTCACTCTCCTCTTTCACCCTCATTAAGAGGCTCTTTAGTTCCTCTTTACTTTCTGCCATTAGAGTGGTATCATCTACATATCAGAGGTTGTTGTTATTTCTCCTGGCAATCTTGGTTCTAGCTTGTGATTCATCCAGTTCAGCATTTTGCATGATGGACTTTGCATAGAAGTTAAATAAGCAGACAACATACAGTCTTGAAGAACTCCTTTCCCAATTTTGAATCAGTTCCATGTCCGGTTCTAACTGCTGCTTCTTGATCTGCATACAGGTTTCCAGGAGGCAGGTAATGTGGTCTGATATTCCCATATCTTTAAGAATTTTCCACAGTTTGCTGTGATCCACACAGTCAAAGGCAGTAGCATAGTCAGTAAAGCAGAAGTAGATGTCTTTTTGGAATTCCTTTGCTTTTTCTATGATCCAATGAATGTTGGCAATTTGATCTCTGGCTCCTCTGCATTTTCTAAATCCAGCTTGTACCTCTGGAAGTTCTCAGTTCATGTACTGCTGAAGCCTAGCTTGAAGGACTTTAAGCATTGTCTTCAGTTCAGTTCAGTCACTCAGTCGTATCTGACGCTTTGCGACCCCATGAATCTCAGCACGCCAGGCCTCCCTGTCCATCAACAACTCCCGGAGTTCACCCAAACCCATGTCCATCAAGTCAGTGATGCCATCCAACTATCTCATCCTCTGTTGTCCCCTTCTTCTCCTGCCCTCAATCTTTCCCAGCATCAGGGTCTCTTCAAATGAGTCAGCTCTTCACATCAGGTGGCCAAAGTATTGGAGTTTCAGCTTTAGCATCAGTCTTTCCAATGAACACCCAGGACTGATCTCCTTTAGGATGGACTGGTTGGATCTCCTTGCGGTCCAAGGGACTCTTAAGAGTCTTCTCCAATACCACAGTTCAAAAGCATCAGTTCTTCAGTGCTCAGCTTTCTTCACAGTCCAACTCTCACAACCATACATGACCACTGGAAAAACCATAGCCTTGACTAGATGAACCTTTGTTGGCAAAGTAATATCTCTGCTTTTTAATATGCTGTCTAGGTTGGTCATAACTTTCCTTCCACCGAGTAAGCGTCTTTTAATGTCATGGCTGCAATCACCATCTGCAGTGATTTTGGAGCCCAGAAAAATAAAGTCAGCCATTGTTT
Organism: Tragelaphus eurycerus; assembly: GCA_935064755.1. NCBI lineage: Eukaryota > Metazoa > Chordata > Mammalia > Artiodactyla > Bovidae > Tragelaphus > Tragelaphus eurycerus. The sequence continues at coordinate 12,535,908 of CAKXYN010000069.1, forward strand.
CCACTGTTTCCCCATCTATTTGCCATAAGCATTGTCTTACTAGCATGCAAAATGAGCGCAATTTTACAATAGTTTAAACATTCTTTGGCACTATCCTTCTTGGGGATTGGAATGAAAACTGACCTTATCCAGTCCTGTGGCCATTGCTGAATATTCCAAATTTCCTGGCATATTGAGTACAGTACTTTAATAGCATCATCTTTTAGGATTTGAAATAGCTCAGCTGGAATTCCATCACCTCTACTAGCCCTGTCTGTAGTAATGCTTCCTAAGGCCCACTTGACTTCACACTCCAGGATGTCTGGCTCTAGGTGAGTGATCACACCATCATGGCTATCCAGGTCATTAAGACCTTTTTTGTATATTTCTTCTGTGTGTTGTTGCCACTTTTCTTCATCTCTTGTGCTTCGATCAGGTCCTTAGCATTTCTGTCCTTTATTGTGTCCATCCTTGCATGAAATGTTCCTTGATATCTCCAATTTCCTTGAAGAGATCTCTAGTCTTTCCCATTCTATTGCTTTCCTCTATTTCTTTGAATTGTTTACATAAGAAGGTTTTCTTTTCTTTGCTATTCTCTGGAACTCTGCATTCAGTTGGGTATGTCTTTCCCTTTCTCCCTTGCCTTTGGCTTCTCTTCTCTTCTCAGCTATTTGTAAGGCCTCCTCAGACAACCACTTTACCTTTTTGCATTTCTTTTTCTTTAGCACATAATATTGTTAATTTTTTTTTTTCTGAGAGAAAGCAAACATACTACATAGTGTTATAAATGTTGAATATCTACTTTTACATATTGTTATTTTTTATCAGTCTCAATTCATGTGCATGAGAAATTCTGAAAACAATTCTCCTATAACAAATCCCTTCAGAAGGCAAGTTTGAAAAAATTAAATGTTATGTTTCCCATTGTTGTTGCTATTACTGTTACTCTACATTTTGGCTGAAATTTAACATTCTAAACACAAAGTTTGTCCTCTCCTACCACCACTCTAAGAAATCTTTCCTCCAAAATGTCAGTCCTTACCTCCCCTTTGCCAAAAGAAAAGAATGGTCTTTGTCTTCTCCCCATTAGCCTGGAGTCCTCTATAGCCTCTGGCAACATTAATAGCTTTTGAATTTCTGCTGTATTCCAGGCATTGTTCTCAGTGCTTTCAAGCATGATCTTACTTAATCCTCACACCAACCCTAAGAGCAGATACTTTTAATTGCCTCATTTACACACATGGGGAAACGGAGGCACCCAAAGGGTAAGTTGCCAAGATAATCTTACTAGTTACATTATGGACTCTAAATTTGACAGACAGTCCTACTTGAAAATCCAAGTGCTTGTCCACAGGAAAGTCATCATCTCCAAGCTGCTATTTTTTGGAGTAACCTCCTGTTACATTACTTCTGTGCCCTTTGCTACTTTCTCATGCTTTCTCTCCTTTGCCCCAACTGATGAGTAAGCCCAGGATCCATTTCCCTCTGCCCAGAGGTTCTTCCTCCCGGACTTAGAGATCATCGCATGACAATGAGTGTCAGCCTCTATCCAGGAGAGCCATCTGAAATACTTTGTTGTTGTTGTTCAGTCGCTACGTTGTGTCAGATTCTTTTGTGACCCCATGGACTGTAGCTCCTCAGTCCACGGGCTTTTCCAGGCAAAAGTGGATTGCCGTTTCTTTCTCCAGGGGATCTTCCTGACCCAGGGACCGAACCCATGTTGCTTGCATCTCCTGCATTGGTAGGCTGATCCTTTACCACTGGGCTGCCAGCAGAGCCCTTAAAATACTTGTGCCAAGTGCAATTAATGGTATTATTATTGTTTTATTATATGAAAATAGTGCTTCACATGAGAATATGCTTCACACATGTTATTTGATCCTCAGACTCTACATGTTCAAGGTCAAGTTAATTTCTCTTCAACGGCTTCTGGCTTCCCTGTTCTTCCAGGGTGTTATCATTCTCCTGTGCTTAACATCTGAGTCATCTTTAATTCCTCCTCCTTCTTTAGCCTCCACATTTGATCTATTTCCTGGTCCTAAAGACTTTCACCAAGCCTTTCAGCTTTTTTTCCTTCTTTTCACTTTCTTTGCCACTAAAGTACACTCCAAGAATATCATCCTCCTCACTCAAAAACCTACAGTGGCTCCCTACTACCTAACCAGATTAAGAGCAACCTCCTAAATCAAAACATTAAGGTTTCTTTATGTCTTCACCATCTTTCAGCATCCATTTAAATTAATTCACTATGTGTGTCCCACACTCATTCATAGTAGAAAACACTTATGCCTCTTCTCTAATCAAGGGGAACACGGCAAGGTTTCAGACAGATTAAGTCACATGCATTTTGTCTTAACAATTGTCACACTCTTCTTAATGCGTGATTTTAAAGTAATTTGGCCTGAAAAGTTCCTACAACACCTTGCAGATATCAGATTACCTCATCTTTAAAAAAAAAAAAAAAAACCATGCGACTGTTCTCCACAGTTACATTTACAAAATAATCCCCACATTTTAACACAGAAAACTGCCCCTCCCATTCCATATAGCAGTAGAACAGGAAAAGAGAGGGGTACAGAATACTTTTGGGCTGTTGAAATTGTGAAACTTTTAAATTTTTTCCCTGGTCCTAATAAAAGAGTATGGTTCCCAAATAAGAAATCAGTGTGAGTCAGCGGACTGTAGTCATGACATCCGGGCTATGAACAGGATCACCCTGAGTGATTAAAGCAGCCCAAGGGTAGTGAGGCAGGTAGCAAATTTTTTTCTTAAGTTTTGATTTGTATGAGAACTTACTCATATGAATCATATTTAAACCTAATTTTGGTAATATTATTTAAATTCTACATTTTTAAAAAAGTAAAAATTAGCTTATTCTCTATGGTTAAGTTTGATAGATTGGCCCCGCAATCAAGGCACTGAAGTGCCCCCTGGTGGCAACCTATCGTTATTGCAGGTTCATACTTGTTCCTGCTGAGTCGCTTAGTCCTGTCCCACTCTTCGCAATCCCACGTACTGTAGCCCACCAGGCTCTGTCTTTTTCAGGCAGGAATACTGGAGTGGGTTGCCATTTCCTACTCGAGGGGATCTTCCCTGGGATCAAACCCACATCTCCTGCGTCTCCTGCACTGGCAGCCGGCTTCTTTACCATTGCACCACCTGGGAAGATATACTTCCTTGAGGACTCTCCAATTTCATCCTTCCCTGAGTTCTTGATAGACATTTGATAGACACAGTGCTATTTCAGGGGCCATTATTCTAATCTTCTACCCATCTTTTAAAAATCCCCAACTACCTAGCCAATGCCTGATATTCTTCAGGTAGTCCTGTATTACTTTGGGAATACAAAGAGAAGCTATGAGAGAGAGAGAAGCTATGAGAGAGAGAGAAGCTATGAGAGAGAGAGAAGCTATGTGTCATGTATGCCTCATTGTTAACAGGCTACTCTATGGTGTGAATAAGTTCATAACTCTCTGCTGAGAAGGGTTTTGACAGCAGACACAATGTTTCAAGATCTTCAGAAAAGAAGGGAATATTCCTGGCAAAGGTGAGGGAAGGGCACAAGACAGAGGGGCTACATGAGCCAAAGATCAATTTTGTCCATCTCAGTGTCTTCTTTTTTAAAACCATTGTCAGCTTTGGGAAGGAAGTATCTTTGATGGAAGCAAAGATACTTTGGCGAAAAGTGAAAAGGGGCCTTAATATGAACTGAAGCACTTGGACAGATAGGGGACAGGGTTGAGGGGATGACCAACCTTCCTGAGTGTCTCTATTTTACTGTCAGCATCAGGAAACTATTGTGATCTGTCCTGAGAAATGTGTTTAACCTAGTTCTCAGCACATTGTCACTAACACTTTCTGCTTAACTTGCCTCAGGCGCAGAAGAGCTACATGATCTGGTTACAGTTTAACATATGCCAATGGCTAAGTGATTTCTCTAATTTCTTTGCTGCTGCTGCTAAGTCGCTTCAGTCATGTCCGACTCTCTGCAACTCCATAGACGGGGGCCCACCAGGCTCCCCCGTCCCTGGGATTCTCCAGGCAAGAACACTGGAGTGGGTTGCCATTTCCTTCTCCAATGCATGAAAGTGGAAAGTGAAAGTGAAGTCACTCAGTCGAGTCTGACTCTTTGTGACCCCATGGACTGGAGCCTACCAGGCTCCTCCATCCATAGGATTTTCCAGGCAAGAGTACTGGAGTGGGGTGCCATTAGGGAAAAACAATCCCATGGTAAAAATCAGACCCTAGGAATCCAATCTAATGCTAACACTAGGAAGATATTTATTGTATTCAACAGCTGGTATGGTAGTGTCTAAGATTTCTTTTCTGAGGAGGAGGATAGGGCCAGGAATGCCAAGTCTCACAATTTTATCGTTCCACATCCCTGATTCCAGCACTGACTCAGCTATGCAGATATGAAAATCCCAAAAGATGCTTGTCCTTAACACTGGTTGATTCCAGGAGAGGAAAAGAAAATGTAGTCAATGACTGCATTTTTGGGGGGAGGGGAATCAAAATCAGTAGAAGCTCAGTATTTCCCAGTATCATAGCTGCTGAGAAACTCAGCACAATATTCATTTGTGAACCTTAATATAGAATCACAGAAGGACTGGTACATATCACTTAAATCCCAGACAACATCTCCCTTTATGGAAGAAACTTTGCAAAGTTTCTAAATTCTGCCTCCTCTGTGACTTCTGCAATGATCCTTAAGAGGCTGTTGACAAACAGGAAATAACACAGAATTATACCTCATGATCTCCTGAACCATCACATCTATGTTAAATGGGTACTCATTTTGTTTTCCAGAGGTGGAAATCTAGCTTTTATGGTCGGGCACTACTGTCTTTCCTTGAAGCTGCACTGTCCAACACGAGAGCCACTAGTCACAGGTCTCTAGTGCTGAATTCTTAAAATGCAGCTAATCTGAACTGAGACGTAATATAAATGCAAACACACGACAGACTCAGAAGCTTTACCAAGAAATACAAGCTATCTCATTATTAGTGTTTATACTGATTATACGTTAAAATCATATTTTGGACATATTGGGTTAAGTAAGACATATTACTAAAATTATACTTTGTTTCTATCTTTTTAATTTGGCCACTCGATCATTTAAAATTGCACATGTGCCTTGCATTCTATTTCTACCAGTAAGGCTCATCAACTCTTGCTGCATTAGGATTATTCAGAGCTCTTAAATACTCCCAGACTCCAGGCTCTCACACCTGAGCAGTTCAATTAGAATATCTGGGGTTGGGGCTCAGCATTGGGACTTTTTGTTGGGTTGGTTTTCGCTTTTTGAAAGCTCCCGAGGTGACACTAACATACAGATAACATGGAGAACTACTGCTCTACATTCTGGAATTCCATGATTCCAAGATTCTAATGACAATTCATGCAGGTTAAAAGTTCAGAGTTGTTTTTCCCTTATTCTGTATAATCAACTTTGTTTGCTCTAATCTATTTCTCCCTAAAGAAACAATGAAATCTTTTTTGAGTCAGGCAAGTTAGAACTCTGTTTGTTTTATTTTTTAATGAAGTTCACATGAATCCAATACATTGCCAGGGCTCCAAAAAAATGCACTGAACTTGAAATTTTAAGGTTGATGAGTAACATGTAATCTTTCCTGGGGCTGCTTCTGTCTCTGGCCTTTTCTTCTTGAAAGCACCTGCTTTGTCCCTGCTAGTGACAAGAAATGCATTCACAGTGCTTCTAGACTTGACTGTGCCTATGAATCATCTGGGTATCTGGTTCATATGCAGATACTGATTCAGTATAGCTAAGGGGGTAGCTAGGAGGTAATTCCTGCATTTCTATCAAGTGTCCAGTCCAGGTGAGCAACAGGGCTTAGGGAATTAGCTAAAACTCACCTGGGTGGGGCTCATGCACAGCTGCCCAGCCGCACACAGAAAGGTCGACAACATGCTTAATCTGCTTTCTATAATGTGCACAGAGCAAACTGTTCAATGACCTCTGCTCTTGTTTGTCCACTGAAGCATCGTTGCATGAGCATCTATTTCCTCTCTCTCTAAAGGCGAGCATCCTGAGAGTGGGATAGTATCTTTATCACATCTCTTAGACCTACTCCACTGAACCATCTTTCTTCCCATCCTCAGGGCTGAAGAAGGAGCCTGTGGGTTGGAGAAGGGGCTCTGAGTGGAACTAATCCTATGTTTCTCCAGACCCCCTTGCATCTGCTGACGGGACTCAAAACTCAGTCCAAGGTGTCCCCTAGGACTAATTGCACCTTGCTTTTTAGACTTGTATCACTGGCTACAAGAAGTTCAGGCTCCCAGGTCACCCCACTTCTCTTATTCTTGACTTTCCATCAGGCTTTTCACCTCCCTCATGCCATATCCACCTTCCAATCACAAGATCCTCAAACCACAAGACCCCTCCAGGGTGCATTGTGCCCTCTGGATTCACAGTCCTTCTTCAGCAATTCTCTTATATCTTCAGCCTCTTCTCTGAATGTTTCTTCCACCTGGGGCCCTTCCCAAGAGCACTGCTCCCCTGCCACCCTCCCAGATGGCAGCAATGTTTCCCCTTCTTCTGGGCCTAGAGATGGAGTGCATGTCCTCCTTGACCACACAACTGCCTCCATACCATTCTCCCTTGCTAAACCCCTGAGCTTTTCTCTCAAGCAGTCACCCATCACTTGCTACCACTCCCCAACTGCACCTGCTCATTTTGGATTCTTTTAGCTTCTGGCTCACAATCACTCTCTCCTGAACTGTTTCCCCCCTTTTCTTGGTGATTTCATGCACAGATAAGTGTGGACATAAATAGAACACCCAACATGTTCTCTTAGGCACTTGAAGCCTCTCCTCCAATAACTGTGTTTGACATCTCCCTCAACCACTCATTCCCAGGAACAAACCTTCCTGGATCAATATAATTTCAGCATCTGATTTAGCCATGGTATGATCAATGCTTTATAAATATCACAAAATCTAACAAAATAGGCATGGTCTGAGCTTATTTCTAACTCAAGGCATATCACATATTGAGGTTGGGTGGAGAGCCTTCCATGTGGTGATTCAGGGACCCTTTGACTTGAGGTGCAGTCCTTTCCCAGGTCTGAGGTTCTTTTGCTGTATTCTCTGCAGACAGCTGGTAGACAGAAAAGAGGGAGGATATAGGATTGCAGAAGATAATTTCTTATGGGTCAGGCCTAGAAACAGGGAACCCTTCCACTCACATTTCATTTTCCAAAACCAATCACTGGCCATATTAACTCTAAGGAGAAATAAAGTGTAGTCCAGCCATGCTTGGTGGTGAACAATGACCACACCATCCACATTCTCATTTTCATGCATCCCAGTGTTGGACCCCTTACCTCTTAGCTTTCCAGTTCACCTTGTGCCTCAACTACAAGCCTTCAGTCACTGGGAGCACTGATCCATTGATCCTACTATCTTTTGCTGTCCCTCACCCTCTCCTCTTTTTTGCCCATTGAAATCACCTGGCCAGTCATCATGACTCCTTGCCCCTCTAGCTTCATCCCTTGGCAAAACTGCAACCCTGGCTAAAAACAGCAAACGGCCTACAGCTGGACAACTAAACATGCTGGGGGAGAACTCACAACCACACTCACTGATCCCATTTCAACTTCATGCTGATGAACGTCAGTGAGCTCCTTCCCCTGCCAGGCAACTGTGTGTGTTTCCTACTCTCTGAGACAACCAAGTAATACCTTATCCACTCTCCTCATGCCTTTGATATCTTCTCCACCATCTTGATGTCTTCCCCACCACTTTCAAGTGATGGTTTTGCTTCCTGTTTCACTGAGAAAGTTTAAGCCAGCAGAAATAAATCCAATGACTCAGTCCACAGCCTACCCTCTGACAACAATGTGTCCTGCCTCCCCCACCCCGAGACCATTGTCACCCATCTAATGCCCTCACCCTGCACCCCCACCCCCCATATTCTAGATCAGCGGTCCCCAGCCTTTTTGGCATCAGGGACCGGTTTCGCAGAAGACAATTTTTCCACAGATGGGGTTCAGGGGATTGAAGAGAGGAGGCCTGGTGATGATTCAAGCACGTTGCATTTACTGTGTACTTTTTATTATTACATCAGCTCCATCTCAGATCATCAGGCATTAGATCCTGGAGGCTGGGGACTCCTGCCCTAGATCCATCCCTTCCCACCTATTCAAGAACATGGCTCCACCAACTCCTCTCTCTCCAGTACCAAGAATTCCTCTTCTTATTCACTTATGCTCATCATCACATAAAAATGCTACAATCACTCCTATTTAAAAAACAAAAACAAACCAAAAACCCTCTTTTGTTCACCATCCCCTACTAGCTGCTTCCCTTCCCCCTACTCTGTTTCCAATTCCTCCCGTCCCCTCCTAAGGTCTTCCCTTGTGGCTCAGCTGGTAATGAATCTGCCTGCAACGTGGGAGACCTGGGTTCAATCCCTGGGTTGGGAAGATCGCCCAGAGAAGGAAAAGGCTACCCACTCCAGCATTCTGGCCTGGAGAATTCCATGGACTGTATAGTCCATGGGGTCACAAAGAGTCAGACAATGGAGCGACTTTCACTTTCACTCCTCTCTTAAACTCATCCATACTGGCTCTTACCCCCTACACCACAGACTCTTGTCAGAGAAACAGATAGCCTCCCCTTGACTTACCAGTCAGTTCTCAACCTGTTATCGCAATGCAAATGCTTGATGCTCAGCAAGGCCAAAAGATACCAAAACATCAGAGTTTGTAACAGAAAAAGGTTTATCACAGGGCCATGAAGAGAGGTGAGTGGCTCATCCCTTAAAAACCCCAAACTCCCCAAAAACTTTTAGAAAAGCCCTCTTATAGGAAAAGTGAGGGATGGGCGTGGTTAGTTGTGGCAAATTTCTTGGTGTCAGATCCTTTGTTCTTGAGGTCAGGTCTTACAATCAGGTATCCATGTTCCTGTAAACTACCAAATGAACATTATTCTCTATTCTGACAAGAAAGGGAAAGGTCCTCAGGCACAACTTTCACCTTCCAGGGCCCTGGGCCTGGCTAAGAGGAAGCATATCTCAGTTGGCAGCTTCCTCAGGGTCAGATGCCACAGATTCCACTTTATACAGATGGCTGCTGCTATTTGGTCACAGAGGCAGGGATGGAGGAGAGGTTTACGGCTGCCTCAAAGTAGGGGCCTGGCCTGTGGGTGGCCTTGGTGAGGGTTCTGGAGTCTTGCAGGCCACAGCCCCGGACTCTTCCTGGACATGCCACACCCACCCCCAGCTCACATGTTGGCCCAAGGAAGGCCGCAGGGAGAAAGTCAGGATCTGCTTCTTACCTCACTATCCACCTGAGGGCCACCACTCCACCAACCACTGACTAAATCCCCTTGCTAAAGTGGCTTTTTGACAGTTGTTGCTTGTGGGCAGGGCCCACTGCAGCACCAACCAATGGCTGAGCAGGACCACTAATTGTTGCTCATTGACAGTTGATTGCTTGTGGGTGGGGCCCACTGCAGTGCTGACCAATGGCTGAGTGGGACCTGTTGCCTAGTAACAGGGTGTGGCGTAATGGCGCACAGCAGGGCAGGGTGCTAATGCACAGTAGAGCAGTCTGTTATAAGCCCTCCTCTAACCTGACCTTCTAGGGGAAGGCAATGGCACCCCACCCCAGTACTTTTGCCTGGAAAATCCCATGGATGGAGGAGCCTGGTGGGCTCCAGTCCATGGGGTCGCTGGGAGTCGGACACGACTGAGCGATTTCACTTTCACTTTTCACTTTCCTGATTGGAGAAGGAAATGGCAGCCCACCCCAGGGGGGGAGGGGGGGGGAGCGCGCGGGGGGGCAGCAGCAACCGACCAGGGAAGGCGGCACCCCACCCGACTGGGAAAATCCAGGACGGAGGAGCCTGGTAGAGGACTTCACTTTGACTTTTCACTTTCATGCATTGGAGAAGGAAATGGCAACCCACTCCAGTGTTCTTGCCTGGAGAATCCCAGGGACAGGGGAGCCTGGTGGGCTGCCGTCTATGGGGTCACACAGAGTCGGACACGACTGAAGCGACTTGGCAACCTGACCTTCTGGCAATGTTTGGTGTGGTTTCTCTCACCCTCTTCCCTTGCTGCTTGCTTCCCTGGGCTTCCAGGGCACCACACTCTCCTGATTTCCCTTTCACTTTGCTGGAGGTTCCTCACCAGCCTCCTTTGCTGGTTCCTCCAGACATCTTGGGGAGCCTGGGGCTCAGGCCTTGCACTTCTCCTGCTCTCCATCTGCACAGCCGATGAGCTCACACAGTCCTCGGCCTTCAGCACCATCTCTACCTTCATGGATCTCACGTGTGCCCTTCATCCCAGATGCTTCTAATTCCAGACCCTTAGGTCAATCCATGTCCTATCCATGGACACCCAATCCAGTGTCCTCCGCTTGAAGGTCAGACGCCAATGACCAAAAGCCGATTTGAGTATTTTTTTCCCCAGATGTCTTCACCCATGGTCCCCCGCTTAAAAGCAATTCTGTCCTTTTACTTAGGCCAAACCGAAAAAACAAAACATGTAGTGTCAGCAATTCCACTCTTTCTCTTATACCCACTTCAACCTGTCAGGAAATTTTGCTGGATTTTTCTCCAAAATATATCCGCTTCTCACCATTTCCACTGCCACGTCTTAGTCCAGCCCTCTGAGAGCCTTCCCTAATTCCTGCAGGAACCTCCTCACTGTCTCCTCTTTTGTAGCCCTGCCTTCCTACAGTCTATTCTCAATGCTGCTACAGAGTGATCCTGTTATAGTACAGGTCCAAGCCTCCCCCCTCCCCTGGTTCCTAACCCCTCAGTGTTGTTTTCTCTCACTTAATGTAAATGCCAAAGTCCTTAAATATCCTTCAAGATCTGACATTGCTGCTGCTAAGTCTCTTCAGTCATGTCCGACTCTGTGCAACCCCATAGACGGCAGCCCACCAGGCTCCCCTCTCCCTGGGATTCTCCTGGCAAGAAGACTGGAGTGGTTTGCCATTTCCTTCTCCAAAGATCTGACATTATCTGGCCATTTTCTCTTCAAACTCATCCCCCATTACCCAACTTCTTTCACTTAACAGAGACGATCCTGTTTTCTTTGCTGTTCCTCAGACATACTCTGGTAGCCTCAAAGCCTTGGCACTAACTGGTCCTTCTGCTTAGAATATTTTTACTCCAGGTACCTCCCATATTAAAACTTCTCTCCTTCTTCAATTACTCACTCAATAAATCTTCATAAACAAGGGTCCCTGACCTCTGGAATCTACTACCTGATGATCTGAGGTGGAACTGATGTAATAATAATAGAAATAAAGTTCATAATAAATGTTATGTGCTTGAATCATCCCCAAATCATCACCCAGTCCCCTAACCCCTGGTCCTTGGAAAAACCTTCTTCCCTGAAATCAGTTCCTGGTGCCAAAAAGGCTGGGGACTGCTGTTAGCTATCTTTTATAAAATACTCTTTAACATTATATCACATCCTAACATTTTATAATTTGCTTACTATGTTTAGTTTTTTATTGCCTCTCTCTCTCTTAGAATCCAAGAGTGTAGGGATTTTTTATCTAATTTTTTATCTTTTTTTTCACTCATACATCCCAACACTGTAGAGCTACGCTCAATAAATATTGTTGAATGAGATCATATCTCTATGGTCTTTAGCCCATGTCATGTAACTCGGAGGCACTCGGTAAATTTTCATTGCACAGGTAAATTAAACCACTCTACAACCTTTATCTTAAAATGGGTCTTCTTTATTTGGCAATGTCTAAAGCTCTCTAGCAGAAAATTATTCTTCTTAAATATACAAAACCTGGAAAAGCATGTGTAAGAGTTATTTCCTGCAGACAAAGTACTGACAGTACCATCTTTCATACCTTCAGTTTCACTGTTTCAGACATTTAAAGCTGACTAATCAGCGGCAGGACCTTAGTCTTGTAACTTTCATCCAGCATTGCCAGAATCAATGTCCAACATGAATGCTGTCAGCCTTTGCTTGTTTTTCATGCCTCTGCTTCCCCACACATCCCATGACTGAGTCCACTTATGCTACACCCAATGCCAAAGGGGAAGGGGGCGGAGGAGAGAAAAGGATGAGAAAGAATTGGAGGTGATGGCAGTGGAGGAGAAGGTGAATGAAGAAACTACCATTTTTTGATGCCTTACTATGCCAATCCAATGTTATTCAAGTCAGCCTGACTTTTGCAGTCATCTGTACACTTTCTAAACCACAGACGCTTGGAACATACTCCAGAATTACCAAGTCAGAATTGCCAACAGCCGGTCCCAGGTGTGTGTGCCTTGATAAAACTGCCCCCATAGCCAGGTGTGAGCAAAACTGGATAAGGCATTTCACATTATTTCATCTTCAAAACAGCCACAGAAGGTAGGTATTTTAATCTTCAATTTATAGACAATGAAGCCAAGTCTCAGAGAAGTTAAAACCTTGCTCCAAAGTCAAGCCTTTCTAAGCTCTACTCTGTCTGCAAGTACAGGCCACCCCACGTTCTATAGCACCCTGTCAAGGGCCGGCTGTGCGGACATCTCTGATGGAACCTAGTCATCAGTCCTCTCAGGAACCTCACAAATGCCTGTCAGAGTCAATGTCTTAAGGACTGCCCACTGGGCACCCCTTAGGCCCAGACTTCCTGCTCACCATCCGCAGGTCCTAGTCCTTGGCTTTGGCCGCAGCCCTAGTTCCTAAGCCCTATCTTCCAGTTCATCTCTGATAAAAGCCATGGGGTGTTCCCCCTCACTATATTAAAACTACATGTTTCCTTAAAGCTGTGAGCACCTCTGCTTTGGATTCCCCATTTCCTTGCTCTACCTCCTCAATGAGATTCTGATCCTTCACCTTGTAGAAACACCCACCCAACTCCAAGTCTGAGGCTATATCTACTATCCACTTGTTTATCCATTCATTCACAAAGTATTTACCAAGCACCTACTAAGAACCAGAAACTAGTAAGCTCAACCATCCTAGGACCTTCCTAAAAGTTATGGCAGAGACAATGTGAAAGTCAACTCACATTCCCACTTCCATTCTTTTAAGATTTTTTTTTATGTGGGTGAACCATTTTTAAACTTTTAAAAAATTATTATTTTTTTATTTTTGGCTGTGCTGGGTCTTCGTTGATGTGTGGGCTTTTTCTCTAGTTGTCACACACAGGGATTATTCTCTAGTTGTGGTATATAGGTTTCCCGTTGCAGTGGCTTCTCATGTTTTGGAGCACAAGCTTTAAGGCAAAGAGGCTTCAGTGGTTGTGGCCTATGAACTCAGCAGTTGTGGCTCCTGGGCTCTATAACATAGGCTCAATAGTTGTGGTGCATGGGCTTAGTCTCTCCATGGCACATGGGATCTTCTCAGATCAGGGATCCAACCTGTGTCTCCGGCATTGGCAGGTGGATTCTTTACCACTGAACCACCAGGGAAGCACCCCATCCGCAAACTTCCACTATTATATCTGGATCTTGTCATGTACTGTAATGGCCATTTCTTTCTCCATGTATTCAACAATAGAACACATGGTAAGTGCTTTGAAGGAAAACAGAAAGATTGGACAAACAGGAGACAGAGACATTTACCCATAAGAGGCTGGTCCAGAAAGGCTTTGCTGTAATGAACTCAGCTACACTGTGCCCATAGATGGGAAGGTGCCAGGTATGGGAACAATGACAGGAAGAACGTAGAGGGAGGGGGGACAGAATGAATGGATCTTCTGGGCAGGAAGGCACTCCAAGGGGCAGCACCAAGACAGTTGGCAGATGTAGGGCTGGAGTCAACATGTGGCTTTCTGAAGAAAGAACAAGTGCAATATACACATTTTGCCAAGAGAAACATTTAGACTAATTGACTCATACAGAGCCATGAACACTGAAATGGGGAAGCAGGGCATGTGACATTGAGCTAAGGACCCTGGAGATATGATTTCATTCAACAAATATTTATTGAACATGGCTCTAGGGGGGCTTTCCAGATGGCTCAGTGGGTAAATAATCTCCCTGCAATGCAGGAGACACAAGAGACATGGGTTCGATCCCTGGGTTAGGAAGATTCCCTGGAGGAGGAAATGGCAACCCACTCCAATATTCTTGCCTGGAGAATCCAATGGACAGAGGAGCCTGGTGGGTTCCAGTCCATGGGGTCACAAAGAGTCGGCCACAACTGAGCAACTAAGCACATGCATGAATACACACACACACACACACACACACAATGGCTCTGGGGTATTGGGATGCATCAGTGGAAAAGATAAAAAAGCAGATAAAAATTCCTACCCTCTTGGAGCTAACATTCCGGGAGCGAGAGACAATAAAAAAGTAAACATAGTAAGTAAATTATAAAATGTTAGACTGTGATAAAATGAAGCAGAAATAAAGCATGGACCACTTCAGACTCTTTGTGGGAATAGGAAAAAAACTTGAACAGCTCTTGCTAAATCATGTTCTCCAAGTTCTCTCACCCATCCTTTCAAGTCTATTACATGCCTACGGGGTGTCATATACCATCCTAGACACTGAAGAGCAAGGGGCATATAAGAAAAGTCTCTTTCCCTTCTCTCTCACCGTTAAATAGATTCTGACTCTACTCAGTTGGGTTCTCTCCTTCCCTGACTTTCCAGGTTCCTCCTTGGGAGTCTTTTAATACAGAATGGGGGACAAGGGGGTGGAATGACAAAGAGGCACAAACTAGGGCTAGGGGACAACATCCCCACCCCCACGTCACCAGGTTTTTTAAGAGAGAGCTGCAGTTTGTGAGGAAAACTAAGAGGAAAATAAGGAGAGTTTAACAAACAGGAAGAAATAGCATAGATAACAGGTACTGAGCTCTTAATATGTGCCTGGCAATACTCTAAACATTCACATGTACCATTGCACTTAAACTTCATGATTTAGAAACTATAATGCACTCATTTTACAGATGAGAAAATCTAGACTCAAAGAGGCTGAGTAACTTGCCCAGGGTTACCTAGCCGCTAAGCAACCAAGCTAGGATGTGGACCCTGCCAGGATGGCCCCCACACCCATGCTCTTTACCATTATACTGTTTCTTGACATGCACTGCTCTTGACTGTCAAAGTTCTTTATGGCATTCATGAAATGTAAATTATTTAAAAATTGCTGTTCTTATTTTCTTCTTCTCTTTCAAATTTTCTATTATAAAACTGATTCAGAAGACTAAGCAAAGTGGGTGGATAGTTTAATGAACTGGAACAAAGTAAACATCTTAGCAACCACCATCCAGGTCAAGAAAGAGCCACCACTGCTTTTTCACCAGCCACCACCTAAGTCCCTCCATGTGTTCCATCCTGGTCAATTTGTCTTCCTCCTCAAGGGTAACTGCTACTCTGACTTTTAAAATAATCATACCATATTTGTGTTTCATTGCAGTTTGATCACCTAAGTACTGAGTACAACAGTATACCTTACCCATTTGTACATTTGACATGTCTTTTAAGTCTATTACATTCTACAGGTTATATCTCTTTCCTTTTTCTTACAACTTTGGGAATCTGCCCTGTAGAACTCCTACCATCAGGGCTCTGCTGACTGTACAGAGGGGCAGTTCACCATGCCCCTCTGTCTTCTCTAGTTCCTGCAAATGGACAGCTGGCTCCAGACAGTTGGTCAGTCCTAGGTTTGATCTCTTGGCAGGACTGTAGGTGCTGATTTGTTCTTTCACCAAGAGCATGTGGTATGTGTGTTTCTCTCTTTTTGTGATGATAGCAGCTGTTGGTGCTTAATGCCAAGACCTAATTATCCAAAGGGGGTTGCAAAGGGTGATATTCTAGTTCTATCATTTCTTTTCTACTTATTAATCCACTCATTGGAACCCTTTTATAAATATAAATTTTCTGGATCTTCCCTGGTGGTCCAGTGGCTAAGGTTCTGAGCTCCCAATGCAGTGGATCCAGGTTCAAAAACCTTGTCAGGGAACTGGATCCCACATGCTACAACTGAGAGTTCCCAGGCTGCAACTAAGACGTAGCACAACCAAATAAATAAACATATATATGTATACACATTTTCCCTCACCTACTATTTCAGTTCCCCATGATACCATTCATACAGGGAAAAGCAGAATAAATTACTCTTTCTCTTCATTGACCAGTGTTCACAAAAACAACTAGTCCCCATCATCCTCTGAGAGAGGTCAATTTTTAAAAATATTATGAGGTCACAGCTTTCAACTTACTTGATGGACTTCAAGTAATTATAATTATTCTTTTTAAAACTCATATTTTTGCCCTTTGGCTAATAGAAACCTTTTCAAGTTGGCTCTGGGGTGTTTCTGACATGGGCCTGGTGGTACATGACAGCTCCATGGCTATCTAGTATGACTAGATGTTCCAGATGCATCTCCTACATTTTCTATCCCAAACCCAGAAACAGACATTTGTCTAGATTCCTTTAGTGGAAATGATATTTCAAGACTACAAATCTGGGCACTAAGGATGTCACAGAATCCAAGTCTGTGTGCCCAACACACATGGCTTTACACAGTGAAGCAAACTGAAATGTCAGAGTTTGGAGCAGGAAAGGGTTTATAGAAGGGTCAAGCAAGGAATACGGGTGGCTTATGCTCAAAAGCCTGAACTCTGATGGTTTTCAGGGAAGAGTTTTTATAGCCTAAATTTTGAGGGAGGGCTGCAGGATATGTGACCTTCCTCTGATTGGTTTATAGGGCAGTGTTCCAGGAATCTTGTGCTTAGGCTGAAGTTACCATCCTTCACTTAGGGGAAAGGGGGTTGGAGAGGGGCTTAGTTACTGCAGAAGAGCTCAGAGATGTTTTTCTACATATGTCCTATGAGGAAGGGCTAGGACCCTGCTTCACTTGCACTTTTGTTTCTTGACTCCTCCACTGTTTTTTCTGCATTAGTAACTGTTTGAACCTGCCCTTCAGAACTCAGGGAAGGTATAGGAGGCTGAAGCCTTTTTCCTAAAAACATGATATGGTGGACACAGAAAGACTTTTGTACCTGGAAGGCCCCATAGGGTCCTGCTTGGTTTCAAGGATAATCATAGCTACCGATTGGTCATTGTTTCTAAGGCTTTTCCATAAGCAGGGCTAGGAAATATGCACACATACACAAGCACACACATTTTTTTGTATGTATGTTATAGTCAATAAAAAGATGTTTTTATTAAAATGAACATTTTGTCCATCATTTTGCTTCCTAGCTCCTTAGCATAGCCCACTGAGGAGCTATTGGCACAAAGTTCATTTAGTATCTTGGAGTCTTAGTGGAGAAAGAAAGTAATTCTTCCATTTGAGTTTATGGATCCAATTCCCATTTCAATGTCGTTCATTTTCTCTGTCATATATTAGTTCAAAAACATCTCTTCTTGTCCATACCATTTTACAGTCTATATTTTCCAAATGCCAAAATTTCAGTGAATAATCCTCTTGGGGGACTGTTTGAGATGCAAGCTGTTGCAGAAAAGAAGAGAAAAGAATAGCCTGTAGGCCAGCCCACCTGTACTTTCCTTTCACTCTGTGATTTTGCTAGCTGCAAATCCAGACTAAGAATGAGCTACACAGGTTGCTAACACAACAGAAACACACCTTCTTACAAGGATATTAGCCAGCATAAGGCCCTGAATCTTAATGTTTAGCTTAAATGCTAGGTTATAAAAGGAGAATTACAAGAAGCTTTGGAGGGACACTAGATTAAGGAAGGATTTAGTCTATACTGAAAGGCATAAAAATAGGACGGCAAGTGCAAGAGTCAAAGGCAGATACTCAGGGTCTCTCACCCTTCCCCATGGAAACAGAGGAAAACACTGGCTCTAATATCTGTGTGGTCTTGAAGACAGGTCCAATATGTCAAGTATGACATGGCATAATACATATGAAAGGACTCTGCATGTTGCAATACACTGTGCAAATGAGCTAACGATACTATTATTAAATATTATTTAATTAAATTCAGAAATTCTTCTCTTAAAATTATCTTGACCAAGTCTATGTGCCCCGACATGCCGTTTTCAAATGAAAGGCAAAGGAACGTGAAAGCATCAGGCTGGCTGCCTCTGAGTGCCTGCAGGGAGGCCAATAATATGACTCTGGGATCATCATTATCTTCATAAAAAGAAAGTCTAGAGGTTGAAAAGGGGCCAGCCTCCTGGCTTCCCACTGACAAAAAGCACAAACACAAAACTCTTCTTACGCCCACAGGTCCTCACATGCCTTTCCTTGTTTACCAGAACTCAGGCCACAGGCATTTTGATAGAGGTGCCATGTCTCAGGAAAATTCTAGAAAGTGTGCAGCCCTGAGGCAGGGTGTTGGGGCCTGGGCAGAATGAAGGGAAGGCAAGAACATGTATGATGTTTCAGGGAGACTGAAAATGAGTGAGCGTTTTTGAGAGATGGAGGGAAGGAATGTAGATGTTCTGTGGGCCCCTAATTATGCGGGTTCATGTGTGGGAATACCAGCAACTCTGGAGGCAAAAGAGAGTTAAATACCTCATCGAAGAGATGATACTTCTCTAGAGGGGACAGAATGATGGAGCACCAGCAAAATAAGTGGGGAATGCTATAATTATAGATTAAGTTGGAAGAATATCTTTAAAGAAGCTTCAAAAATCATTTTCTCTAGATCTGTATCTCTCTTATCTGTGGACGGTACAGCCTCTTTCCCACAAGCAGAGATCTAGTCTTTATTTTAACAGCTGCTACCCTTTGTGCTCATACAAGGAGTTTTCACTGAATTTGTTCTAATGCTATTAAGAAAGAACAAAGGTGCCGCCCAAGCAAAGAAAATATAATTATTCCATTATACAGTTTACTTTGCCTTCCTCTGCTGTGAGAGGAATAACAAATGAAATGGTTAAACTAAAAATTCTGGCTCATGAAACACATCTCCTTCCTTTCCTAAATGGAATGTTATGATTGGAGACAAACAGATAAATAAATGCCTGAAGTTTTAAATATGCATTTCAGAGATAGCTTACAGCCTCTTCTCTCTCTCTGTCTCTCTCTTCATCGCATCAGTTCAATTCAATGCTCCAGCAACATCCAAATTCCTTCTTTAGAAAAGGACATAAATGTGTCATCAGAAACATCACTAATGGTTTGAAGAGTGTCCCTGTCCTGGCTGCAGTACAATCAGAGCCTTTAATCCCCAGAGAATGGGAGTCTTCACATCAACTCAGAAGAACCAGTGCTTTTTGAGGAAGCATAAGCATAAATGAGGCTTCCCAGGTGGCACAGTAGTAAAGAATGTGCCTGCCAATGCAGAAGACATAAGAGATACGAGTTTGATCTCTGGGTCCAGAAGATCTCCTGGAGGAAGGCACAGCAACCCATTCCAGTATTCTTGCCTGGAGAATCCCATGGACAGAGGAGCCTGGCGAGCTACAGTGCATGGATCATAGACAGTCAGGCCCAACTGAAGCAACTTGGCACAAGAATAAATGCCTCCAGGCCTCATTACCCTGTCTTCTCAGCCTGGATTTAGAACTCAAATCCAGCCTATGCTCACCTTTTTACTGTCCCTGCTACCTCCACTTCTGGCTCCCTGCTCTCCCTTCTGGTTCCAACTTTGCCATTAATTCCTTGGTGCCCACGTCAGCCATCATTAGGAGCCACTGCCTCTCTTTCTGACTCTTGACTCTTTCTGACCTTTCTCAAGTGTCAAACTCCATTAGCTCTTTGCCGACTATTTTTGCCTCCTGACAATGAGAGCTCTGCCTGCCCAGAGCAAGCAGGACTCATACATTGCAATTCTAACAGGAATTAATGTGCTGGGTGGTAGCAGCTATTCTGTTTGGAGGGTCCTGTGTTTTAAGCTACCTCACCGCTATCATACGATGGGCTCCTGGAGTATAAGAGGATTTAAGGACACAGAGAAGCATGTCAAAGCTCAAAGGAAGGAATATGTTAAAGGGCAATGGAAGCCTGGTCCAGGGAGAGAAGCATGGAAAGGGCTCATTTAACCTCAGGAAGATTTCTTCAGTATATTACAGCAAGAGAAGTTTATCCTCTCAAAGTTAAAAAAGCATCTAACCAGAATCACTGAGAATAATTGTAGTAAGTTCAGGGAAGCAACATTTAAATAAAATGGGCAGCCTCAAACGTTGATTATGGAACAAGGTATGTGAAATTAGAGTCTAAATAATCCGATATACACATAAGAAAGAGGAAGCAGTGTAAGAAAGAAAGTATATTATTTTTGTTTTCTTTGGGTTTTTTATTGATGTATAATTGATTTACAACATGTTAGTTTCTGGTGTACAGCAAAGTAATTCAGCTTTTTTTTTTCAGATTATTTTCCATTATAGGTTATTAGAAGATATTGAATATAATTCCCTGTGCTATATAGCAAGTCCTTGTTACTTCTATATTTTATGTATTGTTGTTGTTATTCCGTTGACCACTCATGTCTGACTCTTTGTGATCCCATGGACTGCAGCACGCCAGGCATCCCTGTCCCTCACTACATCCCCAAGTTCATCCAAGTTCATGTTCATTACGTCGGTGATGCCATCCAGTCATCCATCCTCTGATGCCACCCTCCCTTACATTGTGAGAGCTGGAACATAAAGAAGGCAGAGCACCAACGAATTTTATGCATGTGCCTAGTTGTTCAGTCTTGTCCAATCCTTTGTGACCCCGTGGACTGTAGCCCACCTGCCCGTGGGGATTCTCCAGGCAAGAATACTGGAGTGGGTTGCCATGCCCTCCTCCATGGGATCTTCCCAACCCAGGGATCGAACTCAGGTCTCCGACATTGCAGGCAGATTATTTACCAACTGAGCCACCAGGGAAGCCCAGGGAAGATTTGTTAATCTCATACTCCTAATTTATCTTTTCCCCATCCCTTCCCCCTTTGGTAACCATAAATTTGTTTTCTGTGTTTTTGAGTCTATTTCTATTTTGTATATAGATTCATTTGTATTATTTTTTAGATTCCACATATAAGTAATATATATAATATTTGTCTTCCTCTGTCTGACTCACTTCACTAAGTATAATACTCTCTAGGTCCATCCGTGTTGCTAAAAATGGCAGTATTTCATTCTTTTTATGACTTGGTAATATTCTCTTATGCATAAATACCATATCTTCTTAGTCCAATTGTCTGTTAATGGGCACTTGGGTGGTTTCCATGTCTTGGCTATTGTACACAGTGCTGCTGTGGAAACTAGGATGCAGGTATCTTTTCAAACTAGAGTCTTCTTCTTTTCCAGATATATGTCCAGGAGTGGGATTGTTGGTAACTTTACTTTTAATTTTTTGAGGAATCTCCATACGTTTTCTATAACGGCTGCACTGATTTACATTCCTACCAACAGTGTAGGAGGGTTTCCTCTTCTCCACATCCTCTCCAACATTTATTACTTGTACAGATGTGGTCTGTATTTGGTCATGTACAGATGTGAAAGCTAGACTAAAAAGAAGGCCGAGGACCAAAGAATTGATGCTTTAGAATTGTGGTGATAGAGAAGACTCTTGAGAGTCCCTTGAACAGCAAGGACATCAACCAGTCAATCCTAAAGGAAATCATCAGAAGGACTCAGGCTGAAGCTGAAGCTCTAACACTTTGGCCAGCTAATGCGAAAAGCCAACTCTTTGGAAAAGACCCTGATGCTGGGAAAGATTGTGGGCATGAGGAGAAGGGGGCAACAGAGGATGAGGTGGTTAGATGGCCTCACAGACTCAATGGACATGAGTCTGAGCAACCTCTGGGAGACAGTGAAAGGCAGGGAAGCCTGGAGCGCTGCAGCCACAGGGTGGCAAAGAGTCAGACGTGACTTAGTGACTGAACAACACACCACAGCTGAAATCTACCAATTTAAACGTTAAACTCATCTTTAAAGAAACCTTCACAGAAATGCCTTGATTAATATTTGATCAAATATCTAGGTATTGTGGCCTCACCAAATTGACACATAAAATTACCCATCACAACCCACCCTCTGATAATTGAGAGGCAGCATCTGGATCCCAGCACCCAAGCCTGAGTCTCTGGAAATGGCCAACTCTCTAGAAATGATCTCAAACCAAAGGGCTAAGGAATCTCCTGTCTCCACTTCTGATAGGGCAGAAATATTCTATCAGCCATGCAGTTTCCTGAACTGTGTGTGCATTTCAAAGTATAGGATCTGATATTTCAATTCAAAACACCAGACTAAGAACACTAGAAGAGGCTGGTGAAAATGTCAAGTCAACATTAGAGATAAAGAAAATATTTTATTTTATTATAAACTAATTTCTGAATAGATGTTGTCCTTCACATGTTAAAATTTCTAAGAAACTGGCCTAGTTTAGTGCTATTTACCATTTTCCAGCCTGATTATTTCTATGTGTTTGAGAAGAAAGACAGCTTGATTCCGTTGTGGGTTCAGCCTGCAAAAACCCATCAAATAAGACCCTCAGTGAGGAGAAATTATCTTGGAAAAATGAAGGTATCCTATTTTACTGCCTGCTTATGGAGCAGATAGGCAAAGTGCCCAGCAGAATACTTTGCCTGTATTCAAATGTTGAGTAAACTGGGTCAATATACTTATTTTTAGCAAGTTCTTCCATTTCTCTGTACCTTAATAAATAGGTAACTTACTACTAAAAGGCTTATCTACTACTACTACTAAGTTGCTTCAGTCATGTCCAACTCTATGCGACCCCATAGACGGCAGCCCACCAGGCTCCCCCATCCCTGGGATTCTCCAGGCAAGAACACTGGAGTGGGTTGCCATTTTCTTCTCCAATACATGAAAGTGAAAAGTGAAAGGAAAGTCGCTCAGTCATGTCCGACCCTCAGTGACCCCATGGACTGCAGCCTTCCAATCTCCTCCATCCATGGGATTTTCCAGGCAAGGGTACTGACATGGGGTGCCTATCTAGGAGTTGTCAACATATTTTATTTTTTAAATAGAATAGAAGTCACTCTGTGCAACTCATGGTTTTATTCAAAATATAAAAACTCACTAGACACTGTAGACCTTTTATTCTCACTTCAGCAATAAGTAGCCCCTGTCAATTAAACTGAACAATTGTCCATCAGACCTTAAGGAAAGCTTATATAGAATTATGGTCTGGCACCCTGACAGCAAATGTCAAAGGTTCCTTATGAAAACAAAACATTTTTACTCTTCAGAGTAAGCACTCTGAAGTAAGTAAGATGCCCTACTGAATAGTCTTGAAATGCTGAAATATATTCCTCTCTGATTCTCATGAAATAAACTGAGTAGGGTACGAGCTGATATGGAGTTGCCTCTGGCTCTGTGGGCCAGGAATGAAGAAAGCACAGTGCTGTCAACTCCACAGCTGTCGATAGTCTGCCAGTTGGGGAAACTCCCCTCTTTGGGTTCCTGACCCAGTTTGCAGAAGATGACCGTCTTTGACGCCAACAGGACCTCTCTACCTACATGAGTACAAAACATCAGTACAGTGACTGCCTGTGGCCGAATCTGGCTTTATATGTATATGACTCTAGAAGGAAGTTAACAGTTTTCAGTACCCTCCATAATTCTCAACGTTCTCTACATAGTTTGGAGGTATTGTTTCTTATTTGTTGATTGCTTTAATGATGGTGTGTATCTTCCACCCATAAATGTGGGGGCATCTCATGGTTATCCTATATAATAGTTAACTCCATGGGGGCAAATCTCCTGGAGCAGTCATTCACAAAGTACATTTCAAGGAGCACTAAGTCATCAGGAGTCAAGGTTTCTTGTGGGAAGAGGGAGAAAGGATTCTGAGATTAATTTCAGGAAAACACAATTAAATAAAGTTCAATGGTTTCCTCTTGCAGAACTTCTCAGAGAACTTAATATGCTAATGAGGATTGCCATCTGTGTGTGTGTGTGTGTGTGTGTGTGTGTATGTGTGTGTACTGTGGGTGCTGTATATATTGTGTCTGCTGCATGTGCTATGTGTGTGTTATATTATGAACGTGTTTTCTGAGTTTATACAAAGTATAAACTTGTAAAATTCTATGTGTTTAAACAACTTTTCAAATGTATTTAAGATTTTTCTGCATTTTAATAAATTAATATACTTCCAGACTAGATGACAGAGTTCCTTATAACATAGCTATTTCTGTTCATCAGAATTTTAGCTGCTTGGGGAAGGCAATGGCACCCCACCCCAGTACTTTTGCCTGGAAAATCCCATGGATGGAGGAGCCTGGTAGGCTCCAGTCCATGGGGTCGCTAAGAGTCAGACACGACTGAGCGACTTCACTTTCAGTTTTCACTTTTCACTTTCATTCATTGGAGAAGGAAATGGCAACCCACTCCAGTGTTCTTGCCTGGAGAATCCCAGGGACGAGGGAGCCTGGTGAGCTGCTGTCTGTGGGGTCGCACAGAGTCAGACATGACTGAAGCGACTTAGCAGCAGACAGCAGCCCACCAGGCTCCGCTATCCCTGGGATTCTCCAGGCAAGAACACTGGAGTGGGTTGCCACTTTCTTCTCCACTGCGTGAAAGTGAAAAGCGAAAGTAAAGTAGCTCAGTCGCAGCGGACTCTTAGTGACCCCATGGACTGCAGCCTACCAGGCTCCTCCATCCATGGGATTTTCTAGGCAAGAGTACTGGAGTGGCTTGCCATTGCCTTCTCCGAGAATTTTAGCTAGGTTTGTTTAAAAGAAACTTACAGAAACTTTAAGCAAAAAACCTAAAGTTTAATTTAAAGCTTAAAGAAGAAACTTCTATTAAGTACAAATGCCTATTAATCTGTGATCAACTTGAAAAGTGTTTGCTAAAACCTGAATATATTAGGACTTGATACTAATAAATAGAATTAAATATACTTTTTAAGACATATTTAAAAGAAATAAAGCTTGAATGAAAGCGTAGCAATCATGCCTCAAATACGAGTGCTATACACAAAATAGGGCTTCCCTGGTAGCTCAGCTGGTAAAGAATCTACCTGTAATGCAGGAGACCCTTGTTCAATTCCTAGGTTGGGAAGATCCCCTGGAAGAGGGCATAGCAGCCCACTCCAGTATTCTTGCTTGGAAAATCCCATGGACAGAAGAACCTGGTGGGCTCCATGGGGGGTCACAAAGAGTTGGACATGACTGAGCAACTAAGCACAGCACAGCATACACAAAATAAGTTATAAAATAAGAACATTTAAATATAAATGGTGAACATAAATAGAATGTATTTATTCACTTTGCCGCTGCTGCTGCTGCTAAGTCACTTCAGTCGTGTCCGACTCTGTGTGACCCCAGAGACGGCAGCCCACCAGGCTCCCCCATCCCTGGGATTCTCCAGGCAAGAATACTGGAGTGGGTTGCCATTTCCTTCTCCAATGCATGAAAGTGAAAAGTGAAAGTGAAGTCGCTCAGTCGTGTCCAACTCCTAGCAACCCCATGGACTGCAGCCTACCAGGCTCCTCCATCCATGGGATTTCCCAGGCAAGAGTACTGGAGTGGGTCGCCATTTATTCACTTTACCATAACACTAATGTTCACACTGAATAATTCCTAAAACCTTCACAATTTTTAGGTTAATTTCCAGGCATTAAGTACCTAAATAATTTTAATATTGTATCTAAGGTCTTTCTTTTCCTTTTGGAGAAGGAAATGGCAACCCACTCCTGTATTCTTGCCTGGAGAATCCTGTGGACGGAGGAGCCTGGTGGGCTGCTGTCCATAGGATCACATACAGTCGGATATGACTGAAGCAACTTAGCATGCAGCAGGCATGCAAGGTCTTTCTTTTGCTTTCTTGGCACTTTTTCCTTTTACTTGAACTT
This sequence comes from Tragelaphus eurycerus, assembly GCA_935064755.1. Lineage (NCBI taxonomy): Eukaryota > Metazoa > Chordata > Mammalia > Artiodactyla > Bovidae > Tragelaphus > Tragelaphus eurycerus. The sequence continues at coordinate 12,561,568 of CAKXYN010000069.1, forward strand.
AAGTTTTCTTTCCACAATCTCACTCACTCAACAATGATCAAATATGGTAACTTATAAAAGAAAGCATGATTACCTTGCTTAACTTTAGAAAGTCACTCAAGGTCTACCTACCATCGATCCACTACATTTTGGTTCCAAATCTTGTAGTTGAACAAGATTCAACCACTCTTTCTAAAATTTCAAAAGCTAATGGGAATTGCATTAACCATAACACCAAATGTCTTTGCTTTTAGCCAAATTATATTAATTATAAATATTCTATTTAGAATATCTCAAGATGATCAGATGCTCTAAACATCTGATTAATTAGAAATAGACAGGAAGATGAATGTTTACTTAATAAAATAATATAATGGACAAAAATATTCAAAACATGGGGTACATAGAGGAAAGAAATAATGAAAATGCTTGGCATCATGAAACTAAAAATATCCAATCTCTGTTGGCAAGAAAAAACATTTACTAAGAATGTACTATGTGTCAGGTACCATCCCAAGTGGCTTACATGCCTTATTTCATTCAATCTTTAACACCCTGAAATAAGTACTATTCTTATAGTTAAAATAAGAGGCTCAGAGATGTTAAGTAATTTCTCTAAAGCAACTTAGCAGCAGCAGCAGAAAAACTGAATAGCTAATAAATAGAAGACCTGAGATTTAAACCCACCCTATTACATACTACCCTAAGGAGACTGTATTAATTTTTGGTTACCAAGTTTGTGGCTTACAACCACTCCAATTTACCATCTCAGTTTCTGGAGGTCAGGAGACAAGACATGGTTAACCTGGATCCTTGGCCCACAGTCTTTCAAGGCTGAAATCTAGGTGTCAGCCCAGCTGTGCTCCTTTCTGGAGTTTGGGATCCTTTTCCTTATTCACGTGGGTTTGGGCAGAATTTGGTTTTGTGCAGCTATAAGACTGAGGTCTCTATTTTTTGAGCCAGGTCCACTGGCTGTCAGCTAAGGGCCGCTCTAGAGACCACCTACATTTCATTGCCATGTCGTAGCTTCCTTCTTCAAAGCCAAAGGAGAATTTCTCCTGTCTGCTGCAATGGATTCTTTACAACAGTAACATAACTGTGGGAGTGACTGACCCATCACCTTTGCCATATTTAGTTTGCTAAAACCAATTCACACACTCTACCAGCACTCAAGGGGAGGGAATTACACAAGGAGGGGATTATTGTCTTCTGCATAGGAGTCAATACTACACAGAAACATGAACACATTCAGGTTGGTCACAGCTCTAAGAATCAACCTCAACAGAAATCAAATGAGAGGTTCTAGTAGACAATGTGGAGCCTCCAGTTCTGTAAATCTCAGGACTTCTGTGTCTAGGTCGTTTTGTGTTTTCATTATTAAATAATTTGAGATCAATATGAGATGAATTCCCATAAATGAATAATATTGTTTAGAACAATAGTGACTAATTTTCTAGAGGCTAGATTCTTTGTGAATGAACTTAATTTACAATAACTAGTGAAAGTTACAGATCATTTAAACACTGAGTTTTTCAAACGAGTAATCAAATAAATCAACCCTAAGCTACAATTTTACAGTTGTTGAACTGAACTCTCTAGAATAGGTTTCCATGCCAATCTTCAGAATTGATAGGTTGTGGTGACCCAGGTGATCCACAGATATTATCACTGGTGAGATTGTCAAGTGGCATGTCCCTTCTGTAAAGTAATAGCTTTGCTAGTCAAATCCTTCAGGGTTATAAGGAGGATATGTGCACCAGTTATTAACAAACATTAAAGAGTTTTGCAGAGAAGCATGGGAAGGCTCAGCAAAAGCCAGTGGGGGAGCATTATCCATCAGCAGTGTAGATTCTCAGGACCGACTGCAATGTGCAGTTTCATTAATAGTTAGTGCCATTGGCTTACTCTTACTCCAGACAAAGCAACAACCTTCAGCTGAATGACTGGCCTTCTCTTTGATCATCTCATATTTTTTTAAAATGGGAAGTTGATTAGCATTTCACAGTTATAGAGGGACTTAATGGGTACACCCTCTCTCAGTCTTCCAAAGGTGATTGGTTCCTTCACACAGAGCCCATACAGCGTGGCTTTCAGTTTCTGGATCTGGCCCAAGTCTGATAAGTGGTAACCAGTTAATAGGAGGCTCTGTCCCTAAGAAAGAAAGAACTAGTTAATAATTATAACAATGGAAAAAAGTTGGGAGGCCATTTTTCTTAAAAGATGGATGTGTATGTGAATAGTCTTTAAAAATGTTTGAATATCTCCTCCAGACTTTGTGATTCAAATGAGGGACATATATATCAAACACTATAAAAATATTTAATCTCTTTGACTCTTGAAAATTTACTCTATAGAGAAATAACATGAGAAAAAATATATATCTGAAAATGTGTTATAGTGTTATCTATGGCAACCCACTCCAGTACTCTTGCCTGGAAAATCCCATGGACGCAGGAGCCTGGTAGGCTGCAGTCCATGGGGTCGCTAAGGGTCAGACATGACTGAAGCGACTTCACTTTCACTTTTCACTTTCATGCATTGGAGAAGGAAATGGCAACCCACTCCAGTGTTCTTGCCTGGAGAATCCCAGGGACGGGGGACCCTGGTGGGCTGCCATCTATGGGGTCACACAGAGTCGGACATGACTGAAGCAACTTAGCATAATATCCCTGGGCTTTCCTGGTGGCTCAGTAAAGAATGCACCTGCAATGCAGGAGACCCAGGTTCCATCCCTGGGTAAGAATGATCCCCTGGAGAAGGGAATGGCCCACTCCAGTATTCTTGCCTGGAGAATTCCATGGACAGAGGAGCCTGGCGGGCTACAGTCCACTGGGTCACAAAGAGTTGGATATCACTGAGCAACTAACACTTTCACTTTTTTTTCATAATATTCGCAAATTAGAAACTATTTAAATGACCTATAATACAGGATCAGTGAAGAAAGTTAACATTTCTATCATCAGCCATTAACGATAACTATGAAACTATGCAAAACTTGAGAGGAAAAGGTAAATTAACTCCTAAGTAGGAGAAGGAAATGGCAACCCATTCCAGTGTTCTTGCCTGGAGAATCCCAGGGATGGCAGAGCCTGGTGGGCTGCCATCTATGGGGTCGCACAGAGTCGGACACGACTGAAGCAACTTAGCAGCAGCAGGAAAAAATATAGATACATGTGTGTGTGTTAATAGTACTTATAATTAGTAAAAGCATGACGATACAGAGTTGGGAATCATCATTGGATTCTCTGAAGCCACAGAAACATGTAGTATGAGAAGAGGGGAGAACCAAGGACAGACTCTTGGGAAATAGGATTAAGGGATAGTCTATACTATGGACTGAATCGTGTCCTCCACAAAAGTCATATGTTGAAGCCCTAATCCCCAGTGTTATTGTTTTGGGGGATGGAGACTTTTGGAGGTACTTAGGTTTAGATAAGGTGATACAGGTGGGGCTCTCATGATGAAATTAGTGTCCTTATAAGGAGGGATAACAAAGAGCTTGCTTGCTCTCTCTCCACCATGTGAGGCCACAGGAAGATGGTGGCCATCTACAAGCGAAGAGAGTCCTCACCAGAAATTGAGCATACTGATGCCTTGATCTTTGGCTTCTAGCCTCCAGAACTATGAAAAAATAGATTTCAGTCATTTAACTCATCCAGTCAATGGTATTTTGTTATGGCAGACCAAGCAGACTAATAACAGTTAGGAAAAAGGTATCCCTTATAGAGAAGAAGAGAAAAGAAGTCTTGAGATTTGGAACTAGGACTCCAGCTAATGATTAAAAAAAGTAACTAGTGTGGTGGGTGGGGGGCAGAGGTGGCTGTTGGAGGAGGGAGAAGGAGAGAGAGAGAATGAACATGAACCTGAAGGAGAAAAAAAGTATTTGCTTTTTGGAAGAGAAGATATCCTGCAAATTAATGGGGAGGGAAAATGTTTCAAGAAATAGGTAGTCAAAAATATCAGAGTTTAGGGCTTCCCTGGTAACTCAGTGATAAAGAATCTGCCTGCTAGTGCAGAGGGACACGAGTTCAATTCCTGGTCTGGGAAGATCCCACATACCTCAGAGAAACTCTTGCGCCTATGCTCTAGAGATCGGGAGCCACAACTACTGAGTCCACATGCTGCAGCCACTGAAGCTCATGTGCCCCAGAGCCTGTGCTCTGCAATAGGTGCAAAAAAGAAGACACCGCAATGAGAAGCCTGCACACGGCTACGAGAGAGTAGCCCCTCCTCACAGCAACTACAGTAGAGTATGTACAGCAACAAAGACCAGCACAGCCAGAAATAAATAAATAAATAATTTTTAAAAAAAACATAAAATATATCAGAGTTTATTTCTCAACAAGAAAGCAGTTTTCTTTTTTTTTTTTTTTCTTCATTTGACCAAGTTAAAAGTCAGATTGTGATGAGCTGAAATGTACTTAGGAGAAGAGGAGGGACACAGAACAACTACAAATAACACTTTCAAGTGAGTTGGCTATAAAGGGAGAACAGAGATAAAGTAGTTGGTGGAGGGTAACCAGAGAACAAAGGAACATACTTTATGATGAAAGAGATGATAACTTTTAGATGTTTCTAATAAGGACCCAACAGAGGAGAATGTTCAAAGACACTAGAAGAGGAGGCATAACTGCAGGAATGTGTTCCTTGAAAAGACAGCCGGGGGTTGTGGTCCCAGATGGAAGAAGCTTGCTATGGGCAGGAGGAGACACACTTTCTCACTATGACAGGAAGGGAGAAAAAAGCATGAATTTGGACACAGGTTAGTTTGCAGGTGCGTGTCAGAAAGCTGAGGAAGTGTCTGTTCAGTGGTTTCTATTTTATCTGTGAAGCAGAAGGTAAAATTTACTTAGACTCTGGGAGAGGAAATATGACAAAATATAAAGAGTGTAGAAAAAAATTTAATTGAGCACTGTGAAGAGTAGGGGAGAGAGCCAACCATGAAGGAAACCATGAAGGAAAATTACCAGGCAGTGTGGGGCTAGAATAAGATTAGAGTGCATAAAATAAATGAGTAATGGTATCTATCTCTGTGGTTAGCGATGTCTCTTCAGCAGGCCAGACACATGCACAGAACTGACAGATCTTAGGACTGGCTTAGGATGGGAAACTCAGTGGTGTATCAGCTGGGGATCTGGTGTTACTGTTCACTAAAACTCTGACTCAACCCTTGCTAATGCTAAGTCTCTTCAGTCGTGTACGACTCTGTGCAACCCCATAGATGGCAGCCCACCAGGCTCCGCTGTCCCTGGGATTCTCCAGGCAAGAACACTGGAGTGGGTTGCCATTTCCTTCTCCAATGCATGAAAGTAAAAAGTGAAAGTGAAGTCGCTCAGTCGTGTCCGACTCTTAGCAACCCAATGGACTGCAGCCTACCAGGCTCCTCGGTCCATGGGATTTGCCAGGCAAGAGTACTGGAGTGGAGTGCCATGGCCTTCTTCAACTCAACCCTTACTTAGCTGATATTTAACACAAATGAACTAGGGCATCCTTTCCTTCAAGTTTCCTTCACAAATTAAAAAAAAATTTTGAATGAATAACATTTCCTTGTTAATTCAGTATGGACCAACACTACTAAATTGCAAGAAGTTGAGAAAAAAATAGAAAATGGCATATTCATAATCATTCACTCATCTGAAATATTTATTTACTTCTCAGTCTGTCCAAGGTACTGTTCCAGGCATGAAGGACACATTAATGAATAAGAAATTGCTTTCTTTTTGGTGGGTAAAGACAGGTACTAATCAAATAAAAAAATAAAATGCCTTGCATGCTGTTATGGACTGAATTGTCTTCCCCAAAAAAAGATATGTTGAATCCCTAATTCAGAATGTGAACTTATTTGGAAATACGATCATCGCAGATGGAATTAGTTACATTAAATTGTGGTCATATTGCAGAAAAGTTTGCCTTATAGTCTAATACAAAGGTTACCTTTATATGAAGAGCAGAGAGACATAAAAGGAAGACAGCCGTGTGAAGGTGAAGGCAGAGATTGGAATGAGGCATTTATCAACCATGAAATAACAAGGACTGCTGACCATCACCAGCAGCTAGGACAGAGACAATGAACAGATACTTTCTCAGACCCTTGGAAGGATCCACCTCTGCCCACACCTTGATTCTAGACTTCTAGTCTCTAGAACTGGGAAAGAATAAATTCACACTTTGCAAGCCACCCAGTTTGTGCTACTTTATTAAAGCAGCCTTAGGAAACTAATACAAATGCTAACTAGATAAGGCAATATGGAGAAAATAAAAACAAATATGAGTGTGGGGAGGAGGTATTGGGGAGAGAGAATGCTGTATATAAATATAACTCAGGGAGAGCTTCACAAGTGAGATGGTATTTGAACAGAAATGTGAAGCAAAGGAAAACCGACAGGCAGCTCTCTGGGGGGAAATCTATCCAGTTAGGACACAATCAAACAAAGCTACAGGGGGAACAGCAGGCTAGACGCCAGTGTGGGTAGAGCAGAGTGGATGAGGGCCAGCGGGGTGGGGATGCAGGCAGTGATGGAACATGGAAGTGTTTAACTAGAAGTGAGATTAGAATCCTTTTGAGTAAACTGGCATGAAGCCAGGATAGAATCAGGATGAAGACCCCTTAGGTGGCTACTGAAATCATCCAATCAAGAGATGCAGATGATGTGAGCCAGGGTGATTGCAGTAAAGGTGAAACAAGAGGTGACTTTCATCTGATTCTGGACAACTTGAAAGGCAGAATGAACTGGAGAAATGGTAGGAATTTTTTTCTTTATCAAGAGAGATTTTATAGAAATTCAGAAATCATTTTTTAAAATAACAAGGTGTCACAATAAAATGCATTCACCAGATTACATATGAGGATGCAGAAAATTTTTAAAAATAAACATTCTGATGATAAATGCCTCACTCCAATCTCTGCCTTGACCTTCACACGGCTGTCTTCCTCCTGTGTCTCTCTGCTCTTCATGTAAAGATAACCTTTGTATTAGACTAAAGGCAAACTTTTCTGTAATATCACAATTTAATGTAACTAATTCCATCTGCAAATGCAAATTACTTTTGGATGGTTTCTTTTATAACTATGTAAAATACTCCTGGGCATATATTTGGAGAAAAATATAATTTGAAAAGATACACACACCACAGTATATAGTATTAGTATGTATAATAACCAAGACATGGAAGCAACCTAATTGTCCATCAACAAATGAATTGATAAAGAAGAGGTAGTATGTGTATATATATTTATATATATTAACAATAGAATACTACCAAGCCACAAAAAGAATGAAATAATGCCTTTTGCAGCAACACAGATAAACCTAAAGATTATCATACTAAGTGAAGTAAGCCAAAGATAAATATCATATAACACTGCTTATATGTGGAATCTAAAAGAAAAAAAGGATACAAATGAACGTACTTGAAAAACAGAAACAGACTCACAGACAGGGAAAACAAACTTATGAGTACTAAAAGGGGTGGGGGCAGAGGGATAAATTAGGAGTTTGGGATTAACATATACACACTACTATATATAAATTAGATGACCGACAAGAACCTACTGCATAGCACAGAGAACTATACTCAATATCCTATAATAGTCTATAAGGGAAAAGAATGCAAAAAAGTATATATATATATATATATATATATATATATATATATATATATATATGGACAACATCCCATGAACAGAGGAGCCTGGTGGGCTATAGTCCATGGGGTCGCAAAGAGTTGGTCACAACCGAATAACTAACACTTTTATTGTCCTACATTTTTATAAATATATATAAACCACTTTACTATATGCTTGAAACTAACACAATACTGCAAATAAACTATATTTCAATAAAACTTTTACAAAATGAAATAGAAAGTAAATAGTAACTCTGTTTACTACTGCTGTTTGTTTTTATGCACGCAAGCTAAAAGGTTTACCCTTAAAAGAGAAGATGCCCACACCAATTACTTATATCACATTAAGTCAAACCACACAATTTGAGCTTGTGTAACATGGCAAATCTAACACATGTGAAAACTAATCCCAGCATCAAGAAATCAGATTATTACTATCAAGAAATAATGATAGATGACTTTTCAACATGAGAGGTTATTTTTCAGAAGAAAAGCAATCTGATTGAACGTGTACAGCTGTCCATATCCAAGGACTGCTTTTCCTCAGGTGATTTATTAGTGTCTGGTCCTCATCTCAGCTTGACATTATTTCCTCCTCTAGCTTTGGTCTTTTTTTTCCTTCCAGTTTCATTGAGATGGAATCGACATACAGCGTTATATAAGTTTAAGGTGAACAGCATAATGATTGGATTTACATCCATCGTGAAATGATACCCACAAGAATTTCAAGGATGGCAGGATTTGCAGAAGTGTTGGCTGTGTGATATAAGAGAAAAGAGTCAGAGAAAACTTCAGACGTGGTGTGAACATCTCAAGGATGAGTTGCCATTTGCCAAGAAGGGGAACCTGGGGTGCATATTCATTAGGAGTTTAGCTTTGCATGCTAAGTTGCTTCAGTCATGTCCAACTCTTTGTGACCCCATGGACTGTAGCCCAGCAGGCTCCTCTGTCCATGAGATTCTCCAGGCAAGAATACTACAATGAGTTGCCATGACCTCCTCCAGGGGATCTTCCTGACCCAGGGATCAAACCCTCATCTCTTATACCTTCTGCATTGGCAGGCAGGTTCTTAGGCATAATACATTATGACTATTAGTTATCTAAGTGGAGGTAGCAAATAGGCAGCTGTACATGTGTCTAGTGTTGAGGCTAGAATTTGGGAGTTGGCATTGGATCGATGGTATCTGAAGCCATGGTACCTGATGGGACCACCTAGCAAAGGAGGGAGCCTGAGGCCTTAGGACTGAGTTTGGGGGCACCTCCCACGGGTAGACATTAGAGAGATGAAGAGCTTCCACTAAAGAGATTTAGAAGATTCTCATTACAACTGAAAGAGAAATGCCCCAGCCAAATTAAGAAAACGTTTCAAAAAGAGAAAAATAATATATTTTAATCTTAATGTTACAGAAACAGGATGATGTAATGTAAAGTGAAAAAAATCTAGGACTCCAAACTGTATAAAGCAAAATCTTAATTTTGCATAAAGAAACATGTTTAAGCCTAGAAAAACAGACTGAAAAAAATATAGCAATGTAAACAGTTATTTCTGACTTTTTACTTTAGGATGGTATTTGCTTTCTGCCTTTATAGCAATTTTCAAGTTTTCTACTGTGAATTTATTCTTTTAATAAAATTATATGCAAATTTTCAAAAAATCATTATAGCAAAGACCTTTGGATTCAGTCTTTTAAAAGTAAAAATATGTAACACTTGCAAAATCTTTAAAGCAAGACAATCTAGTGTTGACATATGTTCTCAGAAAAAAAGCAGTAAAGTATTCAAATTTTTTTCTTTCACTTTTACTTGCATTGCAAGTATCTCCTCCCAGAAAGAAGCGATGTAATTAAAATAATATTTGCTGATTTTTATTCATTTAAAGAATCACCTCTATAGACATGGAGAAGTTGGGTTTCTATTTTTAAATGTTAGGGTTTTAGTGAAATAAGTCAGAAAAAGACAAATACTGTATGATATCATCTATGGAATCTAAAAACCAAACTGTTAGGTGCAGAGAATAGATTGGTGGCTGCGAAGTGGTAGAAGTGCGCTAAATGGATGAAGGGAGTCAAAAGGTACAAAATTCCAGTTATAAGATAAACAAGTCCTGGGGATATAATGTACACCATGATGACTACCGTTAACAAGACTGTACTGTACATTTGAAAACTGTTAAAAGAGGAGATCTTAAAAGTTCTCATCACAAGGAAAAAACTGTAATTATGTGAGTTGATGAATATTAACTAGACAGAGTAGTGATCATTTTGCAATATATACATATATCTAATCATCATGTTGTACACTTTAAAATTATACAATGTTATTTGTCAATTACATCTAAATAAAACTGGAAAAGAAAAAAAATTAAAGCAAAAAATAAATGTTAGAATTTCAATGTAGCCTTGAACAGGACACTTAATAGGTCTGTATCCTGGTTTCCTTGTCTGTTAAATGAGATGATGGACTCTCCCTACTCCATAGTGTGGTTCTAAGACCATTCAGTTCAGTTCAGTCGCTCAGTTGTGTCCAACTCTTTGCGACCCCATGAATCACAGCACACCAGGCCTCCCTGTCCATCACCAGCTCCCGGAGTTCACTCAGACTCAACGTCCATCGAGTCAGTGATGCCATCCAGCCATCTCATCCTCTGTCGTCCCCTTCTCCTCCTGCCCCCAATCCCTCCCAGCATCAGTCTTTTCCAATGAGTCAACTGTTCTCATGAGGTGGCCAAAATACTGGAGTTTGAGCTTTAGCATCATTCCTTCCAAAGAAATCCCAGGGCTGATCTCCTTCACAATGGACCGGTTGGATCTCCTTGCAGTCCAAGGGACTCTCAAGAGTCTTCTCCAACACCACAGTTCAGAAGCATCAATTCTTTGGTGCTCAGCCTTCTTCACAGTCCAGCTCTCACATCCATACATGACCACTAGAAAAACCATAGCCTTGACTAGGCGAACGTTTGTTGGCAAAGTAATGTCTCTGCTTTTGAATATGCTATCTAGGTTGGTCATAACTTTCCTTCCAAGGAGCAAGCGTCTTCCAATTTCATGGCTGCAGTCACCATCTGCAGTGATTTTGGGAGCCCCAAAAAATAAAGTCTGACACTGTTTCCACTGTTTCTCCATCTATTTCCCATGTAGTGATGGGACCAGATGCCATGATCTTCGTTTTCTGAATGTTGAGTTTTAAGTCAACTTTTTCACTCTCCACTTTCACCTTCATCAAGAGGCTTTTTAGTTCCTCTTCACTTTCTGCCATAAGGGTGGTGTCATCTGCTTATCTGAGGTTATTGATATTTCTCCTGACAATCTTGATTCCAACTTGTGTTTCTTCCAGTCCAGCGTTTCTCATGATGTACTCTGCATAGAAGTTAAATAAACAGGGTGACAATATACAGCCTTAACGTACTCCTTTTCCTATTTGGAACCAGTCTGTTGTTCCATGTCCAGTTCTAACTGTTGCTTCCTGACCTGCATCCAGATTTCTCAAGAGGCAGGTCAGATGGTCTGGTATTCCCATCTCTTTCAGAATTTTCCACAGTTTATTGTGATCCACACAGTTAAAGGCTTTGGCATAGTCAATAAAGCAGAAATAGATGCTTTTCTGGAACTCTCTTGCTTTTTCCATGATCCAGCAGATGTTGGCAATTTGATCTCTGGTTCCTCTAAGACCTCTAAGACCATTAGACTAAGTTAAACTAGACACAGTGTGGTTGTGAGACTGAAGAGAGATGGGAGGTGGGGGGTGACTCTTAACCAGCCCCCATCTAGGTTCCGCCTTCACTACCAGCAGCCAGCCCCAGCAGCAACAGACAGCTTCCATCAGGTGGCTTGCTTTTAATGCCTGTATGTGGCCACACTACCTCTGCCAATAGGCCTCAAGGGCACAGCTCCTAATTGGCAGGAGAAGGACAGGGTGGTTTCCAGCCAGGCCCTAGAGTTTCAGATTTACTTTCTGAAGCTGAGAGTGAGACAGGAGCCATTACCCTGTTATTACCCTGATGGGGGCAGTGGTGGAGTTGAGCTCTGTCTACCCTGAGGCCGTGCCTGGCTGGGCATGTGCTGCAAGCCTCTGTGAACAGCTTCACATAACAACATCTAATGTCTCCAAATGCCACAAGCAATTGAGGGCAGTCTGGACTTAGAAGGCTGCATCTCTTTATTTTATTTTACTCTTTATTGAAATATAGTTGATATACAATGTTGTGTTAATTTCTGCTGTGCAGAAAAGTGATTCTGTTATGTATATATATACATACACACACACATTCTTTCTTATTCTTTTCCTTTATGGTTTACCATAGGATTTGAATATAGTTCTCTGTACTATACAGTAGAACCTTGTTGATGCCAATCTCTTTAAACAAATAGTTTATCACTGATTCTTTTAGCAAAAACAACAAAAACAAAAAACAGCGTAGGGGAGAGGAGATGAGGTCCTCTAACAGAAATGACATGTAGAGGTATGAAAGTTTCAAACATACTATTTCCTTCTAAAGTTAATTTGTTGATGAAACATGCACACAGCTCAAGAACAAACACAACACAGACCTGGTCTCCACTCTAGGAATTTGAAATAAGGTTAGATTTCTGTTCCCTAGACTAGAAGCTGAAAGTCCCCCCCACCCCACCCCCACCTCTCACCCCTCTGGATAGCCGGGCAATAAGCAGAAGATGAGCCTTTTATTTCTCTTAAGGTGTAGGGTACCTGGGAAGACATTTTCACTCCCAGGAGAAGGAGATGAGATTTGGGATCTACAGTGCAATCAGGCACCTGTAGATCCTGCATGAGTGAGGTAACCATTTGGAAACCCAGCTCATTTCCCATTTCTGTAAATCTGGCTAATCACAGACACTCTCGGGGTTACTATGCCACTGAGATGCAATAAATATGGCTGGATGTTTGGCTCACGTTTTCCATGTGCCTATCCTACACCAGCAGAGCCATTGCCCATGTGCCTCGTCCAGCCACTCCTCAGGTCCTCTCCTCACCACACACCCACCCCCACACCGCCCACTTTGAGCAGCTCACAGCCTTCAACTTCAATTTTCAATCTTCGGCTCAGTAACAGTATGAACGACCCACTGCTGCTACCTTAAAAAACCTTTCCTCATTATTCCTGCTTCTCCACTCACTGAACGCCTGCCAGCATCCTAGCTAATCGCCTCTTCAGCACTTGGGAATTCTGAATCAATCTGCAATTCCTCATCCTAGAATCCTTCCCCAAGAGTTCTGATCACATGTGAAACAAGTTTAGCCATTGTGCAAATCAGTTCTGTGGCCAAGTTCCTAATAAAAAGTCTAACAAAAGCCAAGGGTGGGACTGGGAGAAAGAAATGAGTGTGACAGCCTGTGGAGAGGGGCAGAGAAGGAAGGCTGTGTGATCCAGAGGAAAAACGCTGGACAGGAGTCGGGAGACCTTGGGTCCAGCCCCAGCTCTGCCCTTGAGTTCTGCGGCTGCAGGTCACACACTCCCCATCTATGGGCCTCAGTCTTCTCACATATGAGTCAGGAGGTCAGGAGCTGCCACAATTCACTCCCTCTCCCTTTGCCCATGGCAAACATCCCTGATCAATCAGTACACTCTTTCATGTGGAACCCAGACTCCACGCAGCCACCATCAAACCAGTGCAGTTGGTACGGGAGACAAAAACATCTTTGCAATCCCTGTGCTTCAGTCTAAAATCTCCCTTATTCTTTGACTAGTCTCTGCCTCTATGACATGGATGGCCTCAAAGGATAGGTTTGCTCACTGCCTAGCAGCACCAGGAAGTTGAGCATCATGACTTTCCTAGAAAGCAGTCATGCACACCTATAGTCCAGTGACCTTTATCACTGCAGCTCTGGGCAGACTAGGGATGGGTCCTGCCAGTGTGCCATGTGGAAGAAAACCAATCGTAACTATAACCCACAGCTGGGTGGAGCTTTGCCCCAACCATGTCCATGCAGGGGGCAGTGCTGGCCCTTTAAGACCTGACATTGACTTTTGGTTGGAATTTCCAAAGAACATATCCCATGAGCCTCGCTTCACCATGGATAATCAGACTAATTCCACAGATTCTGCTGTGCCAAGTCTTTCCTTACTTGCTAGCTTCAATGTCTGCTTTGGCCTCCTGCCCTGCCTGGGAAGCTCTGGCCACTTCCACCGTAGATTCCACAGCCCATGACCTTGACTCAACTCTGTATCTGGCTCCAGTCATCTTGGGCTGATCTGGTGCCTCTCTCCCCAGCCAGCGAGGGCCTAGAAGCCCCAAAGTTGCTCTGCACTGCCCCATCTTCCCTGAGCATCCAACTCAAATGCAGATTCTGAACTGACTCTTCTCAAATGTATCTGACTTCATATCATTTTTCCCATGAGCATGCAAGTGACACCCAGCTTAGGGAGGCTCCTAGCCCTGCTGGATCCATGAAATGGTATTGTCTCTGCTACTCAACTGCCTTCAATAGCTTCTGTAATTCTCTTTTCTCATCCACATTCGTCTACCTGCTTCTAAGGTCCTTGGTGACCCAGCCCATCCTAGGTACCACCCAGCACACCTTCCCACCCCCCAACTCAAGTCACTCAGGTCTTCTTACTGTACCATCAGCCCCCAAGCCCACTTATACTTCTAGCCACCAGATATTATATTCTCCTTGCCAGGCCTGTCCTGTCCTCTTTCTTCAAGTCCAAATCTACCAATTTTTCACAATCCAGCTTACATTTACCTCAGGAAATCTAATACCCAATTATATGTTATATCACAGGATCCATAAATGTTTTGTCAGTGTTGGCCTTTACTTATCAAGGATAGTGAAAAATTTTGGAGGATGAGAATCTGCCACAGGACCTAGGTATCTCTCAGTGGTGATATAACAAATCAATAAACACATTACTGGGCACCTGTTCTATGTTCAGAATTTCTCAGCAAAATTTATTTGCCAATTCATTGTTCTAACCAAGTAAATCTACTCAGATGCATCAAATTCTTACCCTTTTATGTCCAACCTGGACCATTACAGATCCTTCCCTCTCTGAATTAAAAAAAAAAAAAGTTAGATTATATGCCAAAGCCCAAGAACGTATTTGTCGATTAGGCTTCAGTGAGGTGTGCATGCATGCTCAATCATGTCCAACTCTGCGACCCTTTGGATTGTAGCCTGCCAGATTCCTCTGTCCATGGAATTTTCCAGGAAAGATTACTGGAATGGATTGCCACTTCCTTCTCCAGGGCCTCTTCCTCACTTAAGGATTGAACCCATGTCTCTTGCGTCTCCTGCATTGGCAGTCAGGTTCTTAACCATCTGAGCCACCGGGGAAGCCCATAGACTTCAGCAGTGGTTTAAGTACAAAGAGTCATCTGGAGTATTTTCTAGAAAAGCAGATTTGCCAACTGCATTGACAGAGTTTCTCAATCAGGAAGTCTAGGATGAGACCTAAAATGCACATTTTAACAAATGGTCTAGGTAATTGTGAAGTAGACAGTTTCCCCTACTCTAAGGAAAACTGGGCTCTGGGAACCTCACTTTCCAGAGACATGCTGCAGTGTGTGGGCGAAGGCAGGCAAGGGCCCACCACCCCTAACAAGTCTATCCAGGTGGCCTCTGGCTGAGAACTTCCTCAGTCAACTCCGTGGTTTTAGTCCAACTCTGGTTACCAAATCTCTGAGCTCTTTAGCCAAAAGACCATTTGGCCTTGGAGGATCATTTTTATCTGCTGCAGCAATCTCCCTCCCAAAGGCCTCCATTTGCCCTGTCCTTGCTGAAGAAATCAAATCATCATGCCAGCACTCTCACTCAACCAGCAGCAGTCCTGGGCTCACAGGTTGTTTTAGCTCCTGCTATGAATCAGAATGGATTTATGAATAGCTTGGAACAGGCTTGTCACATCTTGTTTCAGACTTTCTTTAGCTCATAGTTTTCCTTATTTGGCCCTTCCAGTACTTATACCTCCATTTATTTTAAAGGTTTTAAGTCTGGAATATCACATATGCAGCTTTATAGAGAATCTGGCCTCTCAAAATTGACATCTCAGTAAGCTCTCAAATTTACAGCCCCATGGTCAAAAGCAAGGGAACAGAGAAACCTTCTAAGCAGGGCAGAGCTAAGTAGGGCATCTCAGCTCCCCTAGATCCTACTGGCACCTGGTTGAGTAACCTTTCTGCGTGTCTTAGCATGTTGTATATGGAGGCCTGAGGCCAAGCAGTTTTCCACAACAACTTTTGTAGGATTATTAGCACTTAGTCTGTTGGCATCTGAGAACTTTGTAGGGTAAACAACTGTTCTCTCTTCCTCCAAAGCTTGATTCCACTCTGGGGTTTGCATAAACACGTGCAATGTGTTTACTGAAAAACTGGTTTTTGCTTTCCTGCAGGTGTGCAGGGTTTCTGAGCTGGAGGGTGGGCGGGTCGTAGAATGGGAAGAGTGTCTGGGAAGACTGAGAGTAAGGACGTTCCGTGCGTTGGAAGAAGGGAAACAAATGGGTGCCTGCCCATTCCTGCACTTGGCCCTATTCAGTTGCCTTCACTAGACCCATGCAGGCCTTAAGCAAAGTCATTTCATGCAACTGATTGGCTTATATTGAATTCTCTTTCAACTCACCTCAAGCATGAGAAGAGTTACCTTTCATTGAACTTCACTAAGCCTCTTTTAAATTATGGTTCTCCCTTCAAAATGATAGCTGTGGCATTAAAGCCTAAAGATGCAGTTACTTTGATCACCATTCAATAGCAGGTCAGAGACTGAGTCAATCAACTGGGGTGAAGAGCACCCACTTGGGTATCAGTGGATTGGGCACCATCCAGAGGTACCTACCTCTTGGGATGCAAACATCATGAGTGGAGGGGCAGCAGGGCATGTGGACAGTAGAGAAGAGCACAGGGGCCACAGTGGGGCAGCCTAAGAGCAAATCCTATCTCCACTACCTTGAACCATCTCACTTTGGGCAGTTTATCTGACTGCCTTGTGCTTAAGTTTCCTTGTCTGTGATGTTGGGATAACAATAGAATAACTTTTTTTTTTTTTTTGGCTGCACAATGCATCATGTGGGATCTGAGTTCCCTGTGCTACATACTCAGTCACTTCAGTCATGTCCAACTCTTTGCAACCCCATGGACTGTAGCCTGCCAGGCTCCTCTGTCCATAGGTTTTTCCCAGAAAAAACACTGGAGTGATTTGCCATGTCCTGCTCCAGGGGATCTTCCCCAACCCAGGAATCAAGCCCATGTTTCCTGTGTCTCCTGCACTGCAGGTGGGTTCTTTACCTGTTGAGCCGTCAGAGAAGCCCCCGTAGTCCCTGACCAGGGATCAAACCCACGCCCCTGCACTAGAAGCACAGAGTCATAACCACCTGACTGCCCAGGAAGTCCTAAAACAGGAATAACTTTAACGGACAGCTGTGACTATTAAATGAGCTAACCTACATAAAAACATTCATTAAAAATGTCTGTTAAATATTTTTATGTGTGTGTGTTAGTTGTTCAGTCATGTCCGACTCTTTGTAACCCCATGATCTGTCCATGGAATTCTCTAGGCAAGAATACCATAGTGGGTTGCCATTCCCTTATCCAGGGGATTTTCCTGGCCCAGGGATCGAACCCAGTCTCCTGCATTGCAGGCAGATTCTTTGCTGTCTGAGCTACAATGAGCTCATCGTGTCTGTTGTATAATACTGATCTTTGACTCTTAACGAATATGGATGCAGGATTTAGTCTTCATGATAAGTGTCTTCTGAAGATGTTAAAAGGGGCCAGGCTTCAGAGGCTGGCAGTCTCCTGACACAGGGACACAGGCAGCAAGCAGTGTGCTTGGGCACAGCTGTGCCTGTGACCACTGCCCACCAGTAATGCTCAGATTGGCTGAGGGAGACACCCAATGAGATGCATCTTGGCCTCTACCTTGGGCAAAGTAAAGAGAAAGCCTTTCTCCACTCCTGCTTTCATTCTCATTTCATGAAAGAATTTAAGATCTTCATTGAATTTCTTGAGTGTACATAAAGTTCTTACCTCACAGAACTAATCTACCTCACAGAACTTATTATTACTGTTAATATTAACAGTACATGTTAAGTAATACTTCTCTAAGCCTATTTTATATTTATCTTAGCTTTTTCTCATATAACCCAATGAAATGAGTCCTGTTATCATCCCATTTTACAGAGAAAACAGAAAGGTCACTTGCCCAAGGCCAGCAGTTTAGGAAGGACTTTCCAACTCCAGTGCCCATGCTGCAAAGTCATACCTTGCCTTAACCAACCCACTCTCTTCCTGACTCACTTTAGTATTTGATTTATTTTTATCAACATTTGCTAAGAAGAGCAAGTGAATAATGAAAAATGCTAGTGAACTTCCATTTTAACAAAGTTGTATCCAGCACTTACCCATGAACCGAGTTACAAATCACTCTATTGGAACTAGAGATGAAGAGGGGAGGGGCAGACACGCAGCCCCTGTCCCAATGAATGTCCAGTCTCCTTAATGGTAGGGTGAGTGAGGGAAAGAGCTCAGGAAATAAAAATAGGGGAATATAAGGGAGGGAGAGGAAGGGAGGGGATGTCTAGGCGAGGACAGAGGTGTGTTGGCATAATTTGGCTGCACAAGGAAAGTTAGTGTGTCTTTTTCTCTTTCATAGGAAACAGAGAAAACAAGCTCATTGCTCAGCAAGCCAGATGGAGAGGTAAGAGTCCACTACCTAACTCTGAAGCCCACACTCTTCCCCGCTGCATCGTCAATCTCCTGGAGCCTGAGAATGTGGTTGAAGGCCATGTCCTCAAGAGCCTGAATATTGCTCTAAGAAGCTTGGGCTTTATTCTCTAATGGATGGAAGCACCCCCAGACCCCCTTGGATCTTAATTTAAGAGCATCATCCAGGGACTCCCTTGCAGGAGCTGAATCCCATTGGCTTCCTATCTGTGCCTACATCAACTCCCCCAACCCCAGGGGTGTCCAGTGAGCCAATCAACCACTTCTTTCATATTTTTATGCAAACACAGCAGCTGGAATTGCTGCACCTGCAGCCCCCGCTGTTTAACACACGATAAAAGGATCAAAGCCTGGAAAATGACTTCAGACTATAATTTAAGATAATTATGATTTTTTAACCTAAATTACATTTTAACATTTCATAACAGAGCTGTCAAGATTCTATCTATCAAAACTCTATCAAGCAAACAAAAGAGGATAATTATATTTTCAGACACATGTAGTCATCACTCTGGTTTCTCATAGAAAGACTGCTGTCTTCCTTCACATTCACATTTTCAAATGCTCTTCCTCTTTCCCACCCACCTTTGGAGTCTGAGACTATACACTCTTAAACAAGTGGGAAAATATGCCAAAAGAGTCTATAACTCAGGGCATAAAAGCATTTCTCAGAAGCAGCAGCTCTGATGAGAAGTGCCTCAAAAGGAAATACCCTCGAGTTGGTAGGGGCATCCCGTGTCACTAAATAAGACCCTGATTGGTGATGGGAGAAGGCAGGATATTAAACTCCCCAAATCAAAGAGAACAATGAAATGCCAAAACACTTCCTCCTAAGAAGCTGAATTTGCTTTCATCCTGACCCATTTGGATTAGGGAGCTCGTTCTAAGATCTTTGAGATACGGAGGGAAGAATACTAACTGTATCAACATTGTTGGTCCTCCCTGGACCATGATGAAACAGAAATGTGGTTTTGAAAGGTTGTTGCTGAGCTGTGAAAGACACCTTGTTTCTTAGCCTCCGGAGGAGAGGAATTCAAGCCGGGACAAGTGACGAGGCTTGATCACTCAGAGCTTTTGTGTAATAAAGTTTTATTAAAGTATAAAAGAGATAGACAAAGCTTCTGACATAGACATCATTCTCCCCCCTGCTAGTCTTTAGCTGGATGTTTTATGTCCATTGCTAAGTCACTTCAGTCGTGTCCCACTCTGTGTGACCCCGTGGACGGCAGCCCACCAGGCTCCCCCGTCCCTGGGATTCTCCAGGCAAGAACACTGGAGTAGGTTGCCGTTTCCTTCTCCAATGCATGAAAGTGAAAAGTGAAAGTGAAGTCGTAATCAGATAAGAGAGACACCTCAAGGCTGATGGGGTTTCACTAGGCCCCTCTCCCACAATATGCATTTTTGAGATAGGATGGCATGACGTGTGTCATCCCCCAGCCATAAAACGATATGAATACTGGTTTGTTGACCTATTATCAGCCCAAGGTTTGAGAAAAGGAAAAGAGAAACCTCCTTTTAATTTTGTATCAGATCAGATCAGTCACTCCGTCGTGTCCAACTCTTTGCGACCCCATGAATCACAGGACACCAGGCCTCCCTGTCCATCACCAACTCCCGGAGTTCACTCGGACTCACGTACATCGAGTCAGTGATGCCATCCAGCCATCTCATCCTCTGTCATCCCCTTCTCCTCTTGCTCCCAATCCCTCCCAGCATCAGAGTCTTTTCCAATGAGTCAAGTGTTCTCATGAGGTGGCCAAAGTACTGGACTTTCAGCTTTAGCATCATTCCTTCCAAAGAAATCCCAGGGCTGATCTCCTTCACAATGGACTGGTTGGATCTCCTTGCAGTCCAAGGGACTCTCAAGAGTCTTCTCCAACACCACAGTTCAGAAGCATTCTTTGGCGCTCAGCCTTCTTCACAGTCCAGCTCTCACATCCATACATGACCACAGGAAAAACCATAGCCTTGACTAGATGAACGTTTGTTGGCAAAGTAATGTCTCTGCTTTTGAATATGCTATCTAGGTTGGTCATAACTTTCCTTCCAAGGAGTAAGCATCTTTTAATTTCATGGCTGCAGTCACCATGATTTTGGAGTGATTTTGGAGCCCAGAAAAATAAAGTCTAACACTGTTTCCACTGTTTCTCCATCTATTTCCCATGAAGTGATGGGACCGGATGCCATGATCTTCATTTTCTGAATGTTGAGCTTTAAGCCAACTTTTTCACTCTCCACTTTCACCTTCATCAAGAGGCTTTTTAGTTCCTCTTCACTTTCTGCCATAAGAGTGGTGTCATCTGCATATCTGAGGTTATTGATATTTCTCCCTGCAATCTTGATTCCAGCTTGTGCTTCTTCCAGTCCAGCGTTTCTCATGATGTACTCTGCATATAAGTTAAATAAACAGGGTGACAATATACAGCCTTGACGTACTCCTTTGAGAAGGACAAAAAATCTGACACTTGTAGTTTGTTTCCTCCTGCCGCTTAAGGGAGAGATAAAAAATGTCTGACACTTGCAGCCTATTTCCTCCGTTTGGAGACCCCTGGCCTTCCTGTCTGTTACCCTCTCAGTTTGAGTAACAGTGACCCTTCCCCGAGCCCCAGAAGTGGGTTCTCAGTGGCCTCAGGCACTCAGGGTAATCTTATTCTCTTTACAAATGGGATTGATGCGGGAATGGGCAGGGAATACAGCCTCAGGCCTCAACCAATTAGTGCACAGCATTCACCCCAGTGAACAGGTGAGAAGGGGCATGTGACCTCAGAAGGTCTAATCAGAGTGAAGTTCACAAGTGGTGTAGGATGGTGGGGAGAGAGAGACGCTTCAGTGGTAAACAGTACTTGGAACTGTTGCAGGCATTTGGTACCAATAAGAGAAGCCAGAGGACCCAGCCAACACATGAAGAAGGGCAGAACCAAGAGCATAACAGAGAAGTGAAGCAGGAATCCTAATGAAACCATGTATGAAAACTGACACATGGCCAGCCTGAGGCAGATTATCTTTTGTTTGCAACCAAGAACATCGTAACTGATCCACCAACTCTAATAATCCAGTGCCTTGTGGGACCACAGTCCCTTTGAAAATCTGTTATAGGCCATGATCCTTCTTCCCAGAAAAAAAAAACACATACACAAAAGTTCACATGGAATTTAGGGGAGACAGAGGCACAGACTCTAGACTGAGAGTTTTCTGCAGAAGGGTTAGGACCTTAGGCTTCAGCGTAGGACAAATTTGAGTTCAAAGGCTGCCTTGGGCATGTAAAACTGCATGACATTGGGCTGCCTTCGTGACACTTCTGTATGGCATGCCACATAGTCACAACAAAAACACTGTGTTTGGGTATGTGTACTCAGCCATGTCTGACTCTCTGCAGCCACATGGACTGTACCTCCCCCCTCCCCACCCAGCTCCTCAGTCTACAGAATTTTCTAGAATACTGGAGTGGGTTGCCATTTCCTACTCCAGGGATCTTCCCTACCCAGGGATCAAACCCACATCTCTTGCATCTCCTGCATTGGCAGGTGGATTCTTTACCACTGGGAATCACGGAATTAATTCCCATCTGGCAACAAGTAATTAAGAATAGTCCTAAGAAGCTCCAGAGAGAAAGCCCTTCTGATGAATATCCATGTCAAATATCAGGACATGCAAAAATGAACCCGTGACTGCCCTGAAACTGTGAAGCAGTTGATCAGGGATTGGTCCTAAACTGGGGGAAAAACTGATTTTCGGGGCAGGATTGAGGGCAGTCCACAGCTTTTTCATCTGAAAAGTGCCTAGATGGTGCTAAGGATTATTGTGGGTTAAAGGAGAGAAAAAGGACTTGATCCTCCTGGGACAGAATGGGGAAGGTTTTGTTAATTGTGAAGTTTAAAAAAATAAATAGAGAGGGAATAAAAAACATCTATGGTTGCAAATTTCCTAAAGACTTTTAGAATCCTAAGGGAGCACAGAGTTGCAGTTTCCCACCCCCAGCTCAGCAGAAGTGAGTCACCAGGCTGTCCTTCATGGGCCCAAATCCCAAAGTTTCTTTGAAAAAACAAGAGAGATCTTGGACTCCACAGGCAGTGGCCACCCTGTCCAATACCCCTCCCCGATGTTCCACTCTCGCCCTGCCACCTCAGTACCTTGAAGCCTACCCCACCCAGAGGCTTTCCCGGACCTGCACATTCCAGCACAATCAGATGGCTCTTCGAATATGTCCCCTTGACTTATGACTTGGAAATGTCAGCAGGAATGGAAAACCCAGGGCACAGCCAGCAGGAGTTCTGTCCAGGGACATTTTCAAACTGACGCAGCCCATCTGCTTGGCCTTTCACTGTGGTCTTGTATTTCTACCTTCCATCATCTTATTTTTCTTTCTGTATCAAAACTTCCCTTCTTTTTCTACTCCATTTGTTCTAAGTAGGTCAGTCACAAATAAACAATTTTTCAAGAATGCATGCAATCTCATCTCTGCATTACCTGCATGTATCTCATTTATGTTGATGCCAAAGCAAGTCCCAGTGAAGGAGCACTAATGGACCCCTCCCCACTGCGAGTTGGGCAGAAAGCCTGCGCGGGGAGGAATTACATCCCATCCCATCCCCAGCTATTATCCTCCTCATTAAATCAATTCCTTCCTATGAATCTTGTCCCTCAAGGCACCCTCAGAGCTCCACTGGGAGGTAATGTAGGGGTTACAAATTAACAGGAAAAGGTTAAAAACTGTTCTGACTTCCTGCATCACGGCCAGCTATGACTCAGCGACAAAGTTCTACCCCCTCCCAGAAACAACGCAGATCAAGAGGAAAAAAAGGAAAGAAATGCTGACAGGGACCCACAGAGCCCACTGCAATTTGGTAAAGCACCAAACCAGCCAGTACATCTTATGGAAAAGGAGAGCAGATGCAACCACAGTGGGCAATGACAACAGCCAAGCCACAGCGCTGCCAATGACAGTCACCACTCGAGGAGCGCTCGCTCCAAAGGCAGCTGCGGAGGGGACAGCTGGCTCACTGAGGAAAAAGCCAGTCATGGCTGAGGGGAGGCGAGGTTGGGCCGCTCTGAGGGAGTGGCTGTAACATCTGCCACATGTCCTCAACCAAGACCTCACCAGAAGGTAGAGATTCCAGGAATTATGGGCAAGGGCTTGAAGAGCCAAGGTTCAAAGGCTATGAAGATTTTAGACACAATCCTTGGAGATTTTTGTAAATTGATGTGCACCTAACATGTACCTTTGTTTTTCCTGTGTTTTTTGTTTTTTTTTTTTTTTAAGGTAGAATAGTAGTTCTGCAAGCCTGGTTATTCCTACTTTTTTCAGAAAAAGAAATTTCAATTGAGAGCTTTTGCAGCCAGAGCAACAACCCCCAGATGGCAAGTAAGGACATAAAGGAACCACAAATGATTGTTGGTGTGCTGAGCACTGTGACCCACTCCATCACCAAAACCTCAAGCTGAAAAAGTCCTCTTCCTGCTCTAAATCTTCTTGAATTATCATCCGACAGCTCTCTCATGCCTGCTGCATCTGTCCCCACCTTCTCTGAGCCTCCATTCTCTAGATCCTTCTCTTGCGTCCTCGTTCATCAGTGTCCTGGCTCCATTTGCCCCCTACCCATCCTGGACTCCAGAGAAAATTATTTAAACAAGATACTTTCCAGAACCTGAAAACTGCTCTTTCCCAAGCTATGGCTGGATTGTCAATCATCAGTCTGGGACACTCTTCCCTTTTCTTCCCCTTGTTTCATAGTGATGTGGACAAATCACCAAAGTGACCCCATGTGGCCACTTTCTTGAAACCCTGGCTGGGTTCTAACCCCTACTGACAGTCCTTCTTGTTAACTTTTCCTGTTGTCACATGCCACTTCTAATAGCATTCATCTCCCCAGACATATGTCTGTTTGACTGACTTAACTATAAAGACAAGCTTATGTTTTACTTTTACGAAAACTTGAGATTCTCTCAAGTTCTTTACTCAAAAAAGTCTCTGTATTTTTCACCAGTTTAATCTTCCCTCCTGTTACAAAAAAGAAGTAGTCTTACTATATTCTATAAAGTTATACCTGGGCTCCTCATCTTCTAGCTTCTCACTTTTTCCAGGATCTTCCTCTATCAATTTTTGTCCTCTCTCACTTGGAACCTGTCTTTCTGTTACCACAAGCTCTTTCTTCTCTGTTGTAACCAGGCCCAGGTAACCCATCTCAAGAAATATGTAACTTTGCTGAAAACATGTTTTAGCTATTCCCTGTAAAGACACTTAAATTGCCTAGGCTCACAGATGTCCCATAAGAAAACATACATAAAAACAAACACCCCTGGTGATAATGAGCTCAAAATAAATATTATAGTCAACAAATGAAATGGATAAACTACCAAGAGGAAATGCCAACAGATGCAATACATAAGGGAATTATTATTCCAAGTATCTGAAAAGAAACAGATTCCCTGTCATCTTTTCCATTCAACACTGACCTGGAGATCATATTAAGTAAAATAAGTCAATGAAAAAAATTAAATACATAAGATTGGAAAGAGAAAATAAACTTTTGGTTTTCAGTCTATATTATTATATACATAGAAAAATGCAAGAAAATGTACCATATTAGAGTTGACACTTCCAAAAGATTCCTAGATACAAGATCAGTATAAAAAATTTTGTTGAACTCATTCTCTTCACAATAGCATCAAAAATATACATTCAGTAAAAATTTGCTAAGCATCTACTGTGTATCAGGTACTGAATTATTCACTAGAATAATATGTACAAGACTCTCATGGAGAAAATTATTAACTTTTCCTAAAAAATATGAAAGGAGGCTAAGTAAATGGAGCAACCTATCATGTAAGAGGAGAGCTTAATATCCTACAAAGGATAACTCTTTTCATGTTATTCTATAAATTTGACAAAAGTGCAATCAAAACCCAAAATAATTTTAACTGTCATTTGACAATACAATTTTTAAATTAACATGAAAAAAACAAAGGAATAAGAATATCTAAAATAATTTTAAAGAAGAGAAACAAGGTGTAGGCATCTGTCCTATAATATAAAATTTATTTTCAAGTTATACTAATTAAGAAGGGAAGTTCTTGACACTAAAGTTCACCTTGGGAAGGGGAGACAGCTCGCCTGGACCACTTTTATAGATCCTGCATTGCCTCGGGTACTGATAACAAATCTACTGTCAGTTAGTTTTTGCCAAATCATAAAGTTGAATTCTCTGCTACCCTCCACAAAAAGCTCCTTAAGTAAATAGAAAAAGGAGGCAGTTCTGTGTCTGGACAATGGAAATAGCTTCTCAGCAGTAATCTATAAAGTGAAAGTGAAAGTCACTCAGTCCTGTCTGACTCTTTGCAACCCCAATAGACTTATATATTCCATGGAATTCTCCAGGCCAGAGTTGAATATAAAATATGAGTCTTTCAGAATCCCATGCAGAAAGGCAGCCTTATCAGGAAACAATAGAGGTTGAGAATTGCCCTGGCTGGGCAAAGAAAGATATTTGAGACAGAAGGCCAATCATGGTGACCTTGACTCGCCTTTGTTAACAGCAAAACCAAGATGAGCCATTTGCCACAGAGCAATTCAGGGCTAGAGGGCAGGGGCATTAATTAAACTCCTTGGAAGGCAGACTCAGTCTTCTCATTGTCTCTGCCCCTACCCTCTTCTCTCCAATTTGGAAGAGATCCCTTTGGGATGGTCCTTCCTCTGGGGCTGAGAAGTAACAGCAAGCCAGATTAGGTCAAGAACTCAGTTCCTCAGGCATGAATATTAAATGAAATTTATGACAGATGGAATATTTGTTAATTCTATTAGTAGAGCCATTCACAACAGCAAAGAAAGAACCATCCCAAACACACAGGGATGTCTTTTAGTCCTTCCTCTTAAAGAAGACTAATATTCAGTTTTTTTTCTCTCTCTCCCTCTCCCTCTCTCTCAAACACACACATACACACACTCTCTCTCTCTCTCTCCATCCGAGGAAACCAAACTGCCCTCAGCTATGAACCCACATTCCCACTGATAGCAGCAGGAGTTGTGGGCATGGCATTGGTAGCCAGACTGTGACCCATGTCCTATTAATCAGTCCTACACCATAGGAATGGAATTTGAAGTTAACAGAAAGAGTCCTGTGCTCCAGCCATCTGCTCATTGACTCCTGTTTCTTCACGTGAGAGCAGCAGCCAGAGCTCTATACGGCTCCCTGTTTGTTAGCAAGGTTCCTACTTCTTGGCCCTACTCCTATCTTTTTATGCTGTCAAAAAAAAAAAAAAAAAAAACCTTAGTCAGTATACCCTCTTCCCAATGTCTATACTACATGACTGTTTTTTGTTTTGTTTTGTTTTTTTTTTTTTTTTTTTCCTTTTTTGGCCACAAGGCATGTGAGATCTTAGTTCTCTGACCAGGGATAGAACCCATGTCCCCTGCATTGGAAATGCCAAGTCTTGACTACTGGCCACCAAGGAAGTCCCTTTAAGACTGATCTTTCATTAGGCTTTTGAGGGACCCCAGCAGCCTCCTCTGACCCACTTGGAAATGACAAATCGGTATGTGAACACAGATCAGCTCTACTACAAGACCAAAGACCAAATGATGCAGGAAGCTGACCAACAGAGCAGGCAGCTTCCTTTCTGCTTTACAGTTCTCATTTCAGAAAGGTGAAGGCCGGGCTTCCATGGTGGCTCAGTGATAAAGAATCTGCCGGCCAGGGCAGGAGGCATGGGTTCCATCCCTGAACTGGAGGATCCCACGTGCCGCTGAGCAACTAAGCCTCTGTGCCGTGACCATGTAACCTGTGCTCTAGAGCCCGGGAGCCACAATTATCGAAGCTGGCAAGCCCCAGAGCCCAATAAGAAGCCCTCACACTTCAATGAGAGAGTAGCCCCCAGTCGCCACAACTAGAGGAAAGCCCGTGCAGCAAGGAAGACCCAACACATCCAAAAATAATTTTTTTTTTTTTAACGGTGAAGGCTCATATAGGGAATGCAAGAGCTAGGGAGAGTAAGGATAAAGAATATGAATGAAAAATATTCACTGAGGTTGTAATGCCATAATCCATCCCTTATCCTACCTTGAGTCGCTTTTTTCCTGGGCAAAGCTGATATCACTCCACCAAGTCCAAAGTGCCAGCTTGGGTTTGCTCAGATGATTGGTGTTTCAGAGAGACTGAGCAACACTGGCATTCGATAAGTCACTCATTTCTGCATTCATGCTTTCAATGTTTTACTGAGTGCTATAGACCAGGAAGGAAAAGAAACATACTGTTGCAATGCAGTGTGATTGGTGGCTAAATTGGATTTGTGCTTGTGGTGCTGGGGCAGGGTGTAGAGAAAATTTCATGGGACCTGGAGCTTGAAGGGCAAGTGTTTAGTGTATGTATATATACATAGATAGATAGATAAATATAGGCAAGTCCTCAATTTGCTTTTGAAGCATTTCATCTGACCAGAATGAAACAATGATTCTAAAACAAGGTGGTCCATTTCTCAAAAATTAATAAAATATCTTGAATGTTTTTTAATTACTTAGAAGTTTTTAAATCATAAAAGTAAAACAGTTTCCCATAGGTACCCTAGAAAATTCCGAGAAGGATAAAGGAAAAAAATTAAAACTAGTGGGAATCCAGGTATTAGAGAAAACACTATCACTATTTTGGTGTTTTGTCTTACATTCTATGATAGACTTTAGGTTTTGTGTAAAACTGGGATCACATATTGTATGCATAATTTTGTAAACTTTTTTAAACTTATTCTATTTAAAGCAATTGCTACATCCTTAAATACTCTTTGAAAATAGTGCTTTTAGTAGCTGAAAACTATTGTATTCTATGGATGGACAACAATTATTTCAATTATTTCTCCAGTGCTGATGGTTTATGTCACATTCTTTCACTGCGCTACAATGATTATAAATCTTGTCTGCACGTCTATGATTATTTCCTTACAATCAATTTTTTAAAGTACAATAACTGGAACAAAAGTAATGCATATTTTTAGTATTCTTGCTACATACTGCTGATTTTTTTCCTCCAGAAATACAACCATACTACTACTATGCAGTACATTAATCAGTGAATGAGCAAATTATTTGTAAGATTCCCCGTAAAACTGCCAGACTTAAACCAGTAGAAACTAAACTTTATGGGCATAGAAAAACCCATTTTATTGGGGGGACTACTAAACTAACAAAATTCTAATCATTTTAGAGAAGAATATACACCAAGAATTATTTCTAAAGTTGAGTTACATGTTTATCAGATAGAAAACTGTGTAGCAAAAATGATGTTGCTGAAAAATATGAATATCCACTGGATCAAAAGCAGTCTCCAAAGTGATAAATAGAGAATGATTTCACTTTTGTGGAATACGTGCATAAGTATATAATTTATAACATATGTATATTATAATGATGCAATATTAGAAACCAACATCAGTTTTATTGAGAAATAATTGATATATATTACTGTATATGGTCAAAGTATACAGTATGATGCTTTGGTTTATGTATATTGTGAAATGATTACAACAGTAGGTTCAGATAACATCCATCTTCCATCTAGCCACAATAAAAAGAAAAGAAAGAATAAAGGAAAAGATTTTTTTCCCTTGTAATAGGATCTCTTAGGATTTACTCTCTACTTCACTACATATCATAGAGTAGTGCTAACTGTGGACTGTACATTGCATCCTTAGCATTTATTTTATAAGTGGAAGTTTGTCCTTTTGTCTGCCTTCCTCATATTGCCCCTCCAGTACCCGCCCCTCCTCCACCTCTGGTAACCACAGTCTGATCTCTTTTTCCATGAGTTATATTTTTACTGTTTAGATTCCACATATGAGATCATACACTATTTGTCTTTGTCTGACTTATTTCACTGAGCATAGCACCTTCAAGTTCTATGAAGAAGAACCTTCAAGTTCTATGTGTGTTGTTGCAAATGGTAAGAATTTCTCATTTTTTACTGGTTAATAATATTCCATTGTGTATATATAGATATAGATACAGCACAACTGTTTATTTATCCATTGATGGACACTCATATTGTTTCCATGTCTTTTTTTTCTTTATATCTACTTTTTTTTTTAAATTTCATTTTACTTAACTTTACAATATTGTATTGGTTTTGTCATACATCAAAATGAATCCACCACAAGTATACATGTGTTCCCCATCCTGAACCCTCCTCCCTCCTCCCTCCCCATACCATGCCTCTGGGGCATCCCAGTGCACCAGCCCGAGGTATCTGGTATCAGGCATCAAACCTGGACTGGCGACTCGTTTCAAATATGATATTATACTTATTTCAATGCAATTCTCCCAAATCATCCCACCCTCTCCCTCTCCCAGAGTCCAAAAGACTGTTCTATACATCAGTGTCTCTTTTGCTGTCTCATATACAGGATTATTGTTACCATCTTCTAAATTCCATATATATGCGTTAGTATACTGTATTTGTGTTTTTCTTTCTGGCTTACTTCACTCTGTATAATAGGCTCCAGTTCCATCCACCTCATTAGAACTGATTCAAATGTATTCTTTTTAATGGCTGAGTAATACTCCATTGTGTATATGTACCACAGCTTTCTTATCCATTCATCTGAGGATGAACATCTAGGTTGCTTCCAAGTCCTGGCTATTGTAAACAGTGCTGCTATGAACATTGGGGTGCATGTGTCTCTTTCAATTCTGGTTTTGTCAGTGTGTATGCTCAGCAGTGGGATTGCTAGATCATAAGGCAGCTCTATTCCCAGTTTTTTGAGGAATCTCCACACTGTTCTCTATAGCGGCTGTACTAGTTTGCATTCCCACCAACAGTGTAAGAGGGTTCCCTTTTCTCCACACCCTCTCCAGCATTTATTGCTTGTAGACTTTTGGATCACAGCCATTCTGACTGGCGTGAAATGGTACCTCATAGTGGTTTTGATTTGCATTTCTCTGATAATGAGTGATGTTGAGCATCTTTTCATGTGCTTGTTAGCCATCTGTATGTCTTCTTTGGAGAAATGTCTATTTAGTTCTTTGGCCCATTTTTTAATTGGGTCATTTATTTTTCTGGAATTGAGCTGTAGGAGTTGCTTGTATATTTTTGAGATTAGTTGTTTGTCTGTTGCTTCATTTGCTATTATTTTCTCCCATTCTGAAGGCTGTCTTTTCACCTTGCTTATAGTTTCCTTTGTTGTACAGAAGCTTTTTAAGTTTAATTAGGTACCATTTGTTTATTTTTTATTTTATTTCCAGTATTCTGGGAGGTGGGTCATAGAGGATCCTGCTGTGATGTATGGCAGAGAGTGTTTTGCCTATGTTTTCCTCTAGGAGTTTTATGGTTTCTGGTCTTACATTTAGATCTTTAATCCATTTTGAGTTTATTTTTGTGTATGGTGTTAGAAAGTGCTCTAGTTTTATTCTTTTACAAGTGTTTGACCAGTTTTCCCAGCACCACTTGTTAAAGAGATTGTCTTTAATCCATTGTATATTCTTGCTTCCTTTGTCAAAGATAAGGTGTCCATATGTGCGTGGATTTATCTCTGGGCTTTCTATTTTGTTCCATTGATCTAAATTTCTGTCTTTGTGCCAGTACCATACTGTCTTGATGACTGTGGCTTTGTAGTAGAGCCTGAAGTCAAGTAGGTTGATTCCTCCAGTTCCATTGTTCTTTCTCAAGATAGTTTTGGCTATTCGAGGTTTTTTGTATTTCCATTGTTTCCATGTCTTGCTGCTGCTGCTGCTGCTGCTGCTAAGTCGCTTCAGTCGTGTCCGACTCTGTGCGACCCCATAGATGGAAGCTCACCAGGCTCCCCTGTCCCTGGGATTCTCCAGGCAAGAACACTGGAGTGGATTGCCATTTCCTTCTCCAATGCATGAAAGTGAAAAGTCAAAGTGAAGTCGCTCAGTCGTGTCCGACTCTTAGCGACCCCACGGACTGGAGCCTACCAGGCTCCTCCGTCCATGGGATTTTCCAGGCAAAAGTACTGGGGTGGGGTGCCATTGCCTTCCCTGTTCCATGTCTTGGCTATTGTAAAATAGTGATGGAATGAATGGGGTGCAGATATCTTTTCTCATTAGTCTTTTTCTTACTTTTGGATCTATTCTCAGAAGTGTAATTGCTGAATTTTATGGTAGGGAAAACAACTAGACCATTCAGGTATGACCTAAATCAAATCCCATATCATTATAAAGTAGAAGTGACAAATAGTTTAAGGGACTAGATCTGATAGACAGAGTACCTGAAGAACTATGGATGGAGGTTCATGACATTGTACAGGAGACAGGGATCAAGACCATCCCCAAGGAAAAGAAATGCAAAAAGGAAAAAAAAGGCTTTCTCAGGAGGCCTTACAAATAGCTGTGAATAGAAGAGAGGTATAAGGCAAAGGAGAAAAGGAAAGATATACCCTTTTGAACGCATAGTTCCAAAGAATAGCAAAGAGAGATGAGAAAGCCTTCATCAGTGATCAATGAAAAGAAACAGAGGAAAACAATAGAATGGGAAAGACTAGAGATCTCTTCAAGAAAATTAGAGATACCAAGGGAACACTTCATGCAAAGATGGGCTCAAGAAAGGACAGTAATGGTATGAACCTAACAGAAGCAGAAGATATTAAGAAGAGGTGGCAAGAATACAAAGAACTGTACAAAAAAGATCTTCATGACCCAGATAATCACGATGGTGTGATCACTGACCTAGAGCCAGACATCCTGGAATGTGAAGTCAAGTGGGGCTTAGGAAGCATCACTATGAACAAAGCTAGTAGAGGTGATGGAATTCCAGTTGAGCTATTTCAAATCCTAAGAGATGATGCTGTGAATGTGCTGCACTCAATAGAGCAGCAAATCTGGAAAACTCAGCAGTGGCCACAGGACTGGAAAAGGTCAGTTTTCATTCCAATCCCAAAGAATGCTCAAACTACCACACAATTGCACTCATCTCACATGCCAGTAAAGTAATGCTCAAAATTCTCCAAGCCAGGCTTCAACAGTACATGAACTGTGAACTTCCAGATGTTCAAGCTGGTGTTAGAAAAGGCAGAGGAACCAGAGGTCAAATTGCCAACATCTTCTGGATCATGGAAAAAGCAAGAGAGTTCCAGAAAAACATCTATTTATGCTTTATTTACTATGCCAAAGCCTTTGACTGTGTGGACCAAAACAAACTTTGGAAAATTCTTCAAGATATGGGAATACCAGACCACCTGACCTGTGTCTTGAGAAATCTGTATGCAGGTCAGGAAGCAACAGTTAGAACTGGACATGGACCAACAGACTGGTTCCAAATAAGAAAAGGAGTACGTCAAGGCTGTATATTGTCACCCTCTTAATTTAACTTATATGCAGTGTACATCATGAGAAACGCTGGACTAGAAGAAGCACAAGCTGGAATCAAGATTGCCGGGAGAAATATCAATAACCTCAGATATGAAGATGACACCACCCTTTTGGCAGAAAGTGAAGAGGAACTAAAAAGCCTCTTGATGAAAGTGAAAGAGGAGAGTGAAAAAGTTGGCTTAAAACTCAACATTCAGAAACGAAGATCATGGCATCTGGTCCCATCACTTCATGGGAAATAGATGGGGAAACAGTGACAGATTTTATTTTGGGGGGCTCCAAAATCACAGCAGATGGTGACTACAGCCTTGAAATTAAAAGACGCTTGCTCCTTTCAAGAAAAGTTATGACCAACCTGGACAGCATATTCAAAAGCAGAGACATTACTTTGCCAACAAAGGTTCGTCTAGTCAAGGCTATGGTTTTTCCAGCAGTCATGTATGGATGTGAGAGTTGGACTATAAAGAAAGCTGAGTGCTGAAGAATTGATGCTTTTGAACTGTGTTGTTGGAGAAGACTTTTGAGAGTCCTTTGGACTGCAAGGAGATCCAACCAGTCCATCCTAAAGGAAATCAGTCCTGAATATTCATTGGAAGAATATTCATTGATGTTGAAGCTGAAACTCAAATACTTTGGCCACCTTATGCGAAGAACTGACTCACTGGAAAAGACCCTGATGCTGGGAAAGATTGAAAGTGAGAGGAGGAGGGGACAACAGAAGATCAGATGGTTGAATAGCATGAGTTTGAGTAAACTCCGGGAGTTGGTGATGGACAGGGAGGCCTGGCGTGCTAGAGTCCATGATGTCACAAATAGTTGGACACAACTGAGCGACTCTACTGAACTGACTGAGGGTAGTTCTACTTTTGCCTTTTTGAGGCTCTTCCAAACTGTTTTCCATAGTGGCTGTACCAACTTACAATCTCACCAATAGTGCACAAGGGTTCCCTTTTCTCTATATCTTCACCAGCATTTATCTCTTGTCTTTTTGATGATGGTGATTCTAAGAAATGTGAGATATATCTCATTGTGGTATCTATTTGCATCTCCTTAATGATTAGTGATATTGAGCATCTTTCCATGTACCTATTGGCCTTTTATACACCTTCTTGGAAAGATGTCTATTCTGGTCCTTTGCCCATTTTTAATTGGGTTGGTGTTTTTGCTATTGAGTTTTATGATTTCTTTTTATGTTTTGGATATAAACCCCTTAACAAATATATGCTTTGCATATTTTTTCCATTCTATAGGTTGTCTTTTCACTTTGCTGATGGTTTCTGTTGCTGTGCAGAAGCTTTTTAGTTTGAGGCAGTTGCCCTTGTTTATTTTTTATTTTGCTGCATGTGCTTTAGGTATCATATCCCCATATCATTTCCAAAATCCCTCTGTTCCTATGTTTTCCTCTAGTAGTTTCAGGAAACCCCAAAATATTAACAGTTATTCTATGAACTGGATTCTGCGGGATCTTTCCTTTGTGGGGTGTGTAGACACATTTGTGTGTGTATGTGTGTATGTTCTAAATGTTATGCATTGAGCATAGATTACTTTTTTATTTAAGGAAAAAATGTTTTTACATATTGGGTTATCATGGAACTAAAAGAAATGTTTCCTACAGCAAGACAGCAAACAAAATGGTAAAACAGAATCTTCCTCTGAAGATGTATTAGTCTGCTCAGTTGCCATAACAAAATACCAGAGACCAGGTGGTTTAAACAACAGAAATTTAATTTCTCACAGTTCTGGAGGCTAAGGAGGGATCCAGGGTGTCAGCATGGCTGAGTTCCAGTGTGGATCCTCCCTGGCCGGCAGACAGCCACCCTCTCCCTGATTCTCACATGGCGTTTCCTTGCTCGTGGAGACAGAACAGCTATCTGGTTTTTCTTCTTATAAAACTCTAATCCAATCACAGGGGGCTTATGGCTTCATCTAATCATGATGACTTCCCAAAGGGCCCATCTCCAAACACCATCACATGAGGATTAGGGCTTCAAAATGTGAATTTCAGAGCACAAACATTCAGTTAATAACAAAGGGAATCTCTCAGAGATTAATAATGAGAGAGGTTCAAGCTCATACTTCTCTAAAAAAATAAAATATATAGAAGAGTCATATTGCTAGATGGTATAATAAAGAGATACCAAAGGAACATTTCATGCAAAGATGGGCACAATAAAGGACAGAGATGGTGTGGACCTAACAGAAGCAGAAGATATTAAGAAGAGGTGGCAAGAATACACAGAAGAACTGTACAAAAAAGAGCTTCAAGACCCAGATAATCATGATGATGTGATCACTGACCTAGAGCCAGACATCTTGGAATGTGAAGTCAAATGGGCCTTAGAAAGCATCACTACGAACAAAGCTAGTGGAGGTGATGGAATTCCAGTGGAGCTATTCCAAGTCCTGAATGATGATGCTGTGAAAGTGCTACACTCAATATGCCAGCAAATTTGGAAAACTCAGCAGTGGCCACAAGATTGGAAAAGGTCAGTTTTCATCCCAATCCCAAAGAAAGGCAATGCCAAGGAGTGCTCAAACTACCGAACAATTGCACTCATCTCACACGCTAGTAAAGTAATGCTCAAAATTCTCCAAGCCAGGCTTCAGCAATATGTGAACCGTGAACTTCCTGATGTTCAAGCTGGTTTTAGAAAAGGCAGAGGAACCAGAGATCAAATTGCCAACATCCGCTGGATCATGGAAAAAGCAAGAGAGTTCCAGAAAAACATCTATTTCTGCTTTATTGACTATGCCAAAGCCTTTGACTGTGTGGATCACAATAAACTGTGGAAAATTCTGAAAGAGATGGGAATACCAGACCACCTGATCTGCCTCTTGAGAAATCTGTATGCAGGTCAGGAAGCAACAGTTAGAACTGGGCATGGAACAACAGACTGGTTCCAAATAGGAAAAGGAGTACGTCAAGGCTGCATATTGTCACCATGTTTATTTAACTTATATGCAGAGTACATCATGAGAAATGCTGGACTGGAAGAAACACAAGTTGGAATCAAGATTGCTGGGAGAAATATCAATAACCTCAGATATGCAGATGACACCACTCTTATGGCAGAAAGTGAAGAGGGGCTAAAAAGCCTCTTGATGAAAGTGAAAGTGGAGAGTGAAAAGGTTGGCTTAAAGCTCAACATTCAGAAAACGAAGATCATGGCATCTGGTCCCATCACTGCATGGGAAATAGATGGGGAAACAGTGGAAACAGTGTCAGACTTTGTTTTTCTGGGCTCCAAAATCACTGCAGATGGTGACTGCAGCCATGAAATTAAAAGACGCTTGCTCCTTGGAAGGAAAGTTATGACCAACCTAGATAGCATATTCAAAAGCAGAGACATTACTTTACCAACAAAGGTTCGCCTAGTCAAGGCTATGGTCTTTCCTGTGGTCATGTATGGATGTGAGAGCTGGACTGTGAAGAAGGCTGAGCGCTGAAGAATTGATGCTTTTGAACTGTGGTGTTGGAGAAGACTCTTGAGAGTCCCTTGGACTGCAAGAAGATCCAACCAGTCCATTCTGAAGGAGATCAATCCTGGAATTTCTTTAGAAGGAATGATGCTAAAGCTGAAACTCCAGTATTTTGGCCACCTCATGCGAAGAGTTGACTCATTGGAGAAGACTCTGATGCTGGGAGGAATTGAGGGCAGGAGGAGAAGGGGACGACAGAGGATGAGATGGCTGGATGGCATCACTGACCTGATGGATGCGAGTCTGAGTGACCTCCGGGAGCTGGTGATGGACAGGGAGGCCTGGCGTGCTGCGGTTCATGGGGTCGCAAAGAGTCGGACACGACTGAGCGACTGATCTGATCTGATCTGATCTGATAATAAAGAGAGGGAAAAAACACAAAGAGGAAATAGCCCCAGCCTCAAAGGGATACATTTGTTTGAGAAGACAGAAAATTGTTACTAATCAGTGCAATACAGTTCTAACAAAAAATATATGCTGGCACATATTTCAGTGGAGAGGGAGAACACAGAGGAAGTACCCTTAGTCTGGGAACAATCAGGAAATGATTCTTTAAAAAAAAAAAAAAGTGAAACTTAAGCTAAGTTTTTAAAAGAAAAAAAAAAGATAGAATGAGCCAAGCATGTGGGAGGCTGTGCCAGGCAGAAGGAACAGCTCGTACCAAGGCATGGAGGCTGGAAAACATCACTCCACACACACAAAGGGATGAGCAGGGAGAGGAGGTCAAAGGAAGGGCTGCAGTCTCGAACATGGTTCCTGCGTTCTGAATGTCACCAGGACCCAAACGCATTGAACTGCATACCATGCCAAGTCTGAACTTTATCTCAAGGACTATGCAAAGCACTAAATTTTAAGCAGACAGGAATAAGACATGACTAATGATTTAGATATAGCCCTCTGGTAACAAAGAGTAAGAGAATGGCTTTACCTATCAGCTTAGAGAATGGAAAGCTAGTTCAGAGGTTTTTCTAAAAGCTCAGAAGAAAAAATGATGAGATCTTGAACTGAGCACAGTTATTTATTAGGAAAATAAATTAGGTATGTATCATCCAAAAGCCAATTTGGTTACAAAACTTTCTATCAGATCAGATCAGATCAGATCAGTCGCTCAGTCATGTCTGACTCTTTGCGACCCCATGAATCGCAGCACACCAGGCCTCCCTGTCCATCACCAACTCCCGGAGGTCACTCAGACTCACGTCCATCGAGTCAGTGATGCCATCCAGCCATTTCATCCTCTGTTGTCCCCTTCTCCTCCTGCCCCCAATCCTTCCCAGCATCAGAGTCTTTTCCAATGAGTCAACTCTTCGCATGAGGTGGCCAACGTACTGGACTTTCAGCTTTAGCATCATTCTTTCCAAAGAAATCCCAGGGCTGATCTCCTTCACAATGGACTGGTTGGATCTCCTTGCAGTCCAAGGAACTCTCAAGAGTCTTCTCCAACACCACAGTTCAAAAGCATCAATTCTTCGGCGCTGAGCCTTCTTCACAGTCCAGCTCTCATATCCATACATGACCACAGGAAAAACCATAGCCTTGACTAGATGGACCTTTGTTGGCAAAGTAATGTCTCTGCTTTTGAATATGCTATCTAGGTTGGTCATAATTTTCCTTCCAAGGAGCAAGCGTCTTCCAATTTCATGGCTGCAGTCACCATCTGCAGTGATTTTGGAGCCCATAAAAATAAAGTCTGACACTGTTTCCACGTTTTCCCCATCTATTTCCCATTAAGTGATGGGACCAGATGCCATGATCTTCGTTTTCTGAATGTTGAGCTTTAAGCCAACTTTTTCACTCTCCACTTTCACTTTCATCAAAAGGCTTTTTAGTTCCTCTTCACTTTCTGCCATAAGGGTGGTGTCATCTGCATATCTGAGGTTATTGATATTTCTCCCAGCAATCTTGATTCCAGCTTGTGTTTCTTCCAGTCCAGCGTTTCTCATGACGTACTCTGCATACAAGTTAAATAAACAGGGTGACAATATACAGCCTTGATGTACTCCTTTTCCTATTTGGAATCAGTCTGTTGTTCCATGTTCAGTTCTAACTGTTGCTTCCTGATCTGCATACAAATTTCTCAAGAGGCAGATCAGGTGGTCTGGTATTCCCATCTCTTTCAGAATTTTCCACAGTTTATTGTGATCCACACAGTCAAAGGCTTTGGCATAGTCAATAAAGCAAAAATAGATGCTTTCCTGGAACTCTCTTGCTTTTTCCATGATCCAGTGGATGTTGGCAATTTGATCTCTGGTTCCTCTGCCTCTTCTAAAACCAGCTTGAACATCAGGAAGTTCACGGTTCACATATTGCTGAAGCCTGGCTTGGAGAATTTTGAACATTACTTTACTAGTGTGTGAGATGAGTGCAATTGTGCGGTAGTTTGAGCATTCTTTGGCATTGCTTTTCTTTGGGATTGGAATGAAAACTGACCTTTTCCAGTCCTGTGGCCACTGCAGAGTTTTCCAAATTTGCTGGCATATTGAGTGCATGACTTTCACAGCATCATCTTTCAGGATTTGGAATAGCTCAACTGGAATTCTGTCACCTCCACTACCTTTGTTTGTAGTGATGCTTTCTAAGGCCCACTTGACTTCACATTCTAGGATATCTGGCTCTAGGTCAGTGATCACACTGATTATCTGGGTCATGAAGATCTTTTTTGTACAGTTCTTCTGTGTATTCTTGCCATGTCTTCTTAATATCTTCTGCTTCTGTTAGGTCCATACCATTTCTGTCCTTTATCGAGCCCATCTTTGCATGAAATGTTCCTTTGGTATCTCTGATTTTCTTGAAGAGATCTCTAGTCTTTCCCATTCTGTTGTTTTCCTCTATTTCTTTGCATTGATCGCTGAAGATCATTGTTACCTGAATCCCCCATTTCTGGCCACAGAAAATCTGTGGAGGAGATATTCCTGTCCTGGATCCAAGCCTGCTTCCAAATCAGCTTCTTCTGCTCAAATTCGTTCCTCTCGCTCCTCCGCCCTGGTTCAGTGCCCTGGCATGCATTTATTTTTTATTATTTATGTATTTGGTTGCATTGGGTCTTAGTTGCAGCAGGTGGTATCTTCTGTTCTGGCACACAGGCTCTCTAGTTGTGGCACGTGGGCTTAATTACTCCACGGCATGTTTATTGGCTCTTAGTTCCCTGACCAGGGATCGAACCTTAACATCCTGCATTGCAAGGAGGATTCTTAACCACTGGACCACCAGGGGAGTGCCCTGCCTTGGGCTTTAAAATCCCAGCCACTTCACTTATCATCTTGAGCCCATGAATCCTTTAAACTATAATGGTAACTTCCTTCCCAATCTTGCCTTACATTGCCTGAGCATCTATTGGGCCAGAGTCTCAAACTCCCATCACAGATACCTCACCTTCTTCTCCACCCAAATCAACTTATTGACAGGGTTCATCTGTCACATGCCCTCTACTCTCCCATAAAGACTAACCAAAATGTAAAAGCAGTTTATTATGTGGTAGGACTATATGATTTTTACATCTCTTTTTATTTATCCACTTCTTGGTATATTCCTAATTTTCCACAAAGAGTATTTTATAACAAAATACATTGAAAACACAACAATGCTACCTTCATGCCCTTTACAAAGTTAAACCAGTCTTTCTTCTCACCTTGCAAGTCCCACTGAAGCTATTTATCTTACAATCTATAACTTCCCATTTACAATCAGATTTGGCAAAGGTACTAGCCACCATGCCAAGCTCTCTGCTAGAGTTTTCTCATACAGTGGAGAACAGCTAGCAATTTGAATAAAATGACAAAAGAATCCTACTTCTGACAGTAAATATTTTTGACTCCATGAAAAAGTTTAAAAAGAAAAGTTTTAAAACATTTAATAGATAGGTGAGGAAAGGGCCAAAATCAAAGAGGTAAGAGTAGGTTACAATAGCTGTTAATGGAAATCCAGGGATCAAAGCATCATCACTGCTGTGCTCCCAAAACATCAACTGTCAGAGACAGCAGAATTTGAAGACCAAATAGGCTTTATGAAGTGGAGGGTTCGAATTAAGGAGGAGCAGCAAATATGTTAGAACAAGATTACTTAAGCAACACGGTGATCAACCACTAGGACTACTTCAAGTCTGTGTACTGAATCATCTTTGTGTAAATCAATCACAACTGTAATAGTTTAATGTACATTTTTTTTTTTTTTGGCCAGACAGCATGTGGTTTCTTAGTTCTCCAACTAGGGATCAAACCACTGCCCCCTGCATTGAAAGTGTGCAGAGTCTTAACCACTGGATGCCAGGGAAGTTCCTGTAGTAATTTAACATTTTAAGATAAATGTTTGTATATTTAACAGTCCAAGCCATGGCTTTTTAGTTTAAGCTCAGGCTACTTGATGTAGACAGGAAGTGGCATAAAGAGCTTAAGGGTAAAACTTCTGCTGCCCTCCTTTCAGCCAGTCTTTACTACTTTAAGAGATAAAATATGTTTGAAAGCTACTGATCTAAATAAGTGTGTGTGTGTGCATGTATATATGCACATATGTGTGTTTGTACAAGGAATATGCACAACCAAACTTTTCATATGACCTTAACCTAACTAAATACATTTATTTAACTTATTCATTGGCAGTGTCTGTTTTTGTCCTTATTCACAGGAAGCAGAAACATTTCACTGACAGGTTTAAAAATGCCTCTTTTTAATAATCTCATATTCGTGCCTCTAATCCATATGTGAACCCATGTGGAAACTTCATGCTGCTGCTGCTAAGTCGCTTCAGTCATGTCCGCCTCTGTGTGACCCCATAGATGGCAGCCCACCAGGCTCCCCCGTCCCTGGGATTCTCCAGGCAAGAACACTAGAGTGGGCTGCCATTTCCTTCTCCAATGCATGAAAGTGAAAAGTGAAAGTGAAGTTGCTCAGTCGTGTCCGACTCCTAGCAACCCCATGGACTACAGCCTACCAGGCTCCTCCATCCACAGGATTTGCCAGGCAAGAGTTCATGAGCACACCACAAATCATGGGTTTTAGATTCTCCCCATATGTTACATTCATATGTGCAAGAGTAAGCTCAATAAGTATTTGCTAGTTAAAAAGAAAAGTGATGGCAGGACAGGTTTTAATACACATAATCATAGAAATTCTTCTGTATACCCCAAAGTAATTCATCTGAAGAGAAATATGTCCAGGGTGAAAGCTGTAATCCACAAACACATAGAGAGCATGCTAATTATCAGCATAAAGGTCTAACAATGATCACAAAATCAATAGAGCATAATCCCAGTTTACAACCCAGCCACTGTAGGATGTGGTAGGAAAATAGCATATCAGAGTACTTTGGCTTTATGTTAAGGAACACTATTGGCTTGTTACATTCCAAATGATTTTGGTGAAAATTTTCTCATTATTACTTTTTCTCTTTATGTTAAAACACACACACACACACTCATTCTCTGAACCAAAGAGATAGTGTTAAGCAAATTTTGCTGTCTTTGGCAAAACCTTCTTGTGTAATAATAAATACATATGAGATGAGAGGCTGATCTTTGTGCAGTCTGCAGGCATTTTTTAAAAAAGGAATCAGCATGGTTGTGTTGACTGCCTCAGACACTGGACCTAATAGCTCATTTGAAACTTTAGTGTACAAGAGAAAACACCGCCTGCAGTGATTTTGTAGGTTTAAAGAAAATGACAGATGGAGCCTGAACTTGTTTTAAGTGCTTGAGAATCATATAGGGAACACAGGCAAAATCACATAGGAAATAAAAGGGTAGAAATAAAAGGGCAGGCTGCTGTTAGCTCTTTATTTCAGGCATCTGATAATGCTGTGAGGAAAAAAGTTATAAAACAAACAATAACTTGGAGATTGTTTCTCCTAATATAACTAAATTTATAAACCACGCATGTTATTGTATTATAAAGCTTTTTGAAAGCAAGGAAAGGAAAGACAGCTTGGCTGTCTTTGGATAATTCTGCCTTGATGCCAGTTTGAATAAAACAAGAACCTTTGGATGGATTTATAATCTGATAGTGCAGTTCAGGCATGGGATAGATTAGAGATGACAGGACAGGTGGCCTGTAAGCATCACACTGACAGGTAGCCTATAGGAAAACACTGCAGATATGAAAAGCAGTTAGGCATGGAGATAACTGAGCTCTGTGATGCCCTG
This sequence comes from Tragelaphus eurycerus, assembly GCA_935064755.1. NCBI lineage: Eukaryota > Metazoa > Chordata > Mammalia > Artiodactyla > Bovidae > Tragelaphus > Tragelaphus eurycerus. The sequence goes on from CAKXYN010000069.1 coordinate 12,603,764, forward strand.
CATACTTGGGAAGGAGAATTTTTGCTTTTAATTTTTATTGGAGTATAGTTGCTTCAGGGCTTCCAGGTGATGCTACTGGTAAAGAACCTGCCTGCCAATGCAGGAGACATAAGAGACACAGGTTCAATCCCTGGGTCAAGAAGATCCCCTGGAGGAGGGCACGGCAACCCACCCCAGTATTCTCACTGCGAGAATCCCATGGACAGAGGAGCTGGCTGGCCACAGTCCATAGCGTCGCAAAGAGTTGGATACAATTGAAGTGATTTAGCACATAGTTGCTTTACAATGATGTGTTAGTTTCTGCTGTACAGTAATGTGAATCAGTTATACGTATACATATATCAGCTCTTTTTTAGATTCTTTTCCCATTTAGGTCACCTCAGAGCATTGATTCAAGTTCCCTGTGCTATATGTAGGTTCTCATTAGGTATCTATTTTATTTATAGTAGTGAAGGAGAATTTCCCAATGGGTGGTGTAAATTTCAATCCATTGTCTTTCATAATAAATTCATAAATATAAAACAATGTTCTTTGAAAAGTACAATCACAGTAAACCTGAGATCATGTTATATCCATCATGGGAAGAGAAATGAGGATCACAGATAGGTGGTTAGTAACAGCACACCACAATGGGTCCACAGAAGGCTCTGCCACAGGGGACCCACCACCTTCCTGCTCCATCCTGTGATATCCAGTCACTTCATCCACATCATCCTCCCCATCCTCTGTTTTCAGACCCCAAATTCAGAAGTCTCTCTCATACTCTTTTATCCCAAAAATTATTTCTCAACTTTTCACACTTTGGGTTACCACTCTGGAGAGCAGGTTTCCATTCTATTGACACAACCACATGTCATCTCCATCCCAATCAAGGGAAATGGGGAGAAGAAATTCACCTTCCCTCAACATGAAGTGCGTGAAACCAGGATGTTAATCCACGGAGAAATGAGTACAGAAAAGAGAGAAGTGAGCAGTCACTTGAAATGGGGGTGGGGTGGGTGGAATCCACCTTTATTGCATTAAGACAACTTCAGAGACATACCAGGAAAAGGGCAATCACATTCTCATGAGTGTTTAAAAATGGCTGAAATACTGCAAAACAAACTAAAGCTAATGGTCACTGATGAACACACTATTTACCTTTAGTGAGCCTTTTTCTGGATTTCCAAAATCTATCATTAGGTTGATTTATAAAAAGTTCAGAGAGATGTTGGATCAAAAGGGCAGAATTCACTCAAAAGATTCATAGTCCTGACTTTCTTTACAAATCAATGGAAAGTCTGCACAAGGTAAGCATAGAATTCTGTGCCCAGTTTGATATTCCAGAATGCTCTTTGTGAGAATTTAACAGATTGCAGACTTCTGACAAAGGTCCATAGAGTCAAAGCTATGTTTTTTCCAGTAGTCATGTATGGATGTGAGAGTTGGACCATAAAGAAGGCTGAGCATCAAAGAATTGGTGCTTTTGAACTGTGATGTTCAAAAAGACTCTTGAGAGTGCCTTGGACTGCAAGAAGATCATGCCTTGGATTGCAAGAAGATCAAACCAGTCAATCCTAAAGGAAATCAGTCCTGAATATTTTCGTTGGAAGGACTGATGCTAAGCTGAAGCTCCAATAATTTGGCCACCTGACACTCATTAGAAAAAACACTGATGCTGGAAAAGATTGAGATCTAGAGGAGAAGGGGGCGACAGAGGATGAGATGGTTGGATGGCATCACTGACTCAATGGACTTGAGTTTTAGCAAACTCAGGGAGATAGTGAAGGACAGGTAAGCCTGGCGTGCTGCAGTCCATGGGGTCACAGAGAGTTGGACATGACTGAGAGACTGAACAACAATAACAGATTGCTGAGAGTGTGAATAGGGTTGAAGATTCTAGTAACAAATGCATCTCTACTCCATGAGGCCTTCCAGGGGATGCATGACTGTCCTTCTTCACTGCATTACTCAGGTTATATTACTAACTAGAGTTTCAGGGGCTCTAGAGTCACAGTATACACAGTGCTACACAAGAAGATGGTGTGTGCCTCACTTGCATGGATGACACCTAAAGGAGTAGAATATCCAAGACCATACTCACCATTATTGCCTTTGTTATCATGAATTACAAGACTTTTTTTTTCCTGGCTCTGTAGTCTAAAACTTACTAAAACCTACAATGAACAGCACCAAGCCCAAGAACAGAGAGGGTGCTATGTGTTTAAGAGGCAGGGAGAAGAGTCAAGTGCGTACTCAAGGAGAATTCCCAGAAGGCATGATGCCAAACCAAAGCAGGAGGGAGCATGTGGTGGGATGGGTTTCAGTAAGCAGCTGGTCTCCCACTACTCTCCTCTCTTCTTTTAATTGCCTCTTCCCTTAAGCCACATCAAGAGTCTTTGCGTGATCCTCTCACCTCCATGGGTTTCTGTTCCGAGTTTGGGTGCAAAGCCAGGAACTTGAAAGGACTCCTCTTCTCCATAAATCACCAAACAGATGAAAATAGAGCCCATTCACCAGTCACTCTTCTCTTCTCAAAGGGTTCTATTTACAGAGCGTTATCAAGTGAGTTTCCTTGTGACTTAGGAAAATTGACTCACCTTGGTAACTTTCACTTATGATTTTATTGAAGTTAAACAGCTAGATGATGCTGTGAAAGTGCTGCACTCAATATGCCAGCAAATTTGGAAAACTCAGCAGTGGCCACAGGACTGGAAAAGGTCAGTTTTCATTCCAATCCCAAAGAAAGGCAATGCCAAAGAATGCTCAAACTACCACACAATTGCACTCATCTCACACGCCAGAAAAGTAATGCTCAAAATTCTCCAAGCCAGGCTTCAGCAATATGTGAACTGTGAAATTCCTGATGTGCAAGCTGGTTTTAGAAAAGGCAGAGGAACCAGAGATCAAATTGCCAACATCCGCTGGATCATCGAAAAAGCAAGAGAGTTCCAGAAAAACATCTATTCCTGCTTTATTGACTATGCCAAAGCCTTTGACTGTGTGGATCACAATAAACTGTGGAAAATTCTGAAAGAGATGGGAACCAGATCACCTGATTTGCCTCTTGAGAAATTCGTATGCAGGTCAGGAAGCAACAGTTAGAACGACATGGAACAACAGACTGGTTCCAAATAGGAAAAGGAGTACGTCAAGGCTGTATATTGTCACCCTGCTTATTTAACTTATATGCAGAGTACATCATGAGAAATGCTGGACTGGAAGAAACACAAGTTGGAATCAAGATTGCTGGGAGAAATATCAATAACCTCAGATATGCAGATGACACCACCCTTATGGCAGAAAGTGAAGAGGAACTAAAAAGCCTCTTGATGAAGGTGAAAGTGGAGAGTGAAAAAGTTGGCTTAAAGCTCAACATTCAGAAAACGAAGATCATGGCATCTGGTCCCATCACTTCATGGGAAATAGATAGGGAAACAGTGGAAACAGTGTCAGACTTTATTTTGGGGGCTCCAAAATCACTGCAGATGGTGACTGCAGCCATGAAATTAAAAGACGCTTACTCCTTGGAAGGAAAGTTATGACCAACCTAGATAGCACATTCAAAAGCAGAGACATTACTTTGCCAACAAAGGTCCGTCTAGTCAAGGCTATGGTTTTTCCTGTGGTCATGTATGGATGAGAGAGTTGGACTGTGAAGAAGGCTGAGTGCCGAAGAACTGATGCTTTTGAACTGTGGTGTTGGAGAAGACTCTTGAGAGTCCCTTGGACTGCAAGGAGATCCAACCGGTCCATTCTGAAGGAGATCAGCCCTGGGATTTCTTTGGAAAGAATGATGCTAAAGCTGAAAGTCCAGTACATTGGCCACCTCATGGGAAGAGTTGACTCATTGGAAAAGACTCTGATGCTGGGAGGGATTGGGGGCAGGAGGAGAAGGGGATGACGGAGGATGAGATGGCTGGATAGCATCACTAACTCGATGGATGTGAGTCTGGGTGAACTCCGGGAGTTGGTGATGGACAGGGAGGCCTGGCGTGCTGCAATTCATGGAGTTGCAAAGAGTCGGACACGACTGAGCGACTGAACTGAACTGAAACAGCTAGAACGGGTAGGTAGCACATCATTAAGAAGAATAACACAAGAAACCTACAGAACCTCTTGGCAGAGTTCTTGGTTCTAAATGTACAAACACTGAACCCCAAAGAATAAACAAACTGCAAGTTTGCAATTTGATTTCACAGACTTATCCTAGAAGCACAAATAACAATAAATGATTAAAAGAATAAACCTTTTACTTGGATATGTTCAACACACACAGCTCTTTCATTGTGCATAAGCTAAGTAAAATTTTATTATAATGGAAATATTTAACTTCCTGCACTTCCGTTCACCTTCTTCATGCTTTTACTAAGAATAACAATTCAAACAATCAAGAAATTATCCATTGTGATTTCCTAAGAAAGGTGCAGCTTTTTGTTTCTGAAACACTTATGTAATGAATGACCTTGAACTTGCAGGGAAACGTTCACCTGATTATGTGATGCAATTTTAGGGCATGAACTGAGCAGCAATAATTAAATCTTAAATACAAGTATGGGACTATTGTTCAGTGAGCACAAAAAAGTTCTATGTGATTAAGTTAATCAGAGATTAGAAACCAAAAATACTGTATTTCATTGCTCTGCCTGAAATTCTTCTGGGAAAATCAACATAGTATCTATCCCAGAAATTACAAAACCTCTAAGAGGAAAGAGACCTGAGATGACATTAAGGGTGATCCTCTTTGGTAGGGTGATCTCTTCATCCAGGTTTGCCTTGGATTTTTTTCTGATTTTAACACTGAAAATCCCAGTCTTGGGCAAGCTGGGATAGCCATTCACTCCTCTCTTTGGATCCATACATTTCGTCAAGGATATAACCTACAAGAGACTTAACTTTCACAGGGTTCTTTTCCCAATCATGAGTCAAATCTGTGTCCCTATCAGTTAGTTCAGTTCAGTTCAGTCGCTCAGTCGTGTCCAACTCTTTGCAACTCCATGAATTGCAGCACGCCAGGCCTCCCTGTCCATCACCAACTCCCGGAGTTCACTCAGACTCACGTCCATCGAGTCAGTGCCATCTCATCCTCTGTCATCCCCTTCTCCTCCTGCCCCCAATCCCTCCCAGCATCAGAGTCTTCTCCCAATGAGTCAACTCTTTGCATGAGGTGGCCAAAGTACTGGACTTTCAGCTTTAGCATCATTCCTTCCAAAGAAATCCCAGGGCTGATCTCCTTCACAATGGACTGGTTGGATCTCCTTGCAGTCCAAGGGACTCTCAAGAGTCTTCTCCAACACCACAGTTCAAAAGCATCAGTTCTTCGGCACTCAGCCTTCTTCACAGTCCAACTCTCTCATCCATACATGACCACAGGAAAGACCATAGCCTTGACTAGACGGACCTTTGTTGGCAAAGTAATGTCTCTGCTTTTGAATATGCTACCTAGGTTGGTCATAACTTTCCTTCCAAGGAGTAAGCGTCTTTTAATTTCATGGCTGCAGTCACCATCTGCAGTGATTTTGGAGCCCCCCAAAATAAAGTCTGGCACTGTTTCTACTGTTTCCCCATCTATTTCCCATGAAGTGATGGGACCAGATGCCATGATCTTCGTTTTCTGAATGTTGAGCTTTAAGCCAACTTTTTCACTCTCCACTTTCACCTTCATCAAGAGGCTTTTTAGTTCCTCTTCACTTTCTGCCATAAGAGTGGTGTCATCTGCATATCTGAGGTTATTGATATTTCTCCCGGCAATCTTGATTCCAGCTTGTGTTTCTTCCATAGCCCACCCTTATTCTGTCTTCAGCAGCAAAACAAAAGTATATTCCCTCTTTTCCTTGGTAGTCCTCGCCTTCCCTCATCCTGTACCTCCCCAATCCAATCCCTCTGTTTTCTAGGTTAAATTGATCCAGTTTTTCTATCCAGTCCTTGAGTGTTCCTGTTCCAGTGGTAACCCCATTACTCTTCACTGGGCAAGCTCATCTGCCAAGGTTACTCAGATGGTGACATCCCAAACTGAGCTCAAGCCTCCACACTGTAGCTGTGCAGAATCCTTGAGTCCCTGCCCTGTCCTGTCCATGCCAACAAACTGACATTCCATTGGCTCATTTGGCAACCACATTCCACGATGAATAACAGTAGGATTCATGTCAACAGAAAGCCTTGGAGATTTTTCACACATGCTGTTGTTCAAAGCTCTACCATCCTGTATTATGCAAAACTAGCCTTTAGACCCAAACATCACATAATGATCCCTTAGAATGAACCCATTATTCTAACCCATGAGTCCAGTTTTAGATCATAATTCTTTCACCAAATCCCTCCCTCCCCTCCCAAATTCATGGTGTTTGCTGGCAAGTGTTTTCTGTGTCAGCATCTGCAGTCTTTCAAATCATTGGCAAAGAAGTGTACAAGGTTAGGGGGCAGACCAGATCACTTGCCAGTACGTGGCTATTGGCTGCGTAATGACAGGTATTCGCTTGGGTCCTTTATTTTGAGATATTCCCCAGGGCTTTTCTTTATTTCCAGATGTTAAGAGGGGAGTTAAAACTAGGAGAAAGGATACACTGAAACAATACTTCCGTCATTTTCAGCTAGCAACTGCCTTCTTTATCTGTACTCACATATATTCCAGATGTTTTCAATCTTCAGTCAAACACAAATAATTTCCACCATGAGCCTGGAACAGAGCAGGGCTCTGCAGCTGAGTGCAGCTCCTCTGGTGTTCCTGAGTCTGCTCTTCCCAGGCGCACAGTCAAGTTTCACTTGCCTACCCCTTTTGAAGTTAGGCGTGCAAGACATCGTGACTTCTTTAGCCAATGACATGCTTATGGAATGATATGTCCTATATCCTGATAGAAGCTGTAAAAGCCAGCAGTATGGTTTCTTATGTTTTCATTAGACAAGCAAGTGTCAAGATGAAGTCTTTCATGAGCCTGGGTCCCTGAGAGATCCATGACCCACATCATCTGAAGCTCCCTGCTGGCCCACACTAGAGTACAAATGGACTAGGAAATAAATCCCCTGAGATTTGGGAATGTTTCATTACTGCTACATGTCTGAGCCTACCCTGACTGTTATTCTGGGGATGCATAAGGAGAAAGAGACACCGACTTCTTGTTTACAAGAAGCTTATAATATAGTTGAGGAGATAAATCATACCCGCAAAATAAAAATGGGGACCAGAGTAGCGTGTAGTGAAAAGCTGAATCAGAAAGTAGAGATAATCAGCAAACAAGATATGGTGCTAAAAGGAGTCACTCAGACAAAGTGTTAAAAGGGAATCAGAAAAGGGAGAGTTCACTGTGGACCTACAGTCCTCAGAGGACATCTCATTTCTGATATATCAAAGAAAACTTTAAATTGTATAATCTATTGAAAAATACTCTAGAAAATGGTTCTACAAATATGCTGAGTCTTCACTTTTAAAACTGTACTAGAAGTGTGAACCTAAGTTACAGAGCCATCTTAAGTATGTTTGATTTTAGCCTTCTCAATAACCAGTACTAAAAAGGCACTCTGATTTTTTAAATGGATGTATTATAGGTCTCTGTCTCTCAGAGAAATGGATAGATTTAGCACCCTATTAAAGACAGGTAATCCTTTACAGGAGCTATACAGGAACCTTGGCAATTTGGGGAATGCTGATTAAATGGAACTGAACTTAGCACTCACTTAAAATATGATTTATTTTACAGAAAGATCCATTATTATAAAAGTAAATACTGGCCTGAATACTCAAGGCCCAATACCAATTTGGTCGATCTAGCAAAGATATGGGTTTTTTTCTTTTTAAAATATATTCAGCATCTCCTTTCTGTCCTTTTATAGGGAGGGAAGAATTTTGGTATTAATTGGCAGAGTCATTCACTTAGTCAACAGAGATTTGCCAAGCACCCCCTGCCTAGGACTATGCTAAATGTTGGCTATTCGTTACTGAGAGGAAGAGTCAAGGGTCTGCCCTCAGGAAGTACAGTGCAGAGGGCCAAGAGCAGAGAGTGGGGAGGGCGTGGGAAACTTTGAAAGGAGTAGAAACAGCATGTGCTCCTACCCCAAAGCGGAAAAGTGCCTTGAGTGTTCAAGGCAATCAACGTCCTGCTGCTGCTGCTGCTAAGTCGCTTCAGTTGTGTCTGACTCTGTGTGACCCCAGAGACAGCAGCCCACCCGTCCCTGTGATTCTCCAGGCAAGAGCACCGGAGTGGGTTGCCATTTCCTTCTCCAATGCATGAAAGTGAAAAGTGAAAGTGAAGTCGCGCAGTCGTGTCCAACTCTTAGCGACCCCATGGACTGCAGCCTACCAGGCTCCTCCATCCATGGGATTTTCCAAGCAGGAGTACTGGAGTGGGGTGCCATTGCCTTCTCCAATCAATGTCCAGCAGGTGTCAATTAAACATGATAAATAGAGAGGAAGGCAACTTGAGATGAGGTTAGAGTTGGGAGCTAGTTAGACCACTTGGGCTGTGTAGCTCCTGTTAGGGATTTCTTTTTCTCATTTTGTCCCAAATGTCCTAAGAGTTCTGGACAGGGAGTGCATCATGATGTAATTTCCATTTTAAGAAAGTTATTCCGGCTACTGTGTGAAGAATGGACTGATGGGATTTGAGATTAACAGGAACAGTTGCAGTAACCTGGGCAAGAGGTAACAGTGACCAAGACTGAGGTGGTAGCAGTGGTCACAGCATAACCAACTCAACTGGGAATATATTTGGAAGTAAATGCTTCAGGACTAGGTAATAGGGTAGACGTGGGGTGATGGATGTGTCAGAAAGAACTCCCAGGTTCTGGCAGGAGCAACTTCTCCACTTCATGCAGAAGCAAGGAGGGGGAACCAGACTGAGGCAGCTGAGCAGGAGCTGTGTGTGGAGAGGAGGAAGGGCAAGTGGAATCATTGGTCTGAAGCTCAGAGCAGAGTTGCTGGGAGATACACACTGAGTGCCAGTGTCGGGCTGTAGGAAATCGCTGGGGTCTCACACAATGGACAAGGAGTGTGTGTTACAGAACTAGGATGGGAATGTAGGTTTGGAAAATGTGAGCAAGATCAACAAGACTGTTTGTGAGACAAAAGAAGTATAATGATTTAGGAAAATAATTCTTGGAAGCCCTTGATCCAACACCAGAATTATTGGAGAATATGGAAATGTTTACACCTGGCTCCAACATGCTTTCCAAACCATAGTTGAAAGACGTGGCATCTCTCCTGTGCCTGCCCTACATTGCAAGCTTACTTTGTATTCAACTTTTACTAAAGTTTCATCTTCCACTCAAGGACTACCTTTCAAATAAGAATGACATTTTTATCATTTTACCAGTTTTTACTATCCACTCTTCTAAATTTTGAGTGGAAGAATGTTTCCCAAATACCAAACTATGAGAAAGTCCTCACCAGTTAATGGAAAATAGGAAAACCAGAACCATGGAATGTGTGGTTCACACATTGCACACACAGACATATGTATATATATACACATATATCTCAACATCAGGTGGCCAACTATCATTTCCCAGAGATACAATCCTTTGAGATAATATCAGTCCTGCTCTTTTAGTATTCGAAGGCCCTTTCTTTTATGAAATAATGGGTGATAGGAGATCATTTTTAATATCCTTACTTGGCAAAATAAAAACCCAATCATTCTATGTATGACTCCAATCTTTTTTCAATGGTACAATCTGTGAAATCCTAAATCAGGAAAGAGCAAAAAGTGAGAACAGCAGCGCATCACTTAAAAGCCAACTGCCAGCTCCCAACTAGGCACACTCTCGCTGGACACTCCCTCCAGGTACAGTCCCGCAAGGGTCTAGGACTAACATTTATGCCTGGACAGACACTGCTAAATGTCATGGACATCTGCAGTTGTTTCCAGACAGTCAAAACCACAAATGTTAGGGTGCACTTTACCGGCAGCGCTGAGTCATTGTACAAAATGCAAAGAAATTCCTAAACTCTCAGAACTGTAAACAGGGCCCTGTGTCACTGGTTGCTCTTTCCTCTGTACCCTGCCTTGTTGGGATCCTGAGGCAATCAGTTCAACTACAAGACAATGGGAGATATTTGAATACAGTCTGGGTATGACTTGCTATTAAGGGATTATTGTTCCCTTTTGTTAGGTGTATTAATGGCATTATGTTAAGAAAATAATCTCTTTTTTAGAAATGCATGCTGATATATTTGAAGTGAAACGTATGCCATTTGAGATTGTTTTTTAAATACTTTAACAAAAATGAACGAGATAAGCAAAAGTTGCAAGCCACTGAATATCGTTAAATTTAGATAATAAAGAAGGTACATTTCACTGTCTCCTTATATTTAGGTATATTTGAAAGTTTTCATCAATGAGGAGTGTCAAGAAAGGAGAGGATGGAAGGAAGGGAGAGAAACTACCCTCCAATACCTTTCCTAACATTTCACAATGACTAAGTGGAAAGAAAGAAGGTGGATTGGGGCAGAACTTACCACTAACATCTGTGAACTCCTCCCTTGGGGCAGCCTCTGTGATGTGGCCTTCACGTGTACTCATGTGACCAGCAGGTGCGTGTTATTGCCACCATTTTACAGACGAAGAAAATTAGACTCGGGTTAAATCTACTTTGCCACATGGAAACTAGAAAGAGAACAAATTGGCCAATTGGAGCTATTTAGGCTGCTAAAGAAATTCATTTCCGAGCAGATTAAAAACAAAAGCAATTATGCTAATACCTAATAGGCTGTCTCTAAATCCCCACAAAGCAGACACAGGAGCTCTGCCAAGACTGGGGCATCATCTTCCTCCAGGCCCTGTCCCTGCCATTGAGGTAAAGGAACAGGATTCTGACCTGGGGCACGTGAAAAGGAGAAACAGACTTCTGTCATCACATACAGAAACCGGCAGGATGAAAAGCATTAACCAATCTGATTGCCACGCCCCCCAGAGCCAGCTGCCCTGACACTTGAAGGCTCTGCGGAAACTCCCCCTCTGGGAAGGGGAGAGCACAGCCGATTCCCCTGCTCCCCAGCACGCCCTGGTTCCCTCTCTTAGACATGGCTCCCTTCAGCTTTCAGCCCTGCTGCAAAACAGTCGATGCCATCTGTGCTTTCTGCAGCCTAGTGCTTCTGAGGGCAGGCTTGCAGCTGGACCACCAAAGTTAATCCTGGAACTGGGTGACCCTGGACTGGTTCTTAACCTCTCTGTGGCTCACTTCCTCCCTTCTCTAAAAACAAGGCTAATCCAGGACTGCTGGAGATGAGGGAGTTCAAGTAAAGCACTTGAACACAGTGACACACAGCTCTGCAGAACGTTAGCATTCTTATTGCCATAAGCCACTCGTATGTGGTTTCACCCCAGGCAACTTATTATACAACTGATCCTCAAATGCAGGCAGCTCCCCAGGCCCTTTTAATCCTTGCCTTTGCCTGATACTCTTCTTAAATATTCTGTCTCCACTGTTTCTACAAATCCTCCACCTGTCAGCACCTAGGGGAAGCCCTGCCTTCTCCCCAAGGTTTGCCTGTTGCAGCCTCCCAAATCTCCTGCTACTATCTGTAGTAAATATTTGACCATCTCTACCACTACCTGCGGCTTCTCAGGTAGTGTAGTGGTAAAGAATCTGTTTGCCAATGCCGGAGATGCAGATTGGATATCTGCATCGTGAAGATCTCCTAGAGTAGGAAATGGCAACCAACTCCAGTATTTTTGTCTGAAAAATTACAGGGCAGGCTACAGTGCAGGGGGTCTCAAAGAGTTGGACCTGAATAAGCACACACACACACACACACACACCACTACCTGGACATTTTTGGGAAATGAGTCAGTGAATCACAATGTCATCAGAAAACAAGCAGCGCCTCAAAAAGGCAATCAAGGGACTAGTTACAGAAGAGTGGGCAGGGCAAAGGGACAGTGAGGCACCCAGGGACCATCAGGAGGGGGAAGCAGGTACCCCCTAGGCCCAAGGGCATGCAGCAGGGAGTACTTACTAGGAATCAGTGAGAGGCACAAAGTGGGCACCCGAGTTGTGGCTTTAAAGTTGAGAACGAGCGACTGCCAAACCACGGGGTAAGGGGTGAACTAATATATCTCAACCTCCTTCTCTTCCATACTCGTCTCTTGGAGGCGATTCTACTGGTCAGTCCCAACTGGAGGCCACAGACCAGGCAGTAGGTCAGTCTCCCCAGATATGCAGAGGACGGTAGAGAATGGGACTGGAGAGGAAAATGGAGACTAAGCAGCACAGACAGGTTTGTACCAAGCTAATCATCAATTGATTGGCGGCAAACTTGTATTCATCCTTGTCTCTCACACATGGGCCTCTGTAAGAAGTTGCCTGGTGAAATGTATGAACATGGCCTTGTAGTCAGAGACCTGAGTTAGAATCCAAACCAGCTGCACAATCTTAAGAAAGTAATTCACTCTGAGTCTCTGATTCTTCATGTGTGAGATGAGAGCAATGATGCTGACCTCACAGGGTTATTGTGAAAATTCAATTAGAAAAGCTCTTTCCTTTGCCCTAGTCTTTATTCTAACTACTTTTACTGCCTTTAAGGTGGAGACTCTAATTCTTTCACTTCTTCTGTATCTAGAAATGCTAGGGGAGAAAAACAGGAGGAATGTGAACACACAGTTTGAGAATTCAGTCACTCTAGGCAACTTAAGGAATTTGTACGGTCTTTGCCTTAAGCTAGTTTGTCTACTGCAGAGAAGGCAATGGCACCCCACTCCAGTACTCTTGCCTGAAAAATCCCATGGACGAAGGAGCCTGGTGGGCTGCAGTCCATGGGGTCGCAAAGAGTCAGACACAACTGAACGACTTCACTTTGACTTTTCACTTTCATGCATTGGCGAAGGAAATGGCAACCCACTCCGGTGTTCGTGCCTGGAGAATCCCAGAGACAGGGGAGCCTGGTGGGCTGCCATCTATGGGCTCACACAGAGTAGGACACAACTAAAGTGACTTAGCAGCAGCAGCAGCAGTTTGTCTACTAAGGAAAGCAGAAAGATATCTAAGGATTCACAGAAACTTGCAAATCAAAGTGTGATCCAGCCATCACCTGAGAGAGAGCCTTTTAGAAATGCAGAGTCTTGGGCACCCTCTCCTCCCCAGCCCCACCCCTGGAACCAGAAGTTTAACAAGATCTCCAGGTGATTTGAATGCACATTAAAGTTTGAGAATTCCTGCTTTTGAACTAAAAGGAGCCCCAGAGATCACCTACTGCTACTGCTAAGTCACTTCAGTCGTGTCCAACTCTGTGCGACCCCATAGATGGCAGCCCACCAGGCTCCCCCGTCCCTGGGATTCTCCAGGCAAGAACACTGGAGTGGGTTGCCATTTCCTTCTCCAATGCATGAAAGTGAAAAATGAAAGTGAAGTCGCTCAGTCATGTCTGACTCTTAGCGACCCCATGGACTGTAGCCCACCAGGCTCCTCCATCCATGGGATTTTCCAGGCAAGAGTACTGGAGTGGGGTGCCATCGCCCTGGTTAAACTACCTCATTTTATAGCTGAGAAAGTCAGTGTCCAAAATGACATAAGTTGTCCAAGGACACCAGGGCAGAGGCTGCCCCTTGACTAATCCTATACAGCCCCCTCATCCCTTGATATTTCCACTTTACAAGATGAAACAATTAAACATTTTTCCAGTCTCCCTTGCAGCTGAGTCTCTGACAGTTCTGACCAGTGGCATCTACCAGGAGGGTTTCTTGGAAAACTTTTCTTGGGAATGTAAACCAGACATTAGATTCTCTGTTTATTCTGCCTGAGTAGTCTAGTGCGGGGGTGGGCATCTTGTAATAATAAAGCTACAAGCATGAAGATTAAAAGTCCCCACACTGCTGACTTACATTGTTGTACAGCAGAAACCAACACTACCTTATAAAGCAAGTATCCTCCAATTAAAATTAAATTTTTTAAAAGTAAATTTGAATTGCTAGAAAATGTTTAAAATCTGAAGCATTCATTTAAAAACAACAGGTCCACGTGCTAAGGACTGTAAAAAGGAAATACATGGGGTACCTGGAAGACATCAAGAGCTGGCAGCTGAATTGAGCAGTTACTTCTTCCTTTTAGCTTTCTCGGTACGGGGTAAAAATTAACCTCTCTTTGTGTAAGACGCCACTTGTAGAGTTTTCTGTTGTCTGCTGTCAATTGCATCCCAGTGGTATCACACACACAGGTGGCTAAGCCAACATTAGGACTCAGGGCCCCTGACTCAGCCGAGATTTTGTTTTCCTATGACCCCTCCATCATTAAGGCAGAGAAATCTCCTTCCTGACTAAATCTTAGTAAATATATATGGAATCAAGAAGGAGAATTGCTAATGGGAGGGTACACCTGTTCATGGAAGAGAGGTGTTATATAAACCCTCATGAAGTTGACAAGATCTTCAGGGTAGACAATCAGGTCCAATCTAGAAATTCTGCATGTGTGTGTTTACCCAATCTTTAAAAAGAGAGAGAGAGAGTGAAGAGCAGACAGATCCTCATTTCATCAAAACATTTCCATTGACCATTTGTATTTCATGTAGTATTTAATACATAAAATTTAAATAAATGCTAGGTTCCATTCCTGCTCCATGATGCCACAAATGTCATGTTGCTTCATCAATGTCCATAGATTCCATTAATATGGGTTTACTGAGTTATAAAAAATGCAGGCTTGTTTAATCACAGGTTGTTATTCCCAAACTTACTGTTTTTAACCATTTTTTCAAAGAATACATGGTTAATTTACAGTCTTGGTTGCAGGTATACAGCAAAGTGATTCAGATAAATACATGTATGTATGTGTGTGTGTGTGTATATATTCTTTTTCAGATTCTTTTCCATAATAATTTATTACAAGGTATCAAATATAGTTCCCTATGCTATACAGCAGGTCCTTGTTGTTTACCCAAACTTACTTTTTAAAAATCAACAAAATGAATTGAGTTACACTCTTATTCAGTCAGAGAAACCACAAAAGTAAATGAAGCTGACAGCACACCCAGAAACAAGGGAAACTTCCAGAGGCTGGTCAGCCTCTTGGAGGAAATGCCACCTCTGGCTGAGCCCAGGGATGATCCTGAGCAGACATGGGCCAGGGTTGAGGGGACAGGGCAGGCTCGCCTCCCTCCCTGACACAGAAAGGCTTTGGGAGTGAAGGAGGGTCCGAGTGAAGGAAGGGCCCATCTGGGCTCCTGCCCAGTCTGTCACGTTCAAGTGAGTACACTGACCTGTCAGATCCTGAGGACTCATACCATTTTGTTTTTGGAAAGCTACTTTTTACAAGGCAGCTTTCCATCCTTGCTGCAGCCTTGCCAGGTTGAAGGTGTCCCCCATTTTCCAGATGAGAAAGTAGGAAACTTTCTCAAGATCACATACCAACAAGTAGAAAGACAAAACTCCAGAGGCCCCTGCAGGATCTTACCCTGCTTCTCCCTAACCTCACAGTGACCCTAGCCCTCGTGTTTCATCAGCTTCAGCCCCTTTGGCCAGGCCCCAGCCTACCACCCAATCTGTTCCATTTCATACCTCTTATTTCTGGTCTCAGGTTAAAAGTTACCTGTTGAAGAATTCTTTACCTTGAGTCCTATCCCAGACTTAGGATTCCTTTAAGAACTCCCACAATGCTGGATACTTCTTAGCACTTACAACTGTCATTAACTAAGTGATTGATTGAATGAATGATTAAATAAATTAGATAATCTCTGATGCTGGCTCAGTGTTATGTTGGGGGAGGGAGCCACTTGGCAGTCCCCATCAGCTTTTTCTCTCCACCTACCCCAAATAAATAGACAACGTGAGAGGAAACCAGTCTTTTTGCAATGCAAAATCATCTTCAAGACATCTCTACGCCACTCCCTTTCTCTCTTAAAATCAGGGTGAAGCCCCTGCCCCTGTAGAAACTTCAGAGTTGTCTTTCAGTGTCTTTCACAGTTAGGGTAAACACTCCATGGAGGCATGGACGATGTCATGTTCACCCTTGAATCTCAGAATCTAACACAGTGCTTAGCACATGGTAAGCAATTAAGTATTTGTTCAGTGAGTGAATGAATGATAAATAACAGTGCTCTGCAACTGGTGCTTCTCCACAGGAACTGCTGACTAGGACATTCTCTTCTTCAGTCTTCAGTGCACAGCCTCGGTGGCATCCAGGGATGGGCAAAAGGCAGCCCCCATCAGACAAATCTTGGTTATGGATTTAGCCACGATGTTTCACGTTATACTCAGTGCCCTTCCTGGGGAGGCATTCTCTCTGCAGCAAGAAGAGCTGAAATGTCGGAGGTGGCAGAGCCGAGCAGGAGCTTCCCAGCTGCAGAGCCTGCGGGAGCCATGGCCCCAGGACCTAGGTCATCCTGGCTTTCACACTGGATCTGGAAGGAGGCAGAAATAGGCCCTGGGCTCCCTTCTCTGAAGACAAGCAGGAGAGCTCCCAGACCCCACAGAATCAAAGAAGGACCCAGATAGCCTTCTCTTCATTCCAGCTCGCAACATTTGGAAGAATAAAACCCTTCAGGGTCCCTTCCTCAAAATCCCTTGGAGATACTAATTTTAAAAACAAACATAAGGACTTCCCTGGTGGTCCAGGGGTTCAGAATCCACTTGTCAATGCAGGGACACAGGTTCAATCCCTGGTCCGGGAAGATCCCACACCAGGCAACAACTAAGCCATGTACCACAACTGCTAAGCCTGTGCTATACAGCCTGCGAGCTGTAGCTTCTAAAGCCCACAAGCCCTAAAGCCCATGCTCCACAACAAGAGAAGTCACCACAGCGAGATGCCCACAACCAAAGAGTAGCCCCTGCTTGCCACAAACTGGAGAGCGCCTGCATGCAGCAGCAAAAGACCCAGCACAGACAAAAACAAATAAACTTAAAAGAAAAAAAAAAAAATATATATATATATATATATAACAAATGTAACAATTCCAGGACACCCTACTAAAGCAGAATCTCTAGGGGTGATTCAAGAAATATGTGTTTTAAATCAGCTCTTCAATAATTTCTGATGTTGGGGTAAGTGTGGGTCAGTCTTAGCTCTCAAGTCCCCTCTTAACCTGGAACTTTCAGAAGCTGAGCATCAGTGTAAGCCAGACCAGGCCCAGGAAACAGAGGAATTCCATGGGACTCAATGAGAATCCATCCAAACTAACCTTTTTACATTTTCAAATTGGAGCATAAAAGTCACCACCCCTGGCAAGTGGCCTGGATCTCTGCCCCTTCAGCACCCACAAACTTCTCCTTATCACAGTCAGGGTATCTCTGACCTGCCAGAGGGAAAATAAAGGATTAGGACCTGGTTTTTGTCACTTAAAATAGCTCAAAGTACCAGATTAGACCTGGATGGCACAGGAATGCAGTGGTTTGTCTTTGTTTATTTTGAGGAAGAGCTGGGACATCTGAGCAGCCAAATTCCCTAAATCAAGACAGAATCACAAAGCTCGTCTTCCAGGTGTCTTGTGTCTCAAGAGGCACCCTCAGATGCTGTTGGGTCTCACTCAGCCTCCTGCCGAGCCAAAACTTCTGCCAAAGTGCCCCTAGTCAAGAAGGACCCAGGGCCAGGTCACAGCTGACCCACAATGCTGACCAGTTCATGGATTCTTTTATTCTTTTTCAAAAAATGGACACTTTTGAGAAATTGATGATAACCACAATCCCTTTACTCAATACCAACAAAATGCACATAATACTCAGGATTTTTCATGTAACTTCAGAGGCACACAGGCTCACTGGAGCCCATCCATGGACCTCTGCTCTTGAGCCGCAGCTTAAGAACTATCATAAACATGATGGAGGATTAAGAACCAGAATTGTCAAGTCTTTCTCATCCACATGTGAGGAAAGTCAAGGTGGGGATAAGGACACAAGTTGTCTCCATTCTTTTTGTTCATGTTCTATTTGCTAATAGACATTTGGAAGAAATGTAGATACGGGCAATAATTAATTTTATTGTGCTTTTATTAATCTGAAGTGATTTTGTTATTTGGGGGATATTAATCATGGACTAACTATATAACATTTAACCTGCTTATACATAATCATGGGCTTCCCAGGTGGCACTCATGGTAAATAACTCACTTGCCAATGCGGGTTAGACATAAGAAACATAGGTCCAAACCCTGGGTTGGAAAGATCCCTTGGAGGAGGGCATGGCAACCTAGTCCAGTATTCTCGCCTGGAGAATCCCTTGGACAGAGGAGCCCGGCGGGCAGCAGTCCATAGGTTTAAACAGAGTTGGATACAACTGAAGCAACTTAGCATGCACACACATATATAATCGTGCTTGACAAATTTAAAAGCATAATCTTCAAAACAATATTTACTAGTTGAATTGACTTTAAAATATTTTATATTTGTGGTGGAGTATGGAACTACTACACTATTTTAAGTGTTTAGGTTTAATTTTTACTATAAGTACCCCCAGAACTGTTAACATTTTCTTTAAATAAAAATCCATCCCTTTTTTTTAATCCCTCATCTACCTCAAGGTCACATGTCTAAGAGGAGGACTGGTTCTTTGCCCTACATACTTGAAACCCATGCTATCTCCTGTTCATTAGCCACCTGGACTATCACCCACATACAGATGCCCTGACTCTCACAGTCATGGCCAACAGTCTCCCATCTCTGTGTCAAATCTCCTAAGAGCAAGCCCACCAGCAAAGGAGGCAGTGGGGCTCTGTCTTCCTTTTCTGTAAAATGATAGTGACTCCCTGAACATCCTAAGCCTGCATTTGTACCATTTACCATTGATTCTAAGACACACCTTTCTTGATGTACCACAAAGGAAAAAACACTGTCCATTCAACTATGGCTTGATGATAGACTCCACAGTTAATGCAAACCTCTCTTTGCTTTGACATTTTTTTTCCTTCAAGAAGGGTTGACATTCTCTCCTGTTGCTCAGCTGAGCTTGTGATAGCAACCCTATCATGGATCTCAGCACCAGTGTCTTCTACTTCAGGGATGGCTCTTCCTCTCCTAGCATCCAGAAAGTGCTCAGTGGGTGCTTTGCAAAAACCATGAGTCTGTGTTCATTCCTCCAACCATGCATATCTGCTTCACCCGTATCGAAGACCTGTTGCTCTATTTCCACAAATTTTTGCACACATGGTAATTTTTCATTTCAATAATGCCAAGTCATAATGTAATCTTTTTAAGGACATTTTAAATGGCAACTCAACACCTTCAGTAACAATACTGAATTTAATTAGACTGAATGAATGGCAACATGAGCGACTATATCCAAGTTGGAGCACTATTTACAACTGCGTCTCCACTGAGCCCAGCTGACACCATCAACTGATCCCCAGAGATGCTAGAAGGTGGAAAATGTGCCTTTTAGAATCAATGAAATATGGTGCCCACTTCCTATCCTCTCATCATCTTCTCTCCAGGAGTCATAACTAAAATGATGAAGAAAATAACTCCAGTCAAGATGATATTTGTTAAAATATATATAGTCTTTTCACTATTCTGACTCATTTCTACTGTTTTGTCTTAAAGTGAGGGACTCAAAGCTACCTTTCTTCTCTACTCACCTACACTATGTCATGTTACTTTATAATTGTCTTAGTGACAGCATCTCACTACATCTCTTTTTCCTCCCTCAATTTGTCTTTTTTTTTTCCTCTCTGATAACCTGGAAGTGAAAGCAAGTACCCGACTTCTATGTCATCTATCTGAGCTAATACCATGACTTTGAATTTAAAATTCCTTCCTCTCATTTTTATTATGATTCCTCATAAAACTTGATTGAGTAGTAAGAGAAACAGGGAGAGACTATGATTTTTCAGATGACAAAAGTAGGAAAAACTAAAAGCATAGCGTATTGGTGGAGAAGCCAGTCTCTCACACTAGGGTTTATCTCCTCTGATGCTGACTCATGTTGGATCAGTCACTCCACAGACAGATCAGATCAGATCAGATCAGTTGCTCAGTCATGTCCGACTCTTTGCAACCCCATGAATCGCACCACACCAGGCCTCCCTGTCCATCACCAACTCCCAGAGTTCACTCAGACGCACGTCCATCAAGTCAGTGATGCCATCCAGCCATCTCATCCTCTGTCGTCCCCTTCTCCTCCTGCCCCCAATCCCTCCCAGCATCAGAGTCTTTTCCAATGAGACAACTCTTCGCATGAGGTGGCCAAAGTACTAGAGTTTCAGCTTTAGCATCATTCCTTCCAAAGAAATCCCAGGGCTGATCTCCTTCACAATGGACTGGTTAGATCTCCTTGCAGTCCAAGGGACTCTCAAGAGTCTTCTGCAACACCACAGTTCAAAAGCATCAATTCTTCAGCGCTCAGCCTTCTTCACAGTCCAGCTCTCACATCCATACATGACCACAGGAAAAACCATAGCCTTGACTAGACGGACATTTGTTGGCAAAGTAATGTCTCTGCCTTTCAATATGCTATCTAGGTTGGTCATAACTTTCCTTCCAAGGAGTAAGCGTCTTTTAATTTCATGGCTGCAGTCGCCATCTGCAGTGATTTTGGAGCCCAGAAAAATAAAGTCTGACACTGTTTCCATTGTTTCCCCATCTATTTCCCATGAAGTGATGGGACCAGATACCATGATCTTCATTTTCTGAATGTTGAGCTTTAAGCCAACTTTTTCACTCTCCACCTTCATTAAGAGGCTTTTTAGTTCCTCTTCACTTTCTGCCATAAGAGTGGTGTCATCTGCATATCTGAGGTTATTGATATTTCTCCCAGCAATCTTGATTCCAGCTTGTGTTTCTTCCTGTCCAGTGTTTCTCATGATGTACTCTGCATATAAGTTAAATAAGCAGGGTGACAGCTTTGACGTACTCCTTTTCCTATTTGGAACCAGTCTGTTGTTCCATGTCCAGTTCTAACTATTGCTTCCTGACCTGCATACAAATTTCTCAAGAGGCAGATCAGGTGGTCTGGTATTCCTATCTCTTTCAGAATTTTCCACAGATTATTGTGATCTACACAGTCAAAGGCTTTGGCATAGTCAATAAAGCAGAAATAGATGTTTTTCTGGAACTTTCTTGCTTTTTCCATGATCCAGTGGATGTTGGCAATTTGATCTCTGGTTCCTCTGCCTTTTCTAAAATCAGCTTGAACATCACAGACAGAAGAACCTGTTATTGTGACCCTGGAAAGGGTCTCCCATGACAAGTGCACCCTCAAGATGAAAAGTATTTATTGTGAATTCCTTAGAAGTTGAAGTTTGCTAAAATACACTCAATTTAGCAAATACTCACTAAAAGGCTGCACAAATTAAGGACCTGAAAAAAATGAGTCACTTTGCAATATACCTGAAACTATCACAACATTGTAAACCAAGTATACTTCAATTAAAAAAATTAAAATAAATTTTAAATGATAAACAAAAGTGCTTGCAATTGCCCATAAGATTTTCCATAAAAATAACATTTTTCAATTTTATATATAGCTAACAATTCCAGGGAAAAAAGAAATAAAAAAATACTAAGATTTCCAGAGGCAAATAAAATATATATTTTATTTTTAAAACAAAAACACAAAAGACTATGCACAGATCATACCACGCAGGATGCCATTTGAGATTCAAGGATGAAAGTTATGGTCCTGCCCTCCAGGGACTGTAATCTAGGACTGTTCTCAACCTGGGATTGGGGAAAGAGGTAGAGAGGCAACACTGACCCTTTTGTGAATCAGATGACATTTACAGGCTCCAGAAAATTGTTCCAAATCCTCATGTGTGCACACACTCACACACACACACACACACACACAATTTTGCAAATAATTTTGTGGGCTTATAGAGCCCTGGGGGCTTCCCAGGTGGTTCAGTGGTAAAGAACATGCCTGCCAATGCAGGAGATGCCGGAGACGCGGATTTGATCCCTGGGTCAGGAAGATCCCCTGAAAAAGGAAAGGCAACCCACTCTGGTATTCTTGCTTGGAAAATTCCACGAACAGAGGAGCCTGGCGGGCTACAGTCCAGGGGGCTACAAACAGTAGGACACAACTGTGCGACTGAGCACAACAGCAATAGAGCTCCTGGACTTGGAAGGAGTCGCTCATGTGGGTGTCCTGTAACATCCGGCCACAAAACTCACATATATGGGCTTTTTCTCATGGTTACCCCGTTCAAGTACAAAGAGACCAACCAAGCCAGTCAAACAGTTCCAGAAGAAAGCAAGAGCCTGCCCTTGCTGCCCAGGTTTTCTTGATTAACTGCTGCTCCAGAAATGCCTCACTCTTTTCCCTCCGACTTGGTGTTTTGAGGCCCTCTTTCCTGGCAGGGGATGACTGTATTCCAGCCAGCCAGGGCACTCTAGTCTAGGAAGCCAAGGCTCTCCTCACTGGACTGGCCCACAATACCTCTTGGCCCAGCCTCCTCGTCCCTTTACAGCCCCTGGGAGACACTGAAGCTCATTGTAGCAGCTGACCCAGGCAGAAAGGAGGGCTCCTCTTAAAGAGGCTGGGGGACCTGGCCCTGAAGGGAAATCTCTGGCCAGGGATATGGCTACAAGGATTTTCTGGCCTTTGTGAGTTGGCTGGTGTTTGGGGATTTTCCGGTCATTTATTACCCTGGAAAAGCAACTAGACTGTTCATTTTAAGTCAGGATGTTGAAGTGTCACTGAATCGCTGGGGACCAACATCTGGGATCAGAGCCTTGCCTTGATTGAAGCCAGAGCCTCAATATCACTTAAGGACACAGACGCTCCAGCTTCTTCCTCACATTAATTTGTGAGTATAAATATGAAACTTCTGTTATGTTCCCCACACCCTCTCAGGAAAGGGGACAAAGTTCCTATCTTGGCTTTTCATTCTGACCTTCAGGCCTAGAGCCATGAAGTGTCTGTCGAAACTCTGAGACTGCAGTCGTGTTCTAGTGTTTATCATCATTCTTCCCTGGATGCTGGTATTTCAGGGGACACTGCAGAAGCCTCTTTTGAACTATTACCCCTGCTAGTACTAGTAATAATACACAGTGTTTGGGGAGCTTCCCAGGTGACGCTAGTGGCAAAGAACCTGCCTGCCAATGCAGGAGACCTCAGAGACACAGGTTTGATCCCTGGGTGGAGAAGATCCCCTGGAGGAGGGCATGGCAACCCACTCCAGTATTCTTGCCTAGAGAATCCCATGGACAGAGGAGCCTGGAGGGCTATAGTTCATAGGGTTGCAGAGTCTGACACAATTGAAGCAACTTAGCACACATAGTACTTTTTACTTTAAAAAGTGCTTTCACCTTTACTGTTATTTTAACAACTGTTATCTAACCATGAAAATATATCAGTCAGGATCCCAGGAGGAATCAGAGGGCTCATTTAAGGAGTCTGCGCATGCGTGCTCAGTCATATACGACTCTTTGCAGCCCCATACACTGTAGCCCACCAGGCTCCCCTTTCCATGGAGTTTTCCAGGCAAGAATACTGCAGTGGATTGCCATTTCCTTCTCCTGGGGATATTCCCAACCCAGGCATAGAATCTGCGTTTTCTGCATTGGCAATGGATTCTTTACCAGTCTGGGAAACCCTTAACAAGTTTAATTGAAAATTATTTAAAGAAGGAACCGTTTACAGAGATATACCCAAGTCCAATCAGGAAAACAGAAGCAAGGCCAAATATTTTAATAAAGAGAATATTTAGAGAGTCAGAAATCTTTACATGAAGTATCTATAGTAATCAAATTCATCCAGACAGAAAGTAGAGGGGTGGTTGCAGGGTTGGGGGAGTAAGGTAGGGGAGTTATTGGTTAATGGACACAGTTTCAGTTTTTAAAGATCAAGAAGTTCTGGAGATGTGTTTTCCAACAATGGGAAACAGATCACTTCATGCCACTGAACTGGACACTTAAAAATGTTTAAGACGGAAAAAAAATGTTTAAGACAATAGATTTTCTGTGTTTTATGAATGAATGTGAAGTTGGTCAGTCGTGTCCGACTCTTTGCAACCCCATGGACTGTAGCCCACCAGGCTCCTCCATCCACGGGATTCTCTAGGCAAGAGTACTGGAGTGGGTTGCCATTTCCTTCTCATGATAAAAAGAAAAAAGGACTGGAGATCTGAATATGTGAAAGGACTCTGTGAGGTAACACAGAAAAGTAACTATAAAAAAGTAGCTGACACTCCTGGGGCCAGGGAATGAAGGGAAAAGCCTGGGGTTGTTATAACCCAGCACTTGAAAGCACTGAGGACAGTGCTGGGAGTGTCAGAAAAAGGCAGAGGGCTGGACCCCGCTGTGGGGCGACAGGCTGTCGTGAGGCCCCTGGAACAGGAAGAGTAAGCTAGGGGAGGACCAGGTCCCTCGGCCCCTGAAGGCTCCCTGTTGCACCCCACAAGTATAGAACTGGTGGGGAGCGGTCCCAAATAAGGGTGTAATTTGCAAAGTCACAGCCCAGCACCAAAAAGCAGGATATAGGGTGGTTAGTGGTTGAGCATTATTAGCTTATCAATGGTGTGGTTTCACAAAAGGTGTGGACAGGGTTAAGGGAATGGTAAGACAACCAGCAACTGGAAATAGCAGGAGATGTTTACCACCCTGAAGCCTAAGGGGCAAGAGGAAGGGATGATATTACCTTGACAAAACGTTATCAGGCTCATGGCTGTGAGAGAGAGGCTGCCTCGAGGGAGCTGGGACCAGCTGCCCAAACCAGGGCCAAGCAAGGAGGGCATGGGCAGGGGCATGGGAGCAACCCCCTGACCTCTCGCTCCTCCCACCTGCCGATCTCCTGAAACCGCTGCAGTTTGTCCAGACCAAACTGGAAGCTGGAGGGCAGTATGTTTAACATTCCTTTAATGAAAATGGAATCTACCATAGATATTTATCTGCATCTTCATCTCCCCACCTAAGGACAATAAAAACAATAACAGCAACAAAATATTAAGAAGAATCTCTCCAAGTTTATATAGATCAACTCATTCTTTCAACATAGATGGAGAGGACAAATAATATATGATATTGCTTATATGTAGAATCTAAAAAATGGTACAAATGAACTTATTTACAAAACAGAAATAGAGTCACAGATGTAGAAAACAAACTTATGGTTACCAAGGGGGTAGGGAGTAGAAGGATAAACTGGGAGACTGGGATTGATATAGATACACTACTATATATAAAATAGATAATAAGAACCTACTGTATAGCATAAGGAACTATACTCAATACTCTGTAATGACTTATATGGAAACAGAATCTAAAAAAAGGGTGGATATATGTGTATGTATAACTGATTCATTTTGCTGCACAGCAGAAACTAACACAATATCGTAAATCAGCTGTACTCCAATTTTAAAAAATTAGAAGCTAGGATAAAAAACACAATTAGCTCCTTGAATTTATGGAACTAAGTTGGTGTCCCAGATGGTAAAGACTGCCGGCAATGCAGGAGACCCAGGTTGGATCCCTGGGTTAGAAAAATCCCCTGGAGAAAGAAATGGCAACCCACTCCAGTATTCTTGCCTGGAGAATTCCACGTACAGAGGAGCCAGGAGGGCTACCGTTCATGGGGTCACATAGACTTGAACGCAACTGAGTGACTAACATGACATAAAGAGCTCATCCTCTTTGCACCAGTCCAGGGGCTCTTCCTTGGCTTTGTCCCACAAATATCTAAGGAACTTAAAAGGTACAGATTCCTGAACCCAGCTCTTGGAATGTATGACTCAACGGGCCTGGGAAGCAGCCCAAGAGCCATGTTAAGTTCCACAAGTGACTCAGACCATCAGCTGATGGTGAGAACTCCACTGCCTAGCACTCGTCTTAGTATTTTTATGCAGCCTGAGCATTCCAACATAGCCCTCTCAGAGCCCACTCTCCATTTTCTGGCATGAAAAAAGCTTTTTTATATTCTTTTGGCACCACCCCCAGTTCCATGGGCTCAGGATTTAAAAGAAATACAAACCAGCTTTCCTTATTCAGCTGAGATTGGATATACCTGATCTAGGCTAAAGGCAACAGAGGGAAAGGATGCATTTCCATGTTTCCATGAAAAGAGCTTAATCTGAAACACAATTATTATCTTTTCTACTTCCTGTATTGGTGGTTGAGCTAGTTAACAAATAGTACCTCAGAAATATTCTTGGCACCTGATGTAATGAAGGTTTAAGGAAAGGAGACAACTTCCTGATTTGCTGGTGACACCTCCACACACATGTCACCCTGAGATCCAGGCTTCTCAGGAGCCAGAAAAATCAGATCATTCATTTCTCCAAAAAACATTTATTGTTTGCCTACTACATAAAAGCTCTGTTCTGGGTGCTAGGGACACAGTGAGGCATAAAACAGACAAGATTCCTTCTGCTCTTGGCTTAAAACCTAGTTAGAAGAGACAAACACGGAACAACAAAAGACAGTGTCAGATTGTGGTCACTGTAATGCAAGATATTAAAAATGTGTCGTGATAGAGTGAAAGGCGGGCTTCCTAGGTGGCTCAGTGGTAAAGAATCTGCCTGCAATGTAAGAGACGTGGGTTTGATCCCTGGGTTGGGAAGATGCCCTAGAGAAGGAAATGGCAACCCACTCCAGTATTCTTGTCTGGGAAATCCCATGGACAGAGGAGCCTGGAAGGCTACAGTCCACGGGGTTGCAAAGAACCAGACACAACTTCGTGACTAAACAGAAACAACAAAGAGTGAAAGGCAGGAGGCAGGATGCAGGCGTGGGCAGTGCAATGGTGGGCAGTCAGGGAAGGCCTCCCTGAGGAGGTGACATCTTAGCTGAGACTCAAGGGAATGCAGAGAGCCCATCATTACATTCCATTCTTGAGACGCTATCTCAACAGTCTAGCTGAGAGGTAAGTACAGCTTGCTACCTAGTGGAAGTGGAGGAGAGAGCAGGAAAGGGGGAGAAAAGTAGGCAGGTGTGGAAAATATTTCAGAAGGAGAACTAACAGAATCGGCTAATAGATTAGAAGGTAAGGGGTGAAGAAAATGGGAAACCAAGAATGACTCCTATGTGAGTAACAGACAGACGGTGGTCCACTTTTCTGGAATGGAGAATGCTGGAGAAGAAACAGGTTCGGGGTGGGATAAGTCAAGGATGTTGTTTTGCATCTCGTTAATTTGAAATCTCAGTTAGACACCCAAGGGATAATGCTCAGCAGGCCACTCAGAATGGGGGCTCAGAAGTGATAATAATAATTCGGAAGTCACCAACATACAGATGGCACATATAGCCCAACCGTGGGATGAAAAGAGGCTCGGTCCATGCATGACTGTACCAGGGCTGGAAGCTTCTGTAGGCCAAGCCATGTCAGGACAGGGAGGAGAAATCCTGACCCAATCCAAACCTCTCTCAAGGCAAGCTCTCAGAGGCAGCATAACATTTAAGGTGCAGATGCAGGCAAGATAAACCCACTTGATTTTAGTGATAACCATAGAGGAGAGTGAGCATGTGTATGTTGGAACTAGGCCATGCATTCTGTAGACTTATATACCAGAGAAAGTAACAAATATATTTAGGACCTATCATCATGGAGCAAATGCTCTGCACAAGCAGGAGACCAACAAGCAACAAAACACGCCCTCCCTTTATCTCAAAAAGGAGCTGCTTATGGACCAACCTCTCAGCCAGAAGCTACCTGGAGGCTGGGTTGTCTAACTGTTGAAAAAGACCTAAGCTCTGGGTCTGGTTTTTCACCATACACTCAGACGTTTTTGTTGCTGGGTAGGAGCAAGGGGCAGAGAAGACAATGGCACCCCACTCCAGTACTCTTGCCTGGAAAATCCCATGGATGAAGGAGCCTGGAAGGCTGCAGTCCATGGGGTCGCTGAGGGTCGGACACAACTGAGCAACTTCACTTTCACTTTTCACTTTCATGCATTGGAGAAGGAAATGGCAACCCACTCCAGTGTTCTTGCCTGGAGAATCCCAGAGACGGGGGAGCCTGGTGGGCTGCCGTCTATGGGGTTGCACAGAGTCGGACACGACTGAAGTGACTTAGCAGTAGCAGCAGGAGCAAGGGGAGAAGAATACATAGGCCTCCTCTCACTAAATAAGGGGAGGTGGCAGAGTGGAGGGATGGGGGTAAAAGGATGAATATATTATTTCCAAAGAAATAACCCCATCTGCGGAAACCCATTTCCATCTAGATTCCTTTAGAATCACTCTCCTGAAACAGTAAGAGATCTCCACCATCAGGGAGCGGATGTCTGACAACCTGGAGACAGACAGGCTTAATAAAGATTTAGGGAAACCTATGTGACTGTCATGTAAAAGTACCAGGAAAATAGAAAATGGTGAAGAGGACATCATTCTTCAAAATGCAGAGTGGAAGGGAAAGACAAAGGGAAGAGAAAAAAGAAAAAGAGGAGGGAGAGGATGGGAGGCAAGGAGAAAGAGGAACTCTTTTTTTTTCAGGGATTTAGTAGTAGCAGTATATTAACTATAACCCTCTTGCTCCCTCTGGAGGTGAAGATCATGAATAACATGCCTGTAAAAGAAAAATCACTGTACTAGAGCCATGGCTTCATTTTTCACTGCACCTTTCTTCTTCACTTTAAGTCAGTATTGGGACTCCCCTGGCAGTCCAGTGGTTAAGACTCCGCGCTTCCACTGCAAGGGGGAACAGGGTCCATCCCTGGTTGAGGAACTAAGGTCCTGTATGCTGTGTGGCCAAAACACAGAAGGAAAAAAATAAAGAAGTCCGTATCAAAAGAACAAAACAAAGACAAGAAATTAAGGCTCCTCTGGCTTTCCAGCACTTTCTTCATACTCTGAAATATGAAGACCAAGAATTCAGGGTGCTTTGTAAGCAAAGCCAGACCTACAGTACTAATCAAATACCTTAGAAAATGGGGGACGGTTATATTGCAACAGGCTTCACTAATCTATTTCTCCAAACTGTTCATTGTTATTTTGAAAACAGAAGGAGTCTGTCAGATGGCATGCTTCCTCACTTCAATGTTAAAGTCATTCTGGAAGGACAATGTCTGGATTTTGTTCCAGGTTTTCTGTATTTTAACAAGGATATCATTGTTGCCAGGCAACTTTGGATTCCAGATGCAGGTGCACACAAAAGTTAAATGACCTCATAATTCTAATGACTCTACTCTGGCAGTAATAGCAGTATTACAGTTTGTCTACCTAGATCCAGCAGCTGAATTAAGAAAACAAGTCAAGGAGCCAAAGGCAACGAACCCTAATAAAGCTGGTGCTCCTGAGGTCATTCTTCAAGGTTTCAAGACAGTGGTTCCAAAGTAGCACTGAGACTAATTTTAGAAAGCTTAGAAAGCTTCATTTCAGCCTGATGATTTTACATTATAACAGATACTGATAACATATTGACAGAAGGAGCAACGTCTCATAGCTTTGGGTTCAATTAGGGTAACGGTGTTTTATAAATACATAGCCAGAGGGTACATTTCTCTAGCTTTCAAGATTACTGGTGCAATAATTAACAATTAACTATACTTTCAGAAGAACAAACACCAATCTGGGATGCTATTTGTGGCCACAGGCAATGAACAGACAGCATAAGATAAGCCACACCATGACAAAGAACAAAAAGAACAAAAACTAATTTTTTAAAGGAGACACTGAGCAATTTATTATACGATAAAAGTGATATCTTAATTCACTGAGGCAGAGATGGACTTTTTAATTAATGGTGTCAGGATAAATGGGTAACCATTTAGAAAAAAAAATGGCACAGTTAGATCTATTTCATGTCATATGAAAGAATAAACTCTAAATGTATCAGATTTATATAAATGTAAAGTGTAAAAAATAAAACTATACAAGTACTAGAAATAAATGAGTAAATTCCTCTTCAATCTCAGTGTTGAGACAAAGACCTAAAATACAGAGGCAGTAAAAGAAAAGATAGATAATCTGACCACATAAAAATAAATATAAAGCATGGGGGGAAAATATCACCCCATAAACACAGGTGAAAGACAACTAACAAAATGGGAGAAAATCCTTGCAACAGACATACCCCTAATGTGTAACTGTTAAGTCGCTTCAGTCATGTCCGACTCTGTGACCCCATAGATGGCAGCCCACCAGGCTCCCCCGTCCCTGGGATTCTCCAGGCAAGAACACTGGAGTGGGTTGCCATTTCCTTCTCCAATGCATGAAAGTGAAAAGTGAAAGTGAAAAGTAAAAGTGAAGTTGCTCAGTCGTGTCTGACTCTTAGTGACCCCATGGACTGCAGCCTACCAGGCTCCTCTGCCCATGGATTTTCCAGGCAAGAGTACTGAAGTGGGGTGCCATTGCCTTCTCCTAATGTGTAAAGAGCTCTTTAAAAATCAAGAAAGAAAGGAAAATTTACCCCCAAAATATAAAACAGTCCTTATATATATGAAAAAAATTATAGTTAGAGAAATTAAAACAATACTGAAATTCTTATCTGTAAGACTGGAAAAAAGTAGAAAATATGGTAATACATTAGGTTGGCAAGATTCATTGCTGGTGAGAATGAAGACTAGTACAACTCTTATAGAAGGAAATTGGACAATATTTAACAAAATCTATAGATGTACTTGGAGAAGGCAATGGCACCCCACTCCAGTAATCTGCCTGGAAAATCCCACGGACGGAGGAGCCTGGTAGGCTGCAGTCCATGGGGTCGCTAAGAGTCCGACACGACTGAGTGACTTCCCTTTCACTTTTCACTTTCATGCATTGGAGAAGGAAATGGCAACCCACTCCAGTGTTCTTGCCTGGAGAATCCCAGGGACGGGGAAGCCTGGTGGGCTGCCGTCTATGGGGTCGCACAGAGTCGGACACGACTGAAGTGACTTAGCATAGCATAGATGTACTTAACGGAATCTACTGATAGATAAATCTTCTGAAGAAGATAACTCTCCAAGAATACAAAATGAATGTTTACAAGGTTATTCACTGCAACACTATTGCAAAATATTAGAAGCAACCGAGCTCAATGCCATACATCAGAGAGTGGCTAAAAACTCCAATGGATAAACTATGATATATCCATACAATGAAGTACTAAGCAGCGATAAAAAAGAATAAAGACCAATTTATATGGACTGATTTCTTTTCAGGACATACAGAAAAAACAAATTTAAAAAGCAAAATGCAAGAATATCTATAGTATGCTATCTTTCATACAAGATAGATGGGAATATGTAAATATATATATATATATATATATCTCAACTCTGTGTGTGTGTGTGTGTGTGTGTGTATGTTTCCCAGGTGATGCAGTGGTAAAGAATCCACCTGTCAAGAGACACGGGTTCAATCCTTTGGTTGGAAGATCCCCGGAGTAGGAAATGGCAACCCATTCCAGTATTCTTGCTTGGAAAATTCCACGGATAGAGAAGTCTGGTGGAATACAATCCATGGGGTTACAAAGACTCAGACACAACTGAGCAAACATGAACACTCTCTTTGAAAAATTCATGCAAATTGAATAACTGACTTTTAGGGCTTCCGGTGGCTGAGTGGTAAAGAATACACCTGCCAATGCAGGAGCTGCAGGAGCTGTAGGTTCGATCCCTGGGTTGTGAAGAGCCCCTGGAGAGGAAGAAATGGCAACCCACTCCGGTATTCTCGCCTGGAGAATCAAAGAGTCAGACACAACTGAGCATGTACACACATAACACCTTTATCTCATCTCATGAAACAAAAGAAGATATACACATATATAAAATACTCATATATAGAATTCAGTATCTATTAATTTGTACAAAGAAAATGTCAAAAAAAAAAAAAAACTAAATTAGTGATATTGGTTACCTACAGTGATTGGGAACAGGGCAGAAACAAATGGGGAAAGAGAAACAGGGTAGTGATGGGAGGAGTGGAAGTATTCTGAGTATACTTTGATTTAAATAACTCTGATATTTAAAACAATGTAATGTTTCACATCAGATCAGATCAGATCAGATCAGTTGTGTCGTGTCCCTCTTTGCGACCCCATGAACTGCAGCACGCCAGGCCTCCCTATCCATCACCAGCTCTCAGAGGTCACCCAGACTCACATTCATCGAGTCAGTGATGCCATCCAGCCATCTCATCCTCTGTCGTCCCCTTCTCCTCCTGCCCTCAATCCCTCCCAGCATCAGAGTCTTCTCCAATGAGTCAACTCTTCGCATGAGGTGGCCAAAATACTAGAGTTTCAGCTTTAGCATCATTCCTTCCAAAGAAATCCCAGGGCTGATCTCCTTCAGAATGGACCGGTTAGATCTCCTTGCAGTCCAAGGGACTCTCAAGAGTCTTCTCCAACACCACAGTTCAAAAGCATCAATTCTTCGGCGCTCAGCCTTCTTCACAGTCCAGCTCTCACATCCATACATGACCACAGAGACCATAGCCTTGACTAGGGGAACCTTTGTTGGCAAAGTGATGTCTCTGCTTTTGAATATGCTATCTAGGTTGGTCATAACTTTGGGGTATGTTTCACATACCCCAAAATAAATAAATGATTAAACTAGGAGGTGGGGAGAACCCAAATGGAATGAGCAATAACAAATGAACTTAACAGGATTACAGATGGATAATGTGCCCATTTGAAAGAGGCGGGAAAAGGAAGAACTATGCTCAGATGCAGTATTTTGACTATCTACTACAAAAAGAAGTAAAAAGAAATGTGCACAAATATTGTACTCTACATAGTCAAGTTGTGAATACTGGTTGTGAACAAACAAGTAAATATACTATGAATAGGAGCCAGGTTTCTTGTTATCAAAGAAAGACACTGCAAATAAGGAAGTGGAGGTGAAGTGCTCAAATGAATCCTATGGTACTGGACTGGAAGTGGAGGTGTCAATATGAACTCATACTTTTTAATATGTGTACAGATGGATAGCTATGAAAATATTAACACATGAAAATGCGTGTGTGTGCATGGGTTAATATACATACATTTATTTGCCAGCTCTATCCTCTGAGAGGGCCTAGAAGCAATGAATGAGCACACCTCACTCCACGATTCTGGTTTCCGAATACCACTCTCCAATAAATGGAACCAAAGCTCCTTGGAGAAATGGCAGGATCCAAGCCTGGGACAGGAAAAATAGAGATGCACCTCAAACATTTCCTGGTGCCAGAAAGTAAAGAGTGCTCAAAGAATGATAGGGGTGTGCTGAAAGGATACAGGAGCCAACTGGAAGGAGCTTAAGACAGGAACAACATACATTTTGATATTTGAGCAACAATCCATATGACAGTGATTGATTATACTCCAATAGATGAAAATCAGCCTTCCAATTAATAAATGTAGAAGAAATGATGGGAACAGAGAATCAGGGTTAGGCAAACACCGTACCTAGTAACAGTTACATAGAAGAATCATCAATGGATGATAAAATTAGTAGGCAAAAAGTATTATGAGAAATATGGTTTTCCCATAGTCTCAAAATTATCTCCTTACAAGATACTTAAGGATTACAAAGGAAGAGAAAGTCACCTGACAACACAGAGACCTGACATACAACATTCTAATCAGGTGATCAACGTGAACGTCACCAGTAACAAGGCATGGTGACATCATGCACCCCGATGGAATGCAGTTAGAAGGGCACAGCATAACTTCTCAATATTCTTAGAGAAAAAGCAAAATCTCGGTCCAAATGTGAGAAATCATTAGACAAACCCAAATGAGGGACATTCTACAAAATAACTGACCAGTACTCCCCAGAAGTGTCAAGGTCATGAAAGACTATTAGAGAGATAATAAAAACATGACAACTGAATACAATGCATGATCCTGGACTAGATAGATCCAGGACCAGAAGAATAATTTCTTCAACATTAGTGGGAACATTATTGAATGTGAATAAGGTTTATAGATTAGTTGATAGCAGTGTCCATGTTAATTTCCTAATTTTTCTGTTTAAGTGTAAACCTGAGAGAAAGCTGGATGAAAGGTATATGGGAACATTCTGTATTATGTTTACAAGTCTTTTCGGTGGCCCAGACAGTAAAGTGTCTGCTTACAGTGCGGGAGACCTGGGTCAATCCCTGGGTCAGGAAGATCCTCTGCAGAAGGAAATGGCAACCCACTCCAGTACTCTTGCCTGGAAAATCCCATGGACGGAGGAGCATAGTAGGCTACAGTCCATGGGGTCACAAAGAGTCGGACACGACTGAGGGACTTCACTTCACTTCATACTTTCTTCAAAAATAAAAATCTTTTTCAAGGATTAAGAAGTGATGCTGTAAAGTGAAAACGTGTCCATGTGGCACATTTCTGAAGAGTATTACATGTGATCACTGACAGAGCAGACTCGAAGGAGTATGGCGAGCCGAAGAGTGGAGGTGATGGTAGGAGAAGTCGAGAGAGGGACAAGAGGGCGGGGACAGAGGGAGGAGGGAGGAGGACACCGAACAGACCACCGGGGGAGGCCAGAAGGACGGACGGGGGGGAGGAACGAGGCCGGCGAGAGAGGGACCGAGACGAGGAGGGGAACAGAGAGAGAGGAGACCGAGAGGGGGGAGAGAGAGGGGAAGACGGAGGGAGACAGGCGCAGTCGGGAGAGGGAGAGGAGAGGGAGCGAGAGAGAACGGAGAGGAGGGGGAGGAGGGGGAGAGGGCGGGGGGGAGAGGGGGGGGGACGGAGAGAGTGACGAGGAGCGGGGGAGGACAGAAGAGAGGACCACGGGCAGGCGGCGGGGGGAGGAGAGGGAGGGAGGGAGGCGAGGAGGGGGGGGGGAGAGAGCGGAGGGAGAGGGGAGGAGAACGGAGAGGAGAGCAGGAACAGGGGCGAGAGGACAGGAGGACGATGGGGAGGGAGAGGGAGGAGGAGAGGGGACGACAGAGGATGAGGGCGGAGGAACGACGAGGGGAGGAGGACCCGGGAGGGGAGGAAGGGAGGCCGGCGGGCGGATGGGGCGCAAAGAGTCGGACACGACGAGCGACTGATCTGATCTGATCTGATTACATGTGTAACACCTTTTCATAATTACTGACCTTAAACTGCTCTGCAGATAATAATATGTAAATTCTGTAGGAAGAATGTTGGACACCAGAGAAAACAGCAGCAGAACAATACTTTGTTTAAAACATCATAAAATAAAATAGAGCCTAATTGTTTATTTAGCAGATTTGGGGAACTAGGAATAATAATGAGTTATTTGTGCTATTTCCACGTTTTCAGAAATATAACCCAGGTGTCACTAGTGCATGCTATGCACTCAAAACTGAGTTGGGGCCTGTTAGGTTTGCGAAATTTTAATGAACACTTCTTATGCACTGATGTAAATCCTTTTGGTCCCACCTTATGGAGTTAACACTTGCATGGGTCAGCCTCAACCAACAGGAGGCAGAAACCAGTGAACAAATGCTTCCCCCTTTTGCTTCCCAGGCAAATAGTTCAGAGACACGTTTAAAAGAATCTCCTATCAATACTGAGCACCATTGACCCACAGGAATGGAAAACTTGATAATGTTTCACTGTATTAGTTTTCCCTCCCTTCCCGTTCAATTCCCCTGATTCCTCATCCTTGCTCAATGGGATCACTTCCAAACAAATTACTTACTCAACAGTTTTTATCCTGAGCTCTGCTTTTGGGGGTCAGAGAGAATAGGGTGAAAGAGAGGCATGGAGGAACGGATGGTAAAGACACAAGCTAAGAAAGTTATGGGCTTACCTTTAAGTATAAACTGCAGACACAAGTATGAAATGGACACCAATCAGCAGGAGTATATTACCAAGTACATAAAACAGTCATAAAGATGTCCACAATGAGAATTCTACCCAGTGAACAATCTGTTCCAGATGGAGGGAAGCTGTGAACTGATCCCTGAAGGAGTAATAACTTTTTGAGAGAGTGATAGAATAAGCAGAGGGCATTCCTCATTCATGGAGAAACAACTCGGGAACCGGTTTTCTTTTTGCCACATAGAAAACAAGACTGTCAAAAGGCTTCACCACCACTGCTCAAGGACTTTTTACGTACGTGAGCTTTGAAGGAAATCCATTATTAGCCAGCAAAATGAGAACAATGACAACGAAAAATGAGAACATTCTGACCTGGGTAGGAAAAGGATGTTATTTCCGACTTGCTTATATAAGTCCTACAAGTTTTTAAAGGGAGGGGTTTCTTTCGTGAAATACCAGAAAAGAAATATTTGGTTTTTTTACGCAGGAACAAAAAAATTAGAGGATCCTAAAAGAAATACAGTTTAGCAAAATTTCCATCCAACCTGTTAAAAAAAATAAATTCAGCCGTATTGATACTAAAACAGTTTTTTAAACAAAACAGCCAGCTATCAATGTATGCCAATCACAGTCACATTATTCTACATTTGGAACACAAAACTTTTGATGCTCTTCCCTCCCTGAATTTCCTTTCTTTATGGTAATACACTGGCTTGCTTTCTTTAAAAGATGTATTAGCTACTCCCCTTGAGAAGAAACAATAGGAATTGTGAAGTAAGACTGTGGTTAGCTGGTAACCACATTCTTTGCCAATCTGAAATTTCAGCTGGAAAAATAGTCAGCTACTCAACATAGTGTATCTTAAACCTGGTCAAGAAATCCGGCAAGGTTTGAAAGATTTGTCAGACAGCTACTTCTCCTGGGATGAATAGCTCCTCCCAGGTGTGGTAAACACATGCACAAAGGAGTTGAGTATAAACAAATAAAAAATAATGTGTATTATACATTATTTATATATCCTAATAAAACATTAGGAGTTTGGGATTAACATATACATACTACTATATATAAATAGGTAAACACAAGGACCTATATAGCACAGGGAGCTTTGTTGTACACTTGAAACTAACACAACGTTGTAAATTAACTATACCTTAATTTTTTTTTTTAAATGATGTTTTACTCTGAGAGTTTACTCTTATCATCTCCATATTTAACACACCTGATGAAGATAACGTGTAACTTTGATTTAGAAACTTAAACTTTAGATATGATTTATCATCCCCGAGAGCGCCCGGCCTACCCGCGAGCGGCGCACTGAGGGCGCCCAGCCTACCCGCGAGCGGCTCACTGAGAGAGCCCCTCGCCGCCGGCTGCGCAGCGCACTGAGAGAGGCCCTCGCCGGCTGCGCGGCGCACTGAGAGGAGCTACCCAACGACCGAGGAAGGACGGCGGTGAGGACTGGCGCACTAAGCACGCCTGAGAGGAGCTACCCCACGACCGAGGTCAGGAAGGGCGGCGATGAGGAGATACCCCTCCCCCAAGGCCAGGAAGGGCAGCGGTGAGGACAGACCCCTCATCCAAGGTAAGGTGCGATGGCTGTGCTTTGCTGGAGCAGCCTGGAAGAGATACCCCACGCCCAAGGTAAGAGAAACCCAAGTAAGACGGTAGGTCTTGCAAGAGGGCATCAGAGGGCAAATACACTGAAACCATACTCACAGAAAACTAGTCAATCTAATCACACCAGGACCACAGCCTTGTCTAACTCAATGAAATTAAGCCATGCCCGTGGGGAACCCAGGATGGGCGGGTCATGGTGGAGAGATCTGACAGGGTGTGGTCCGCTGGAGAAGGGAATGGCAAGCCACTTCAGTATTCTTGCCTTGAGAACCCCATGAACAGTATGAAAAGCCAAAATGATGGGATACTGAAAGAGAAACTCCCCAGGTCAGTAGGGGCCCAATATGCTACTGGAGATCAGTGGAGAAATAACTCCAGAAAGAATGAAAGGATGGAACCAAAGCAGAAAGAATACCCAGCTGTGGATGTGTCTGGTGATAGAAGCAGAGTCTGATGCTGTAAAGAGCAATATTGCATAGGAACCTGGAATGTCAGGTCCATGAATCAAGGCAAATTGGAAGTGGTCAAACAAGAGATGGCAAGAGTGAATGTTGACATTCTAGGAATTAGCGAACTAAAATGGACTGGAATGGGTGAATTTAACTCAGAGGACCATTATATCTACTACTGTGGGCAGGAATCCCTCAGAAGAAACGGAGTGGCCATCATGGTCAACAAAAGAGTCCGAAATGCAGTACTTGGATGCAATCTCAAAAACGACAGAATGATCTCTGTTCGTTTCCAAGGCAAACCAATCAATGTCACAGTAATCCAGGTCTATGCCCCAACCAGTAACGCTGAAGAAGCTGAAGTTGAACGGTTCTATGAAGACCTACAAGACCTTTTAGAACTAACACCCAAAAAAGATGTCCTTTTCATTATAGGGGACTGGAATGCAAAAGAAGGAAGTCAAGAAACACCTGGAGTAACAGGCAAATTTGGCCTTGGAATACGGAATGAAGCAGGGCAAAGACTAACAGAGTTTTGCCAAGAAAATGCACTGATCATAGCAAATACCCTCTTCCAACAACACAAGAGAAGACTCTATACATGGACATCACCAGATGGTCAACACCGAAATCAGATCGATTATATTCTTTGCAGCCAAAGATGGAGAAGCTCTATACAATCAGCAAAAACAAGACCAGGAGCTGACTGTGGCTCGGACCATGAACTCCTTATTGCCAAATTCAGACTTAAATTGAAGAAAGTAGGGAAAACCACTAGACCATTCAGGTATGACCTAAATCAAATCCCTTATGATTATACAGTGGAAGTGAGAAATAGATTTAAGGGCCTAGATCTGATAGATAGAGTGCCTGATGAACTATGGAATGAGGTTCTTGACATTGTACAGGAGACATGGATCAAGACCATCCCCATGGAAAAGAAATGCAAAAAAGCAAAATGGCTGTCTGGGGAGGCCTTGCAAATAGCTGCGAAAAGAAGAGAAGCAAAAGCAAAGGAGAAAAGGAAAGATATAAACATCTGAATGCAGAGTTCCAAAGAATAGCAAGAAGAGATAAGAAAGCCTTCTTCAGCGATCAATGCAAAGAAATAGAGGAAAACAACAGAATGGGAAAGACTAAGGATCTCTTCAAGAAAATCAGAGATACCAAAGGAACATTTCATGCAAAAATGGGCTCGCTAAAGGACAGAAATGGTATGGACCTAACGGAAGCAGAAGATATTAAGAAGAGGTGGCAAGAATACACAGAAGAACTGTACAAAAAAAGAGCTTCACGACCCAGATAATCACGATGGTGTGATCACTGACCTAGAGCCAGACATCCTGGAATGTGAAGTCAAGTGGGCCTTAGAAAGCATCACTACGAACAAAGCTAGTGGAGGTGATGGAATTCCAGTGGAGCTATTCCAAATCCTGAAAGATGATGCTGTGAAAGTGCTGCACTCAATATGCCAGCAAATTTGGAAAACTCAGCAGTGGCCACAAGATTGGAAAAGGTCAGTTTTCATCCCAATCCCAAAGAAAGGCAATGCCAAAGAGTGCTCAAACTACCGCACAGTTGCACTCATCTCACACGCTAGTAAAGTAATGCTCAAAATTCTCCAAGCCAGGCTTCAGCAATATGTGAACCGTGAACTTCCTGATGTTCAAGCTGGATTTAGAAAAGGCAGAGGAACCAGAGATCAAATTGCCAACATCCGCTGGATCATCGAAAAAGCAAGAGAGTTCCAGAAAAACATCTATTTCTGCTTTATTGACTATGCCAAAGCCTTTGACTGTGTAGATCACAATAAACTGTGGAAAATTCTGAGAGAGATGGGAATACCAGACCACCTGATCTGCCTCTTGAGAAATCTCTATGTAGGTCAGGAAGCAACAGTTAGAACTGGTCATGGAACAACAGACTGGTTCCAAATAGGAAAAGGAGTACGTCAAGGCTGTATATTGTCACCATGTTTATTTAACTTATATGCAGAGTACATCATGAGAAATGCTGAACTGGAAGAAACACAAGTTGGAATCAAGATTGCTGGGAGAAATATCAATAACCTCAGATATGCAGATGACACCACCCTTATGGCAGAAAGTGAAGAGGAACTCAAAAGCCTCTTGATGAAAGTGAAAGTGGAGAGTGAAAAGGTTGGCTTAAAGCTCAACATTCAGAAAACAAAGATCATGGCATCTGGTCCCATCACTACATGGGAAATAGATGGAGAAACAGTGGAAACAGTGTCAGACTTTATTTTTCTGGGCTCCAAAATCACTGCAGATGGTGACTGCAGCCATGAAATTAAAAGACGCTTACTCCTTGGAAGGAAAGTTATGACCAACCTAGATAGCATATTCAAAAGCAGAGACATTCCTTTGCCAACAAAGGTTCGCCTAGTCAAGGCTATGGTCTTTCCTGTGGTCATGTATGGATGTGAGAGCTGGACTGTGAAGAAGGCTGGGCGCCGAAGAATTGATGCTTTTGAACTGTGGTGTTGGAGAAGACTCTTGCGAGTCCCTTGGACTGCAAGGAGATCCAACCAGTCCATTCTGAAGGAGATCAGCCCTGGGATTTCTTTGGAAGGAATGATGCTAAAGCTGAAACTCCAGTATTTTGGCCACCTCATGTGAAGAGTTGACTCATTGGAGAAGACTCTGATGCTGGGAGGGATTGGGGGCAGGAGGAAAAGGGGACGACAGAGGATGAGATGGCTGGATGGCATCACTGACTCAATGGATGTGAGTCTGAGTGACCTCCGAGAGCTGGTGATGGATAGGGAGGCCTGGCGTGCTGCAGTTCATGGGGTTGCAAAGAGTCGGACACGACTGAGCGACTGATCTGATCTCTGATCATCCCCATGAGACAAACTTTCCTCAATATATCAAATCATGTTGCTTTCACTTATCTATTTCAGTTTCTCAAACTACAGGATGCAAGCTTTTAGGAAATCTAACCACCACATACAGTTATACAGCTTGCACTGCACAAATGTACCAGGGGGATGTGAGGGCCAACGAAGGGGTCGGCTGGCCCCAGGAAATTGTAGGAATATATATGTACAAACTGTTTGTAATTTCAGGGGCTCTCAAACTTTCTGAGGCCCAGATCACAAGTTTAGAATCCTTGCTTTATTCATTTCTATCCAAATAAATGAGGTTTGCATCAAACAATGGGGATTGACAATTTGTTGCTGAGTCAATCCAACCTGAAGCACAAAATTAATTACAAATGTGCGTTCTTCAAGGAAAACAAAATTTATCTTTACCAAGTTAATTATTTATTTCATCCTCTGCTGCAAAACATAGATTTTTATCTAAATAAGA
Source organism: Tragelaphus eurycerus (assembly GCA_935064755.1). NCBI lineage: Eukaryota > Metazoa > Chordata > Mammalia > Artiodactyla > Bovidae > Tragelaphus > Tragelaphus eurycerus. The sequence continues at coordinate 12,644,634 of CAKXYN010000069.1, forward strand.
TTTTAACACAATAACTTCCAAGTATTCTCTCTACAATTTCTCTTCTGTCCCATGAAAGATCACTCTGTGATCTTCATAAATTTAATAAAGAGCTAATATAATAGAAAGCAAGTCTAATACCTACTTTGTATGATTTTAAAGTTTCACTAAAATAAGTACAATTTATCATTTGAAACTATCAGTTATCACAGCTTAACTGAGTGAAATGGTGCACCAACATTTCCTTAGATATGTACATTCATCTGTCAAACCCAACTGATTTAATAATATTTAACAATGAAAGGGAAGAACAAAAGCATCACACAGACTAATGCATCACACAGTTATAGATGCATCTATAAATTTAAACTATTCACTTCGTTTGTTTGTGACATCACCCTTATGCTTCAGCATAAAGATGGCACCAAATATTATAATTAAATGATCTTCCACAATAAAACATTTTTGCTCATCTTTAATTTTCTCAAAACACAGCTAAAGTAATGGTGATTACTTTGAGATTTTTTAAAGTGTAAATCTACAAAATATCAAAAAGAATAGGAGAAGACTTCTGTTTTACACAATTCAGCGGAGTAGATAACTCGAGAAAAACTCCCAAGACAGTTATCTAAAAGATCCAGACAAAATGTTTTTTATTTCTTTAAATTTATGGCTGGGCATTTAAGGAGAAATGCTCCGCAGGCCAAACATAAAGCAAAGACTTGAATCCATGAGACAGCTAGGCGCTACAGCTAACAACTACCACTGAAGACTCTGCCCACCTTTGGGAGGGCTGATTTCCAGTATTTTGGTCTTTATAAAAACAGGGACACCAGGGAAAAACCCTAAGATGGCAGGTCAGATGAGACAAGACTTGCCAACAACTCCCTCAGAGATAAGATGAACACAGACATGATGAGAAAATGTGTCTACTTTACCTTCACTCTGGGGGAAAGGAAGAATCTTCTCTGGAACTTTCCATCCACGTTGCTCCTGCACACAAAGACAAAAATCTGTATTTCCCTTATGTGGGAAAAAAAATCCATGGTGAGAATTTAGCTTAAACACTCCAACTGACTGGCAGGAATAAAGGCCAATCCTAGAGGAATATATCTTAAAGCCAGGCCTCCAAAGATTTACAGATAAATAAGACCTTTAGATCAAAAATTCGTAGGCACAGAAGGAAACAAATTATCATGCATGACTGACACTCAACAGATTACAAGCACATCTGACTCACAATGACTGGAAATAATTACACTGAATATATTTAAAAGATAGTACCTAAAATATGAACAGGCAGATATCATAAGTGTATAGAAATTAAAACATAACTGAATTTAGAAACTCAATGAATCCAAAAGTCTACAAGCAATAAATGCTGGAGAGGGTGTGGAGAAAAGGGAACCCTCTTACACTGTTGGTGAGAATGCAAACTAGTGCAGCCACTATGGAGAACAGTGTGGAGATTCCTTAAAAAACTGGAAATAGAACTGCCTTATGATCCAGCAATCCCACTGCTGGGCATACACACTGAGGAAACCAGAATTGAAAGAGACACATGTACCCCAATGTTCATCGCAGCACTGTTTATAATAGCCAGGACATGGAAGCAACCTAGATGTCCATCAGCAGATGAATGGATAAGAAAGCTGTGGTACATATACACAATGGAGTATTACTCAGCCATTAAAAAGAATATATTTGACTCAGTTCTAATGAGGTAGATGAAACTGGAGCCTATTATACAGAGTGAAGTAAGCCAGAAAGAAAAACACCAATACAGTATACTAACGCATATATATGGAATTTAGAAAGATGGTAACAATAACCCTGTATACGAGACAGCAAAAGAAACACTGAGGTATAGAACAGTCTTTTGGACTCTGGGAGAGGGAGAGGGTGGGATGATTTGGGAGAACTGCATTGAAATATGTATAATATCATATATGAAAAGAGTCGCCAGTCCAGGTTCGATGCACGATACTCGATGCCTGGGGCTGGTGCACTGGGACGCCCCAGAGGGATGGTATGGGGAGGGAGGAGGGAGGAGGGTTCAGGATGGGGAACACATGTATACCTGTGGCAGATTCATTTTGATGTATGGCAAAACCAATACAATATTGTAAAGTTAAATAAAATTAAAAAAAAAAAAAAAAAAAGAAACTCAATGAAGAGATGAAATAGAAGATTAGACATGACTGAAGAAAGAATTACTACTGGAGATAGGTCTGAAAAAATTATACTTGAATAAGGAAAGAATATAAATAGACAAAAAAAATTAGGGGGAATTTAATAGATATTGAGAACAAAGGGAGAATGCTTAACATACCTCTAATAAGAGTGAACGAATGAGCTAATAGATAATATAGGGATGAAGCAATATTCAAAGATATAATAGCTGAAGATTTTCCAAAAATGATACAATGCACAAATCCTCAGATTTAAGAATCTGGATGAATTCTAAAAAGCTTAAATAAAGAGAGTCATACCTAGATTTAAGGGCCTAGATCTGATAGATAGAGTGCCTGATGAACTATGGAATGAGGTTCGTGACACTGTACAGGAGACAGGGATCAAGACCATCCCCATGGAAAAGAAATGCAAAAAAGCAAAATGGCTGTCTGGGGAGGCCTTACAAGTAGCTGTGAAAAGAAGAGAAGTGAAAAGCAAAGGAGAAAAGGAAAGATATAAACATCTGAATGCAGAGTTCCAAAGAATAGCAAGAAGAGATAAGAAAGCCTTCTTCAGCGATCAATGCAAAGAAATAGAGGAAAACAACAGAATGGGAAAGACTAGGGATCTCTTCAAGAAAATCAGAGATACCAAAGGAACATTTCATGCAAAAATGGGCTCGATAAAGGACAGAAATAGTATGGACCTAACAGAAGCAGAAGATATTAAGAAGAGGTGGCAAGAATACACAGAAGAACTGCACAAAAAAGAGCTTAACGACCCAGATAATCATGATGGTGTGATCACTGACCTAGAGCCAGACATCCTGGAATGTGAAGTCAAGTGGGCCTTAGAAAGCATCACTATGAACAAAGCTAGTGGAGGTGATGGAATTCCAGTGGAGCTATTCCAAATCCTGAAAGATGATGCTGTGAAAGTGCTGCACTCAATATGCCAGCAAATTTGGAAAACTCAGCAGTGGCCACAAGATTGGAAAAGGTCGGTTTTCATCCCAATCCCAAAGAAAGGCAATGACAAAGAATGCTCAAACTACCACACAACTGAACTCATCTCACACGCTAGTAAAGTAATGCTCAAAATTCTCCAAGCCAGGCTTCAGCAATATGTGAACCGTGAACTTCCTGATGTTCAAGCTGGTTTTTGAAAAGGCAGAGGAACCAGAGATCAAATTGCCAACATCCGCTGGATCATCGAAAAAGCAAGAGAGTTCCAGAAAAACATCTATTTCTGCTTTATTGACTATGCCAAAGCCTTTGTGTAGATCACAATAAACTGTGGAAAATTCTGAAAGAGATGGGAATACCAGACCACCTGATCTGCCTCTTGAGAAATCTGTATGTAGGTCAGGAAGCAACAGTTAGAACTGGTCATGGAACAACAGACTGGTTCCAAATAGGAAAAGGAGTACGTCAAGGCTGTATATTGTCACCATGTTTATTTAACTTATATGCAGAGTACATCATGAGAAATGCTGAACTGGAAGAAACACAAGTTGGAATCAAGATTGCTGGGAGAAATATCAATAACCTCAGATGTGCAGATGACACCACCCTTATGGCAGAAAGTGAAGAGGAACTCAAAAGCCTCTTGATGAAAGTGAAAGTGGAGAGTGAAAAGGTTGGCTTAAAGCTCAACATTCAGAAAACAAAGATCATGGCATCTGGTCCCATCACTACATGGGAAATAGATGGAGAAACAGTGGAAACAGTGTCAGACTTTATTTTTCTGGGCTCCAAAATCACTGCAGATGGTGACTGCAGCCATGAAATTAAAAGACGCTTACTCCTTGGAAGGAAAGTTATGACCAACCTAGATAGCATATTCAAAAGCAGAGACATTACTTTGCCAACAAAGGTTCGTCTAGTCAAGGCTATGGTTTTTCCTGTGGTCATGTATGGGTGTAAGAGCTGGACTGTGAAGAAGGCTGGGCGCCGAAGAATTGATGCTTTTGAACTATGGTGTTGGAGAAGACTCTTGAGAGTCCCTTGGCCTGCAAGGAGATCCAACCAGTCCATTGTGAAGGAGATCAGCCCTGGGATTTCTTTGGAAGGAATGATGCTAAAGCTGAAACTTCAGTATTTTGGCCACCTCACGCGAAGAGTTGACTCATTGGAGAAGACTCTGATGCTGGGAGGGATTGGGGGCAGGAGGAGAAGGGGACAACAGAGGATGAGATGGCTGGATGGCATCACTGACTCGATGGATGTGAGTCTGAGTGACCTCCGAGAGCTGGTGATGGACAGGGAGGCCTGGCGTGCTGCAGTTCATGGGGTCGCAAAGAGTCGGACACGACTGAGCGACTGATCTGATCTGATCTGATACCTAAACACCACAGAATAACAAACGGCAGGTCATATATGCAGCCAGAGGAAAAAAGACAAGTTACCTTTAAAAAATTAGTCTAATAACTGGCTTCTAAAATTCAGGAAGAAGTAAAATAAAGGCCCAAAATCATGGTACATAATGCAAAACCCAACGGTGTGCAAAATAAATGGAGCCTATATGGAAAAACCTAAATTAACATTGACTGTATAAAGAGAAACAACAGTAATTATCTTAAATATAGAGAACTAAAATTTTTAAATTATATAATCTGGGAGGTGGGCAAAAATAGTGATTTGGAATTTGTTAAGTTAAACGTGCTTGTTCAGATGTTAGGACCACAAAAAATTAAAATAGCACCAAATTCAACAAAGAAGAAAGATCAAATTTTTTTTTAATTCTTAAATCTCTATCAATCCAAAAGAAAAGAGAAAATATGTATATAAAAGGCAGGACATCCAGAGGGATGGGACGGGGAGGGAAGTGAGAGGGGGGTTCAGGATGGGGAACACATGTACACCCGTGGCGGATTCATGCTGATATATGGCAAAACCAATACAATATTGCAAAGTAATTAGCCTCCAACTAAAATAAATAAATTTAAATTAAAAAAAAAATAAAAAAGTTTATTCATTAAAAAAAAAAAGGCAGGACACTTACAAAGCACAAAATAAAATGGTAGAAAGAAATCCAAATATGTCAGTAACAATAAATATTAAAGGACTATATTCTCCAATAAAAGGTCCTTATCTAGCCATCTGTTTTATAAATACTGCATTACTGGAATGCAGTTACACAACTTGCTTTATACATTGTCCAAGGCTGTCTTTGTGCTACAGTAGCAAAGTTGAACTCTTTGACAGGGTCTCACTCTAGGTTTTCCTAGTTACTATAAATCTCTCTGCCTATTTGTACAATAGCAATGTGTACAAGCTTTTAATGTTCTTGACTTAATTTCATGGGAATGAAGAGGTCAAAGGTTTACCACAATCTTCTTTTTGACCTAGTAGCAAAACCTACTGCTCTGATAGTTACAGCATTTAACACAGTGAAGGCTTCTGTGAATTTTGTTTCATAGTCTCCTTTAAACTTGATGTGTCTTCAGTTCAGTTCAGTCGCTCAGTCGTGTCCAACTCTTTGTGACCCCATGGACTGCAGCATGCCAGGCTTCCCTGTCCATCACCAACTTCCAAAGCTTGCTCAAACTCATGTCCATCAAGTCAGTGATGCCATCCAACCATCTCATCCTCTTTCATCCCCTTCCTTCCTGCCTTCAATGTTTCCCAGCCATCGGGGTCTTTTCAAATGAGTCAGTTCTTCGCATGAGGTGGCCAAAGTATTGAAGCTTCAGCTTTAGCATCAGTCCTTCCAAAGAACACCAGGACCAATCTCCTTTAGAATGGACTGGCTGGATCTCCTTGCAGTCCAAGGGACTCGCAAGAGTCTTCTCCAACACCATAGTTCAAAAGCATCAGTTCTTCGGTACTCAGCTTTCTTCACAGTCCAACTCACACATCCATACATGACCACAGGAAAGACCATAGCCTTGACTAGACGGACCTTTGTTGGCAAAGTAATGTCTCTGCTTTTGAAAATGCTATCTAGGTTGGCCATAACTTTCCTTCCAAGGAGTAAGCGTCTTTTCATTTTATGGCTGCAGTCACCATCTGCAGTGATTCTGGAGCCAAAAAAAATAAAGTTTGACACTGTTTCCCCATCTATTTCCCATGAAGTGATGGGACCAGATGCCATGATCTTAGTTTTCTCAATGTTGAGCTTTAAGCCAGCTTTTTCACTCTCCTCTTTCACTTTCAAGAGGCTTTTTAGTTCCTCTTTACTTTCTGCCATAAAGGTGGTGTCATCTGCATATCTGAGGTTATTGATATTTCTCCTGGCAATCTTGATTCCAGCTTGTGCTTCATCTAGCCCAGCATTTTGTATGATGTACTCTGCACATAAGTTAAATAAGTAGGGTGACAATATACAGCCTTGCCATACTCCTTTCCCAATTTGGAGCCAGTCCGTTGTTCCATGTCTGGTTTTAATTATTGCTTCTTGACCAGCATACAGATTTCTCAGGAGGCAGGTAAGGTGGTCTGGTATTCCCATCTCTTGAAGAATTTTCCAGTTTGCTGTGATCCACACAGTCAAAGGCTTTGGCATAGTCAATAAAGCAGAAGTAGATATTTTTCTGGAATTCTCTTACTTTTTCGATGATCCAACGGATATTGGCAATTTAATCTCTGGTTCCTCTGCCTTTTCTAAATCCAGCTTGAACATCTGGAAGTTCTCAGTTCATGTACTGTTGAAGCCTCATGATGTGTCTTATGCTGCATAATCTTTGCTGCTTGCTGAAAACACACATTTCTGAGCAAGTGGACTTACTCCATATGAAATCCTATAATTTTCTCTTTCACATGTTCCATTCATTGTTATAATATTTTAAATGATGCTGCTCTTATTTTCTTGGCCTGCAAGGAGATCAAACCAGTTAATCCTAAAGAAATCAACCCCAAATATTCATTGGAAGGACTGAAGCTAAAGCTGAAGCTTCAATGCTTTGACCACTTGATGTGAAGAGCCAACTCATTGGAAAAGATCCTGATACTAGATCCTGATGCCTTTTACTAAAAGGAGAAGGGGATGGCAGAGGATGAGATGGTTAGATAGCATCACCTACTCAACGGACATGAATCTGTGTAAATTCTGGGAGATAATGAAGGACAGAGGAGTCTGGCATGTTACAGTCTATGAGGCTGCAACTTAGCAACTGAACAACACAACTCTTCTATTACCTGGAGAAGGACTCATGACTATTTAATCTCTATGTGTGAACGATCTATTCTCCAAATTAATTCATTAGAAAATCCAAACTTAAACTTTCTCTGTTGATGGATCATATCTTAAGACTTACATTAAAAAAAAAATACCAACGGAGATACACCATAACAGGTCTCACTTCATCTCTAGAATATGACCCCTTGCAAGAGGTAAAATTTGCCTAGATGGCAGAACTCATTACACTCACCAGAGCTTGTTGGTTATTTAAAGATAAGAGCACTGACATATAAACTGATAGCAGATATGCTTTGAGGATTGCAAAGAGTCAGACACGACTGAACACACACACATGCTTTGAGGGTAGACCATGTTTCAGAGTGCTTTGGATACAATAAAGGTTCTTGGCCTCAGACCAAAATCCAGTTAAGATCAGTTAGCAAAATAAGTAACTTTTTAAGTGGTCTAAAACTTCTTAAGGTGCTGGTTATTAAAAAAGGTGGGACCCATCTTCAAAATGACTAACCCTCAACAAAACGCCCCAGCTGGCCAGTGTGTGACACAGGCATCTCCTACTAAGATCTTAGCATCCATGAAATCCCCGATCACTCAATTTTTGGAGCAGCTCAAAGAGGCTATTACAGAATGCCAGCAGTTAGATCCAGAGTCAAAAAGAGGTGCTGGGAGAAATCTGGACACAAATCATGTAAGGTTGAAGCACAAACTGGAATCAAGATTGCCAGGAGAAATATCAATAACCTCAGATATGCAAATGACACCACACTTAGAGCAGAAAGTGAAGAACTAAAGAGCCTCTTGATGAAAGTGAAAGAGCAGAGTGAAAAAGCTGACTTAAAACCCAACATTCAGAAAACTAAGACTATAGCATCTGGTCCCATCACTTCATGGCAAATAAATGGAAAAACAGTGACAGACTTTATTTTCTTGGGTTCCAAAATCACTGCAGATTTTGTGGCTATAGCCATGAAACTAAAAGACACTTGCTCTTTGGAAGAAAAGTTATGACCACCATAGACAGCATATTAAAAAGCAGAAACATTACCAACAAAGGTGCATCTAGTCAAAGCTATGGTTCTTCCAGGAGTTGTGTATGGATGTGAAAGTTGGACTATAAAGAAAGCTGTAAGCCAAAGAATTGATGCTTTTGAACTGTGGTGTTGGAGAAGACTCTTGAGAGTTCCTTGGACCACAAGGAGATAAAATCAGTCAATCCTAAAAGAAATCAGTCATGAATATTCATTGGAAGGACCGATGCTGAAGCTGAAACTCCAATACTTTGGCCACCTGATGGGAAGAACTGATTCATCTGAAAAGACCCTGATGCTGGGAAAGACTGAAGGTGGGAGGAGAAGGGGACGACAGAGGATGAGATGGCTGGGTGGCATCACTGACTCAATGGATGTGAGTCTCAGTGAACTCCAGGAGTTGGTAATGGACAGGGAAGCCTGGTGTGCTGCAATCCATGAGGTCACAAAGAGTCAGACACGACTGAGTGACTGAACTGAACTGAACTAAGGATCATCTCTGTTATCCCCAGCATGGAATGTTGTAAAGTTTACATGAAATTACTCACCACAGTAAGGAAATATTGGCCACTGTGTCCACTGGACTGAATCAACACTGCTTCCTGTATTAGTCAGAGTCCTCCAAAGAAACAGAACCAGTAGAACATGTATAGTTATAGGAGAGATCGGGATGGTGGAGTAGGAAGACACTGGGCTCACCTCCTCTCACAAACACCTCAAAACTACATATAGAAGGACTCTCACTGAAATCTACCTGGGGATCAGCAGGACAGCTTTTCTACCACCAAGGCTGTAAAGAAAGATCTACACAGAGTCTCGTAGGAAGGGCAAGGGGTCTGGTTGAGACCCACACCCCTAGTACAGGACATTAGGGAAAGGAGAGAGATATCATGGGCTCAAGGATCCTCCCTGGCGGGGTGGGGGATGGTGAGAAGTTCGATCCACATTTTAGGCGTCCCAGCCACAAGGTCCAACACCAGGAAGACAAGCCCCTGAGATAATGAGTGGGACTTACTGGAGGACGGTAAAAAAACAAGACTCCACAAGGGCATGTGCACAGACTTGATTATTCAGTCACAGTGTGGATGCGAGAAACTAAAAACTGCCTGGGGCTCTCTCCCCTGCTTCCCAGGACCACCCTATCATATATCCCGCCCACACCAGATTGCTACTCCAGCCCCTCTTGCTCCTGTGCTGCTTCCCACTAAGGTGGGGGCTGCCAGGGAGAGTGTGTACAGTCAAAGAAAATGAAGCTTGCTTGGACCCCAGCCCTGCCTCTGACCAGGATGGAAGCAGCCATTGCCAGTGTGTGCATCAGTGAATATACTTGGGAGGGAGTAAAACCAGCTCAGTAATGTAGTACCAACTCTTCCAGCCCCAATCTGGCTTCTAACCAAGGCACGTCCACTGGGGGGAGGAAACCAGCACAGAAATGCAGACCCAAGCCCTCAGTGCCCGTCACACCCCTAACCACAGCAGACGCTGCCATCATACCTGGGAGAAACCCAACTCCCTCAGAGCTCCTGCTCCAGAACCTCAGGCCCTGATCAGTCCCCCTTCCTTCATAGGATGGTGATGGCCTAGGAGAAATCCCAGCTTGCACCTGGCTCTCATTCTAGCTCCTCCAACTCTAGCCCTACCTCCTACCAAGACTGTGGCTGCCACCACCCCCTAGGGGGAGATGCAGTCAGTGTTCACTCCAGGTTCAGCTCTCTCACTAAAGCCACTGGGCACGCAAAGACTACATAGGGAGGTTCCACACAAGGACATGCCATCAAGACTGGGTTATGCAACTGTTTTAACTAATTTTATAGAGACAGAAAAGTTCAAATGAGAAAACAAAGGAATATGTTTCAATATGTTTCAACAACAAGGAAAAAAACCTGGGGGTAAAAAAGTTAATAAAGCAGAGAAAATTTCTGTAATAAAGTGTCCAAAGCAACTGTAATAAGAATGATAATTTTACTTCAGTAGATGAACACAATGAGAATTTTAACAAAGAACTAGAAAACAAAAGAACTGGTCAGAATTAAAGAGTACAATAAATGAAATGAAAAATACACTAGAGGGAATTAATAGCAAATTAGGTGATACAGAAGGCATAAGCAATCCAATAACAACAGCAAAGAGAAAAACAAACTTTCAGGGACCTCTGTGACAACATCAAGCATACTAACATTTGCATTATATAGGGGTTGAAAAGGAGAAAAGGGTCAAAAATGTATTTGATTAAATTATGGCTGAAAATTTCTCAAACCTGAAGGAAACAGATACCCAGATACAGGAAGCACATACATCATAATTAAAACAGCAAAAGTTAAAGAGAGTTCTAAAGGCAGCAAGACAAAAACAAAGAATCACATATAAGATCAGATCAGATCAGATCAGTCGCTCAGTCGTGTCCCACTCTTTGCGACCCCATGAACTGCAGCACGCCAGGCCTCCCTATCCATCACCAGCTCTCGGAGGTCACTCAGACTCACATTCATCGAGTCAGTGATGCCATCCAGCCATCTCATCCTCTGTCGTCCCCTTCTCCTCCTGCCCTCAATCCCTCCCAGCATCAGAGTCTTCTCCAATGAGTCAACTCTTCGCATGAGGTGGCCAAAATACCGGAGTTTCAGCTTTAGCATCATTCCTTCCAAAGAAATCCCAGCTGATTTTTCTGCAGAAACTTCGCAGGCCAAAAGGGAGTGGCATGATATATTTACTGGTGGCAGATCCATCTCGACGTATAGTAAAAGCAATACAATATTGTAAAGTTAAGCAAATAAAAAAATAAAAAATAAAGTGCTAAAGGAATAACACCTGTAACTAGAGATACTCTACCCAGCAAGGTTATCATTCAGAATTGAAGGAAAGATAAAGAGCTTCTCAAACAAGAGTTTATTGATACTGACCTTACTTGAAGTGTTGACCCTTATATCACCTGGAGCCAGACTAGTCTTCATAGGTGGCCTCCAAACCATAAAAAACTATTTGACAACTCATGGCACCCCACTCCAGCACTCTTGCCTGGAAAATCCTATGCACGGAGGAGCCTGGTGGGCTGCAGTCCATGGGGTTGCTAAGAGTTGGACACAACTGAGTGACTTCACTTTCACTTTTCACTTTCATGCACTGGAGAAGGCAATGGCACCCCACTCCAGCACTCTTGCCTGGAAAATCCCATGGACCGAGGAGCCTGGTGGGCTGCCATCTACGGGGTCGCACAGAGTCGGACACGACTGAAGCGACTTGGCAGCAGCAGCAGCAGGGGTATTTTGACCAAAAACAGATGGCTGGGTAGCCACCAATGTCTAGATTTATAACACAAAATTTGTAACACAGTTACTTCTTAAACACAAAAGCCTATTGGCTACAACCTGCATTCTATGGATGGGGATAGTTACCTTGGTAAATGGAAGCATGCCCTAAGGATAGCCTGACATCATCCAGGGTTCATTTTGACTCATCAATTTCCCTCTTAGAAATTAGATAACTTAATAAAGAGGAGAATCGGGCCTTGACTGGAGAACTGAAACCCCAACAACTTCTGGGGAATTCTGGATTGCTTTTTTTCTCCTCTAGACTCTTTACCTCACCTTCTAAAAGGCCCAGAAGTAGGGAGACACCTTACATGCTATGGTTCAGAGAAAAGCAGACACGGGTGAGTTAAACAAAGCCATCAAGGCTATAAAGTTCCACCAAGGAACCCATCATCCAAAAGGTTCAGGAAATTGAATGGAACAAGCCCAGCAGATATATGTAACTGGTGCCTTGAGGAGGAGCATGTCCTATTTGGTGCAGGCAGGGCACAACAGCCAGCTTATATCCACGTAAAACTTTCTGGCATCACTATTGCTACTTAAAAGATCTGGTAAACTAATGAAAAAATTACAAAATTGGGTAATTTAGCTAATAATCCCATATCTGGTACTGCAGGCTCATTACATCAGAAATGACATCTGTTCTTCCAGCTTAATTTGGGGCACTCTTGGCTCATGCATTGGGATATATGCTGCTGAAGCGAGCATGCGGCTCATGCATCAGAACTATGAATTCTGGTCATTAACCCTTCCCTTGGTTTTCTTATATAGTGGCTCAGATGGGTGATGACAAGTTTTACAGACTACAAGTTTTATCTATGAAATAGATGACATGCAGCTGTCATCCACCACATGATTTAAAAAATGATCAAGTAAAAGAACAAAAAAATCTAACACTTATGGATGTTGAAACAACTATATGGGGAACTTGACACATGACCATGATGCTACAAATAGTTTTGAAGTTCTGTCGTTAAGATCATGAGATCACATTCCCAGTTGTTAAACCTTCAATTCAGGCCAAAGAATGGCAATAAGGGGACCATACTGAGAACTGAAACCAACAGTTAACTTACTGTTAACCATCAACAGCTTTATTATTCAACTGTCTTCATTCACATAGTATTACTATTCTAGGAAACTTGCCCAGGAAGCTAAAGTTGCAAATAGCTTTATTGTTCAAGAACTTCCTCAATGTCATTTATCTGAATGTTAGACTACTCAACTTACCCTCAGCAAAGTATATACTTCCTTCTCAAGACAATAAATGGCACTGAATGACTGTTTACTTGGGATGATTTTTCACTTTGAAAATCATCCCTGATATGTCCAATCATAAACAAGCCCTCAAATAAAACATAAAATAAACACCTTAAAGAGAATCCCCAAAGAACGTCATAACCTGACTCTATCTGAGACACTACTAAGACTTATCAATGTAATGACTGTCTTTACCAAATATAGTTGCAATAAACTCAGCTTTGGTTTATCAATAGGATGATTCTGGTGTATTTTCAGGGAGAAAGCATAGAACAATAGAGTAGGAAGCTTAAATTATAAGGTATCATACCAAAAAAATCCCATACTAGAGTAGCATGAAAAAGGAAAAGTTATTATACTAACAACAGATTGGTTATTAATAACAATATTATATTTTAACAACATACTAGAAAGAACAGACTGGTTCCAAATTGGGAAAGGAGTACGCCAAGACTGTATTGTCTCCTGCATGGCAGGTGGATTCCCTATTGTCTGAGCCACCAGGGAAGCCCAAGTACTTCTTTTTCATCACTTTCAAACTTACACTGCTCCCATTCTCAGGAGAAGACTCAAGTTGCTGTCAAAAATGACACGTTAGAATTTGCTCACTAAACATAAAATCCAAATAAAATAGGATTTAAACTTGCCCGTCGTGAGGCTGAAGTTGCTTCCTCTGAAGAACAGGGATGCAAAGAAATGGAGAATTTAAAATCTGGGCTCTGGTGTGAAGGATGACATCAGTGTTAACCATGAGAGTAAAAAAGCAGGAGAGTCCTTCTCTTTTCCTGCTCCCCCATCTCAGTAGACAAAGGACCCAAGTTAGCTCCTAGTGACACTCACATAGCTTACAGTCAACATTAACAGCTTTACTACTTGACTGTCTTCATTCAAATGGCATTAATATTCTAGGAAACTTGCCCAGGAAGCTAAAGTTACAAATAACGTCAATGTTCAAGAATTTCCCCAAGTCATTTATGGCAATACTAGACTACTCAACTCACCTTCATTTCACAAACATGAAAATCAATGTCCAGAGAGGCAGCAGTCACATCCCTTGATGATGTGGAGCAGAGACAAGATCTGGAGCCAGGTCCCTTGACCTCTGCCCAGAAGTCTCCCCACAACACTATATTTTGTCTCAAACTAAGTGTCAGGCCTCAAAGAGGTAACAATCAGGTTTTTGAGACAACAAAGTGATTTGACACACACACATGCTTTGAGGGTGGACCATGATTTTAGTGCTTTGGATACAGTAAGGGTTCTAATTCTCAACCCCAAACCCAATTAAGACCAGTTAGCAAAATAAATAACTTTTTAAATAGTCTAATACTTTTTAAGGTGCTGGTTATTAAAAAAGAGATTCACCCCCAAGGACAGCAATGTTTATCTTGTTGAAGGTAGAGAACCTCAGAAATCACTTTACTCATAAACTGAGGCCTAGAGATGTATTATGATTTACTCAATGTCAGTTAATTGCTATAAATAAATCCAAGAGAAGAAATACTAGAAAGTAGTATGGCATTTAAAATGGTAAAAATCGCAAAATAGCTTATTTATGAAAGAAATGACTGTGGGCCAGAAAGGACTCACAGGATTTGAGCTGACTCTTGAACTAAGATGTAACGAGATAGCCTCACAGAACAATAGCTTCACTTGTTCAAGTATCAGGAACACTAGTTGGGTTGGGGCAGGACAGACAAGGTTAAGAGCATTTAAAATTTTCAACCGAGGGAGGGAGGAGGGTTTAGGATGGGGAACACGTGTATACCTGTGGTGGATTCATGTTGATATATGGCAAAACCAATACAATATTGTAAAGTTGTTTAAGTATAAAATTAAAAAAAAAAAAGAAAAGAAAATTTTCAACCAAATATATACTTGATTCTGGTGACAGAGAAAGACTAAGTTTAAAGCAAGCTTCTTAGGAATGCCTTGGTGGCAGTATGTTGAAACTCTGTAAGTACTTACTTCAGTTGATATAGTCTAATCCACTAACAACCTTATCTACTATATACTTTTTAAAACACTGAAGCTTAGAAAATTAAAAAAAAACAAGTTATTCTTCAAAGTGAAGCATACCTTCAATGAATTTAAAACAGGACTTTCTCAATTATGCTTTAAAAGAAGTTTCGGATATATCAAATCTTGGTCAACCCATTTCATTTTCAAGATTCAACCAGTCTGAGTTGTGATATTATGATGAAAACAAGCTTATAATTAATGTCACACATAGTCAAATGGGCATAAAGGAAGGACAGCTGATTCCACTGATGGCCACAATCCGGTACTGATATTATCACCATTTGTAATGAATGAATCAACATAAACAAAAAAAACCATTAAAGGAGAACGAACAGTTTAGATGTTAGTTCAAGTGTGTAACTAAATCTTACTACCTACAGATTATCAAAGTTCCAATTTAAACTTAATGTTTTTCTAGTTTCAGTAGTTTTAAACAGGTACAAAAGTTGCTGGGTGTGCAATACCAACATATCTAAAACTGCAGTAGGACAGTCAATTTACAATTTACTTTTAGGATTATACAATTATACTCAATATGACCATTCATTTAAATTCCAAACCCTAACAATTATGAATAAAAGATTCATATCAAAAGTAATTTGTCAATCATACCTCCATAAAGCTGGGGGGAAATTTTACTGAAAGAAGTCTAACTACCACGATAAATCAGAATATCCTAGGTAACTCTAAAATGAGTTAAAATGTTCATTCAAAAATGTCTCTCTCATCACAAGTCCAGAACTATGCATTTTTAGGGTTCAATAAAGACGCAACTGCCTTGAGAGAAAATTTCTTTCAAGAGCATCATTTACTGTAATAACCTTCTTTATATATTACCCAATGACACAGGACTGCAAGTCCTGAGTTCTGTTTATTTCTTAATAGCATTTGTTGCAATATTCTGACAGGAGTAAAATTCTAAATTGTATTTTCATATATAAATTGCTAGCCGTGCAGTACTCACACTGAAGAAAAACACAACACTTGAAATCTTGTAGATTCAAATTTTACCTTTCTGCCAGTTCTCTGAGCTTTCAACTGAATGACATATAAGGCTCGGCTATCACATACTGCAGTAGACTAAATAATCACAGAAAAATAGCACCACTCCAATACTCAATGAATGAAAAATGTTAGCTATGGAATCATTAAACTTTTGTCCGTCTCACTCATTTAAGTATTTAAGTAAACGCTGTATTTTCTAGTGATCAGATTTCAATACTTCAATGATGGAGCTGAATGCCTGGGGCAGGGAGGGGAGCAGGGTTCCCCGGGATGCTGATCCTGCATCTTATTCACTTGTGAGATGATCTGGACCTAAGTTGCCATGTGGAGTCCCTTTAAACCAATGCAGAAACAAAGGGGTCTGTTAAATGTAAAACGATCCCCATAGTTTCTGTAAGTAAGCCTCTGGTGTGAGAGAAAGTGGACTATTCAGGTATCTACAGTGACAATCCTGAAGAAATACAAGATACATATCTTTTCTGAAATATCAAGTTTACATGTTCAGTCTACCTGTAACTTTGTGTACATACTACATTTTTAAATCACTTAAATACTTAAAAATATATGATGTGTAAGACTAGAAAAATAGAATGCTTAATTAATGAGCAGCATTCCTTGATCATCTCAGATAACAAAGAGATATATATGACTCTAGCCTTTTGATTACATGTATCAAGTATGTATACAGTGACACCACTATTCACTTGAACACTGTTAAATACATATTAAGCATCAATTAAATATTTAAATATTAAGTATTAATTAAGCATCAATTAGAAATCACACTTGCCTTCAGCTTCAGTGAAGCACTTAGAAAGTTTATTTTGTGCTTAGATTTTTCTAAAGCATCACAAAATTATTACACATTCAAACTCTTCAGTGGTAGAATATTTAATATTCTAAAGGAGAGGCCTTTAAAGGGGACAGTATAGAAACTGTCTATTACCATAACAGAGAAGTGATCCATTCAGAATAATTACTGCAGCCAATACATTTCTTTACTGTTGCCCCACAACTCCACCCACTTCCTCTTTTGCTGTAAGGTGAAAACTATTCTCTTTAAGGAGTAAAAAATATATTAAATGTCCCATCTTGCTGATACCCATCTGCGAAATACCACAATAGGAAGTAGAGAATACAGTTTGTCTTTTCAAAAACATAAAACTTTATGAGTTTAAATCATCAAACATACGTTGACTTTGTACAATCAACTAAGAACTTTTTGGATGAGGACAAATATACATTGAATACACACACACACACACACACACACTATAAGACGCTTTTTCCTGAGTAGAATACTAACTTTATATCATATTAAGCTTCTGTGAATTTTCAAAATAGAAAATACCAAGGCTTTTCCACAAAATCAAATAAAAATCAGGAATGTTTGCCTTCACATCCAAAAAAAGAAGTTCAAGTATAGGTTCAACAAAAATGATGTAAAATCTGAAACAAGTAGCCAAAATTTTAAGTTATCAGATGGCTCTTCGCTTTAAGTATTCTTCAGTAAACTTCAGTTTGAAACAATTTATTAAAACATGAAAGACATTTCCAGGAAATTATCCAATTTGGAAAATAAAAAATGTAACCCATGGTAAGAAAAATACAAATCATACACTGAACACAGAAGAACAAAAAAGGCAACCAACCTTTATAAACTTTCTAAACATATCCTGTATTATCATGGGTAGAAAACTGTAATTAAAGTAAGGTAGTTTTTATTAGTCGCATAATCTAAAAATATGAATAAATTTTGGACTTTAACTCTAAAGGAGATAAAGGGTTTCAGAGTTGTTACTGAAATCCACATTTCTTGAGACAATGGGCAAAGTTCCCATTAATGGGAAATATGTTCTCTTCACACAGTGAAACTGACAAAAATTATATCAAATGAGAAATCTTATTCTCTAAAGTAATCTCCTTAAATATCTCAATAATGCAATACTTGGGAAATGTAATTTTTCAACTCAGACTTGAAAGTTATTATGAAACAAACATACAGAAATCTTATTGCTTGGCACCAGATTTTCCAAAAATGAAAGAACTGTTTGAACCACCATACTGTTTTCAAATCCAATGTTTTCACAGTGCTACGTTTATTTTCCAAAGGTAGACTGTTCAACCTAATGACAATCCAGGCTGAACCTTGCAATGTACAAGCAAGTCACAGTTCACTTCAAACCAAAACAAATGCTCGATCTTCTGTTTCTGCCAAAACCATATGAAAATATTTGTAAAAATTAACTAGGATTTATCTGTGGCCAGTGAAGGACCCACAGAACGTTGTCTTACAGCATTCTGTGCAAAGTCTTTGTTTGTTCCTTCTTTGCTTTCAGATTCTTCTTCTGAAACATCTTCTACATCAGCCTCTTGTTCTTCCTCCACTTTTTTCAAAGGTTGGGAAGATTCTGGAAGTAATTTTCCTTAAAGATAAAAAACCAGAAGCGTTTTGTTGTTGATGTATTAGAGTTGTGTTAGAGTACAATCAAGACACAATTCATATGCCCATAAACTGCTTTGGTGATGATTTATCAATCATGTTTGGATTTCCAAAAGGAAAAAGCTGTATTCAAGAACAAATGACACGATAAAAATAACTGGTTTGGAAGGTCCATTTTACTTACCGAATTCATTCTTGCTATGCTATGCTATGCTAAGTCACTTCAGTCGTGTCCGACTCTGTGTGACCCCATAGACAGCAGCCCACCAGGCTTCCCCGTCCCTGGGATTCTCCAGGCAAGAACACTGGAGTGGGTTGCCATTTCCTTCTCCAATGCATGAAAGTGAAAAGAGAAAGTGAAATCGCTCAGTCGTGTCTGACTCTTAGTGACCCCATGGACTGCAGCCCACCAGGCTCCTCCGTCCATGGGATTTTCCAGGGAAGAGTACTGGAGTGGGGTGCCATTGCCTTCTCCGGAATTCATTCTTATTACCCACCTATTCATAAACTGAACTGAAATTAATGAATCAGAATTAATGCTATGAATTTGGATGCCTATAAGAAAATAGACTGCATTAAATAAAACTACATTAATTTACTATTAAATCTTCTAGCTAATAAAGATACTAAGACAAACTTCAATAGTACCCTTGTTTCAGCTCCCAGGCAAACAGGAATCAGATGAAAGCTATTTTCCTAGACATGATTTTTTTTTAAGTGGATTCATAGATGTGCCTCCTCCTCTCCATATATATAATTTTACTGAGGCATAATTACAAACAACATAATATACCTATCTTAAGTATATAGTTCAATCACTTTTTTAATATGTACATACGCACACTATCCCCCCACCCCAGTTGTT
Organism: Tragelaphus eurycerus; assembly: GCA_935064755.1. NCBI lineage: Eukaryota > Metazoa > Chordata > Mammalia > Artiodactyla > Bovidae > Tragelaphus > Tragelaphus eurycerus. The sequence goes on from CAKXYN010000069.1 coordinate 12,663,858, forward strand.
AATAGGAACTACTGCAAGTGAACTTAAACTTAGAACACTTAAAACATACCATGTTACTGAGATAGAGAACACAGAATCTGGCTAATGAGCTTTTCTCTGTTCAGTGGTCCAAGACCGTCCCTAATCCTAGGCAATACAGAATGGAGCAGGAAGAAAAGGGGGTATAAGGTAGAAGAGACCACAGGAAGGAATTCCCATACAGTGGACAATCTGTTGTTTGATCTGTCTGGCATATCTCTTTCCACTGGGTTAACTCCTTCCCTATGCCCCTTCCCATGCAGTTGTAGTTGAGTATAAACAACAGTTGAGAGCAGTGCTTCTCCACCAGAGGTGATTCTGCTGGACCACTTGGCAATGTCTGGAGATATTTCTGATTGCTAAGAGGGGCAGTGCTGCTGGCAACCAGGGGGATGATGCTAAAGATTCAATAATGTATAAAAGACAGCTTGTCACAAGTAAGAATTATCCAGCTCAAAAGACCAACAGAGCCAATGAGGAGAAATTCTGATTTACAGTTTAAAAAAAAAAAAAAAAATGAGCCCTCTACACAAGCAGAGCCCACCAGAATTTTTTCAGAAGATAGGTGAGTATAGGGAGAAGTATATTTCCTTCTTACTCTGGAATTATGAGCTACAGCTTTCTGTAGTTATTCTATGCTCAGGACTAAAAAGAGCCCCAAATGGAACAAGCACAAAGTCATAGAGAACTGAGCAATTCAGAAACATGTGAGCCCCAGGATTTAGTCAACTCTGTCCTCTGGCTTCCTCACTACATGAACCAATAAATTCCTATTTCGCTTAAAATTAGACTTAGTTGGATCTTTTCCCCAGAAACTTAAAATCTAAGCCAAAAACACAAAATGGAAAACAACTCAAATCCAGAAGCCTGGTATAGAAGGGGCAATATCACATTAAAGTATGGATTAACATCAGCAGTGTAACAGATTACCTAAGACAAATCTGTTGTTAGGTTTAAGGTTTTCTAAGCAAAAAATATAAATAAAATGTATATTTGCCGACTTAACTATCCAACAAGTAATCTGCGCTTATTATAATTTTACTACAGATCAGTGTCACTTGGTGGATAAAATTATTCCCTCCCCTCCATGCATGCAATTTCTGATTTCAATGCAATTATCTAAGAAATTTTTTTTTAAACCCTATCAGTTCTTCAACAATGAATACTTAACTGCCATGTTCACTGAAAAGTTTCTAAATTGCGCAGTTCTCTATGACTTTGCACTTGCTCTATTTCACTGCAGAAGTTTTGATCTCAGCAAGTCCTAAGTCACCAAGGCAGCAGAATAGAAATGTCAGGCTAAGAGTTCAATTTAGGTTCTACTCTCAGCTCTCATTTTTGCATGAACCTGGAAACACAGTTCATCTCTCAGGGCTTTAGTTCACTCAATCACAAAATGGGAAGAGTATCAATTATGCAGTCTAGTTTAAAGAGCTGCTGAAAAGCAAATGGGATGACAGAAAGTGAGAGTTCTTTACAAACAGTAAGTAAGAAGGCCTTTATAACAGCATAATTTTCAAAATTAAAAATAAATGATAGGTAGGTAAAATTATATTAAGACAAATAGAAGTGAATATTCTAATTCCCATCTTGTAGTAAAATACACAGCTAATGAGACTCCTAAAGCAATGACAGGAATTGCTTTTCCCAATATCCTAACAGAAAAACTTAGACTTGACCAACATACAAAGAAAAAGCCTCAAATGTGGTCACTATACCAATGAGATGACTTCAAGACTGGAATATAGTCAACTTTTTTGGACCCAAATATACTCAAATGGATCCCTGAATATTATGGAATTTTCAAACAAATTGACACCAGGTCAATGGTTATCAAATATGTGTTAAGGTACAGATCAGATCAGTCGCTAAGTCGTGTCAGACTCTTTGCGACCCCATGAACCGCAGCACACCAGGCCTCCCTGTCCATCACCAACTCCCGGAGGTCACTCAGACTCATGTCCATCGAGTCAGTGATGCCATCCAGCCATCTCATCCTCTGTCGTCCCCTTCTCCTCCTGCCCCCAATCCCTCCCAGCATCAGAGTCTTCTCCAATGAGTCAACTCTTCGCATGAGGTGGCCAAAGTACTGGAGTTTCAGCTTTAGCATCATCCCTTCCAAAGAAATCCCGGGGCTGTTAAGGTACATGCAGTGTTAAAATTCTCCACACTATAAAAGCCAAAATAATGACTATTATGCTCCTAAATGCACTGGGCTGTCATGTCATTCTTACATAAAATATGTGTCTCTCTTCTGCCACTACTCCGAATTTAGAAACCTTAGTTAGAAAGGCAACCTGTTATGTCTGTGAGTGTGTTCATTACAGAAATGAATGGGATTACAGTAAACAAAAAAATTTAAAAATCTACTTACTGGAAGGGTATGGCTGGGGTCTGCGCCTTTTTGAGGGACATAGGCAATCCGCCACAAATATCATGAACTGCAAAAATAAACATAAGAATCTGAATGTATAATAAAAAGCTAGAACAATTATATTAAATCACAAAATTCTAAAATATTTTTCTTCCTAGTACTCCAAAAATGAAGAACTTACAAGTCCTAATAACAGTCCTGAAAGCAGAGTTGCTAAAGCAAACACTGTATATGATCCCCAAATCGGTAATCCAAGGTCTTCAATAAAATAATTATGGCAAGTCTAAAATCAAAAGAAAAAAAAAAAACTAAAAATGATAGCCATTTCTTTAAAAAGTGACAGTGTCAAAATGTTTAAAATAGAAATAAATTTGAGCCCTTACCCTGATCCACATAGAGAGCTGAAAGAGTGCTGACATACTACTCATCCTAAAATAAAAAGAAAAACCAAGTCATATACACCGCTCTGAAGTAGAAGACATGTATATTATCTCTATTTTCTATTTTTGACTCTGTAATTTCCAACACAACAGATTTTATTGGTGATATTACTCAAGATTAGTGAAACAACAGTGATTTCAGGCCCATGCTAATGCTAAGTCGCTTCAGTCGTGTCCGACTCTGTGCGACCCTATAGACGGCAGCCCACCAGGCTCCGCTGTCCCTGGGATTCTCCAGGCAAGAACACTGGAGTGGGTTGCCATTTCCTTCTCCAATGCATGAAAGAGAAAAGTGAAAGTGAAGTTGCTCAGACGTGTCTGACTCTTAGTGACCCCATGGACTGCAGCCTATCAGGCTCCTCTGTCCATGGATTTTCCAGGCAAGAGTACTGGAGTGTGGTGCCATTGCCTTCAGGCCCATAAGAAGGCTTATTAGCGAAAATCAACAGTTTCAGAATTTTTGAAACTATGTAATATCCTCAAACAAAACACTGGATCTTTTTTCCTTTTTCCTGCTGTTTTGTCTTGATGGTTTCTCCAATGTACTGTGAATATGGGTTGAGCTCTATGGAACCAGCTAGTTTGATGTTAGGCACACTATAAGCAAATGGAAACTCTTATTCACCCTTAAAATCCTCCAAAGAACACGTAAGGAAGGGAGCCTGAAGGAAGACTGGGAGCACTTGCTGAGTCAATCCTTCTCACCTAAGAATTATCCTCCTTTCATATTAAAATTAAATAGAATTTACAATAGTATTAGTTTGATACAGTTTAATAACAAAATAATTACCTAAGAAATAAGTCACCACATTAGTAAAAATAACTATTTTCACATAATTAAACCCAAGTAATTTTGACAGGCAGTCAGAAAAAAGGTATGCTCCAAAAATTAGGTTTGTGGGTTCTCTCTAGCGTAAGTGGCACCCACCAACACATACTAATTCACACATAAGCCAGAGCACCTGTACTCAGAATGGCCTAATCCAATCACCAGTCTCGGGGGAGGGGGTGCCCCTGCCAAGCCGATCCTAGGAGTACCTTTTATTCCCCTAGGAGTACCCTTTATTCAGTCTAAAAAGAAAGGTATGAACTGCTGCCCTGAGGACTCAACAGAGACTTCCAAGCAACCCCCACTTCTTCCATCAGAAAGAGCAAGAATCATTTATGACACAAGACTTCAAATAAAATCAGTTACATTTTCACTCCAACAGAGAAAGGTACTTTACTCATGTTGCTTCTGTTGTTTAAAACACAAAATGGGAACAGGAACAAGGAACCAAAACATAAATCACCATGCAGGCTCACTGCAGCCTGTGCTAATTAGATTCTATCAGGAACATTAGATAACTTACTTGGGTTTGGTGGGCATGGTGGTTCAGTGGGGGAATTCTAACAGTTCAATTCAGAGATATAAGGAAAAAGTCTGACAGATAAACTTCTATTTTAAAACACTATTTAGGGATAAACTTTCCTGCACTCCCAGAATCCAGAGCATTCTCTTATATACTGGTATTTCCAATTCTCCATCCTCCAAGGACACAACTGGTAAGAGGACAGGAAGAGATAACTTAGCTGGACTACGATGAGTCCACAATGGCCTCAGAAAAACTCAGTATTCCCAGAGGTCTCTCAAATGACCTGTGAGGCCCTGCCTCCCAAGAAAGTAACAAAAAACCTTCTTGCTATGCCCAATCCTTATGCCCCATAGACACTGCTCATCCATAAAAAAGTAACCAGACAGGTGGAATAATTCAGTCACATTAAAACAAGAAGTGAAATCTAAAAGCAGCACAAGTCAGTATATGGTTGGGGCTTCTCATTCAAACATTAAGCTCGAATGACAGCTTTACCCACTATGTCACTTCTAGAGGAATTATTTTGATAATACAAATGACCATATTTACAGAGCTAAAATATTCCTAACAAGACTTTCAGCTTAATTCTATAGAATGCCTCTCTCTACCTTAAAAAAGGACCACATTATCTGTTGGACTTAAAAGATAAAAGTCTAAACTAAAAATATCACAGAGTAAATCTGAACATATATACTATAACAGTCCTAGAATTAAAACGAAATATAAATGCTTTATTTAGATGAAATAAAATAAATTATATAAAAATTATATAAAATAAATTATAAAATTATATAAAATAAATTATATAAAATTATATAAATGATTTATTTAGATGAAATACATGATCCAATTAATTCTGAAATAAATAAGAGGAAAACCCTTTATACTTACAAAATAGAACCTGGACCAAACCATGATGAAACGGGTTCAATACTTTTCCACTCTTTGTCACTTATAAAGTTTATGAAGTCCTTCTTAGTTCTTGGACCCTGATATCGCCTAAATTCACCATCTTTACAACTAATGAAGATCAGAAGCAAATATTAGCACTGAATAAATAAACCTTGTTTTGCTATTTCTATAATCTCATTTTACAATCAATCCTGTACTCAAAATCAGCAATGACCAATACACAAGTAGCAAATTACACTAATTACCTACCCTTAACATCTTAGCCCCATATTTCATTAACCACTGAGGTTATATTTTTGAACAGTCATAAGCTTTCAGACTTTATTATACTCTTCTAAATAATAAAACTGTAGAATAAGTTTTAGTTATATTAATAGTTACATGTCAATTTGTTGTTGTTTAGTCACTAGGTTGTATCCAACTTTTGCAACCCCATGGACTGCAGCCCGCCAGGCTCCTTCGTCCATGGGATTTCCCACGCAAGAACACTGGAGTGGGTTGCCACTTCCTCCTCCAGGGGATCTTCCCAAACCAGGGAACAAACCCTCATCCCTGTACTGGCAGGCAGATTCTTTACTGCTGAGCCACCAGAGATTACATCTCAGTGTAATTACATCAATTACATCTCAGTAAAAACTGAGGAGAAAAAGAAATTCGGTATGTAGATACATCTCAGAAATTTACTTTTAAGCCACAATACACACATTAAAAAGATGACTTCACGAAAAAGCGGTTAGAATAGTGTCTAACATTTATTATTTATTAGCTACTATTAAACTAGAAGTGAACAATTTGAGGCATTTTTCTGGTCTTTTCGATCATAATCACATCATCTCAGCCATCAAGCTTTAAGTCACTGGAGGCATCTGGTGCAGTGCAGTGATTCTATTTTACAGTCTGCTTTGCGTTCTTCGTGACACCCACCTCCTCCTCCTCCTCCTCTCCAACGTATGGAGCTCTGCCACAGGATCGTAAGTGCTCTCCCTGTTCCCGTATCTTCATCATTTCCCATCACCTTAAATAATATTGCCAGTCTAGGCCTACTTACTTAACACTTCTATTTTGATCACTTACGGGCAAAAACTCCTCACTACTTATAGTAAGATTACAGGACCCTTTATCCATCCAAAAAATTACAGGTTAGTTCCCACTCAAAAAACCAAAGATTTTTGGAGAAAATGGCACTTGAGCTACTTTTGAAGGATAAGTACAATTTCAACAGGCAAAACTTAGGGGAATGGGCATGATAAACAATAAGATTAAAAGAAAAGGGCAGGAAATTCTAGAAAATTTCAGGGAGTGTTGAGAAAGCTGGGAGACTAATAAGGGGCATGTGGAGAACAGGACTGCATGAAAAGAGTGAGAAGCATTTATAGAGAACAGGTATTTAAACAGATACAAAGGGGAAACAGATATGAACATGGAAAAAAAAGACAAGGAAAATCAAGATATACACAGAATCACTGACTTCTTGTTTCAGGAGACAAGTGCCTCCTGGCAGTCAACACATCAGCTTAAGGTTCAGGGCAGATAACAGAGATTTAAGATTTCTTATGGCTAATTTAGAAGATAAAGACAAACTAGAGAGCCTACACTGAAGACTACATACTGGTGTTTATTCTAACTTAACTGTTTCACCCAACACTGTTCCCAAGGCTGAGCTAGAGCACTTTCTGAGCTAATGTGTAGACATTCCATGCTCCTATTTATGACTGTTTATGAGACAATCCTCAGATGGAACACTTAACTTTGCACTCTTAAAAATTCTACTTCCAAGGTTGAGTTTAATCTTCATATTCTCCAGGAACCAGTCCAGTACAGTGATTTTCCCCCTTACCAAATTTCCTGCAGTACTAACCACAACTCTGGGCTCATAATCACTTATGCCACTATTTCTTGTGCACGTCATTTTCTAAGACAATCAGAAATCCCGGAGATCACGGATTACTTCATACCTCATTCATCTAGCTAAAGGCACCTAAGATAGCACTAAGCAAAACAAACCTTCTAATAAACTTACTGAACATAATGCTCTTTACACATGATCAAGACTAGAGGCTGCTATTCTGATTATGTTATGATGCATCCCTCATAACTACAGAATCTTCAAATACTTACTGATAAATAGTAGGAAGAGCAGTTATGATAAATCGTCCACTTAGTCCTACGAATGAGAAAGATTAGAACTAAATACAACAAAGAACATACAGGTTTTATATGAGCCAATCTTTTACTACTTAAAAGTTGACCCGATTATTTAAATACTAATAGGCAAAGAATATGAAATTAGACCTAAAAAGAGTTTAGCTGTATAACATAAACAATGAAAGAAATTTCATTTACATACTTAAAGCAACTTAAAAAAAAATACTATATATTATCTTAATTTAAAAGTTCATAAAATCTGAATATTGAAGACATTTGTGAATATATATACATATAAATATTTGGTCAATTATACTACTATAAAATTACTAGCATGAGTCATGGGATAGCACAATATAACTGTAGTCTTATGTCTAAAACCAAATAAAACTGCATTTGATAATCAAAAAACAAGCACAGAGTTTCTAAAGTACTGTTAAAAATGGAATTGACTCTTTGAAAAGGTGGGCAGTGACAATATAAGCTAACATTAACCATGTGTTAAACATGAAAATGATGAACACCAATCTATGGCTCAGCTTTCACATTTGTAAAACTGGGATATTATCTATCCCACAAGGTTGTGTAAGGACTACAAAAGAAATGCAAAACACTTGGAGTAGTACCTATAAGAGTAGTGAGTGCTTACCAAATACTAGAGATTATTCACATTTGGGACAGGGCAGAGCCAAGAATCCAAGTTTACCGTGGCCAAGAACAGGTAATAAGCATCACGTAAGGGCAGGGCTTGACACCTGTCCGGGGAGCCAGGTCAGGAGGCCACAACCATAAGGGCTTTGTAATTAAGAGCCCATATCCTCAAATCATTATTAACAGATTAAATTTGGAACCCAATTGCAGAGACTTGATTTGTCAGGGAACGTGACCTGGACTCTACAAAGAACTTCAACCACATGCTCCTTATTCTAAGCTTGGTTCAGATGTAAATGCAGGGGTGACCAACGTCCACCTGAGCCATAAGGTTCTAGGACTTCTCACAGACGTCTTACATACTTGTCTGGGGCCTGGGATGCTAAGGAAAAAAGATCAGAGGAAGTTACATGGGGAAGAGTGAGGGGAGGGAGATGCCTCCAAGTTCCCTTACAGAAATACAAAAAAGAATTAAGCGGCCTTACACAACCAGGGAACACACTTCACGCTGAACCCTCATTAAGGAGGTGGGTAAATCAGCTTAACCAGCTGTTCATAAAAACCAGTGAAAGGCAGATTGAAGAGGATGTAATGTGGAAAACAGGATCAACACACATCCCAACCTGCGAAGAAACAAAATGAACCAGAGGCTTACAATACCTGGCTGCTCTGTGACATCAACTTTTGCAACATTAACCTCAAGATCTTCTCCCCATTCGGCAAAACTTTCCCATTCTGGTTGAAGATTCTGACAAGCAGGACACCATGGAGCATAACTAAGAAATAGAGTTTAAAAAGAAAAGTTAAAACACTCAAATAAGAGCATTTGGGGATAAAAATTCTAAAATGTATAATTTGTAAAGAACATCTTTTAAAAACAAGATAGCAAAGTGGTTTAACTTTGTGAAGACGAAAAGGTTTTAAGTGTAAATCTAACACTCTGGAAATCAAGAACTATGAATTGATAATGCTAATCACAGAAAAGTAATTCTGGGAATAAGTTCTTAAGACACAAGGGGACTTTTTTATGCGCAAAACAGCTCTTAAAAACCTTTGGATTTCTCTATATAATGGGGCCAGAAAGCTCAAAACCGAATTTGGGGTTCATCAGTTTTAATACGGAGAAGGCAATGGCACCCCACTCCAGTACTCTTGCCTGGAAAAATCCCATGGATGGAGAAGCCTGGTGGGCTGCAGTCCATGGGGTCGCTAAGAGTCGGACACGACTGAGCTACTTCACTTTCACTTCTCACTTTCATGCATTGGAGAAGGAAAAGGCAACCCACTCCAGTGTTCTTGCTTGGAGAATCCCAGGGACGGGGGAGCCTGGCGGGCTGCCGTCTATGGGGTCGCACAGAGTCGGACACGACTGAAGCGACTTAGCAGTAGTAGCAGCAGTTTTAATAATTTTATGTGCAAGAGTCCAAATGCAAAGTGCCAGTATGAAAAAAAGGAAGCACCCAGTGCTGTGGTGAATAGGAAACACGTGCCTCATTTTAAAGAGGGAAACACTACCCAGCTTGACCATCAGGGGAACAGCTGGTCCCAGGGAAGCTGGCCCAGGACTGCAGGCTATTCTAATTTAAAATGAGCTGAAAATCCTCATTTTTATGTAAAAATGCTACCCCAGAACTTAACCCAGACACAAACACTAGGCAGGCCAAACGAAATTCTTTGGCCAGACCTTGCTCAACCTCGGGTTTTCAAATCTGTGGCCAAGCACACTAAGCATTTTAATTACTCTTCTGGTATTCTCTTGAAAGGCCCTGAATCTTTCAACTTTTCCCATATTGTATATTATCTCATAATTTACCGCAGTTTTTTTTTTTTTTAATGGAACCAGGTAGAATAAAACGTATACCTGTTAAACATAATACAGTTTCTGTACTTCATTTTCTGTTTTCTTGACTTATTTTATGAAAATAAAACTTCTAAAAGTAATCGGCATTGTGGAAAAAGACTAGTACCACACACAAAAGCCAAAGTCCACAACAATAAATTGAATTACAATCAAAGTATCTCTGTAACATAATTCCTGATTAAAACAGATTTAATGTAGATAACTAACTTGTAATAGAAGCAGCCTATTATTAGAAATACTGGACCCTTTTCAAGTTCCTTTTGTTTCTTAGGTGCTTTTTATAAGGTTTAACTTCATATTCAGTAAGCTAAGGGAAAAAAATACTGTGGTATATGTATTCTTAATTTCATACAGATGCTCTAATTCAAATTCCCTAATACTTCACTTTTGACGTCTATATTGATTTGTTTGATCAATTTTTTTTATATTGATAAAAAAAATCTCCTTGAGTAATGCTGGATTGTAATTTTTTTTATATTGATAAAAAAAATCTCCTTGAGTAATGCTGGATTGTAATTTGCATATGAATTCATAATCACGATTGCTCAACACATTATTTATGAAATTGTTGAGTATTTTATAGGCACAATCTAAAACAAGTTACTGAGGACAATGAAAACCAAATGCTGTCCCTGGTTGTATTTCCTCACCCCTGCATCTTCAATAGTTTCTGGAAATTGTTTCGCTGAGTTACAAACTATATGCATACTATATAAACATTTCCCCTAATGTTCTATGCCTTGTTTGATTTTATGATTGGAGTTATTGATCTGGCCTTCTGGGTTCTCCCTTGGAGCTGTCCACCTCCACCTTCCTCCTTAACTGGCAACCCAACCATACAGGAAAACATCCACCTGAATGTCGTTAAGGAACAGGGTTGTTCTAATAATCTTTGCATGTGTACACTGTGTGAGCTTCTGGAGACAAAAAGAAAGCCATTATGGCAATACCTGAACATATTAATTAAAGCTATGTCTCTCAACTGTAAAATCCAGGAAATCCAAAATTTAGATTTTAGAATTTTAGAAAATCCAAATTCTATCTTATAGCATTTGTAAAGAATTTAATATGATAATGTATGTAAGTGCTTAGAAGTGTTTCAGTTTGGTTCAGCAACTCGGTCATGTCCCACTCTTTGCGGCCCCATGGAGTGCAATAGGCCAGGCTTCCCTGTCCATCACCAGTTAACACTCAAAATGGGTATTTTCTACTAATATCACTAATACCACTGATATCAGTAATACTGCCACCACCAATTTAGGGACAAAAACAAACACAAATAGTTTATTACCTACTGATACAAAAGGGACATTATTATAATGGAATTAGCACAGACATGACTTTATTCAAACAGCATGTTTTGCAATACCACTTAGGAAACATAAGAGTAACAACCCATAACATTCAGTACGTTGCAAAAACACACACCGAAAGGAAAAAATGAGATGTGGGCACAGAAAAGCAACAACAACAACAAAAACAGGATTTTTAAAAAATAACCCAAGTTGAATTTGGCATTTAAAATATGCCTAATTCATAAAATAACATTCTAAGTGGACTACTTTTTAAGGGTAATTAGAGAAAAGGCGAGGAGACTTCAGTTCATTTCCCTCTTTTGTAGAGTTTGGTGAAATAAGTCTGTGAATCTCTGAAGACTCATTCTCAAATAAATAATTGTATAGGAAGTAGAGAGACCCACCTCCCTCAACCCCAAGGCCAGGAAGAAAAGTTGAAAGAATTCAAAGCTGAACGTAACCTCACAGGCGCACCTCAGCCCTAGTAACCAAACTAGGAGGCACACTTTAAGGGAAATTTAAGAGCATTTCCCGGTACGAAACGAGGAGAAGGTGAGACCAAGGAGGTGGAGGATCCCAATAGGAGTCAGGAAATCTCGAGGAGTCGGGGGGGCTCCCGCCCCACAGCTCAGAGTCGCAGTCCCGGGCAGCGTGGGATCCGCATGAGAGGAATGAGGATGATACTGGGGGGTCCAGACTTGGATCTAGGACCCCAGACAACCGAGGGGCCCCAAGACCACAGCCCCCCACTCACAATTCTATCATCCACTCTCCTTCCAGCAACTCTCTCCAGTTTTCGTCCGTGATGATGCGCACGTCGCTCCGCCTCCCGTGGGCCCAGGGAGCTCCCCAAAGCAATAGTAGCAGCACTGCCACCGGGATCCGGAGACTCCCGGAGGGCGCCATGTCAGCCGTTTCGCCCACCCACAACGAGCGAGGCGGCCCCCACCTCCGCGCAGCAGCTCCTCACTTCCGCCCGCGCCCGCTGATCAGTTTGTGCGCATGAGCGCGGCAGGGCTCGCGCGCGCGCCTTGAGGACGCGCAATGCGCAGGACAAAGCTGGATCCTAGTGGATTGGTTGAGGAAAGAAAAAGGCAGCACCCCTAGTGCGCATGACAGAGACGCTTCTCTTCCTTCTTTCTGCTTTTCCCCAGAGCCGTTTTGCAGGAAGAATGAACCGAGGGCGTGGTGTACAAAATGGGGCGGGACTTTGGAAAGGAAAGGCTTAAAAATTTGCATCAGGATTTTGGCGCCAAATGTTTGACATTTATACTTACTGAATGCAGTTGGTAAGTTTATACTAAAGCAGTTTCCAATTAAATGCTCGTCAGAGTTTTCTTTTGTTTCATTTGAAAATTTTAGTAAGAAAGCTAATGGATGTTTATGAGTCAGAATATTGGTTTACTTCTGGAGGATTAGAGAGACTGGAGGGGCATAAAGGAGACTTCATGGGTTCCCTTTATATTGTATATCTTGGTCTGAAAAGTAGTTACACGGGTTTACACATATGTTAAAAACCATCGACCTGTACATGTTTCATGCACTTGTATGCACTTTAGGATGTATGTTATCCCTCAGTTTTTTGTAAATCATTAGTTACAGAAACAACTAGATCAGAAATTCAAAATGGGACAAGACACATAGGTTTGTAACAAATACTGAAGATTTTTTCCCAAGCACTTGTAAATACAACTGCAAATCAAAATAAGCGCTTTAAAAGTATTAATTTTAAAAAGTATTCATCAGTCAAATGAAAATAATTGAATAATTGCCATTACACCGCCTGGCCTCACATTCTCTCATAAACTCAATTCATTTGGCTAATTTCCCCACCCCTTCGGTGCAAGGCCCTTCGTAGGACACTAGTAATTTACTTGACTGCCAGCAGCATTCTATCACATACTTTTCTTGAAAGGTGCAATGTGGTGCCTCATTTGCTTTTTTTTCTTCCCCCCTCCTTTTCTCATAGCTGCTCCTTCTGAAACTTCTTGGCAGTCCTTCTGTACTTGACTTCCAGACGCTGGCTTGCTCTGGGATGCTGTACTGGTCCCCTCCCTTTTATATCCACACACTCTTCCAGATAACCTTAATTCTGGCTTTAAAAGCCATCAATATGCCTGTCATTCCAGCTCTCACCTTTCTTGGAACTTCAAACATGTATATTGTTAAAAGACAAAATTCAACCAAATAAATTTAAAGATCCACCTGTCTTTATTAGGTGATTCTTGAATCAGCATCCTATCTAGCAGCTAGAAGAGCTCTCCTTCAGGTTGTACAAAATGGAAGGCTTTCGTAGGAAGAAGGGTGAGAGGAGGGAGTTATTAGCAAAAGTAAAGAAAGTATTATTTTTCAGGTCTTTTTGAGGAGAAAAGAACTGGCAAGGTTTTTATCATGAGATTGCCTCTTCAAGTCTGGATTGCTGTCATGGGGGACAAATAACTCCATTTTGAGACATTTCTTTTTCAACAGTATTCAACTCTTTGCTGGACATCTTTGGATATCTAATATGTAGCTTAAATATAACAGGAACAAAAAGTAAAATTCTAGTTCTCCTCCTAGTTTTACATTTCAGTTAAGAACCCCAAGGTCCACCTGGTTGTGCAAGACAGAAATTTGCATTTTAATTCTTTATTATTGTTCTCTTTTTTCACATATTCTTTATGTACTCCATCAGCAAGTCTGATGAACTCTACCTTCTCTACTTTACATCTCCACAGCCTGGTTCAAGTTTCTATCATCTCTTGCCTCAAAAATAGATTTTTAACTCATCAGCCTGTGAATCATATTATCCATCATATTTGTCCATGCTAATTCTCTATGTAGTATTAAACTGATTTGCATCTGTGTTTATTCTCTAGTTTCTTTTCTCACCCAATAAGATATGAAACTTCTGTTTTGTTCATTACGGTAATCTACAAGGTTTAATGCCAAGCCACATTAGAACCTGTCACATAATAAATGTCCAATAAATATTTGCTGCATGAATGAATTAATGAGGAAAATTGTAATTATAGATATACTGTGCTTTTACTGTAATGTATGGGCTCCCTTGGTTAAAAGGACATAAATATATTCTTATATGTAATATGGAGCAATACCTGCCATTTATACCTCATGGAGTTGGTAAAATGATAAAATGAATTATGTTCATGAATATTCTTTTTACACTAAGTCATTCATGAAAATTTATTATGACTATTTCATTTTAATATTTAATTTATATTACAAAAGAAATGCAGCTTTATCACTAAAAAGTGCAAAGTACAAAAGGTTGGAAAGTGAAAAGAAATATCTTCTAGATGCTGTTTAGATCTCCTGCCAGATTCTGCACCTCTTAAGCAATTGCTATTAACATTTTCTTTTGTATAATTTCAGAACTTTCTATGCACATAAACTACTCTTTAAAAATCACACACTAATGAGCTCATATTTCATAGGAGCTGAGATGTGGAGGGAGGAAGTAGGTGGCTCCAACCATCATGGAAGTATTTCAGTATTTTAGCAACTGTGTAACTTTATTATCACAATGTAACCAAATAACTATCTCTGCCAACTAGTTTTTCATTATTTTATTTCATTAGGTTTAGGGGGAGGAGCCGCTGACGATCTACCTTCATTTCTCCATCTTACCATGAAAGCCCTCAAGGAAATATTATCAAATTTGAGCCACTAAAATCAGATTAACCCTCCTAATTAATCAACTAAGTAATCAAGTCCTGTGCATGCTAACTCCTAAATTGATCTCAAATCTGTTATCACAGCTTGGATATATGTCATCATCTTTTTTTTCCTGGAGTCTGTACAGAGTTTCTTTATTTTTTTGTAACATCATTATTGGTATATAACTCATATACCATACAGGACACCTACTTAAAGAGTGCAATTCAACAGTTTTTAGTATGTTCATAGAGTCGTGCAACCAAATCAAATTTAGAACATATTCATCACCTAAACAGAAACCCATATTCATTAGCAGTCACTCCCCATTTCTACCCAACCACCAGTTTCCCCAGGTTTAAGCAACCCCCAAGCTACTTTCTGCCTTTGGTTTTGTGTACTCTAGATATTTCACATCATATGAATAGAATATTTTAATATATGATCCTTTGTGACTAACTTCTTTTATTTAGCATAATGTATTCAAAATTCATCCATGTTGTAGTATGTATCAGTACTTTATTTCTGTTGATTGCTGAGTCACATTCCATTTTATGAAAATATATGTTTATCAATTCATTAATTGATGGACATTTGATTTGTTCTACTCTTTGGCTATAATGAGTAATGCTACTGTCAACATTCATATACAAATTCTTGTTGGGACATAATGTTCTCATGGTCTCTCACCTTGAAATGGAAATGCTTGTGGTGCAATATCTAAGAAACTATTGCCTAATCCAGGGTAACCTATGTTTTCATATGAGTTTTATACTTTTAGTTCATACATTTGTGCTTTGACTGATTTTGAGTTACTTTTTATATATGGTGTAGGATGGGCGTCCAACTTCACTCCATAGCATGTGCATAACTGGTTGTCCCAATACTGTTTGTTGAAAAGACTGTTATTTCACCATTGAATGGTCTTGACACCTTTGTCAAAAATTGACCATAGATGTCCAAGGAGATTTAATTTTCCCCTGAATTTTCAGTTCTATTCCATTGATCTGTGTGTCTCTCAATGCCAATAGCACACTTTCTTCATTACTTTAGTTTTGAAATTAGGAAGTGTGAGTCTTCCAACTATGGGTTTTTTTTTCAAGATTTTTTTTACTATTCTGGGATCTCTGACTGTCCATATAAATTTTTTAGTCAGCATGTCAATTTCTATTAAAAAGCATGCTGGGGTTTTGCAGTCTGTACTGCCCTCAACAGTATTAAGCCTTCCAGCCCATGAACATGGGAAGTATTATCATTTATTTAGGTCTTCTTAATTTTTTTCAGCAATATTTTATAGTTTTCAAGTTCTAAGTTTTGCACCTCTTTTATTAAATTTATTCTTAAGTATTCTTTTTGATGCTAATGTGAGTGGAATTGTTTTCCTTGTTTTTTTCATTGCAGCTGTATAGAATTACAATAGAATTTGGTATTCATTTGTATCCTGAAACTTTGCTGAATGTGTTTATTAGTTCTAATAAATTATTAGATAATTTTTAGTGGATTCCTTAGGATTTTTTATATATGAGATTATGTGATCTACAAATAGAGATAGTTTTACTTCTTTTTTTCCAATCTGGATGCCTTCTATTTAATTTTCTTACTTAATTTCCCTGTGGTTCAGACAGTAAAGAATTCACCTGCAATGAAGGAGACCTTGGTTTGGTTCCTGGGTCAGGAAGATCCCCTGAAGAAGGAAATGGCTACCCACTCCAGTACTCTTGCCTGGAAAACTCCATGAACAGAGGAACCTGATGGGCCACAGTTCATTGGGTCCCAAAGAGTCAGAGGCGACTGTGACTAAAAACACACACACACACACACACACACACACACATAATTTCCCTAGCTAGACCCTCCAACACAATGTGGAATAGAAGCAGCAAGAGAAGACATCCTTGTCTTGTTCCTACAGTTAGGGGGTAAGCATTTAGCCTTTTATTGTATGATGAATGTGACATGTATGATGTTAGTGTGGGTTTTTTAAATATGCCCTTTATAGGTTGAGGAAGTTTCCTTCTGTTCTAGGTGGTTGTGTATTTTTATCCTGAAGGAATGTTGAATTTTATCACATGCTTTTTCTGCATTTATTCTGATGATCATGTAGTTTTTGTCCTTATTCTATTGATATGGTTTATTAATTGATTTTTAAATGTTAAACCAACCTTGCATTTTATATATTAATCCCATTGAGTCCAAGCTCATACTGCTTGCCACATGACAGGCTAGTAAACTATGAGATGCGTTGTTGAAGCAAGGAATAGTGACTTATTTGGAAAGCCAGCAGACCAAGAAGATGGTGAACTAGTGCCTCTAAGAACTATCTTGCCCAGGTTTGGATACTAATTTCTCTTATACAACAAAGACTGGGAAGTAAGGAAGTAAACTTAAAAGGGAAAAAAAAAGGTAATACAAATAAGTTGTAAATATTTCTTGGGTCCAGCTAGACTCCAGAGGAAATGTGTTAACTTCTTTCCTGCAGCTAAAGGCAAAGTAGCAAAGGAAAGATATACCTATATGAATGCAGAGTTCCAAAGAATAGCAAGGAGACATAAGAAAGCATTCCTCAGCAATATATGCAAAGAAATAGAGGAAAACAATAGAATGGGAAGACTAGAGATCTCTTCAAGAAAATTAGAGATACCAAGGGAACATTTCATGCAAAGATGGGCACAATAAAGGACAGAAATGGTATGAACCTAGCAGAAGCAGAAGATATTAAGAAGAGGTGGCAAGAATACACAGAAGAACTATACAAAAAATTGTCGTAACTTAGATAACCACGATGATGTGGTCACTCATCTAGGGCCAGACATCCTGGAATGCGAAGTCAAGTGGGCCTTAGGAATCATCACTATGAATAAAGCTGGTGTAGGTGATGGAATTCCATTTGAGCTATTTCAAATCCTAAAAGACGATGCTGTGAAAGTGCTGCACTCAATATGCCAGCAAATTTGGAAAACTCAGCAGTGGACACAGGACTGGAAAAGATCAGTTTTCATTCCAGTCCCAAAGAAAGGCAATGCTAAAGAATGTTCAGACTACCCTACTGCACAATTGCACTCATCTCACACGCTAACAAAGCAATGCTCAAAGTTCTCCAAGTCAGGCTTCAACGGTACATGAACTGTGAACTTCCAGATTTTCAAGCTGTATTTAGAAAAGGCAGAAGAACCAGAGATCAAATTGCCAACATCTGTTGGATCATAGAAAAAGCAAGAGACAGTTCCAGAAAAACATCTACTTCTGCTTTATTGACTGTGTCAAAGCCTTTGACTGTATGGATCACAACAAACTGTGGAAAATTCTTGAAGAGATGGGAAAACCAGACCACCTGACCTGCCTCCTGAGATATCTGTATGCAGGTCAAGAAGCAACATTTAGAACCAGACATAAAACAATGGACAGGTTCCAAATTGGGAAAGGATTATGTCAAGGGTATATATTATCACCTGCTTATTTAACTTATGTGCAGAGTACATCATGCAAAATGCCAGGCTGGATGAAGCACAAGTTGGAATCAAGATTGCTGGGAGAAATATCAATAACCTCAGATATGCAGATGACACCACCCTTATGGCAGAAAGTATAGAGGAACTGAAGAGCCTCTTGATGAAAATGAAAGAGAAGTGAAAAAACTGGCTTAAAACCCAAGTTTCAGAAAACTAAGATCATGGCATCCGGTCCCATTTCTTCATGGCAAATAGATGGGGAAACGGTGACAGACTTTATTTTGGGGGCTCCAAAATCACTGCAGATGGTGACTGCAGCCATGAAATTAAAAGATGCTTGCTCCTTGGAAGAAAAGCTATGAGCAACCTAAATAGCATATTAAGAAGCAGAGACATTACTTTGCTAACAAAGGTCCGTCTAGTCAAAGCCATGGTTTTTCCAGTATGTAAGAGTTGGACTATAAAGAAAGCTGAGCACCAAAGAATTGATGCTTTTGAACTGTGGTGGAGATCCAACCAGTCAATCCTAAGGGAAATCAGTCCTAAATATTCACTGGAAGGACTGATGCTGAAGTTCCAATACTTTAGCCACCTGTTGAGAAGAACTGACTCATTGGAAAAGACCCTGATGCTGGGAAAGATTGAGGGCAGGAAGAGAAGAGGGCAACAGAGGATGAAATGGTTGGATGGCATCACCAACTCAATGGACATGAGTTTGAGCAAGCTCCAGGAGTTGGTGATGAACAGGGAAACCTGGTTTGCTGCAGTCCATGGGGTCACAAAGAGTTGGACATGACTGAGTGACTGAAGTGAACTTCCTACAGTCATTCACAGTTGGGTCTGGTAGTCCATGGGGTCGCTAAGAATTGGACACGACTGAGCAACTTCACTTTCATGCATTGGAGAAGGAAATGGCAACCCACTCCAGTGTTCTTGCCTTGAGAATCCCAAGGACGGGGAAGCCTGGATGGGCTGCTGTCTATGGGGTTGCACAGAGTCAGACACGACTGAAGCAACTTAGCAGCAGCAGCAGCATGTTTCAGAGAGAGATCAGTCGCTCAGTCGTGTCCAACTCTTCGCGACCCCATGAACTGCAGCACACCAGGCCTCCCTGTCCATCACCAACTCCTGGAGGTCACCCAGACTCACACCCATCAAGTCAGTGATGCCATCCAGCCATCTCATCCTCTGTCGTCCCCTTCTCCTCCTGCCCTCAATCCCTCCCAGCATCAGAGTCTTCTCCAATGAGTCAACTCTTTGCATGAGGTGGCCAAAATACTGGAGTTTCAGCTTCAGCATCATTCCTTCTAAAGAAATTCCAGGATTGATCTCCTTCAGAATGGACTGGTTGGATCTTCTTGCAGTCCAAGGGACTCTCAAGAGTCTTCTCCAACACCACAGTTCAAAAGCATCAATT
Organism: Tragelaphus eurycerus; assembly: GCA_935064755.1. Classification (NCBI taxonomy): domain Eukaryota; kingdom Metazoa; phylum Chordata; class Mammalia; order Artiodactyla; family Bovidae; genus Tragelaphus; species Tragelaphus eurycerus. Next base: position 12,683,432 of record CAKXYN010000069.1, read on the forward strand.
CTTTGGCACTCAGCCTTCTTCACAGTCCAGCTCTCACATCCATACATGACCACAGGAAAGACCATAGCCTTGACTAGGTGAACCTTTGTTGGTAAAGTAACGTCTCTGCTTTTGAATATGCTGTCTAGGTTGGTCATAACTTTCCTTCCAAGGAGTAAGCATCTTTTAATTTCATGGCTGCAGTCACCATCTGCAGTGATTTTGGAGCCCAGAAAAACAAAGTCTGACACTGTTTCCACTGTTTCCCCATCTATTTCCCATGTAGTGATGGGACCAGATGCCATGATCTTCGTTTTCTGAATGTTGAGCTTTAAGCCAACCTTTTCACTCTCCACTTTCACTTTCATCAAGAGGCTTTTTAGCCCCTCTTCACTTTCTGCCATAAGAGTGGTGTCATCTGCATATCTGAGGTTATTGATATTTCTCCCAGCAATCTTGATTCCAACTTGTGTTTCTTCCAGTCCAGCATTTCTCTGTGAGCTTAAACAAAGGAATTTTAGCTAGACCTTCAGGCATGGGAGGTTCAGTCCCTGAAAATGGGCCATTATGTATACTTTAAGCTATCAGCAAAATCCCTTTAGTGATTAACTTGTAGCAAAAGCAATAGAATACAAAGATTAAAGAGGCAGATCCAATATGGAGTGAGATTTCTTCATCTCTATTATAGGTATGGTATTTAGGGGTTTGGGGATGTGTGTGTGTGTGTGTGTGTGTGTGTGTGTGTGTGTGTGTGTGTGTGTGTGTGTGTGTGTGTATTGCTAGATCCAGTTTGCTAGCATTTTGTTGAAAATCATTATATCTATATTCACAAAAGATACTGATTTGTAGTTTTCTTGTGATGTCTTAATTTCATTTTATCAGGCTAATACTAGCTTCAAAGAATGAGGTGAGAAATGTTCCCTCCTTTTTTATTCTTTGAAAGTATTCATGAATAATTTCTGTTGTCTTCCTCTTTAAATGTTGGGTAGAATTCTGCAGTGAAGTCATCTAGAGCTGGGTTTTTCACTGTGGATTACCTCTTATAGATTTATTCAGATACTCTATTCTTGAGTCAGTCTTGGTAGTTCATGTCTTTCTAGGATTATATCTAGTTCATCTTAATTTTTAATTTGTTGGCCTACACGTGGTCATAGTATTCCTTTATAATGCTTTTATATCTGCAAGGTCAATATTAGTGTTTCTTCTTTGATTCCTAATTTTAGTTGGTCAGTTTAGCTAAAAGTTCATCAATTTTGTTGATGTTTTCAAAGAACCAACTTCTAGTTTTGTTGGTTTTCTCTATTTTTAAAAATTCTGTTTTTCATTATTTTCTTCTTTTTGCATGCTTTCAATTTTGTTTGCTTTTCCTCTTTCCCTAAAGTATTTTAAAGTAGAAGACTAGGTTATTGATTTTCAATGTTTCTTCTTTTTTTAATGTAGGCTTTGAACCTCTGAGTTCCTCTCAACACTTCTTTAACTGCATCCCATAACTTTTGTTAGGTTTGTTATATTATGTCCCTCATGTTATTCATGTCAAACTATTTACTGATTTTCCTTTTGATATCTCTTTGTTGTTTATGTAGAAGTTTGTTGTTCTTTTCCATATATTTTTGAATTTCCCAATTTTTTTGTTATTAATTTAGAGTTTACTCCATTGTGATCAAAAAGCATAGTTGTGTAATTTCATTTCTTTCTAATTTATTGACACTTGGTTTATGGCCTAGTATATGATCTATTCTAGAGAATGTTCTAGCCCTTGAAAAGAATTTGCATTTTTCTGTGATTGGGCAGAGTGCTCCACAGATGTCTATTAGGTCAAGATGGTGTATAATGTTGTTCAGGTCTTTTAATTCTTTGCTGACCTTCTGCCTAATAGTGTTCTTTCTGTTACTGAAAGTGGGGTATTAAAGTCTCCAACTGTTGTCTCTTCAATTCTGAGAGTTGTATTTCATGTGTTTGTGGGCCTATTTTCTATATCTTAAAAATTTTTATGTATTTCTGATGGACTTTTACATAAAAATTTTTAAGATATAGAAGGAGATCCAACCAGTCCATTCTGAAGGAGATCAGCTCTGGGATTTCTTTGGAAGGAATGATGCTAAAGCTGAAACTCCAGTACTTTGGCCACCTCATGCAAAGCGCTGACTCATTGGAGAAGACTCTGATGCTGGGAGGGATTGGGGGCAGGAGGAGAAGGGGACGACAGAGGATGAGATGGCTGGATGGCATCATTGACTCGATGGACGTGAGTCTCAGTGACCTCTGGGAGTTGGTGATGGACAGGGAGGCCTGGCGTGCTGTGATTCATGGGGTCGCAAAGAGTCAGACATGACTGAGCAACTGATCTGATCTGATCTGATCTGATCTGATGGACTGACTCTTTTATAAAACTTTCCTCTTTATATCTACCAACATTCTTATATAGTCTGTTTTGTCTAATATTAGTAGAGCCACTTGCTGTGATTTTGTTATTAGAGTTCTGGGGTGTTGGATGGATAGCTGCTGTGTAACCGAAGACCATTAGGGAAATGGAAATAGAGAAGTTTATTACTCACAAGTCCTGAAGGAAGTATGCAACATGCCTTGAGGGCCCGCACAGGAAGGGTGAGGCAGGGTGCAGGCAGAGAGAAGCAGGACTTGGGGCACATGCTTTTGGTAGGGTCAGTGGGTAGAATGCTTTGGAATTCATGGGCAGTTTGAACTAGGAAGAACAGGGTTTTGGTAAGCTTCACAGGGGTCTTATCTAAAAGGTACACAGAGAAGCCTCTGAGAGGATGAGGCAGACTATTTATCACAAGGGCCACTGGGAGGGGGGTCATATCAGTAATTTACATTCACTTGTGAACCTCAGGGTTATTATCTATGGCATACATTCACAGGAGGGGCTAGTGTTAGTTCAAGGCCCCTGCAGGCTGCTGGGTCACACAAGATGGATGCCAAGGCAGCATATTATAGAGTAGCTTAGCTAAACTCTTCAACAACTACTGATACATTAACAGTGAGCTAACATCCTCAGATGGTCTGACAGCTCTTTAAGTGAAGATTAAGAAGATTAATTATTCTCCTCTCCCATCAGGATACAGAAAGACAAAAGTATGGATTATTCTAAATTTATGAGGTTGGCTTTAAAATTTAACTTTAAAGAAGCTTATTAAATATTTTATAATATTCATGCATAAAATGTTTCAATCTAGCTAGAGAAAATTCTAGCTTTTCAAAGGGGTACTATCAGTGAAACCCTAAATTAGAGTTAGCAAATGAAGATCGGGCCACCTAAGGAATTACTAATCACTGACATAATTACTTGGCAAGTCACAGAGTATTTGTAGCTCAAGGTTAGCTTAATATATGCTATTGCAATTGTCCAAAAGCACAAGGAAAGCTAAAGCTGTAGATAACCAGAATTAAATTCTGAAGTCTGGCTAATTTGAGGGGGAAAAAGAAAAGTGTGTTCACTTGGCATGAAAATCTCTGACACAAGTAGCAGCTTTTCCCACACAGATGGCTCAAGGCATAGAAAGGATCATAAATAATGCAGTTCCGGACAACAGGAAACGCTTGAACTGAACCAGGAAAGAAATGGTTATTTGAACATACTGTGGATCTCACAGTTGCCCTGCCTGTGAGAGTTGGCAGTTAATATAGAGCTACATTGCTTCTTAACTTATTGGAGAATCTCAGAGACGGCGGAGCCTGGTGGGCTGCTGTCCATGGGGTTGCACAGAGTCGGACACGACTGAAGCGACTTAGCATGCATGCATGCATTATATTATTTATAGTAGGTTAAGTATCAAATTTCATATGTGTACACAGAAATATCATACTTACATGTAAATTTCCCTCTGAAATTCAGTAACTATGGGAAATGACTACTGGATGTTATTATGGACTGAGTGTGTCTCCCTAAAGTTCATATGTTGAAGCACTAACCCACCCTACTCTGCCCCACCCATCGGTGGAGCCTTTGTGAAATAAGTGGTTTAAGTCAGATCATGTAGATGGAACTCCCTCTTTATGGAATCACTGCCCTTGTAAGAAGAAGAAGAGAGACTGAAACTTGTTTTCTCTGTCATGTGAGGATAACAGCAAGAAGGCAACCATCTGCAAACCAGGAAGAGGGTCCTTACCAAGAATCCAAACTGCTGGCATCTTGATCTTAGATTTCCCTAGCTCTAGAACTGTGAGAAAGAAATGCCTAATATTTAAATCAAGTCTGTGGTGTTTTGTTACAGCAGCCTGAATAGACTAAGACTGTCATTTAAAAAAAAAATTAAGACAAGTCAGTATGCCAATATGCTTTTCTTTTTCCATTCTAGATAATATTTGGACCCAGTAGCATAGGAGTCGGAGAAGGCAATGGCACCCCACTCCCGTACTTTTGGCTAGAAAATTCCATGGATGGAGGAGCCTGGTAGGCTGCAATCCATGGAGTTGCTAGAGTGGGACATGATTGAGCGACTTCACTTTCACTTTTCACTTTCATGCATTAGAGAAGGAAATGGCAACCCACTCCAGTGTTCTTGCCTGGAGAATCCCAGGGACGGCGGAGCCTGGTGGGCTGCCATCTCTGGGGTCGCACAGAGTCGGACACGACTGAAGCAACTTAGCAGCAGCAGCAGCACAGGAGTATCTGTTTTGTTTTGCTTTGTTTTAATTTTATTTTTGGCTGTGCCCTGACTTTTTCTAATATATTAGTTATCAATTGCTGCCTCAAATTACCTAAGGTTTAACAAGACCAGGAGCTGACTGTGGCTCAGATCATGAACTCCTTATTGCCAAATTCAGGCTTAAATTGAGGAAAGTGGGGAAAACCACTAGACCATTCAGGTATGACCTTATAATTATACAGTGGAAGTGAGAAATAGATTTTAGGGACTAGATCTGATAGACAGAGTGCCTGATGAACTGTGGACAGAGGTTTGTGACATTGTATGGGAGACAGGGATCAAGACCATCCCCAAAAAACAAAATGCAAAAAAAGCAAAATGGCTGTCTGAGGTGGCCTTACAAATAGCTATGAAAAGAAAAGAAGCGAAAAGCAAAGGAGAAAAGGAAAGAAATAAGCATCTGAATGCAGAGTTCCAAAGAATAGCAAGAAGAGATAAGAAAGCCTTCCTCAGCAATCAATGCAAAGAAATAGAGGAAAACAATAGAATGGGAAAAACTAGAGATCTCTTCAAGAAAATTAGAGATACCAAGGGAACATTTCATCCAAAGATGGGCTCGATAAAGGACAGAAATGGTATGGACCTAACAGAAGCAAAAGATATTAAGAAGAGATGGCAAGAATACACAAACCAACTGTACAAAAACGATCTCTATGACCCAGATAACCACAATGGTGTGATCACTCACCTAGAGCCAGACATTCTGGAATGTAAAGTCAAGTGGGCCTTAGGAAGCATCACTATGAACAAAGCTAGCAGAGGTGATGGAATTCCAGTTGAGCTATTTCAAATGCTAAAAGATGATGCTGTGAAAGTGCTGCACTCAGTATGTCAACACATTTGGAAAACTCAGCAGTGGCCACAGGAGTGGAAAAGGTCAGTGTTCATTCCAATCCCAAAGGTAATGCCAAAGAATGCTGAAACTACCGCACAATTGCACTCATCTCACACACTAGTAAAGTAATGTTCAAAATTCTCTAAGCCAGGCTTCAGCAATACGTGAACTATGAACTTCCAGATGTTCAAGCTGGTTTTTGAAAAGGCAGAAGAACCAGAGATCAAATTGCCAACATCTGCTGGATCATTGAAAAAGCAAGAGAGTTCCAGAAAAACATCTATTTCTGCTTGATTGACTTTGCCAAAGCCTTGATTGTGTGGATCACAGTAAACTGTAGAGAATTCTGAAAGAGATGGGAATACCAGACCACCTGATCTGCCTCTTGAGAAATCTGTATGCAGGTCAGGAAGCAACAGTTAGAACTGGAAATGGAACAACAGACTGGTTCCAAATAGGAAAAGGAGTCCATCAAGGCTGTATATTGTCACCCTGCTCATTTAACTTATATGCACAGTACATCATGAGAAATGCTGGGCTGGAGGAAGCACAAGCTGGAATCAAGATTGCCAGGAGAAATATCAATAACCTCAGATATGCAGATGACACCACCCTGATGGCAGAAAGTAAAAAACTAAAGAGCCTCTTGATGAAAGTGAAAGAGGAGAATGAAAAAGTTGGCTTAAAGCTCAACATTCAGAAAACTAAGATTATGGCATCTGGTCCCATCACTTCATGGGAAATAGACGGGGAAACAGTGGAAACAGCGACTGACCTTATTTTGGGGGGCTCCAAAATCACTGCAGATGGTGACTGCAGCCATGAAATTAAATGATGCTAATCTTTGACAGAAAAGTTATGACCAACATAGACAGCATATTGAAAAATAGAGACATTACTTTGCCAACAAAGGTCTGTCTAGTCAAGGCTGTGGTTTTTCCAGTGGTCATGTATGGATGTGAGAGTTGGACTATAAAGAAAGCTCAGCACTGAAGTATTGATGTTTCTGAACTGTGTTGTTGGAGAAGACTCTTGAGAGTCCCTTGGACTGCAAGGAGATCCAACCAGGCCATCCTAAAGGATATCAGTTCTGGGTGTTCATTGGAAGAACTTATGTTGAAGCTGAAACTCCAATACTTTGGCCACCTGATGCGAAGAGTTGACTCATTGGAAAAGACCCTGATGCTGGGAAAGATTGAGGGCAGGAAGAGAAGGGGACAACAGAAAATGAGATGGTTGGTGGCATCACCAACTCAATAGACATGAGTTTGAGTAAACTCTGGGAGTTGGTGATGGACAGGGAGGTCTGGCGTGCTGCAGTTCATGGGGTCTCAAAGAGTCTAACACGACTAAGCTACTGAACTGACCTAGTAACTTAAATACACTAAACATGATCTCTCACAGTTTCTGTATATGTCTCACAGTCTCACAGAATTCATAAGTGGCTTAATTCTGGGTGGTTCTGGCTCATTCTTTCATGAGGTTGTTGACAACCTGTTGACCATGGTAGTCATCTGAAAGTTTTAAATGGTGCTTAAAGAGCCACTTCCCAAGTGGGTCTTATATATTGACAAGTTGGTGCTGACTGGTGGGGGACTTTAGCATCTTTTCACATACATCTCTCCATAAACTCATGACTCCAGAGCAAGCCATCCAAGAAAGCAAGCCAGAACCAGTGATGCCTTTTATTACCTAGCCTCAGAGACCACTATCAGTTGCTTCTTCAATATACCACTGGTCTTAAAGGACAGACCTATTCACAGTGAGAGAGAATCATACAAGACAGTGACACACGTAGACAAGGATCACTGGGGGCTGTTGTGGAAGCTGACTACCATACCTAATAGCTCCACTTTCATGGTCATAATGGCTTAAATCTCATGGCTAAGAACCTGGTTCTGGGGTTGGATAGACAAGCACTCTCTTTTTAATTGCACTGTCTACCTACGTACTCTTTCTAATCCTCTGTTTCCTCATCTGTTATATGGAAATGGTAGATCCATCCCATAGGTTTGTTATGAGCATTAAATGAGTTAATGACCATAGAATAGTCCTTTCTGTCAGATCATGTCATTTTATAACTTAAAGTCTCCCAGGGGCTTCCCATAGACTTGGAATTTAACTAGTCTATCAGATCCAGACCTAGCTATCTGACTGACTTATCCACTACTGACTTATCCACTACTACTACTTCTGCCGCCACCACCACCACTACCTAATCTAGCTCTGATCTTGGTTTCTTTGTCTCCCTTCCTCACTCCACTCTATCCACAGGCCTCCTTTCTGCTCAGCCATGTTAAGTTCTCTCCTATCTCAGAGCCTTTGCACTTGCTGTTAACTCTATGTGAAACATCTTTTCCCTGTATGTTTTCATGGATCATTTATTCACTTCATTGAGATTCCCTACCTGAATGTTACCTCCCCAGAGACCTTCCTGGCCATTCCTTTCATTCCTTTGTCCTTCTTTATTTTTCTGTTAAGTTCTCTCCTATCTCAGAGCCTTTGCACTTGCTGTTACCTCTACGTGGAACATCTTTTCCCTGTATGTTTTCATGGATCATTCATTCACTTCATTGAGATTCCCTACCTGAATATTACCTCGCCAGAGACCTTCCTGGCCTTATCGCTACTTGACATTTTATTATATATTTGTTTGCCTATTTTGATTTATGTGGCTCTCCTTCATTAGTATGTGAGTCTATAAATACTATATTTCATTCACTACCTTATCCTTAGTGCTTAGAAGTATGCCTGGCTTAGAGTACATGTTTCATAAATATTTGTTTAAAAAGTAAAGAATACATGCAAGTTACTCAGCACATTGCTTGATCCACCACATCATGAGTTCAATAAATCTTGCTGCTGCTGCTGCTGCGTCGCTTCAGTCGTGTCCGACTCTGTGTGACCCCACAGACGGAAGCTCACCAGGCTCCCCCGTCCCTGGGATTCTCCAGGCAACAACACTGGAATGGGTTGCCATTTCCTTCTCCAATGCATGAAAGTGAAAAAAGTGAAAGTGAAGTCGCTCAGTCGTGTCCGACTCTTAGCGACCCCATGGACTGGAGCCTACCAGGATCCTCCGTCCATGGGATTTTCCAGGCAAAAGTACTGGGGTGGGGTGCCATTGCCTTCCCCGCAATAAATCTTAGCTGATGTCAATCTCATCATCATCTACATCTTTCCCATCATCCTTGACCACCTTAATATCTCACATGTATATGGGACTTTGTGTGTGTGTGCTCAGCCCCTCAGTCATGTCTGATTCTTTGTGACCTCCTAGACTGTAGCCTGCTAGGCTTCTCTGTCCATGGAATTTTCCGGGCAAAAATACTGGAGCAGGTTGCCATTTCCTGTTCCAGGTGATCTTCCTGACCCAGGTCTCTTGCATCATGTGCATTGGCAGGCAGATTCTTCACTTGAAATGCTCAGACAAGTAATGAAACTGGGAAGTGCAAGGGGAGGATTTTTCACCTATAAATGACTTTTTTTTTTTTTTTTCAAAGGGCCCTACCTGAAAATTGGTCTTTCCCCCCAAATGAGTAGGCTTTCCCCAGGACAGATGAATGTATTATAAACTGGTCATTTTAAGCTTATTCAAGATTTGACTCTTAAAAAGCCTTTAATGGTTGAGCAGTGCCCTGGATCTTTCTAGGCCAAATTTGAAGCAGAGGATCAGGTTTTATGACTTTTCAACTTCTGGAATTCTCCTGGAAGTTTAGTCATTTCTTCCACACACTCACTCTACCTCTGTCTACACCCACTGTTCCCTGGCAAGTCAGATCCTCATGCTGGCCTGCTGGCCTGTCTGGTGCTTTCTTGTAAATTAGGAGAAGGAAACCTTTCCTCCTGGGAGAGGAAGCCCTGCAGGGGTCTTGACTTGGCAGAGACAGCGGGGTCTTCTGTTCTGCAGGACACAAGGTGAATTTGAGCCTCACTCAGCCTTTGGCTGGAAACCCTGGAGCACAGTGGTGAGCAATGGAAGTCTTTGCTTCCTTTGTGCTGCCCACAGGCCACCCATGTTTCTGCTGTCCTTCTGGGAGACCACTATCCTGCTGAATCCTATTGAGTAGAACAAGTCTTGACTGAGAGGCAGTCTAGCACAGTGGGGACTGCATAGCAAGATGCTTAAGAGTTAGGGTTTGAAAGACAGGATTCCTGACCTTGAATCCTGTCTCTACCATTCAGTGACCTGAGACCTTAGGCAAGTTATACAATCTCTCAGTGCTTCAGTCTTGGGCTATTATGAGGTTTATATGAGTTAATATATGCAATACATACTCAAAACACATGATTTATTATATGAAGGGGACAGGAAACCTAGGAAGTTTGTTCAAACAATGTCTCCTTGTGCATTTGTGAGCAACTGAGTGAAAATATAGTAACATCTGAGAATGCTTCACTCTGATGCCTTCCACTTGCTCTTTCTAGAGTTAGAGACTAGTATTGAGTCATGCAGCAAGCATTTGAACAGTTACTGTGTTCAGTGGTGGACAAACACATTTAAAGACACTACCTTCACCTTAAAAGTATATTCCCCAATTTTCAAAAAGTCAATCAAACTAAGAGAACACTAATTACTGTCCTAAAACAAATGTGACCATATTCAGGATGCATGGCATATTCTAGTTTACTAGAATGGACTCATTCTTTAGAGATAGATTATCTTTCAATTCAAACTTCCTCTTATTGACTGTGTGATCTCAAGTAAGTTACTTAACTTCCATGAGCCTCAGTTTTCCACAAAGCAAAATGAGCGGAGGGGGGAGAGTTTCCAGGGTTATTTTAAGGATTGAGACAACATAAAGAATAAAAAGGATCTGGTATACAGGAGGCAGTTATTCACTGGTAGTTTTTGTCTTTATCAATATTTTCTATTAGCCTCATCTAATTTCTGTTGTGGGGCTTCCCAGACGGCTCAGTGATAAAGAATCTACCTGCCAAGCAGGAAACGTGGATTCAGTCCCTGATTCTAGAAGAACCTCTGCAGAAGAAAATGGCAGTTCACTCTGCCCAGAAAACTCCATGGACAGAGGAACCTGGAGTGCTGCAGTCCATGGAGTCACAAAAAATCGGACACAACTTAGCAACTAAACAACAAGAACAATGTCTATTGTAAAGATCTGTGGTGGCATCTTAATATCCCACAGATGTAAATCCAGATACATCACAGACCAGGCCTTTGAGAATCTGGCCTCACCTACCTTTCAACCCACTGCTTTCACCATGAACCTTACAGCCCAAACATGTAGAACTACTTGCAGTTTCCAGAACTTGCTGTGACACATATACTGCCTTTGCTTCCAGCATCCCCTCTCCCTAGAGGACTCTTCTTGTTTCCTTTGCCAGTGAACTATCATTCTTATGTAAAACAGATACATTTAGTTAAAGAATAATAATTTAAAAGAACATGTTCTTACAGGTTAAGAAATAGAAATAGAAGGCCCCTGAGATCTCCACATTTTAAGAAAAAAATCAGCATTTGTGATATTTGTATTTTAAAAGCATTAAAGATGAAATTCTTATGTTTATTTACCACCTCTATCAAGAAGAAACTAGGGAATTTACTTGTGCCCCTAAAAGCCATAAAGGCTCCCAGTAATTCTGCAGGGATGCTGTAAGTAATTAAATAATGAAACACAATTTGATCAATAGAAAATTATTAAGAAAAAAGAATATATTAAATTCAATAAATTCAACTTAATATATTATATTTTTTCTACTGTGTTTTGCTTCTTCTGAAAATCTACAGCGTGATTCCTTTGTTAAAATAAATATGGTGGCTCTTGTGGGGATTGGAGGGTGTCATTTTATGTTTTTTTCTTGACTGGTCATAAGGAGCCACTAGGTGGCAGAGGATGCTTCTTTTTATCACAATGAGAAAGCCTGAAAAATACTTTCAGTTGGAAACAGGTTTTAGAAGACTTCACTTCATAGGTTAATATGTTACGCTAGTATCCAATGGCCCTGCAGGTAGCAATTTTGGCCTATTGCCTATATTATAGTAACAATAACAACAATAATAATAATATCAAAACCACAGCTATTTATTGTATGATAATTGTGCACAAGGCATCACATGAAGAGGTGTCCAGATATTGTTCTGTTTAATTTTCACAGCAGCCAGAGGAAGCAAACACTGTTAATCTTTTTGCAGAAGAAAAATCTGAGTCTTGAAAAGAGAAGAAACAAAATGCCCAAGACACAGGTAAGCAGCAGAAACCAGATTCAAACCAGGTCTGATGGATTTTAGCACCTGGGGATTAACAACTTCATTCTACAGACTGTCAGAACTGAGAAGATATTTAATTTTTTTAGAAGAATTAACCACTCTATGATATCATGGTTTAGATGTTATTATAATATCTATGAGCTTAGTCCTTATAGGCCTTATGAAATAGTTTATTAAGGACTTAATAGATGTGTTGGCCCGATCTCTTATCCCTTTCCCCATTTAGTCACCATTTGAACCTAATTCCAAATTATCATGTTTAATCCATTCTCTCAAAACCTTCTTTCCATTGTGCCTGTATGTCAAGAAAAGATAATTTATGAATGAAAGCCAAATTTTCACCAGTGTTTTATACACTTTTCTCTAGTCAAAAGAAAATTAAGTCCCCTGCTGCTGTGTAATTGACAAGAATAATATTATAATGGTGTCAAAGTACATGTGTAGAAAATAAAGTGAAATCAAATGTCATTAAAAAATTAGTTTTTGCAATCCAAAGTGCTCATCTTCAGAAAATGATGCCATTATTTAAAGCCTCAAAGTAGCAGAAGACATCCATCCTAACAAAGAAGCATTTTTCCTTATTTCAAAAAAACAAAAAAAACCCCTTAAAAACAGCCTGAAAGATATAATGGGAAAAGTGAGGGATTACGGAGGCAATACTGGTTAATGTTAAGCTTTGTGGCAATGTGTGACTTTTATATATATCTGAAATGGGGCAGTGATCATGTGGAAATATCACAGGGCTCCATGATTCATAGAAAATCTCATAGAGCTGGACCTCCTAACTGATAAAGTTTTCCTAAGTATCTTTTTACTTGTGTTTCCTTTCTATATTCTGTTGTTGTTCAGTTGCTAAGTCTTGTCTGACTCTTTGCAACCTCATGGACTGCAGTATGCCAGGCTTCCCTGTCCTTCACTATCAGAAAATGATGCCATTTTGCTCAACCTCAAACTCATGTTCATTGAGTCGGTGATGCCATCCAACCATTTCATCCTCTGTCGTCCCCTTCTTCTCCTGCCTTCAATGTTTCCCAGCATCAGGGTCTTTTTAAATGAGTCAGTTCTTCACATCAGGTGGCCAAAGTATTGGAGCTTCAGCTTCATCATCAGTCCAACCAATGACTATTCAGTCTTGATTTCCTTTTAGGATTGATTGGTTTGATCTTGCAGTCCAAGGGACTCTCAAGAATCTTGTGAGTTAGATGGTATATTCAGCCCTGGAAAGGAGTGTGAATGAACTCATCGCAGCAACTTCTGTGTGGAAATTTCACCAGTTAAATGTTGGATTCTATTTATCTGTTCATTATTTAAAAAGAGATTACTGCCTGTATTTTTATGTTTTTCATGATTTGTATATGTATTATTATGCAGTGCAATCACAAAAGTCAGATGGTTTGTATTTTTATCTTTACTTTTTTCCAGTTCACTAGGCCTTTGTGATACTTTTTGTTTTCCTACTAAAAATAGCTATTGATTAGCTAAGTGTCATGGGTCATCACTCCACTGAAAACAGTAATGTGGCTTTAACAAAAAGGGGGCAGCCTTGCCAAAGGCATCAAGAATAAAAAATTTCATATCGTATAAAACTACTTCCTTTTCCCCATTGCAGTAGAATAAATAAGGCTAACTACTATGACAGTCAAATTTCAAAATGTCAATGGCTTAACACAAGAAAAGTTTATTTTTGCTCTCTTTTAAAATCTAATGAGGGCATTCTGGATTGGAAGATGGCCTTCAGTGTGTTCATCCAGGGTCTGCTTCCCCCATGTGGCTGTGACTCACTAGGATCTGATTTCTCTGTTCACATAGAAATGTGTATAGATGATCACGTAGAAAGTTTGCAGGTCAGGCCTAGAAATGGTCAGCATGGTTTTGCCCTCTTTCGGCCATAGCTCAGTGATGTGCAAGGGAGATGGGGAACTGTGGCTTAGCCATGTGACCAGGAGGTAAAGGAAAAGGTTTTATTGATCATGAAACAGTCCTTGCCTGGCTAGTGAATTCTGTACTGAGACGTCTAAAATGTTATGTGGCTCTGTAAGGCTTTAGAGCAGACACTGGCTGTGAATGGGCATGAAAGAGGAAAAATGGATATATAATAGCTGAAGCAGGGGCTAAGATTTACCTGAGTCCACTGATGGCACTGCCTAGATACCACAATGAGAGCTCTTGTGCTATCTTTACAACTCTCCTTTGAGTTCACTTTCCATTGCCTTTAGCATGACCTGGCCTCCACCTCTGGCAGCCAGAGAACTCATGATCAATCAATGTGGCCAATATTCATTAGTAGAATGAAATCTGACAACCTGAATAAGAAAATTAATGAGGCTATAGGCTCATTAAGCAATTGTATTAGTGAATAGTTTAGTGATATTTGAAATAGATTACAACATTGTTTTTATCCTTATACTATGAAGGACACATGTCTACCGCTGAATTTGATAATTGTGTTGTTTGGTTATTGAAAATCATATTCAAGTGTATTGATCACCTTTTTAATCTTTGAAGCTGACTGAATGTAAATTTGATTTGATGGCTTCAAACTTGAATATGTTATAAAAGGGCCTTAACCCCTTTTATGGAGATTAAGAGAAACCTCTTTCAGTTAACTTGTTTTATTATTGTTACCATGGAAACCACAGGAGGCACAATCTTCATAAATTCATAGTGCAAACGAATTATCCTTCAAGCAATGAATGTTTTTATGTATGTATTCACTTCAAATAATTTTTGAAGTGATTATATTTTTGTCAAAAAATGAATATGGATTTTTTTACTTGTTTAAGTTTTATAAATATGCAGCTTAGGATCATAGATTATAAATATAAAATCAATTCACTGAGATATTCACTTTATGAGTCTAAAGTTATTAATTAGTTCATCACAAAATGTCATAGCAAAAACCCAATTTAATAATATAAATTGCTTTTATGAGCTACAGATCATTAAAATGTGCAGTTATAATGAAAAGAAAATCTTATACATAATATCAAGCTTAATATTAGAGCTCTATTCTAAAATATTTGATTTATTCTATAAGATATATATTATTCTGTTCTAAATTTTGAGATAATTTCAAAATATATACACAAAATGAGAATCATCAAAAGTCATGAATGAAAGTAATTTACTGTTATCAGTTTAGTGTTGGTAATAGTGATGACCATCTATGTTTACTTAATTCTCATAACAAACTCTTTATTTAAATGGTAACATTTCCTCACTCACCCCTAAATATTGTGTCTTTCTCATTGAGAATTATGACCTTCTCAGAAATCTCTGTGAGGATTCTGGAGAAAATGTGGCTTTAGCCCAAACCACTGTTATAATTCTATAAATTTGTTCATCTTAGCCAGAAATGACATCTCATATTTATGTTAATTTAAAAAGAAAAGTAGGTTTACTTTGCTACTCTCCTCAAAGAATAGTCAACAATATTCTGCATCATAGCTTGGGTTCAGATGCAGCCTGTTCCTGGGGACAGAGGAAAGAAGCAGTCCTTTTTAGCTACTTGGGGATTCCCTCTCACCAACCTTCTAATCATCCAGGCTGGAGAGTCATCCAACCCTTCTTAAAACTACCCTCCCCACTCAGATCAGATCAGATCAGTCGCTCAGTCGTGTCCGACTCTTTGCGACCCCATGAACCGCAGCACGCCAGGCCTCCCTGTCCATCACCAGCTCTCGGAGGTGACTCAGACTCCCAGCCATCGAGTCAGTGATGCCATCCAGCCATCTCATCCTCTGTCGTCCCCTTCTCCTCCTGCCCTCAATCCCTCCCAGCATCAGAGTCTTCTCCAATGAGTCAACTCTTCACATGAGGTGGCCAAAATACTGGAGTTTCAGCTTTAGCATCATTCCTTCCAAAGAAATCCCAGGGCTGATCTCCTTCAGAATGGACTGGTTGGATCTTCTTGCAGTCCAAGGGACTCTCAAGAGTCTTCTCCAACACCACAGTTCAAAAGCATCAATTCTTCGGCATTCAGCCTTCCTCACAGTCCAGCTCTCACATCCATACATGACCACAGGAAAGACCATAGCCTTGACTAGGCGAACCTTTGTTGGCAAAGGAATGTCTCTGCTTTTGAATATGCTATCTAGGTTGGTCATAACTTTCCTTCCAAGGAGTAAGCGTCTTTTAATTTCATGGCTGCAGTCACCATCTGCAGTGATTTTGGAGCCCAGAAAAACAAAGTCTGACACTGTTTCCACTGTTTCCCCATCTATTTCCCATGCAGTGATGGGGCCAGATGCCATGATCTTCATTTTCTGAATGTTGAGCTTTAAGCCAACCTTTTCACTCTCCACTTTCACTTTCATCAAGAGGCTTTTTAGCCCCTCTTCACTTTCTGCCATAAGAGTCATGTCATCTGCATATCTGAGGTTATTGATATTTCTCCCGGCAATCTTGATTCCAACTTGTGTTTCTTCCAGTCCAGCATTTCTCATGATGTACTCTGCATATAAGTTAAATAAACATGGTGACAATATGCAGCCTTGACGTACTCCTTTTCCTATTTGGAACCAGTCTGTTGTTCCATGACCAGTTCTAACTGTTGCTTCCTGACCTGCATACAGATTTCTTAAGAGATACCAAAGGAACATTTCATGCAAAGATGGGCACGATAAAGGACAGAGATGGTGTGGACCTAACAGAATCAGAAGATATTAAGAAGAGGTGGCAAGAATACACAGAAGAACTGTACAAAAAAGAGCTTCAAGACCTAGACAATCATTATGATGTGATCACTGACCTAGAGCCAGACATCTTGGAATGTGAAGTCAAATGGGCCTTAGAAAGCATCACTACGAACAAAGCTAGTGGAGGTGATGGAATTCCAGTGGAACTATTCTAAGTCCTGAATGATGATGCTGTGAAAGTGCTGCACTCAATATGCCAGCAAATTTGGAAAACTCAGCAGTGGCCACAGGACTGGAAAAGGTCAGTTTTCATCCCAATCCCAAAGAAAGGCAATGCCAAGGAGTGCTCAAACTACCGAACAATTGCACTCATCTCACACGCTAGTAAAGTAATGCTCAAAATTCTCCAAGCCAGGCTTCAGCAATATGTGAACCGTGAACTTCCTGATGTTCAAGCTGGTTTTAGAAAAGGCAGAGGAACCAGAGATCAAATTGCCAACATCCGCTGGATCATGAAAAAAGCAAGAGAGTTCCAGAAAAACATCTATTTCTGCTTTATTGACTATGCCAAAGCCTTTGACTGTGTGGATCACAATAAACTGTGGAAAATTCTGAAAGAGATGGGAATACCAGACCACCCTCCCCACTAGAGAGCTACAAAATAATTTTTCCCACAACCAGTAATTAGCATGTACATAGAGATGATCTGGGGCCACTGGGGGCTGTTTTGTCTACATTTTCCCCATCAGAGAAGCAGAAAAACATTGGAGCCAGTTTGTTACCTCTCAGCTCAGTCATTCACAAATTATGGAAACTTGGACAAATTGCTAAACTTCTCTCTGCCTCATTTTCCTATTAACATAAAGCAGGGATAATAAAAGAACTTCTTTCATAAGCAATGGTGTGAAAAAGCCAACTGTTACATTTTCAGAAATTTTAAAAGTCATTGTTAAAGACAGCCTATATTAAAATTGTTTATATAATTTAATAAGTAACATTAAATCAATGGTAGCAAATACTCAAAACATTACTTTTTAATTATTTTACTAAGTTTTACATTTATCTGTATTTCTGAGATCATTTACAGTCATTTAATCTATATGGAGCAAATAGCATATAAGGGTGGGCTACTGTGAACTTCCAGATGTTCAAGCTGGTTTTAGAAAAGGCAGAGGAACCAGAGATCAAATTGCCAATATCTGCTGGATCATGAAAAAAGCAAGAGAGTTCCAGAAAAACATCTATTTCTGCTTTTTTGACTGTGCCAAAGCCTTGGACTGTGTGGATCACAATAAACTGTGGAGAATTCTGAAAGAGATGGGAATACCAGACCACCTGACCTGCCTCTTGAGAAACCTATATGCAGGTCAGGAAGCAACAGTTAGAACTGGACATGGAACAACAGACTGGTTCCAAGTAGGAAAAGGAGTACATCAAGGCTGTATATTGTCACCCTGCTTATTTAACTTATATGCAGAGTACATCATGAGAAACGCTGGACTTGAAGAAGCACAAGCTGGAATCAAGATTGCCAGGAGAAATATCAATAACCTCAGATATGCAGATGACACTACCCTTATGGCAGAAAGTGAACAAGAACTAAAAAGCCTCTTGAGGTGAAAGAGGAGAGTGAAAAGGTTGGCTTAAAGCTCAACATTCAGAAAACGAAGATCATGGCATCTGGCCCCATCACTTCATGGGAAATAGATGGGGAAACAGTGAAAACAGGGTCAGACTTTATTTTTGGGGGCTCCAAAATCACTTCAGATGATGATTGCAGCCATGAAATTAAAAGCTTACTCCTTGGAAGGAAAGTTATGACCAACCTAGATAGCATATTAAAAAGCAGAGACATTACTTTGTCAACAAAGGTCCGTCTAGTCAAGGCTATGGTTTTTCCTGTGGTCATGTATGGATGAGAGAGTTGGACTGTGAAGAAGGCTGAGCGCCAAAGAATTGATGCTTTTGAACTGTGGTGTTGGAGAAGACTCTTGAGAGTCCCTTGGACTGCAAGGAGATCCAACCAGGCCATTCTAAAGGAAATCAGCCCTGGGTGTTCTTTGGAAGGAATGATGCTAAAGCTGAAACTCCAGTACTTTGGCCACCTCATGCGAAGAGTTGACTCACTGGAAAAGACTCTGATGCTGGGAGAGACTGGGGGCAGGAGGAGAAGGGGAGGACAGAGGATGAGATGGCTGGATGGCATCACCGACTCGATGGACGTGAATTTGAGTCAACGCCAAGAGTTGGTGATGGACAAGGAGGCCTGGCGTGCTGCAATTCATGGGGTCGCAAAGAGTCAGACACGACTGAGCGACTGAACTGAACTGAACGACAATAACTGGAAACCATTCTAGCTTCTTTTTCTTTTCCTTTCATCTCTATTGACTTGACTTTAGGCCTCACCCCCACCACGTCACTGACTGAATCCATCTGACTTAATACTGGTTTCCCAGAACCCCATATATTTTCAGTCTTCCTTCCGTTCACTTTGACTGTCTCACAACCCATTTGATTGTAGAAAGTCAAAGCTACAGCTATAAACTGCTGCTCTTCAATACTGTTGCCCCTTCTCAGACCACTCCTATGATCCACTACAAGGGTTTAGAACATTTTCTAGAGAATATATTTGATTAAATGAGCTCAAGCAGCTGTAAATAGCAGTAGACTATTCTGTGAAGAAGTATGCGGATAATAATGTTACTAAGATTTTAATTTGTCCCCAGTTCTGGAAGCTTCATCTTTGCCCTTTGTCCTCTATTTTATATGCCTAGTCAAGAGCTTTCCTATGTAACAATTGTTGTCAAATGGGCTCTGGTTTTGAGAGCCAGATATTCATCCTGTTTGTCAATTTAATGACCTGCTTTGGTTCATTTTACAATTAGATATCCCTCTGGCTCACGGCCTAATTCTGTTTTCATTAATTCACCTTTTAGTGATGAACTTTGAGATTTAGTTTTACCATGTCTTGGCTGCATTCTATTTTAAAGTATAGGTTACCATTTTGCCCTAATTCAAACTACCAGTAACATCTGAATTTTGAGTTGCAGTTGAACATGTAAAAATACTGATTTGCTACACCAATGAAATAATTACGGCCTATGATTATACTTTTGGTAAACAGAGTCAGTTATAGAGTCTAAATTTTAGAGAACCATCCAAGGGATTGCTTTTTCCTCCAAGGGATTGCTTTTTCCTCCAAGGGATTTTTATACCTGACTTTTGCCACAACCCTCAGCGATCTTCCTAGTGCTCCTCATGATCAAAATAATTTAAGGTTCTATAACTGGCTCTTTTATCTATGCCACTGTGAATACTTAATCTAAATATGTACAGTTGCATCTTCAAATAATTGTAGATTAAAAATGAAATTCTAAAGTAAGACCTTTAATGACTAGTCCCTTAAAAGTTGTTGTTGTTGTTGTTTTTTCCAAAAAATCAATTAAACACTTTATCTCAAGATTTTGCTGCCCATATCATCTTAAATAGGCCATGGACTGGCATTAATCCACCATCTGGGGCAATTTAGTAGTTGCTTTTTAGGTTAAAGTTGGCCTTCGGCAGGGTAAGTTAATTGTCTAACCCTCCCCTGATATTGTCCCAGCTGCAGAGCAGATGGTGCAGTGAACAGAGGGTAGCTGTTGGGGACCCCTCCCACCATGGTTTCATCTGCTTACAGGCCACAACACAACTCTCGGAAGCTTTCAGAATCAGAAACAAATGAAAACCTACTGGGGGCTCAAGAACATGCTCTTCCAGCTCTGCCTCCCCAAACCAACAGAGATCTGAAATATAAACTATCTTTTTGTGTAATAAAAGATAGTGGAATGACTTCTACAAGTGTTGAAAAAAGTTTTCTTTGAGTTTAGGGAGAAAGCCTGGGTGAGAAGTCCCCTAAAGAACAAGTGTTCTGATGTGTTTGAATAGTGGGCCATCTGCTAGGCTGTAGGAACCTGCTGGGTGTAACTGGAAGCCTGACACATCAGGGTGTCATTGATTAATACCTCACATAAAATATATTAACACCATGCTTGTAGGGAATGGTTCCTGGTGTAGTATGAAGCTGAAATTAAAATCGAAGATCTGTAACTTGTTTGTTCTGCTTGGTGTGGTCTAATGTGAAATTTAAGTATATTATATTTGGGAGTACAATAAGCTTTTCATTCACTTACTTAGTAAAACTATAAAACCTGCTACTTCTTCTTTTATACCAATAAGATCCAATGGAATGAATCTTTCAAAATGTAAAATATCTTCTCTACAAACTGTAATGCAGTCAGACAATATTCTACTCAGAATCACATCTCCCAAAGATCAGATTATCTCATTAGTAAAAGATTCTTCCATCTTAATCCAGAATTTTTTAAGAGTATTATTACCAGAGCTTAATATTCTTTCATGAATGTAGTATATATCTAAAGTATATTACTTTGTCTTGACTTCCTTTGAATGACATTTCTGTTTCATAGAAGGTCTTGTTCATATTTTTGAAGGGAGTAGGTGTAGAACCATTTGCAGCCTTTATATAGCTTTTGAAGTATGTTGTGTGTTATCTGAGTGATCTGTCTGCTACTCTTACGTCTTTCAAACAGGCTGGAAAATTACTAGTAGCTCTCTCCATCTTGAAATACAGGTGACAGAAACTGAAGGAAACACCTTACAAATATCAGAGAAAATCTTATAATTGATTATAATTTTTCTTTCTTAAGGGAAAATACCATTTAGACATAGGAAATAGGCTGGGGAATATAAATTGAGCTTAGGAGCAACTGGATCTGTAATACATTGATAGCTTTTGGTAATCCTCAGTGTGATTAGAAAATTTCTTCATGATAGAAGTCTTCCATGAAAATAGAGCAGTTTTCTGTGTTTTCCATTGTCGGATCTCTCCAGTTGTCATAGGAGTTACGCAGGTAAATTGTAATAATGTGCTCATAGTCCTGGACACCAGAAGCATCATTGGTTATATTGTTGGTTTGTGAACAGCTATTGCAAGTTCCATCTCAAAATTCAAGTCATAGTCTGGGGCTCTCCTCCCCTTAGCAAAGGGCTTAGAAACTGGGATTTGACCCCTGGGGTTCTGGCAAACTGAGAAGAGTATTTTTGTCCATCTATTTAAATGCTTTGTGGGCTCCAATCTGATTAGTATGGGCCTCAAGACACAGTTGGGCTTCCCTTGTAGCTCAGTCAGTAAAGAATCTGCCTGCAATGCAGGAGACCTGGGTTCAATTCCTAGGTCAGGAGGATCCCCTGGAGAAGGAAATGGCAATCCACTTCAGTATTCTTGCTTGGAAAATCCCATGGACAGAGGAGCCTGGCGGGCTACAGACCACGGGGTCACAAGAGTTGGACACAACTTAGTGACTAAACCACCACAGTACAAGACACAGTTGGTCTGGGCCTTCAGGGAGCAGCAGCTGAGGTGTAGAGAGAGGAGGAAAAGGAGGAGGCAGAAAGCATGGGCCAAGCAGCCACCATCCATGGCAAGAGTCCATCCTGATCCCACACAGGAGGGAAGGGCAGTTCTTACAATCAGGCCAGGTGTATAGAATGGATGTTGGCACATTAGCCACTCCCTGCATAAATTAAAACTCAAACTCCCAAACTCAAGATCTGCTCATCTATAAAGTGCAACAGTCTAGTCTGCCAGTGCATCAGTGGGCTTCCTCTTGCAGCATCAGCCTATGATGACAATCAACATTGAAGATAATTATCATTCCATTAGAAGTAAAATAACAGCAACAAAAAAAGAAGCAAAATAACATTTTAAGGGTTTGTTAGCTACTCCTTTGTTAAGTAATGTGATTCTACAGAACTGATTCACCCTGATGAAATGCAAGGATTATGAAAATTAGATAAAAATACTTCCAACAACAACAAAAAAATTAAGCTTAAGATGTTGCATGAATCTAACTAAGAACAGAAATCTAAGCTGTGTTCAAAGGAGGTATCTTTTACAAAAAGCAGGGGCAGATACAAAAATAGAAATTTTCGCAGTGGCTCACAGCCTATTTTATATCATTTGGATTCAGACCAAATGGTACCACAATATCTATGGGTAGAAAAGATCATACCCTGCTTGGAAGGAGAAAGGGAAAAAGTGATTTATGAGGTGCTTTTGAAGAAAACATGACTTCTGGAAAACAAATGAGAGACAATCAATGAAACAGCTGAAAATGGTGACTATTAAAATTCAGGAACCAGACCAATTCAAATTGAAACACTAGCGAAAGATGAATAGGTAAGATACCTTAAAGTCCTCGATACTCATCTCAGGCTTTTTGTATTCAGATGACCATAACTAATTAAGTCTCTACCCTTTTGTTTTCCCAACATACATAAATTCCACCAATGACCTAAACTTAAAGTTATATTGTCTTTGTATGTTTTCAATATATTTAAGAAAAACAATAAAAAAAATTCATTCACTCAAAGGAGGTCTCTGAGCCACCTGGAACTTTCAAGTTTGCAAACATGTAAATTGAGTCATGTAAATTGATTTAAGGACATGGTAATTTTTCTTAATCTGGAATTTGGATTCTGAGATCAAGGAGATACCATCCCTTGGCACTCAGTTCTGGGGCAGCACAGGGTTCTGTCTCTGATCTTGCGTCAGCAGTTTAACGGGAAATGCAAAGCCTATCCCTGTGTTTTGAGTAGGGCGCTGGAGACACTGTTCCTGGACAGAGTGGACATGTAATCCTTCATCATCACTTCACTCATCTTCCCTTATCTCAGCCTTCTCCTCTGCTACCACCAGCCCATGTAGCCGCTGGTGTAGCATATGTTAACTTTATTAAAAAACAGCAAAGAATAAGAAGGAACTAGGTCCAGCAGAGAATGGAATAAAGCTGCTTTTGCCATAGGGTCTCGCCCTACTTCTGAGCTGCCTTTGACAAAGCTCCTTCTGAGGGAGACTGGCTTGACCAACGCAGCGGGTGACTCTGGGCCTCCCAGCCCTCTCTCATGTGTGCTGGATGCATGGAGGTTTTCATCCCAGGAGAGATGCACATTTTTCCCTCCATAGCTTTAAGAAGTCTTCACTTTTCCATGTTTCCACTGAGAGGGGACTGCTGAGGTCAAATGCCACTGAAGCTAGGGAACACATACAGGTAGCTATAAGCTGACCACCCAGAGGCTTGGCATGCCCATGAAGCCAGCCTTTCTGGTATTTTTTTTTTTTAAAGGAGTACTGTATGCAAAATTGTTTAGCCAAGAAAAATAAGTACTGTTTTTTTTTCATTATGGAAAAAAGCACCAGACTTCAAATGTGATAAATGCATGGACTTATTTTTCTTAAATGACATTATTTTTCTTAAATGACAAAGGAAATTTATCCAGATTAAACTTAGTTTTCATTGATACTTCTTTCTGTTTGGAATTTTCATAGAGAAGTGAAATTTATTTTGTATTTTATAAATGCATTTCATTAAAATTTTCAGAAGTTTCTAATACAAATGGCACCATTTTCTATAAATAAAGTAATATCTCTGTACTTAAGTATTACAAAATACCAATAGTGACAGACAGCAGTTAAATTTATCAAAAGAAATATAAGTATGGTAATCATCCTTTAGTAAGATACCATTTCAGATATTGTATCTTTAGTAAAATTTAATATTTACATATTGTTTTAATCCAAGTACAGAGGGGACTCAAAGGTTGAATTTTCAAGAACAAAAATAGAGGTAACAAAAAAGTAATAACACAAAATAAAGATTAAATAAGATTTTACATGTCAAAATTGAGTGCAGTTATTTAGGAATTCTGCTTCCCAGGTGGCTTAGTGGTAAAGAATCCACCTGCCTATACAGGAGTTCGATCCATGGGTCTGGAAGATCCCCTGGAGAAGGAAATGGTAACCCACTCCAGTATTCTTGCCTGGGAAATCCCAGGGACAGAGGAGCCTGGTAGACAACATACAGTCCATGGGGTTGCAAAGAGTTGGATACCACTGAGCAAACACACACACATATTTAGGAATTCCAGTCTTCCTGGTCACAAAAGCTAAAAATCAAACTTTCTACTACACTAATGTTTGAACCTATAATTTTTTTTCTTGAAATGTACGGAGAGAAGTCTCACATAAATTGTTTTGTAGAGCCTCAAACCAGCAGTTCACTGGTGACAATTATCAATAATATTGGTATACCTTAACATTCAATGTCTTTTGGGGAGAGAAGGAAAATTGTATAATAGCTTATTGTTCCATTTAATGCCACAAAATTAGAATACTTTATTAAGGTTATGTGCATAAAAGAACTCTAACTTAGTTCATGGGAAGAAAGGAGCCTGTTTTATATTCAGTTGATTGCGCTGCATGCTTTTCAATGTTGAGCTCCGTGAGTTATGATCAATGAAAATACTATGTGCATTTGTGTTCACAGAGCCTGTGGAAGTCTATCAGCCATTTGAAATGTCGTGTTGAAAGACTTCATTAAGCTCACCCACAGTTCACCTCACCAGGAGTAATTAATAAGTTCTGCGTTCACCCACTTGCCATTTTTGCTGGGTCTTTCTTTTAATAAATTTTGGGATTTATTTAGAGCAATGTTCCCTCTGGAAATCAGATCAGATCAGAGATCAGTCGCTCAGTCGTGTCCGACTCTTTGCGACCCCATGAACCGCAGCACGCCAGGCCTCCCTGTCCATCACCAGCTCCCGGAGGTCACTCAGACTCACATCCATCGAGTCAGTGATGCCATCCAGCCATCTCATCCTCTGTCGTCCCCTTCTCCTCCTGCCCTCAGTCCCTCCCAGCATCAGAGTCTTCTCCAATGAGTCAACTCTTCGCATGAGGTGGCCAAAATACTGGAGTTTCAGCTTTAGCATCATTCCTTCTAAAGAAATTCTAGGATTAATCTCCTTCAGAATGGACTGGTTGGATCTTCTTGCAGTCCAAGGGACTCTCAAGAGTCTTCTCCAACACCATAGTTCAAAAGCATCAATTCTTCGGCGCTCAGCCTTCTTCGCAGTCCAGCTCTCACATCCATACATGACCACAGGAAAGACTATAGCCTTGACTAGGCGAACCTTTGTTGGTAAAGTAATGTCTCTGCTTTTGAATATGCTATCTAGGTTGGTCATAACTTTCCTTCCAAGGAGTAAGCATCTTTTAATTTCATGGCTGCAGTCACCATCTGCAGTGATTTTGGAGCCCAGAAAAACAAAGGCAATGCCAAGGAGTGCTCAAACTACCGAACAATTGCACTCATCTCACACGCTAGTAAAGTAATGCTCAAAATTCTCCAAGCCAGGCTCCAGCAATATGTGAACCGTGAACTTCCTGATGTTCAAGCTGGTTTTAGAAAAGGCAGAGGAACCAGAGATCAAATTGCCAACATCTGCTGGATCATCAAAAAAGCAAGAGAGTTCCAGAAAAACATCTATTTCTGCTTTATTGACTATGCCAAAGCCTTTGACTGTGTGGATCACAATAAACTATGGAAAATTCTGAAAGAGATGGGAATACCAGACCACCTGATCTGCCTCTTAAGAAATCTGTATGCAGGTCAGGAAGCAACAGTTAGAACTGGTCATGGAACAACAGAGCTGGTTCCAAATAGGAAAAGGAGTACGTCAAGGCTGCATATTGTCACCATGCTTATTTAACTTATATGCAGAGTACATCATGAGAAATGCTGGACTGGAAGAAACACAAGTTGGAATCAAGATTGCCGGGAGAAATATCAATAACCTCAGATATGCAGATGACACCACTCTTATGGCAGAAAGTGAAGAGGGGCTAAAAAGCCTCTTGATGAAAGTGAAAGTGGAGAGTGAAAAGGTTGGCTTAAAGCCCTCTGGAAATAATACATGATAAATAGGCAGAAATGATTAGCTCCAGGTGAGTATGGGGATTATGGATAGGAAACCTTGGAGATGTAAATCCTTCCAGGCGGTCTAAGCTCCAGGAGGCACAGCTGCCTCTACCATCTTTATTTCCTTCTGTCTCTTCCCTCAGGTTCTCCTTTGCTCCCATCGACAAAGTCCTGCTTTGCCTCCTGTATCATACAAATGGGTAAGAAAAGTCCAAATTTCAAGTTCAATAAAAAACTATCAAATGGTTGTGAATGTGGGTCCCACATGCTGTCCTACAGCCATGTTTTACCAAAGTAATTCTTGAAAGAAGCTAAAGAGGGATTTGATAATTACTGGAAAAATTCAAGCTAGACATGGAAAGAATTTCAAGGAGGCAGGATTGATTATACACTGGATCTGGATGTTGAACAAGGTCATGAGATAGCTACCTAATAAAAAGATCTTTTCTTAATATGACTTTTATTTAAAATATTGCAGTCTGCTTTATGACACAGTAGCAATCTGACTAAGGAAGAATGTTGGATAATGGATTATCAGTTCAAAATGTTTTCTACAGTGCCTATGATTATGTAAGAAATATCTCTGATTTGTCTTTTTCAAAAAGCCAGTAAAACATGCCTGTGTTCATAAGAAACATTGTAAGCACAAAGCATTTGGACCCCAAAATACCTACATTTTTTAGCCCATTGACTGCTGGAATATCCAGAACAACAGATTTCTCAGGTGAAACAAT
Source organism: Tragelaphus eurycerus (assembly GCA_935064755.1). Taxonomy (NCBI): domain Eukaryota; kingdom Metazoa; phylum Chordata; class Mammalia; order Artiodactyla; family Bovidae; genus Tragelaphus; species Tragelaphus eurycerus. Next base: position 12,710,334 of record CAKXYN010000069.1, read on the forward strand.
GGATGTTTCCAAGCGTAATAGATTCAGGGAGGGGGGCGAAAATCCCCCCTTTCCCACAGGTAAGAACATCTTGCATTCCTCAGAATTAAATATATACCAATCTACTTTCTATCCATCTAGTCCATTCATTTGCCAAAGGATTATTTCCTAATACACCATAAAGTATGAAGTGAATGGATGAATAATGAAGGTAACTAATAATTATAACTCATGATATCTACATTTGAAATGATAAAAGTCACAGGTTTAAAATCCCCTGAGGTAAATATTTTTTCTTTCTACTCTGTGTTTTAACATAGAGAAAGTTAGCATTTTGGAGTTAAGCTTCTACTTGAATCATGACTGGTGGCATTTTTGAAAAGGAAATGCCAAACCATTTTAAGATTTCAACAACAGAAGAGTTGAGGGAGAATCAGAACTAAAACTGGGGCAGAAAGAAATCCCTGCTACTTAGAGATTGACACTTTCATTCATCTTCTAATTCAGTCAAAAATGCATTCAATTACACACTGCCTAAGAGTTGGACTGTGAAGAAAGCTGAGCACCAAAGAATTGATGGTTTTGAATTGTGGTGTTGGAGAAGACTCTTGAGAGTCCCTTGGACTGCAAGGAGATCCAACCAGTCCATTCTAAAGGAGATCAGTCCTGGCTGTTCTTTGGTTGGAATGATGCTAAAGCTGAAATTCCAGTACTTTGGCCACCTCATGCGAAGAGTTGACTCATTGGAAAAGACTCTGATGCTGGGAGGGATTGGGGGCAGGAGGAGAAGGGGACGACAGAGGATGTTCACCCGGGACTGATATCCTTTAGGATGGACTGGTTGGACCTCCTTGCAGTCCAAGGGACTTTCAAGAGTCTTCTCTAACACCACAGTTCAAAAGCATCGATTCTTTAGCATTCAGCTTTCTTTATAGTCCAACTCTCACATCCATTCATGACCACTGGAAAAACCATAGCCTTGACTAGATGGACCTTTGTTGGCAAAGTAATGTCTCTGCCTCTATCTAGGTTGGTCATAACTTTCCTTCCGAGGAGTAAGTGTCTTTTAATTTCATGGCTGCAATCACCACCTGCAGTGATTTTGGAGCCCAGAAAAATAAAGTCAGCCAGTGTTTCTCCATCTGTTTCCCATGAAGTGATGGGACCAGATGCCATGATCTTCGTTTTCTGAATGTTGAGCTATAAGCCAACTTTTTCACTCTCCTCTTTCATTTTCATCAAGAGGCTCTTTAGTTCTTCTTCACTTTCTGCCATAAGGGTGGTGTCATCTGCATATCTGAGGTTATTGATATTTCTCCCAGCAATCTTGATTCCAGCTTGTGCTTCCTCCAGCCCAGTGTTTCTCGTGATGTACTCTGTATATGTTACCTTCAGGTAAGGAAATAATGAGATGAGATTGTTGGATGCCATCACCAACTCAATGGACATGAGTTTGAGCAAACTCTGGGAGATAGTGGAGGACAGGGAATCCTGGCATGCTGCAGTCCATGGGTTCAGGCACAACTTAACGACTTAACAACAAAGAGTCAGGCACAACTTAGCGACTGAACAACAAGTAAATAATGAAAGCACCCATCTAAATATATCTTGGTCTTCTCCATGTTAACAAGCTTTACACTTGGAGAACCATATCAAGTTTGTTCCAGGATAGAATCTGATGTTTAAAAGTGCCCTACCACAACATGTTATATTCTAGTATAATCAGCTTTGATGGCTTCTAGGTCATTCCTTCCTCAAGCTGAGCCATTCGGTATGTTTTCAGATTCATCAATTCATTCACCATCTTATTTAATCAAGACTTTCAGGTGTATCCTGTAATTCAACAGGAGGCTTATAAACTAGTGTTTCTCAAAGTATCTGTGGTGAATGATGATTTTTTTAAAATTTCCCCACTGTCACAGGCCAACTTCTTGGTGAAGTACAATGAAAATTAATTACTAGAAAATGATACTGGATATTAGCAAAATTAAGTTGCTATAAAAAAAAAAATCTAAGGCTTGGCTCAATTTCTGTGCTTGTCACAAATCAGTCCCAATACATAGCCCATGCCTACCTTGCACAGCACTGTTCTCAAATATTCTTGTTACCTTACCTCAGAGTTTTGCCCAGTGTGTGCATCACTGTCCTAAAAACAGAGAGATGGGAACGTACCACCTGGGTACATTCCCAGGTGGTACGTTCCCATCATAAAACTGAATAAAAATCAGTCTACTTTTTGTTATCATCATGCACCATTCATTGACAATTCTAAACAATGTCAAAAAAATCTTCTCCCGGAAAAAAATACTCCTCTCCCCTCAAGAAATCCTTTCCACACACACAGATCCCACTGTTTGCACTGCAGTCGATTTTGTTGCTGTGCCCTGCATGGTTTCTAGTGTCTCCACACTCTGTACGATCACATAGGACACACTATTAAGAGTCTGACCAATTCAGAAAATAATCATGATGAGATGCGTATCAGATAGAGAAGCTAGTCAATTTAATGTCCCAGAGGTTGACAGTGGGGACATTGGTTCAGGTAATGAGATAGTATTGCCTTATTGTTTGTTCATTATATTTTTTCTTTGTGTAAATCCCTCTCTAGAATCACCCGTGAGAGGGACAAGGCCAGAGGACAGGATGGTTAGCAGGGGAGAACTGGGGAATTCCAGTACCCTCAACTATTAAGTTTCTAAATTAGGCCCTAAAAGTGATAGAGATATCAAGATAAAAATGGAAAAATATAGATGTATCGTTGTTGTATGCCAGTGTATGAGGCATGTGAGTTCTCTTTATTGCAACAGACACTATACAGAACTCACTGAATGCATGTCAAAATATTCACATTAACAAATTACCAGGTAATCACAAAGGCCATGTGCAATAAATGAGAATTGCCTTGAGTAACAGCTTTTTAATTTCTGTCTACCACTTAACAACATAATAATTGTACTCTAAATTTTATTATTCCATGTAATCCTGGAAATGCTTCAGTTTCAAAAGACAAAGACAGAGGGAAACTTTCTCAAATGAAGTACTTCTTGTAATAATTGTGTTGTCACCATAAATGATGAAATCATGCCTCTATCTCCTTGGCCTTGAGAGCTGGAAATGAACATTGAACTGCAATTATTGCTGCTAGGTCAGTCATGGAATAAAAAAGCAAGAGCAAATTTTGAAGTGAGTTAAGACTAGGTCACCAAATAAAATACAGGCTGTCCAGTTACATTTGCATTTCAGATAAGCAGTGGATACTTTCAGCACAAGTATGTCCCAGATATGAAATGGAATATATACTTATACTAAACACGCATTTGCTGTTTATCTGATATTTAAATTTAACAGCATGTTCTGTATGTTTATCTGCTATATCTAGCAACCCAAGATGAGAAGAGAAGCCCCAAAATTCGAATCTATTTGTTTTTCTAAAGCCATGGAACAATCTCAACAGCTTTACCCAATAAAGAGAATATAACCCAGATAAAACAGCTGGCACTAAGCTGGGAGTTCTCCCAGGTGTTTGCCAGGATTGAAATTAACTGGAAAAAAATTAAACAGATTAGGGGACTATCCCAACCCTCAAAGAGATAGATTGAAAGAGGGAGGAACTAAGGCAGAGGGAAATACAAGAAAGAGAAAAGAGAATAAGAAAAGAAAAGAACAGAAAAGGAGGGAAAGAAACTTCTAGGAGAAGGAATACGGAGCCACAGAGGAGAAGACAGCACCATTTACATGGGGAGCTGGCTGGACAGCACCTCTTATTGGCTACTTTTCCTTCTTTGTTGCATTTCTTTACTCTTTTATCAGTGCTCTGCCTTTTCACCTCCCAAATCAACTATCTTCATTTGATTCATCATTTGCTATTAGGGAACCCAAACTAAGGTAGTCAGATTTCTAGAAGTCTGTTGTATCTCCAAATTTCTGATCAATGTGATAGATTATTAGAGTGCATTTGGTTAATAAATAGCATTTTATTATACTTTGATTATATACTACTGTATGTAATAACAGCAATTGCTATTTGCATCACAATGTTTTCAAATAATGTATATATTAATATATGTATATATTGCCAATTCAATATTCTTTCATTCATTCATATTTTCTCTTTTAGATGAATTTGTGAATTAGTAAAATAATCTAGAAAAGTGGTACAGATGAACCTGTCTCCAGGGCAGAAATAAAGACACAGATGTAGAGAATAGGCTGAGGACACAGGGGGAGAAGGGGAGGGTGGGACAAGTTGTGAGATTAGGATTGACATATATACACTTGGAGAATCCTATGGACAGAGGCTGGGGAAGGCAATGGCACCCCACTCCAGTACTTTTGCCTGGAAAATCCCATGGATGGAGGAGCCTGGTAGGCTCCAGTCCATGGGGTCGCTAAGAGTCGGACACGACTGAGCGACTTCACTTTCACTTTTCACTTTCATGCATTGGAGAAGAAAATGGCAACCCACTCCAGTATTCTTGCCTGGAGAATCCCAGGGACAGGGGAGCCTGGTGAGCTTCCATCTATGGGGTCGCACAGAGTCGGACATGACTGAAGCGACTTAACAACAACAACAACAAATGGACAGAGGAGCCTAGTGGGCTATAGTCCATAGGGTCGCAAAGAGGCAGACACACTGAAGTGACTTAGTATGCATGCACGTATACACTACCTTGTGTAAAATAGATAGCTGGTGGGAAACATGGGAAGTTCAGCTTGATGCTCTCTGACCTAAACAGGTGGGATTGGAGGGGGAGCGGGAGGAGAGAGGGGATATATGTATACATATAGCTGATTCACTTCACTCTATGCAGAAAAACACGCAGCATTGTAAAGTGATTATCTTCCAATTTAAAAAAAAAGTGAAACTTTACTATCAGTAGATAGTGATCACTAGGCCTTTAAAATAAAACAAGAAGAAAAACATAAGTGCTTTAAAAAAAAATCATGAGATGAGGCAGACATAGAAGAGAATGAAGTCCATCTAAACACACTGGCATCATGTAAGTTGCTCCTTCCTTCTTATAGCAGCTAAATGGACTAGGAGACCTACTAAATCAATGTCTGAAAACTCTAGATTTTAAAAGTTCAGAGGTTTCTTTGAACTCTAAACATTTCTTCTTAAGCAGCCTCAGGAAAGTCATCTCAGTGTTTCAGGCACTCTACTTCTCAGGCAAGAAAGGATTTAAGAAATTTAGAAGGCAAGACACACTTTATTCAAGCCCCCATGGGGTAGACAGTTGATATATTTTGGGATACCCTATTCCTGGATCACCCTTCCTATGTTGGGAAATTCTTCATCTTTTGAGTCCTGTCCTTTTCATGACAGAAGCCAGAAACTCTTTCCCACCTCCCATGGGGTTGCACAGAGTCAGACACGATTGAAGCAACTTAGGAGCAGCAGCAGCAGCAGCATGTAACTAGGCACCAGCATGTGATAGAGGCCACCCCAACCAGACACATTCATGCAACACCTCAGTTCAGAAACTGGTGACCACCTGAGCTAGTGCTACACAGATTCATTCCAGGGAAAGTAAATTGCAAGACACAGACTTCCAGTGGCAGCCACAACTGAGGTTCAGCTGCAAGCTACAGCTTGTTTTCTAGGATCTGTGGTCTTGCCTCCACCTGGTGACTCCACAGGACCATCCTGTGTTAGAATTACATGTTGTTCCTGAGACCACAACTTGGCCACCTGATGACAAGGTGGCATCCTGGTGCAAAGAGCTGACTTATTGGAAAAGACCCCGATGCTGGGAAATATTGAGGGCAAGAGGAGAAGGGGGCGACAGAGGATGAGATGGTTGGATGGCATCACTGACTCAATGGACATGAGTTTGAGCAAACTCAGGGAGATAGTGAAGGACAGGGAAGCCTGGCATGCTGCAGTCATGGGGTTGCAAAGTTAGACATGACTGAATGACTGAACAACCTGAGACCACAGGGACTTTCCAGGTGGCACAGTGGTAAAAACTTGCCTGCCGATGCAGGAGATGGGGGAGACACAGGTGCAATCCCTGGGTTGGGAAGAACCCTGGAGTAGGCAATGGTAACCCACTCCAGTATTCTTGCCTGGGAAATCCCATGGACAGAGGAGCCTGGTGGGCTATAGTCCATGGGTCGCAAAGAGTAGGACACAACTGGCAAGTGAGCACACACACACACACACACACACCTGAGACTGCACACCGCAGATGGATCTTGAACCCGGCCAAAACTCGGTTTGGGACTTGAACCCACTGCCTTCTAATTGAGATCACACATCTGGTCTTAGGACTTAATGAAGATCAGGTTTTTTATGTCTCAGCATAAAAGGAATTCAGTGAGAGGCAAAGTGATAGGTTAGAAGTAGATTTATTGAGAGAGATACAAATACAGGCCATGCGGTCCGTATCAGAAAGCAAGAGCGGCCCTGAAATAAGGGGTGGTTAGTTTTTATGGGCTGGGTAATTTCATAGGCTATTGAGTGGGAGGATTATTCCATCTATTTCATGGAAAGGGGAAGAGATTTCCAGGAATCTGAGGAAGATGTCCACTTTTTAGCCTTTTATGGTCAGCCTCAGAACTGTCAGGGTGCCTGTGACTATGTTATTTAGCATATGCTAATGTATCACAATGAGCATATAAAGAGGCTCAAGGTCTACAGGAAGTTTATGTGGTACCTTCAACAGCTATGTCATTCTTTTAAAGGCTGTATCCTGCCTGCTTCCCTCCTGTTTCATTCTTAGCTATGTAACTCAAAGCTGATTATCTGGTCCTTTGGAAGGGGCTTTGTGCTACCAAAATCACTTGCTACATTTCTTTTCTGCTTAAACAAGCTAGAGTTTGCAACTGTGGCTTGCAACTAAAAAGTAGCTGACATACCCTTTAAAATATGCAAAGCTTCAGTGTAGGAAATTTAAAGATGAATGGAATCTTTTCCTCAAGGAGTTTATGCAGTACAGTGGAAAAAAAAAAAAAAAACAGTAAATGACCACAATGTACAGCAGATTCTGAGAAGGCAGATGAGTATTTTAGGTAAGAGCATACCCTTTGGAGCCATACTGCCTGGGGTTCAAATCACGGCCCCACCATTGTTAACTTTGTTTCACTGGACAAAACTTCTCTGTGCCTCAGTTTTTTATCTATAAAATGGAGGTAATAATTTTTGCTTGCATTCCCTCACTTTCCTAATTAGTAAGTACTTGTGTCTGTTCTTTGGAACTCAGGGAAGACCTGGGAGATTAAAATCTTTTTATCTTTTTTTTCCTTATTGCCTTTTTAACAATTTGTTGCCTATTAGATATTAGCAAGACTCTGAGGAGGAAGGCTGTAGTATCATGTGAATGGCTTTCAGACTTTTCTCCATAAATATGAATAGTTCAAGATGATCCTACATGACAATGATGCCCCAAAGAATTAAGACTGTAGATATGCATAGTATAAAAGACTTGGCACTGAAGGGCCGGAGAAGGCATAGAGGAAATGCACTAGCGTGTAATAGTTTTCTGTACTAATATCATTATTTATAGGTGAATTAGCTTTTCATTTCTTTACAAAATTCCATCATTAATTATCAGTAAGTTCCAAAAGTAAAGCCTTTTTCTATTAGCAAGAAATGGGGGACATAGCAGGGCTTTCATACCCAGGAGGGTTCTGCAGAATGCTCAGTTTCACTGTTTGCAAAGCAGAGAACCAGTTTGCAGTAATTCTGTCCAAATCTGAAGGCCTTTGAATAGGGGCTGAGAGATGAGAGGTGATGAGGGGACACACTGGTATAAGTACAAGAGCTGAGAATTACGGGCTGTTGTGTGGGAGGGCAGAAGACAAACATTCCAGCTCAAGAAGGGAAGGAGAGAATCTGCCCTCTACAGAATTTGCCCTCAAAGGATTAGATGATGCACATCCATATTGGGGAGGGCAGATTTTCTTTATTCAGTCTATTGATTCAAATGTTAATCTCTTCTAGAAACACTCTCATAGACACACCTAGAAATAATGTTTCTGAGCATCCCTTAACCCAATCAACACATAAAATTAACTATCATAGTGTCTTTATTTTTTAAGCTTCTGCATCATTGGGGCTCTTTATCACAGCAACTCTGGCTTTAGTAATCACAAGGATTAGATATACGTGTTTTTAACCTGAACTTAGAACAGTTCCTGGCTTAAAGGTACTATTTAAGCACTGTATACATTTTGCTAGTATTAGACTCATTTTTTTTATGTGAAGACATTGAAGCCTAGATAGATGAAGCAGTTGACCCAAGGCTACACTCAAGGTGTTAGAATTAGGATTTAACCCAGTCTGTCTACAATAGAATGATGTGTAAATTTCAAATTTTAAATGTCTTTTTATTTAGACAAGTTTCACACTTACATAAAAATAGCAAGGTCCTAACTGATATTGTCATCCCTGAGAATTTACGTTTACTAGGTTCCCTTGAGGGTCAGGAGGGGGACTTTCTATCCCAGGCTTCCCTTATCCTCTTATTAACAGGGAAATGAGTCCATCAGGGGAGTAGGAGGTTTGTGACACTGTCTCTAGAGTTGAGGTCCAAGGAAGTGATCATGAGAGGAGTCCAGGTCTCACTGAACAGGCTTTTCATGGGGTCCAGCCAGGAAGGAATAAAGTGAGGACAGAAGGACCAAGGAGCTTTGAGCCCAGGTACCAGCTCTCTGTCCCTCTAGGGATATAAACAACAGACAAGGCACAGGGAAGACTGAGAAAGACAGAAGGATGAGAAATAGTGGTCACAACAAGGTATTTTGGACCGAGTGTAAAGACCATTTAAGCCTTTGCCTTGATAGTATGTACATATTTATTTTTCCCTCCATTTTAATAGTCAGTGAGATCTCTCTATCATCTATTTGAGGGAGGTAGTTCTTATATGTTAACAGCTCATATCATTTCACGATGTTCTGCTTACAAAGGATTTAGTCATTTAATGGTTCATTTGCTCAGTCTGACGATCGAATACCTATACAGGTTGCTTCTCCAGGCTTGATTGCATATGGTGACTTTTGATTGACAGCCCTTCTGTACCACAGTAGTAGAGACCTCCAGGATTTCAGGGGAAAGAAAGGAAAACTAGGGTTTATTGAGCCCCCACTGTGTGCTTGACATTTTAAGCATATAATTTTCTTTCCATTTACTAAGTCATGACATTTTATTATCCTAGTTTTCAGAGATGAGCAACCCAGTTTAAAGAGGTTACATAACTTCTCCAGGATATCACAAATATAGCAAGTGGAGGAACTGTGTTCAAGCTCAACCCCCTCTGACTCTGAAGTCTGTGCCCTCCACTCTACTCTGCACACACCCATGAGGCTGCTGCCATTCAGACTAAACTGGATTTTCTCTATGAAGCAGGGATGATAAAGCTACTTACCTCATATAACTGGATGAAATGAGATGATATATGCACTTAGCCTGGTGCCTGGCCCGTCGTAGCTGTTGAATGTGCTTAGAAACCCATACACATTTTCTGTATGTGACCCCGAGTTGCTAGTTTTAATGACATTTCATTTTGCACCAAAATCTGTGAAGTGGACTGATTTGTCAGCTTAGTCAGCCTACCTTAGCTGTGAGTGGGCCATTGGGCTGATTGCTCCATTTAGTAGTAAATGAAGAATTTTCATATGAAGACAAAAAAAAAAAAAAAAAAAAAAGTGGCAGCTGACCTCTTGGTTGCTGCAGAAGGTAAACAAAAGCAAATGGATGGAAGTTACAGAAAGGCAGAGTGCAACAACATTTAGAGAGAGAGGTCCAGTTGTCAGATGTCTCCAAAGGAAGTAAAGATCACTGAACGTGTCCAAGCTGACTGGGGGACCACCTGACGAAGGTCGCATGTGACAGCATCTTCTTCTGGGCAAGACACCAGATGACAATGTCTCACCCTGTCTCTTGGCTTTTATGTGTAGCTCTATAGCTTTTATGTAGCTTACAGAGAGCAGTTCTCTTTCTTTCCTGGGTAATCTCAGGACATCTCAACCTTGAAATTTATATGAATTATGCCTGATTGAAGACTGTTTTCTTCTTCAAAAGCCAGTTTTCCCATTTGTCTTTCCCTGCACCTTTTGAGGGAGGAACCATGTTGGGCATCTGTTCCCAAGTTTTCTGTCCTGGCCTCCAGCTATGAAGAACACCCCCGTTCCCATGGGGGCGGGAGGTTTGGCTCTCCTTTTAGAAATTCCCTTCTGTGCTGCGCTAATCACACCCTCGGTACATTTTACATCTTATTTTTAGGAGCAAAGTATAAAGAATCCTAGCACCAACAGCAGTTTCTGTGGCAACCTGCATCACCCCCCACCCCTTGCTTGTCCAGCTGTGCAAGAATTAAATCCTAAAAGGGGCCATTTTACATCATGTAAAGGAGATCCAAAGTGAAGGTGCTTTTTAAATGCAGATTTTCTTCTAAGTTAAGTGGGAACCAGCCAGGAATTAGGTTGGGAGGTGGGTGGGTGAATAAAAGAAACAGAACCTTTAGTTAGACCTAGAACGCTTATAAAGTCCCAGGTGTTCACAGGCATGCCCTAGTTGCCCTGATTTTTTTTCCCTCAGGGCATCATTTTAGATACAGAAATAGCATTTAGACCAATGAAAACTAGGTTTGAATATTTATATCCAGGGTATTTGTTGATAAGTCCTCCTTCCCCCTCCTCTTCCCCTTATGGGGGTCTAGCCTGCATAACCTTCCAGGCTAGACAAGATTATAAAATGACATACTTTTCATGTTTATGTTGAATAACTATCCAAGCTTCTAGGAGATTTTCACCAAACTCTGTCTTCCTGACACAGTCAAAACAGATAGAGACGCCTGGCCACGCCAACGGGTAGGCCTGTAAAAGCTGTGCCCTGAGAATGATCTTCAGTGGACTCCGAAAGACCACCCAACCAAAATAATCTACTCCAAGGCTATTTTGTGTCCCAGATTATCATAATAACCCCTGCTTTGTGTTGTCATTTGCTTCCATCTGATTCTAGGAAATTACTTATACTTCTGGGAGGAATAAGATGTTCTAATCAAAGTTATATTTTATATTCTATTTGCTTCTAGGGAAACATTATGTGGTCCATAATTTCAAAAAAGACATTTATCCTAAGACCATTAATATAGATGCCACAGAAAAGAAAAACGTGCCCCAAACATAGACTATGCTTAAACATTGATTGAACTACAAGTTTCTCAAAGTCAAATAAGTTTTTAAATTATGATTCATTATATAGTTATCACCTGTTAAAAGATACCAGTTTGTCAGAAGACATTTTTCTGATACTAAATTCTTAAAAGAGATACTTCTATGTAAGAAACATAGGAATGAACTTTTTTCAACAGTAATTTATGAAAAGATACAAAATCATTCGCTCCAGAACCATTTTATAATATTTGACCTTTGATAAAATCTAAGGTTATAATCTCAAACTAAGACTCAGTGAAGCTACCAAGGTAGTGCAATAAAACATATTACAGTCAAAATACATTTTACCCTTGAAGTTTTTTTTCTCTCCATTAGATTTAGTTCATCAAAGACAGGGGACACTTTTTATCCATGTTTCCATCCCTAGTACCAAACACAATAGCTTACATACAGATGACACTTAGGACATATTGAATGAACTGATAATAAGACCATTTCCTCAAAGTATAACCTCTAACATCCCAGAAAAAATTTTACCCTGGCAATGGATTTGACAAGCTTTGCTCTAACAGGGACATAAGAGAGGAGGTGAAGTCTCATCTCTGTATCCCCATCCCCCTCACTATGCCTTCCTCAGCAGCTGCTCAGCTCATGTCAGCATCCTCTTATTTCGTTCTGTGGATAATTGGGGAGTTTGTGTAATCTTTTCTGGTAGAAGCGGTTGAGGCCGGGGAGATGACATCATAACAGGTGCTGGCATTAGAAGGAAGTCCAGCCAAGCAGCCCCAGAAGGAAGGCATGGCAGACGGGAGTGAGTGACAAGAGTGCTGGCATGTTCCTTCCGGCAGCACAAAAATGGAACAAGCTCAGAGAAGCTCAAAGACTGAAGGCTTCGTCACAGAATCAGGGAATGGAAGTTTCTCCTTTACTCATCACTGGAATCATGGGTCCTTCTCTATAATTCTCTAATATCCTTCTCGGTATCCATAAGATACTGAAGCATACAGTTTTGTATTAAATGTAAGGGAATGGTAGAGTCTACAGTATATACTAATCAGATGACTTACAAGCACTTGGACTCGTTCAATTTAATTTGGCATGTGTTCTTTGGTGGACTCTACTTTTAGGGCACCTGTGTTTGCTAAGTTGCTATAGTCATTTCCTACTCTTTGTGACCCCATGAACTTGTATAGCCTCCCACGGTCCTCTGTCCACTGCATTCCCAATGTCGAGGGGAGTGGTTTGCCATTCCTTTCTCCAGGGGATCTTCCGGACCCAGGGATCAAACCCAGGTCTCTTTTGTCTCCTGCATTGGCAGTCAGGTTCTTTACCACCAGTGCCACCTGGGAAGCCTGTAGGATGCCCCTACCTCTCCTATAACCACGTGGCTCTGCGGATGTTCCATCATGTGCTCTTTGGCCCAAGGCTGTTTTCTCTTGGTCTCTTCCTTCTTAGCTGAATTGATTTCTGATCCTCATAGTCAGATTCCTAACAGCTACCTGGAATTTTGTACAATTTCTTGAAAGTCAAGTCCTCCCTTTCTGGGGAAGATTTTATCCACACCAGATCTCTTCTGTTGTTGCTCTTCTGATAGTCTCCCACTCTTTATTTAAATGCCCCAAATTCTGTAACAATTCTAGGCTTGACTCATTGTCTTACCTGACAAATGTTAATATATTTAGTGGAGGACTTTAGCCCACTCACATTTATTTTAACCACCAGTATATTTAGTCATATTTTTGACTTTATATTTTACATTCTCTTTTTCATGTTTTTCTATTTGATTTGTTTGTCCCTCTTTCTTGACTTATTCTGAATGAAGTCTTCTTTTTCTTTCCCTCTACAGCAAGGATAATTTTTCTGTTATAGACCAGATAATAGATATTTTAGTCCCCGTCAGCCATATGGTCTCTGTCACAGCTCCTCAATTCTGATGTTAGAGTGTGAAGCAGCCAGAGACAATACCCAAATGAATAAGCATGGCTGTGTTTCAATAAAACTTTGTTTACAAAACAAGCAGCAGGCCAGACTTGGCCTGTGCTCGAAATTTACTAACCCTGTTTGTAGAGGATTGGAAGTTCTACATTCTTCATTATTAACAAACATACTTTGCATTTATTAGAATATACATTTAACTTCTGTGAAAGATCATATAAATGTGTTGTGTTGTGTGTTAGTCACTCAGTCAGAGTTGTCTGACTCTTTGTGACCCCATGGATTGCAGCCCACCAGGCTCCTCTGTCCATGGGATTTTTCCAGGCAAGACTATTGGAATGAGTACCATTTCCTTCTCCACGGGATCTTCCTGACCCAGGGATCAAACCCAGGTCTCCACACTGGAGGAAGATTCTTTACTGTCTGAGCCACCAGGAAAGCCCAAAACAAGATAGTTTTATTTCTGCAATTATATGTGAGCAGTCAGGGGCTGCTTGGGCAACACCACAGTTTGAGGACCCAGGATTCTATCTTGTTAGTCCTGGTCACTAAGGTGTTGCCCTCACCTGAACCTACATGCTCATCCACACTTCAGCCAGTGGAGAGGGGGCACGGGAAGTGGAGAGCATGCCCCTTTTCTTTAAGGGCACAGCTCTGAAGATGCACAAATCAGTTCTCCCTGCTTTTTGAATAGAAATTTGCCATAGGTCACACCTGGCTTATAAGGGAGCCTGGGATATGTAGACAAACTGAGAGACCACGTGTAAGTGAAAGTCACTCAGTTGTGTCTGACTCTGCGACCTTGAGGACTATACAGTCCATGGAGTTCTCTAGGCCAGAATACTGGAGTGGATAGCCTTTCCCTTCTCCAGGGGATCTTCCCAACCCAGGTCTCCCACGTTGCAGGAGGATTCTTTATCACCTGAGCCACAAGGGGAAACCATGTACCCAGCTTCAAATTCTATGACTATAGAAAATGGGGAGGGTAGATAATGGGAGGTGTTTAGAAGTCTCTTCAGCAACTAAAATTTTATTTCCTGACTTGCTTCAAAAGTTAATTGGAATCTATAACCCCTCATCCAATGAAAACACAACCGTTAGCATATATTTATTTAGCACAAAATCTAGTTATGTTTTTACTGCTGTCATCTTGCTAGATTCTGGTTCTTCAAACTCCCATGGGACTTTTTGTTGCTCCATGTGAAATAGATGTGATTGGTTTATCAGTGATCACTTCTAAGATCTGATCTCCACTTTCAGAACAATTATTCCACACATCTTTCTCTCTCTCTTTTTTTCTCTCATGGAGAAAGAACAATCAGTACTTGGGAAAGTCTTTATATTTTTACTTAGAAAGACTTGAATTTTAATAAATGTAATTTACACATGAGTTTTGTGTTTAATGGTGGACAATGTGAAATGAAATATCTGCTCATAAGATATGACACTAAGTGAATGAACAGCCCTCCACAGACAACATGTCAGTGCATTAGTTAGTTGCCTGTCGTATCTCTTCTGAGAACTTCAGTCAACATCCCCCTTCATGAATAATTTTCCATTCATATGTATGGGTGTTTGGCAGTTTGTTTACATGAACAGTGGGAAGAAAAGCCAAAATTATTTGGCTTGGCGTCAAAAACACCCTCTATTTTTGTTGTCTGCAGAGCTCTGATTCAATGCATTTTAATAAGTTTTTAACAATGCATGAGTTTGAGTCAGAGTAACTAGAGGAAAGGCTAGGATGACACACACTTACAGGATATAATGGGATGAGACATCATCTATTGTTTGCCCTGCCAGCAACCCTTACATTAACACCCTTTCTCCTTCGGAACCAAATTGGTCTCATTATGAGCAGGCGTGAGCAACTTGGCATGATCTGGCATGTTCCTTTCAGAGGTTTTAAATCTCAAATCATGCTTGAGTTACTCTCCAAGTTCTGTGCTGCCCAGGTTTTATCCGCTTTCTTCAAGATCCAAGCTTTGGAAGATTTCTTCCACACATGACCACTAGACATTTGTAGTTAGCTCATCCTGTGGGGATATTTCTTGACTGATGCAAAAGCAGGCAAGAAATGCAATATGGGTTTTTTTTAGAGGCTGGAGTAATCCCTTTTTCTGCATGCTTATTCTCCTGTTCTTTGGCTTACAATGATGACCCAACAATGTAACAAAGTAAAATTTTTAAGCTTTGGGGTATTTTAGTTTTTTTAGTCGATGAAAAAGTAATTTGGACTCTCTCCTTAAGTCCTACTGAGTAGCCACAATTTCAGAGACAAACCAGTATATTTAAGTTGCCTGCAGTTTCTTCCTGTTGCTAGAGGTAAATTTTGAATTTTAGGTTGCCCAAACTGAAAACTACCTAGGGGTTCATAACTAATTTGTGCATATTAAAATGGAAACAGAAACTGTTATGCAGACAAGCATTTTGCATTGTGGATAGATGTAAAACAAATAATTCTAGATTAATTTTGGAAAAGCAAGCCCTAAACCACTGAAATAATACAAATATAGATGCCTCAGACTTAAATATTTTCATTCATTTTAGAAATAAGAATTGGATATGTCTTTAGCAAGACTGTGTCCTTTCAGTAAAAAAAGAAAAATGTCTTTTTTCTAAATATATATTTGAACTGCACTGAATGTGTCCCCAAAGAATAGTTATTTAGGACTGAATAACCCTACACTTTGGGCTTCCCCGATGGGTTAGCTGGTAAAGAATCCACCTGCAATCTAGGAGATGCAGGCAGATGCTGTTTCGATCCCTGGGTTGGGAAGATCCCCTGAAAGAGGAAATAGCGACCCATTCAAGTATCCTTGCCTGAAAAATCCCATGGACAGAGGAGCCTGCGGGCTACAGTTCATGGGGTCGCAAGAGTCAGACACGACTAGGCACAGGCACCACAACCTACACTTTGGTTAATATGTTGACTATTATTGTGACTGCCTTGCAGTGCAGGGGATGGGGCATTAGTCCACACTGAGATTCCTTCCTGTCTGTCATACTGGGGTGGAAAAAGGAAGTTGAGCTTTGAAGCAAGGGAAAGGGAACCCTCTCTCTCTCTCTCTCTCTCTCTCACTCTGTGTGTGTGTGTGTGTGTGTGTGTGTGTGTGTGTGTGTGTGTGTGTGTGTGTGTGTGTGTGGCTAAGAGAGATGGGGCATTGGGCTCTTGGAGAAAGAACAAGGGATGCGCTATTTGTGGGGCATAAATAGGCACATGTACATAGTGGCAGGTCTGGAGGAATGACCTATAGGGGACTTTGGTGAAGGGG
Organism: Tragelaphus eurycerus; assembly: GCA_935064755.1. NCBI lineage: Eukaryota > Metazoa > Chordata > Mammalia > Artiodactyla > Bovidae > Tragelaphus > Tragelaphus eurycerus. Next base: position 12,726,638 of record CAKXYN010000069.1, read on the forward strand.
CATGGCCCATGAGCTCTACTTAACCTTTTTAGCCCTAGATTTCCCAACCTTATTCAAATAAGGAATCATCTGTTGCATGACACTTGTTGATATGTCTCTGATACTTTTCTGAATACTATACCATGGGAATTTTGAGCATTACTTTACTAGCGTGTGAGATGAGTGCAATTGTGCGGTAGTTTGAGCACTCCTTGGCATTGCCTTTCTTTGGGATTGGGATGAAAACTGACCTTTTCCAATCTTGTGGCCACTGCTGAGTTTTCCAGATTTGCTGGCATATTAAGTAATGCTCAAAATTCTCCAAGCCAGGCTTCAGCAATATGTGAACCGTGAACTTCCTGACGTTCAAGCTGGTTTTAGAAAAGGCAGAGGAACCAGAGATCAAATTGCCAACATCCGCTGGATCATGGAAAAAGCAAGAGAGTTCCAGAAAAACATCTATTTCTGCTTTATTGACTATGCCAAAGCCTTTGACTGTGTGGATCACAATAAACTATGGAAAATTCTGAAAGAGATGGGAATACCAGACCACCTGACCTGTCTCTTAAGAAATCTGTATGCAGGTCAGGAAGCAACAGTTAGAACTGGTCATGGAACAACAGACTGGTTCCAAATAGGAAAAGGAGTACGTCAAGGCTGTATATTGTCACCATGTTTATTTAACTTATATGCAGAGTACATCATGAGAAATGCTGGACTGGAAGAAACACAAGTTGGAATCAAGATTGCCGGGAGAAATATCAATAACCTCAGATATGCAGATGATACCACCCTTATGGCAGAAAGTGAAGAGGGGCTAAAAAGCCTCTTGATGAAAGTGAAAGTGGAGAGTGAAAAGGTTGGCTTAAAGCTCAACATTCAGAAAACGAAGATCATGGCATCTGGTCCCATCACTGCATGGGAAATAGATGGGGAAACAGTGGAACCAGTGTCAGACTTTGTTTTTCTGGGCTCCAAGATCACTGCAGATGGTGACTGTAGCCATGAAATTAAAAGACGCTTACTCCTTGGAAGGAAAGTTATGACCAACCTAGATAGCATATTCAAAAGCAGAGACATTACTTTGCCAACAAAGGTTCGCCTAGTCAAGGCTATGGTCTTTCCTGTGGTCATGTATGGATGTGAGAGCTGGACTGTGAAGAAGGCTGAGCGCCGAAGAATTGATGCTTTTGAACTGTGGTGTTGGAGAAGACTCTTGAGAGTCCCTTGGACTGCAAGAAGATCCAACCAGTCCATTCTGAAGGAAATCAATCCTGGAATTTCTTTGGAAGGAATGATGCTAAAGCTGAAACTCCAGTATTTTGGCCACCTCATGCGAAGAGTTGACTCATTGGAGAAGACTCTGATGCTGGGAGGGATTGAGGGCAGGAGGAGAAGGGGACGACAGAGGATGAGATGGCTGGATGGCATCACTGACTCGATGGATGCGAGTCTGGGTGACCTCCGGAAGCTGGTGATGGACAGGGAGGCCTGGCGTGCTGTGGTTCATGGGGTCGCAAAGAGTCGGACACGACTGAGCGACTGATCTGATCTGATACCATGGGAAATAGTGTTAGTTAGACATCTTCCAAGAATGCATTGTAATCACCCAGATGGCTTGTTGGAACACAAATTACTGGCCCCACTCTCAAAGTTTCAGATTCAGTAAGTCTGGGGTGGGCCTGAGGATTTGCATTTTAATGAGTTCCTGGGCACATGCTGATGCTGCTGGGTCCAGGAACCACACTTTGAAAGTGAATCACAGACAGAAATGGTCTGGTTCCTTCCTTCTTTTCATGGAGTTTTTGTTGTTCAGTTACTTAATCATGTCGACTCTGCAACCCCATGAAATGCAGCATGCCAGATTTCCCTGCTGCTGCTGCTAAGTCACTTCAGTCGTGTCCAACTCTGTGCGACCCCATAGACGGCAGCCCACGAGGCTCCCCTGTCCCTGGGATTCTCCAGGCAAGAATGCTGGAGTGGGTTGCCATTTCCTTCTCCAATGCATGAAAGTGAAAAGTGAAAGTGAAGTCACTGAGTCTTGTCCGACTCTTAGTGACCCCATGGACTGCAGCCCACCAGGCTCCTCCATCCATGGGATTTTTCAGGCAAGAGTACTGGAGTGGGGTGCCATTGCCTTCTCTACCAGATTTCCCTATCCTTCACAAACTCCTGGAGCTTGCTCAAACTCTTGTCCATTGAGTCGGTGATGTCATCCAATCATCTCATCCTCTGTTATCCCCTTCTCCTGCCTTCAATTGTTCCCAGCATCAGAGTCTTTTCCTATGTGTTGGCTCTTTGCATCAGGTGGCCAAAGTATTGGAGCTTCAGCTTCAGGATCAGTCCATCCAATGAATATTCAGGGTTGATTTCCTTTAGAATCCTAGAGTAACAGAAATCAGATCAAGAAGTGGTCACTGAAATAAAGACCAAATATGAAAAACCACATTTAAACATCATACTTAATGGTGAAAAACTGAAAGGCTTTCCTCTAAAATAAGGAATAAAGCAAGGATGTACACTCTTGACATTTCTGTTCAATATAGTACTAAAAGTTTTAGCCAGAGCAATTAGGCAAGAGAAAAAAATAAAACACATACAAATCAGGAAGGAAGAAGTTAAACTGTCCCTATTTGCAGATGACATGACCTTATATATAGAAAACCCCAAAGATTACACAAGAAGACTCTTAGAATTAATAAACTAATTCAGTAAAGTTGCAGGATGTAAAATTAACATACCAAATTCAGTTGTGTTTCCATACACTAATAATAATCAATCTGAAAATGAAATTAAGAAAAAAATTCCATTTACAACAGCACCAAAACAATTAAATATTTAGAAATAAATTTAATGAAGGGAGTTATTTGTATAGTGAAACTACAAAACATTGATGAAATAAATGAAAGAAGACACAAATTGAAAGTCATTCTATGTTCATGGATTGGAAGATGTTATTATGTTAAAATCCTCATGTTATCCAGAGCAATCTACAAATTCAAAGGAATCACTTTCAAAATTCCATTGACATGTTTTACAGAGATAGAAAAGCAATTCTAAAACTCATATGGGTGTATAAAACACCATAAAGAGTCAAATTAATCTTGAAATGGAACAAAAGTCATGCCATCACACTTCCTGGTTTTAAAACATATTACAAAACTATCATAATCAAAACAATGCAGTACCAGTATAAACACAGACCTATAGACGAATGAAACAGAATAGAGATCCCAGAAATAAATCCACATGTATATGGCCAACTGATCTTCAACAAGAACACTAAAAATACAGAATAGGGAAAGGTTAGTCTCTTCAACAATTGGTGTTGGGAAAACTGGATATCTACAGACAAAAGAATGAAATTGGACTCTTATACCACACAAAAATCAGCTCAACATGGAATACAGACTCCAATATAAGACCTGAAACTATAAAATTCCTAGGAAAAGACATATAGGAAAAGTTTCATGACATTGGTCTATGCAATGCTCCATAAACATGACATCAAAAGCACAGGCAACAAAAATGAAAATAGACAAGTGGGACTACATCAAACTGAAAATCTTCTGTACACCCCAAACCACCAACAGAAAGGCAATGTATGGAATAGGAGAAAATATTTACAAACTACATATCTGATAAGTGGTTAATCTCCAAAAAATGTAAGGAACTCCTACAATTCAATAGAAAAAAATCCTAATATACCAATTTTTAAAATAGGCTAAGGAGTTGAATAGAACTTTCTCACAGAGAAGACATGTAAATGGCCAATTTAGTTATATGGCCAATTTAGGTGTATGGAAAAATGCTCAATGACATTACACATCAGGGAAATGAAAATCAAAACCACAGGGGAATTTCACTTCATATCTGTTAGGATGGCTATTATGAAGACAACATGTTTTGACAAGGATGTAGACAAACTTTAACCCTTGCACACTGTTGGTGGGAATGTAAAATGATGCAGCCCCCATTTCATGGAGATAACTCAAAAAATTAAAAATAGAGCTACTCTATAAGCCAGAAGCCCCATTTCTGTGTGTTTATCCAAAGAACTGAAATCAGAATCTCAAAGACCTATTAAAACTTATGGGTGAGCAGCACTATTCACAATAGCCAAGATATGGAAATGACCTAAATATCCATTGACAAATGAAAGGATAAAGAAAATATGGTATATACATATAATTTAATTCAGCCTTAGAAGGAAATTCTGCAATATGTGACAACATGGAGGACATTATACTAAGTAAAATAAGCCAGTCATAGAAGATAAATATTGCATGAATCTGCTTATATGAGATATCAAAAGTAATCAAATTAATGGAATCAAAGAATAGAATGGTGGTTTCCAGGGCCTGGGAAGAAGGAGAAATAGAGACTTACTAATCAATGGACATAAAGTCATAGTTAAACAAGATGAATAAGCTCTAGAGATCAATACTTTAGCTATAGTCAATGAGAATGTTCTGTTAAGAGGTTATATCTCATATGAAATATTCTTACCATGATAAAAGAAAACAAACAAAAAAGTAGTCATTGAACTTGTCGTTGAACTCATAGCATGAGCAGGCATATAGGAATTGTTCTGTCACAGAAATGCAAAGTCACACTGGTTAAGAAGATCCCAGAGACAAAGATTTAACATACAATTACCTCTCAGTTATCATAGCAAGGGGATTTTTAAAATTAATAAGCACTTATTACATCATCCACACTTCCTGGCTACTTTGACCATTTTACAATGCAATAGTGTTTTGTTTCAAGTGTAAAATAATTGGAAGGAGTTTTACTCATTGTTATCAGCTATAGTGCATTTTCTGCCATCTTGCCACCTTAAGACCATTTGGGCATGCTGATTTATGTTGTCACAGCAGTTCAACATCTAGTCAATTAAATCTGAAGAAACCCAGTTTGTCATGAGGTGATTTGGAATTCCAACAATAAACAACTGGTTTTGTTGATTGCTTTGGCTGAATTGATTAAATGCCTCAGAGATATAGTAGAAACACTTCAGTTTGTATGACAGCATTGCATTTCTGCTTTCCAGTAATTATAGTCTCCGTTGAGCCAATATTTCCAAAGGAAATGCTGTGAAATGTTCTGAATTGGTGTTTCATTTACAATATATTATTATCTTTATTATATTTACCTGAAATAGGGAATTAGCAAAAACAAAGCCATAGGTAACCAGAATAGATGAGCTGCTTGTACCCAACTAAAGTTCATCTACAGAAGTTAAATATAAACATAGTATTTCTCTATCTGTGAGGCACTTAGAAAGTGATAGTCATTAACAGCCCACAAATGCCTCTTGACACATCTGTCTATAGTGATGAACTTAAAGAAAACGTCAAGGTCACTCATTTTGTGTTTAAAGACTTAGGGAACTATTCCTTCTTAATGACTGTGCATCTTCTAAGTGCATCTTAATGACTGTGGTGGCCCCAAACTTGTGCTGCTCAGATATCTGCTGTGATGAGCATAGTTGACTATTGCCCTACTAGCTGCCCATCTGAATGTACCACTGCATTTGTGCAAAGGTCACAATTCCCACTGGAGAAGGAAATGGCAACCTACTCCAGTAATCTTTGCCTGGGAAATCCCATGGACAGAGGAGCCTATTGGGCTACAGTCTATGGAGTTACAAGAGTTGGACACGACTTAGTGGCTAAACCACCACCACCACAATTCCCAGAGGCTGCTTCTAGTGAGTGAATGAACATGATGAAGATCAAATGTGTTCTGTTCCTAAGAAACGCATTATTCAGTCGTTCAGTCATATCCAACTCTTTGTGACCCCATGGACTGCAGCACACCAGGCTTCTCTGTCCATCGCCATCTCCCAAAGCTTGTCCAAATTCGTGTCCATTGAGTAAGTGATGCCATTCAACCATCTTGTCCTCTGCTGCCCCCTTCTTCTTCTGCTTTCTATCTTTCCCAGCATCAGGGACTTTTCCAATGAGTCAGCTCTTTGCATCAGTTGGCCAAATTATCGGAGCTTTAGCTTCAGCATCAGTCCTTCCAATGAATATTCAGGGTTGATGTCCTTTAGGATTGACTGGTTTGATCTCCTTGCAGTCTAAGGGACTCTCAAGAGTCTTCTTTAATGCCACAGTTTAAAAGCATCAATTATTCAACAGTCAGCCTTCTTTTTGGCCCAACTCTCACATCCATACATGACTACTGGCAAAACCAAAGCTTTGACTATATGGACCTTTGTCAGCAAAGTAGTGTCTCTGCTTTTTAATATGCTGTCTATGTTTGTCATAGCTTTTCTTCCAAGGAGCAAGAATATTTTAATTTCATGGCTGTAGTCACTGTCCACAGTGATTTTGGAGCCCAAGAAAATAATGTTTTTCACTGTTTCCATTTTTTCCTCATCTGTTTGCCATGAAGTGATGGGACCAGATGCCATGATCTTAGTTTTTTGAATGTTGAGTTTTAAACCAGTTTTTTCACTCTCCTCTTTCACCTTCATCAGGAGGCTCTTTGGTTCCTCTTCACTTTCTGCCATAAGGGTGGTGTCTTTTGCATATCTGAGGTTATTGATATTTCTTCCGGCAATCTTGATTCCAGCTTGTGCTTCATTCAGAGAAAACTTCAATGGCTAACTTAGTTTGAGAACTTCCCATTGGCTTGGCTGAACCTCTTTGGGAGCCACACCCAGTCTGAGACTTTCACCACCCCATCTACCTACCCATTTTCCTTCCACGAGAGTCAGACTTTGCTTCCATCTGAAAGCTCTCTCTCCCTTCTCCTGCTCTCTCTCCATTTGTGCTTTACAGCTGTTACCCTCTCTTGCACCTCATCTTACCCCATCTTGGCATCTACTTCTTGGAGGACTTGAACTCACAATGACCTTGATTTTACACTATCACCCAAAACAAAATCAAGAAAACCTGAAGTTGTGCCTAGAGTAAAACAAAACACCCAAATCTAGAACTTTAATAGTTTTCTTATCAGAGTCACAAATTCACTGTAAAATTTTGTGATGTTACTTCTCTTTGTATTTTATATGTCAGAACTATCCACAGCAGCATGTTACTATGAGAAAAAGTCTTGCTTCTCCTGACATGTACCCTCTCTTATTTGAATATTGATACAGAATATATAACTAATGAAGATCTAGTGTATAGCACAGGGAATTCTACTTAGTGCTCTGTGGTGACCTAAATGGGAAGGAAATCTTAAAAAGAGGGGTTATGTATATTCATACAGCTGATCCACTTTGCTATACAGCAGAAACTACCACAATATTGTAAAGCAACTATACTCCAATAAGAAATTTTTTAAAAGATTGATGCAGAGATATTGAAAACTATCTTTCATGTAAAAATTTATAGTTTTTATTAACTAGTATATTTTAAATAATTTTACATGTTCCTGCTTAAAAAATTTTTCCCATTAGAAAATCATTATGAAAAGTACAGAACATTATTTTAAAAAATTAAAATCACCAGCATCCCAGCATCCAAAGATACACACTATCCAGAGTTACCATTTTGGATGCTTTTGTCTGTATTTTTTTCTATCCAGGCATTGATATCTACACAGGTGAGATAATACTCTTTATATAAATTTAGTATCTTGCTTTTTCTTGTGGTATTAATTTTTTATGAAACACTTTTAATATCTACACAACATTCCATTGTGTATTATCTTATGATTTACTTCACTCTTACTTTACTATTAGAATTCAGATAATTTCTAATTTCCCAGCTATTAAAAACAGTCTATGATGAATGTATGCATTCATAAAGCTTTAGTTTACAGTTTGGTGGTTGTTTTTGTTTTTTTTTTTTCCTTTCTATATAGATCCCTACAAGCCTTTGATAAACCTGCAGATAAGGAGAATCAACAAGCTTTTTTCCTGCATTCACACAGCGTGTTAGAAGGATACCAAAGGCTCATTGCTGGGCCTGTATCCTTCTGACAATACCAAGGTATAAAATCAGGGAGTTGAATGAGATAATCCCATCTTTCCATCCATACTTAATATTTCTTGAATATTCGATTAGTAGACTTAGCTCCTCTCTGGTTCTGTAATTTTTCTTATACCCTTTAGGCCTGTAAGATACAAACATACACAAATGATAATGATGCATCTAGGATGTTACTATATTGTCTTTTTATACCATAGAGAACACTCAGAATTATATAGGAATGTGTTGCTTCTGTGACGCTGTTCTCTTCAGCACATATAACTAATTTCTGTCTGTTTGTAAATTACTTTAGGCTTCTAAGTATTAAGAACTATATTATAACTCTGTGAACCAACTCACTGAGCCTTCTAATATTAACCCAATCAAAATGTTGTTCACCTGCTAGGTATTAAAATGTCGCATTTGAAATTTTTTCTTTTGTGTTCCCTGAATTTACCCTTGACTCTACCTTCATTATAAAAAGACTGTATTGTGTTTCATGGTGCATGACCTTGTACTAGGAACTGAGTTACAAAAGTGTTATTTTTGATGTCAAGGAATTTCTAGTTTAAAAACCATGACACTGAGGACAAAGCAGCATCTAACAACTCATCTGGGTCTCAGTGCCTGCCAGGTGCTGAGGGCCTCTCGGGGAGTTCAGGAAAGAGAGGTTCTGGGTAATTCCAGGTTTCCAGAGGCTGGAGCCAGTGCAATATTTTGCTCCTCAGAGGGAGATCTGTGAAGGAAATGGGATTCTGGAAGCTTTTCAAATTGCAGTGGTGAGGCTTGGGTTCTGCCAGAGAGAGAACATTTCAAGATCTGGGATCTAAATCAGGAAAGATTCTTTTTCCTGATAAAGGTGGAAGCAGAGCCATCTAATGTTTTACAGATTGAAAATACAGATTCAGAATAAACAGCGATGATAACTTAGGAGAGGCAGGTTAGCAAATGGCAGAGCAAACAAGCAGTGAGAGTTAGTGTGGAGAATCCAGGCTAAGCACTTGGACACACTAAAATGCTTACAGGAGGCAATGCAATTACTTTCAGACGTGCTGGACCTAATTAGTCCCCCTTATTGCTTTTAATAATAACTGCTGTTTATAAAATACAGTAGTTCTGCCTCTTTGCTCACACATAAGGTATTGTGAGCTTTACCTGGCTTTGCCATCAAGGACAGTGTGAAGGGTATGGGGAAAACACTGCTTCTCCCCTAAGTGAATGTGGGGTGTAGAAAGTGAAATGTAGCTCTGAGATGGGCAGTATCACCAATAATCAGTTAATGCTAAGCTGGGATATGTTTTCCAAATGATGTTTTAACATATTAATAATATGTTAACTGGTTCCCAGTATACTGTGCTACCCAGACATGAATTCTTGGAACTTCAAGTTTAAGCACAGAAGAAGAACCTTAGATAGGGCTGCCCAGAAAACAAAGCATGAGACACAGACTGGGGTGTCGAGTTGAATTGGGAGATGGCCCCAAGGAGCAGGAGTGTGGCTCAGGAGCAGGAGAGAAGGAGACAGAATACGAGAAAGAATAATACACGGTGACTTTTTGACGTTAGAGCAGCCTGTATTTGAGGTCAATACAGGGAGAGTTTTTACAGCTGTGGACATCAAGGACTTGTCTCATCACAGGTCCTCAGAGGAACTGTGGCCAGGGTGTCCCAGGATTGTCCCACAGAAGGACAGGGCGGCGGAGGGCGGGGGTCATTCACTCACTGCGTGTTCCTCGTTCCCCAAAGTTCCTCCCCCTAAGACGTTAATACTCCCACACGTCTACATCTCGTCCATGTGGACCAAGCAGACTTTGGAGAAAGAACCAAGGCAGAAAGCAGGGAGATGGCCAGACACGTGCCTGAGGTGAGACATGTCACTCACAGGGACTGTCCACTGACCGGCTCCAGGGTCCCCTGCTGAGGTCTGCGCTGGAGCCAGATGAGCCCGGGGTTCGGTGAGGCCTCTGGAGGACAGGGCCTCGACTTTTCGTTGCTGCCTCTGCCCCTGCCACCCTCACTGGTGTGTTCCTTGTTGCCTCAGTTGTGGGGCTGTCTTCTGGACCCTCTTCCTGGGGAACACAGTCACTGGTTAGGGTCTCGGTGTCCTGTCATAAACCAGCGCTAACAGGCCCTCTGACTCTTCTCTCCACACTTCACCCAGGCAGTTGTGGCACCTCTGCCTCATTTGTTGTAAGCTATTTTTATGTCCAACCGACAAAGAACCCAGCCAGCAAGCTATTAAGTGTCCTTGCCAGGAAGTTAGATCCTGAGCCCTGGGAGGGTGCTCCTGGGTTGATAAATGCTCCCTATACCATGTTCCCCTTCATACTCTACCTCCCTCCGTCCAACACACTCAAGATCCACTCCCACACATGTTCCTGTCAGTACATTTTAGTGAGATGCTAAAGTTCTTCCAGTAAGAAAGCTGTCTGCTGCTGCCACAGGACTGCTTGAGCTATGCAGAGAGCTGACCCAAATTATTAAAATCTGATGACATCCATGTCTTGACTATTGTAAATAATGCTGCTCTGAATATTAGGGTCTTGTATCTTTTGTAAAATGAGATTTATCTTTTCCAGTTATGTGTCAAGGAGTGAGCTTGCTGGGTCAGATGGTAACTCTAAACAACCTAAATTTTCATTAACAGATAAACTGATAAATAAGATGTGGTGTGTGTGTGTGTGTGTGTGTGTGTGTGTGTGTGTGTGTGTGTGTATAATTGGATATTACTCAGCCATAAAAAAGAAGCATCATGGATATACCTAGAAATGATCATACTAAGTGAAGTAAGTCAGACAAAGACAAATTATCATATGATATCACTTATTTGTGGAACCCAAATAAATGATACAAATGAACTTATTTACAAAGCAGAAATAGATTCACAGATATAGAAAACAAATGTATGGTTACTAAAGGGGAAATGGAGTTGGGGGAGGGATAAATTCAGAGATTGAAATTAACAGATATACACAAGTATAAATAAAATAGACAAACAATAAGGACATACTGTACCGTCTATGGGGTCGCACAGAGTCGGACACGACTGAAGCGACTTAGCAGCAGCAGCAGCAGCAGTATAGTATAGGGAACTATCAATATATTCAATATCTTATGATAATGAAAAAGAATCTGTAAAAGAATGTGTGTATATGTGTAACTCAATCACTTTGCTATAACCTGAAACTAACACAACATTGTAAATCAACTATACTTCAATTAAAAAGCCTGATGGCAATGATGGAAGGTGGGGTTAATTTTGTAAAGGACAAGAATCATCTTCCATCTACCTCAGGTGAAGTCTTATGTCCTCTGTTGGCAAAGAGGAGCTTCTCTTCTCTAGGAAGATGGAGGGGAGTATTTCTTCCCACATAGAGGAATCCAGGGCTTTGAAATTCTCATATGCATCCACAAAATATGCCTGATGAAGGTGAGGAGATACAAGTCCATTAAAAAAAAAAAAATGCTTCCAACCAGATTCCTTTCTCAGAGGTGCAGCCCCATTCTCTATTCTGGTGTCTCTCGTGCTCCTGGTTCCTTTCTTGGAAGTAACCATCATGCTGATCATTATTAAGAAGCAGGTCCTGATGTCTCCTGCTGTCTTGCTACTCTCTTGGGACTAGCTAGACGATTTATCCCAGAACAGATGTCTTTTTCTGGAAGAGCTCCTGCTGGCACCCACACTGTAGAACTTGGCTTCAGTGCCATGAACCACTTAAGGGAGATGAGGACACAGCAACACTCATCACTGGTGACCTGAGACTGTTTGATAACAGCAATAGCTATGCGCAGCATCTCAGTCGAGCCACTGTAGTCCCCTGTGCTGGCTCCAGAAATCACTTTGGAATTGCCATTGCTCTGGTTTGCTTCATGATCTCTCCAAATTCAGCTTCACTCACCATTGAGGGTCGAAAGCCCAAATCTTGACTGTCAAGGTGGATAGAGGGGTCAAAGGCCTTCATGTAAATATCTGATGGAGGCCCCACTGTAGCATTTGGTGAAGGAAATAAGGCTGGATTGAGGTAAAGGGCAGGTGGAATGGCCCAGGGGGAAGTATAGCTACAAAAGGAGGTAGTGGAGGGGCAGGAGATGCTCTTGGGAGATGCCAGAAGGAAGAGAAAGATTCCAAATGTTGAGGAGAGAGGTGGTAGAGATAGAAGTGGGCCTGAGTCCAGTCAGTCCTTCATCAGGTGAAGGATTGAAGGAGAGCGATTGAAGTCAGGCAGCACATGGCGGGGCCTATCCTTTTAGGCAGATGTGAGTACAAGGTTCTCAACCTATGGCCCAACCATCAGCAGAATTACTAGGATACTGCGTTGGTCCTTTATACCTATGTCTACTCTTGAGACTCAAACGCATTCACATTCTGAGCCTCTGCCTCAAATTATGACAGGTCTGCTGGGTGGCTAACCCCACGTCCACTTTTTCTCCATTAAATACTTTTCTGGAAAGAGTTTCCAATAATTTTGTGGACCGGGTTTTCAGAGGCTACCACCACCGCAGCATACCCTCACTGGCTATTTGCCCCATCCTCTGCAAATTTCAACCCCAGCACATCACAGACTCTCTACAAAGGGAATAACTTGGCTCAGGACCTGGTCTGCGGTCCACCAGGAGAAGCCACTCACATGGACAGCAGGTTTTCTATTACTCCAGCCACTGCAGGTATGCAGAATTGCCTGCAGGACGTTGTTGCTGGGCTTGGAGTTGACTCCTGGTGAACAGGAGGAGGTGCCTCGGTACTGCTGCTTCTGTCATCTGAGGGCTGTGAGGTGGACATCAATGAATGGGGTTGCTTTTCCCATAACAACCAAGTTGTGATGTGTTTCCAGCTGAAGGAGGCATGGCAAGAGTCCTGCAATGCCCACTGAGGGTGGTTCTTCATGCATCTGCAGGCAGGCTGCATCAAACATGAGAAGAAACAGGGCATGTAAGGTGAGACTTGGCTTGTGGGAGGGAGAGGCACTGGAGACTTCTGGCTCAGTGGGGAGAGACTAAACTGGACTGAATTCTTCCTCTGTTCTCTGAACATTTCTAACAGAGCCCTTAATCAGTCACTGAGGGAGTCTCCTCAGGGTTCAAAAGCCATGTTGCCTTGGGTCAGAGGCTATAGGTTGTAGCTTTTTCTCCTTGTTCTCAACTCCATCCTTGCCTCCCCTTAAGACAGGGCACCTGTCAACTGGCCCAGTGGTATAAACAGTGTGCTTAACCTCAAGGGCAGCTCTGGGGAATCTTTTTAAAATGTAGAGATAATCAAATAAGGTGATGATTCAAGAAAAAAAAAAATGAAAATGGCTGGAAAAACCATTTACCTAGAGGATTTTTTTTCACCCCCATCTTTATTTTGTTTTCACTTGATATAATTTTGTTGTAATTACTGCTGATAGCAACTGGGGAGAAATGTCTTGTCCTGCTGTTGTTCACTATTTATCTTGCTGGTAGGTTGAAAACTGTGTAAGAAACTTGATGATGCTGTCAGTCTTTTAATCTGCATTGTGTTTCTTCAGTTTTGTAACAACACATTTTAAAATGAGAAATAGGATGTGAGTTGTTAGAAAAAAACCAAAAGACAAATACTATGTGATTACACTTATATGAGTTATCAAAGTAGCCAAATTCTTAAAAACAGAAAGTATACTTGGTAGTGACCAGGTACTCCTTCTTTGAAGGAGCCAGCTCAAAAGTGTTGCCATTGGCCATACTAAATAGTATCATTTTAAAAGTCCATAATTCCCCAAGTGATACTCAAGAGAAAGAGGAAAAGATCTTCTTTATAGAGAGTAACTTACAGAGAAGGACATAAGGTATAGAAACAAAATCATTTCATTAGAAATCATCATTTTGTAACCCTTGGATAATAATTGATTCAGCCAAGGATTAATAAAGGATGTTTAAACCATTGGGTGAAAGTTCATTGGAGAACAAGATAGTTATCACTCCACAGGTCCTTTACCCCACAGATTCTTTTTTGATTAAGAAGGAAAAGATACATGTTTATGGTGAAGATATCTAGCAGACATGCCTTAGCCAAGTGATCAAATTGTTTCTCAGTAATAACAGAACAAATTTATATTCTTTACCTCTTTCTCACAAGCTACAGGGGGAAATGCACAATATCATTTATGCAGTAGTTTTGCCAAAATGTTTAACATGAATCTAATCATTAGGACTAATCCAGAACTATGCTATTTTCAATAAAACAATTCAGATTCTTCAAAATGTCAGTGTCAGAAAAGAAAAAAGAAAAGATGGAGAGATACTGTTCTATATTAAAGAGAATGAAAGAGGCATAATGTCAAATATAATGCATACATCTGGATTTTAAAAATATGTATATGCTATTTTGAAGATAAATGGACTCTGTGTTAGATGACATTATCGAGGCAATGTTAAATTTCTTATGAATGACAATAATAGGAGTGGAAAGCCATTGAGAGTGTCATTGGGGTGAAATATCATGATGTTTGAGCTTCCCAGGTGGCACTAGTGGTAAAGAACCTGGCTGCCAATGCAGGAGACATAAAAGACGTGGGATCGATCCCTGGGTTGGGAAGGTTCCCTGGAGGAGGGCACAGCAACCCACCCCACTATTCTTAGCTAGAGAATCCCGTGGACAGAGGAGCCTAGCGGTCTGCAATCCAGTGGGTCACAAAGAGTTAGACATAACTGAAGCGACTTAGCACACATCATGTTGTTAGCAACTTATTCAATGATATGGAAAGTATATTTTTAAACATTTACATTATATGTATCATATAAAAGTTATAAACATATATAAATATAAATAAATATATGGAAATAGACAAAGAGACTGAGAATAGAAACAATGACTGTCCTATTAGTAGTGAAAGCAAAAGAGTTCCAGAAAAACATCTATTTCTGCTTTATTGACTATGCCAAAGCCTTTGACTGTGTAGATCACAATAAACTGTGGAAAATTCTGAAAGAGATGGGAATACCAGACCACCTGATCTGCCTCTTGAGAAATCTGTATGCAGGTCAGGAAGCAACAGTTAGAACTGGTCATGGAACAACAGACTGGTTCCAAATAGGAAAAGGAGTACGTCAAGACTGTATATTGTCACCATGTTTATTTAACTTATATGCAGAGTATATCATGAGAAATGCTGGACTGGAAGAAGCACAAGCTGGAATCAAGATTGCCAGGAGAAATAGCAATAACCTCAGATATGCAGATGACACCACCCTATGGCAGAAAGTGAAGATGAACTAAAAAGCCTCTTGATGAAAGTGAAAGTGGAGAGTGAAAAGTTTGGCTTAAAGCTCAACATTCAGAAAATGAAGATCATGGCATCTGGTCCCATCACTACATGGGAAATAGATGGAGAAACAGTGGAAACAGTGTCAGACTTTATTTTTCTGGGCTCCAGAATCACTGCAGATGGTGACTGCAGCCATGAAATTAAAAGACACTTACTCCTTGGAAGGAAAGTTATGACCAATCTAGATAGCATATTCAAAAGCAGAGACATTACTTTGCCAACAAAGGTTCGCCTAGTCAAGGCTATGGTTTTTCCTGTGGTCACGTATGGATGTGAGAGCTGGACTGTGAAGAAGGCTGAGTGCCGAAGAATTGATGCTTTTGAACTGTGGTGTTGCAGAAGACTCTTGAGAGTCCCTTGGACTTCAAGGAGATCCAACCAGTCCATTCTGAAGGAGATCAGCCCTGGGATTTCTTTGGAAGGAATGATGCTAAAGCTGAAACTCCAGTATTTTGGCCACCTCATGCAAAGAGTTGACTCATTGGAGAAGACTCTGATGCTGGGAGGGCTTGGGGGCAGGAGGAGAAGGGGATGACAGAGGATGAGATGGCTGGATGGCATCACTGACTCGATGGATGTGAGTGAGTGACCTCCGGGAGTTGGTGATGGACAGGGAGGCCTGGCGTGCTGCGGTTCACAGGGTCGCAAAGAGTCGGACACGACTGAGCAACTGATCTGATCTGATTAGTAGTCAGCATTCCTAGGACCCAAACTGTGGTCTTGAAATGCTATTTCTCACTAAAAGAAGCCAGAGACTCTGGGGGAAAAATGGCTGATTCCAAGTCTGTAGCAGAAAATAACAAGAAGGGCCTAGAATATATTGTCTCTCAAATACCAAGGAAGTTATCAAAGACTGTTAGGATCATCTCAAAAAGGCTCCCAGTCAACCTGAAGATTTCACTGGGCAAAGATGGGACAGTTGGAGCTTCAATCATGATGATAATAATTTTGATGGGTTAAAACAAATATGTTTAAATCTATAAGCTCAAAAAGAATTGATCACCTTCAGAATGTGATAGCTTCCCTGGTGGCTCAGCTGGTAAAGAATCCACCTTCAATGAGGGAGACCTGGATTCAATCCCTGGGTTGGGAAAATCCCCTGGAGAAGGGAACGGCTACCCACTCCAGTATTCTGGCCTGGAGAATTCCGTGAACCGTATGGTCCATGGGATCGCAAAGAGTCAGACACTGAGTAATTTTCAAACACAGAACGTGATAGGACATCAATGTATTGTATTTAAATCTGGTTTAAACAAAAATAAAGAATCTATCCTGCCTTCCTATTTGAACTATACCACTATCTACTTCTGCTTTATTGACTATGCCAAAGCCTTTAACTGTGTGGACCACAACAAGCTCTGGAAGATTCTGAAAGAGATGGGAATACCAGACCACCTGATCTGCCTCTTGAGAAAACTATATGCAGGTCAGGAAGCAACAGTTAGAACTGGACATGGAACAACAGACTGGTTCCAAATAGGAAAAGGAGTACGTCAAGGCTGTATATTGTCACCCTGCTTATTTAACTTATATGCAGAGTACATCATGAGAAACACTGGGATGGAAGAAGCACAAGCTGGAATCAAGATTGCCAGGAGAAATAGCAATACCCTCAGATATGCAGATGGCACCACCCTTATGGCAGAAAGCAAAGAAGAACTAAAGAGCCTCTTGATGAAAGTGAAAGAGGAGAGTGAAAAAGTTGGCTTAAAATTCAACATTCAGAAAACTAAGATCATGGCATCCAGTCCCATCACTTCATGGCATATAGATGGGGAAACAGTGGAAACAGTGACAGACTTTATCTTCTTGGGCCCCAAAATCACTGCAGACGGTGATTGCAGACATGAAATTAAAAGACGCTTACTCCTTGGAAGGAAAGTTATGACCAATCTAGACAGCATATTAAAAAGCAGAGACGCTACTTTGCCAACAAAGGTCCATCTAGTCAAGGTTTTTGTTTTTCCAGTGGTCATGTGTGGATGTGAGAGTTGGACTATGAAAAAAGTTGAGCACCAAATAATTGATGCTTTTGAGCTGTGGTGTTGGAGAAGACTCCTGAGAATCCCTTGGACTGCAAGGAGATCCAACCAGTCCATCCTAAAGGAGATCAGTCCTGGGTGTTCATTGGTAGGACTGATGCTGAAGCTGAAACTCCAATACTTTGGCCACCTGATATGAAGAGCTGGCTCATTTCATCATTTCCTGATGCTGGGAAAGATTGAAGGTGGGAGGAGAAGGGGACGACAGAGAATGAGATGGTTGGATGGCATCACTGACTCAGTGGGTGTGAGTTTGAGTAAACTCCGGGAGTTGGTGATGGACCGGGAGGCCTGGCGTGCTGCAGTCCATAGAGTCACAACTGAGTGGCTGAACTGTACTGAGTAACCAAATAATATATTAGGAGTAGAATCTCTTTATAATAATATTTCAACTAACAGATGAAATCTAAATTATTAAAACTAGAATATTTGCATTCTTCAAGTAAATGACTAGAAATAGGCAGTAATCATCATCAGTGGCTGCTGAGATCACCCCAGGGGAGACAACCAGATGTGCCCTACAGAAGTGCCCAATACCTCCTTACCTTGACAACAGGATCAGTGTGATCCAGCTGCCAATTTGCAGGAAATACGGAGGACAGAGAATATGTTGAAATATACCACGAGTGTGCAATCAGCAGAATCCAGACTGGGAAACCCTGCTGGTCAAAGGATGCAGATAAGATGTAAGGAAATAAAAGGGACTGTTAGTTTAAAACTTAAAATACACTTTTAACTTTTTATTTTATATTGGAGTGTAGCAAATTAACAATGTTATGATTTTAATAGTTTCAGGTGGACAGCAAAGAGACCCATATACATGTACCCATTCTCCCCGAAACTACCCTCCCATCCAGCATGCCACATAACATTGAACAGAGTTCCCTATACTATACCGTAGGAACTTATTTGTATCTGTTTTAAATATAGCAGTGTGTACATGTAAATCCCAGGCCTTCCCATGTGGCACTAGAGGTAAAGAACCAGTATGCCATTGTGGGAGACATAGAGACTCAAGTTTGATCCCTAGGTCAGCAAGATCCCCTGGAGGAGGCAACTCACTCCAGTATTCTTGCCTGAAGAATCCCATGGACAGAGGCACCTGGTAGGCTACAGTCCATAGCATCGCAAAGAGTTGGACATGGCTGAAGTGACTTAGCACGCACGCATGCACACGTCAATCCCAAACTCCCTGTTTCTTCCCCCATCCTAACCACCTAGCAGCTATAAGTCCATTCTCTACGTCTGTGAGTTTGTTTCTGTTTTGTAAATGAGTTCATTTAAGTCATTAAAGTGCATTTTTAATAGATAGGAGTAAATTATAATATCCAGGGACATTTTATCACAATTGGGTAATAAAGTTATTTTCAAAGTAACAATTACTATAAAAGTAATTGAGAAGAAAGTGTTCATCATTGAAATGAGGCTCATGGACAGGGCTTCTGAAGTAGAAGGTAAAAAGTTTTATTTTCTGACCAGGGTTGTAGTTTCAAAGTTGTTCACTTTTATAAAAAATAAATTGTCATATACTTTTGTGTAGTTTTCTATCTTTATTTTTATAGTCTAATAAAATTGTTTTAAAAGAGAGAAAGATACTTTAGCAGACACACCAACCAACTGCAATCTGTGGACCTTGTTTGAATCTTAATTTGAACAAACCAATTATCAGCTATTTGTGAGATAATCAGGAAAATTAGAACATTGACTAGATCTTTGATGATATTTAGTTATTATCTTTTAATTTTAGATGCAATTAAAGACATTAATTTTAGATCTTATTATTTTAAAATGTACACTGAAATATTTTACATAATGCCTGAGATTTACTTCAAAATAATACATTGGGAATAGAAATGGCAGGTAGGTGTATAAATGAAACCAAGTGGCCAAAGTTGATAATTTATGACACTGGTTGCAGAATACATAGGGGGGAGTCATTATATTATCCCATCTACTTCTGTGCATGTGTGAAATTTTCCATAAAAAGTAATTTCTATTACTGACATGATTTAGATGACTAGTTCATAAGCAAAAGAAAGCTGGACCCCTAAGTTCTTGTTTGCAGATGACTCAGACAGCTCTCTGTCTCTTCAATGAACTGCTCTCAAAATTCTCCCTCCATGGAACAATTGTTTAAGTCAACCAAAACTTAACTGTTTAAGTCATCCAAGACTTCAGGACCAGGTTTCATTTTTCAGATAAAATGTCCCTGCATACCAAATGTCCCAACGCTTCTTTCAGATCAGACTGACCAAATAAAATACACTTTCACTTCCCTGTGGAGAGCTAGGGACTGTGAACCACAAGCTGCACTGAGGACCTGGCCGGCCTACAAGTTGATGCCCAGATTGGCAACGTATAGGACAGAACCTTCCATTCCATTCTGCAGAATTTCAGTCCAGACTGAAAATCTGTCTCTGAAATGCCTCCCACAATTTTTGAACAGCTGCTCAATCTCAAGTTAGCACCAAAAGTAAAACATAATAATATGAGTTGTTTTTTAAGGCCTTGATGTCTCGATTTTGTCATGCTGACATCAGCAGCATATGCCTACTGGTGTTGCAAATTGAGAAGAAAATGTTTCTATGACCACGCTGCTGATTTTTAAAAATAGCATTGCTAATGAGCCAGCTGTGATTAGACAGGAAAACATTAATAATCATCTCTGCAGTTTCTTTTGTCCTAAACAATTCTCAGATGTTACTCTATCTTTTCAAAACTGCAATACAGATATCATACAGATGGCCCATTTGATGGGTTCTATTTTTAAATAAGCAACCTGGGAGACCATTGTTTTTATTAAAAGGTAGGGAAAATAATTTATCCCAGCACTAAAAGTAAATTATTTTTCTGACAAAATGATGTACTTTTTATAAGACCATGTTGTCAGTTCATGAATGTACAGTGATTTATCTCCCTGGAACTTGAAAATGAGGGAAATAAAGAATGACTTGAAGGTTAAACTCTACAATCAACATAGTGTGATAAGGGCTGAGAATACAAAACTGCTTAGAAACCAGTTAGCTGTCAGGTCAGCAAGCCTGGGCTGTGAAAGAATGAATATATTATGATACCTAAAGGGTATGTTCACCAAAGTGTGTGGGAGCAGGTGATGTTGATCCATCATAGAAATATAGGAAAGAGTGTCACTCAGACAAGTGTTGGCTCTGTGTGTCTACACATTGTTCTGGACACAACAACCTTAACCAATGGCTCTGAGTTATTTGAGTCTCATGGAGAGATCACCCCTAACATGAACCAGATGCGTCAGGCTTTGAAAACTCAAGGCAGTGGTCACAGACTTGAGTGTGGATGCCTAAACTTGCTCCCAGCTGGATTTGTCTGGTTCTATTAGGTTCTTTTTTAATGTGTGTGTTTATATGTGTGTGTACTCAGTCTCTCAGTCATATCTGACTCTTTGCAACCCCCTGGACTGTAGCCTGCCAGGCTCCTCTGTCCATGAAATTTTCCAGTCAAGAATACTGGAGTGGGTTGCCATTTCCTACTCCAGGGTATCTTTCCCACCCAGGGATCGAACCCTTGTCTCCTGCATTTGGCAGGCAGATTCTTTACCATTGCACCACCTGGGGAGCCCAATATTCAAATTAATTGGAAACTTTTTAAATGTAAATATTTTATATAAAATTCTTCATTTATTACTTTTTTTGAGAAAAATCCCACATTGCCATGTGGCAACAATCAGCTAGAACTGTGTAAGAGTTGTCCCTGGCAGACAGCTCCCACCATCCACAGCCTCCACCAGCATCTTCACTCAGCTCACTTACCTCTCAGACCCCTGGACACATTTGCGCCGGCTGCCCCTAGCTTAATACCTTCAGCTGCTCAGCTGGTCTTACTTCCTGTGTACTGAATCCATGCTCGGCCTACAATCTTCTAGTTCCAGTCTGACTTCCCTTGTTGATTTTCTTTAGGAAGAAAACGAGCTGGACATGTCAATGTAAGGACTCCTGCCTTTGTGACAGTTTTGTTTCATGGCTCAGTAAGAAACTGGCATTTTGATTTTACACATCAATCTCTGGTAACTCAGCCCTAGGGAGATGGATCCACTCTTGGTGTAACAACAAAGTCAGGTCTCAGCCTCCAAGGCTGAGAATCAAGCTTCTATTGCTGCTAAGCTCTCAGTGGCAAGCTCCCTAACTCAGTGACTTGGGACTGAACCATTCAATACCACTATATAGAATCCTCCATGAAGAAGACAGTTTTCCAATTTTGACTGTACTGAAAAGGTCCTCTATGCTCTAATTTTGTTTTGTAAATCACATTTGTGGAAGAATGAGTGCCTTTTCAGACTCTTCTAAGAGAAGATAAGAAACCTGATCTTCTCTACTTTGTGAATGTCATTGCCTCTGCAGTCACCCACTAGCCTCCTATATTTTATAATTTAGAAAATGTCCACCTACATATTGCACCTCAATTGTGTCATCTGCCAAAAATCAAGATGATTGGGAAAGAAAATCTTACAAACACTTCCTACACATTCACACATTGCCAAGGCTTTACATCATAGGCATTTGGGAGTCCCACTGTGCCTGAAAGAACTTTAGAACGATTCATGCAAGAAATAACTTGGGAGAAGATAATTCTGAAAGATTCTCTTTAGCATGGAGGTTGTAATGCTAGCAACTCTGATGTTTAAGATCCTCCAACTCTTTTTCCATTTCAGCCATAAGCATATGCATTGTATTCATTCATTCACTAAAAAAAATTGGTTACCAAGCCATCTATTGGGCTTCCCAGGTGGTGCTAGTGGTAAAGAACCTGCCTGCCAGTGCAGGAAATTTGAGATGCAGGTTTGATCCATGGGTCAGGAAGATCCCCTGGAGGAGGGCATGGCAACCCACTCCAATATTCTTGCCTGGAGAATCCTATGAACAGAGGATCCTGTTGTGCTGTGGCCCATGGTCACACACAGTTGGACACGGCTGAAGCGACTTAGCACAAATGAGCATGAGCAAAGCCATCTATTATGTGCAGGTGACCAATAGCCTGCACCTAAAGCCAATAGAGGAGAAGGCAATGGCACCCCACTCCAGTACTCTTGCCTGGAAAATCCCGTGAAGGGAGGAGCCTGGTAGGCTGCTGTCCACGGGGTCGCTAGGAGTTGGACATGACTGAGTGACTTCACTTTGACTTTTCACTTTCATGCATTGGAGAAGGAAATGGCAACCCACTCCAATGTTCTTGCCTGAAGAATCCCAGGGACAGGGGTGCCTGGTGGGCTGCCGTCTATGGGGTCGCACAGAGTCGGACATGACTGAAGTGACTTAGCAGCAGCAGCAGCAGAAAGCCAATAGAAAGCAGTTTTCCTAGACTTAGCAGCAATGATCATAATAACAATGACATTTTTGCCTTTATAACCATATGATTGATTTCAGTTGTTTTGATGTTACACTACAGGATAGAACAGTTTGGCAACTTACAAGGATTTTTAGAAAGTGCCAAGTGGTTCTACACTTAAGATTTTTGTTTTTTTCCCATAAAGAGATATCTTTGGTCACCTAACTGGAGTTTACTACAAAATGTACACTGAAGCGGTCAACTATTTAGTGAATATTTCTGAGTATTTCTTCTAAGTAATTTTTAAAAAAACAGAATGTCAGAAAATCTTTTCTATCTCTGTCCTTCATGTATCATTCCTATGTATCACATGGTTGCCCAGAGAATCCTATGGACAGAGGATCCTGGTGGGCTATGGTCCATAGGGTCACACAGAGTCGGACATGACTGAAACGACTTAGCACAAATGAGCATGAACAAAGCCATTTTTTATGTGAAGGTGACCAATAGCCTGCACCTAAAAATGAAGTGAATATGTGACATGTTGAGAAACCATAATTAGATGTATTTCTTAAAATTATGTTTTTGGAATCACAGATGCATTTGGTTAATAAATAGTGTGTGTGTGCTCAGTCGTTCAGTCATGTCTGACTCTTTGCCATCCTCTGGACTGTAGCCCAACAGGCTCTTCTCTCCGTGGAATTTTCCAGGCAAGAATACTGGAGTAGGCTGCCATTTGCTACTCCAGGTGATCTTCCCCACCCAGTGATAGAACCTGTATCTCTTGCATCTCCTGCATCTCTTGCATCTCCTGCATTTTGCAGGTAGTTTCTTTACCACTACACCACCTGGGAAACCCACTTAATAAATTACTCACATATAAAAAGATCTTAACAGAGCGGTTTCTCAGAGCTTTCATTTCTGCAAAACGGCTGTTTCCAAGGCTGTTTCCTCACTTAAGTATCAATACATTTTCAATGACAGGGAGAAGTATTTGGGTCAATTCCTTATCAGGGTTACAAGCTAAGTTTATTTTAGATCTTACTTTCTAAGAATCAGAGAGAAAGACAGAGGAACAGAAAAATGACCACATTTTGAAGGACTGCATATTGCTGCATTAATTATAGCATTGACAGTCCAGCTCCAGTAACTTAAATGAAGCAGCTGACATTGGCCTAGAAGTGGGTTTTAGCCCATAAAGATGTTATGTTTCTTGAGTTTAATGATTTCGTAGAATTGAGATAGAGATAGGAACATCAGAGGTACAACTGTAATGTAAATTACATTACATTACAATTCAGATAAGCAGGATCTATTTTTTTCCTAAAGCGGATCTACTTGACTGAAAACTTGTTCTCTCTCCTGTAAACTCAGTCAGCAACAAATCAAGGAATTTAGTCATCTGACAAATAGTTGTCTGGAAGCTATGTGAGATTATGGGTTCTTCAGTTCAGTTCAGTTCAGTTCAGTCGCTCAGTCGTGTCTGACTCTTTGAGACCCCATGAATCACAGCATGCCAGGCCTCCCTGTCCATCACCAACTCCCAGAATTCACTCAAACTCCTGTCCATCGAGTCAGTGATGCCTTCCAGCCATCTCATCCTCTGTCATCCCCTTCTCCTCCTGCCCCCAATCCCTCCCAGCATCAGAGTCTTTTCCAATGAGTCAACTCTTCGCACGATGTGGCCTAAGTATTGAAGTTTCAGCTTTAGCATCAGTCCTTCCAATGAACACTCAAGACTGATCTCCTTTAAGATGGACTGGTTGGATCTCCTTGAAGTTCAAGGGACTCTCAAAAGTCTTCTCCAACACCACAGTTCAAAAGCATCAATTCTTCAGCACTCAGCTTTTTTCACAGTCCAGTTCTCACATCCATACATGACCACTGGAAAAATCATAGCCTTGACTAGACAAACCTTTGTTGGCAAAGTAATGTCTCTGCTTTTTAATATGCTATCTAGGTTGGTCATAACTTACCTTCCAGGAAGTAAGTGTCTTTTAATTTCATGGCTGCAGTCACCATCTGCAGTGATTTTGGAGCCCAGAAAAATAAAGTCTGACACTGTTTCCACTGTTTCCCCATCTATTTCCCATGAAGTGATGGAATCAGATGCCATGATCTTAGTTTTCTGAATGCTAAGGTTTAAGCCAACTTTTTCACTCTGCTCTTTGACTTTCATCAAGAGGCTTTTTAGTTCCTCTTCACTTTCTGCCATAAGGGTGGTGTCATCTGCATATCTGAGGGTATTGATAGTTCTCCTGGAAATTTTGATTCCAGCTTTGTGCTTCTTCCAGCCCAGCATTTCTCATGATATACTCTGCACAGAAGTTAAATAAGCAAGGTGACAATATACAGCCTTGACATACTCCTTTTCCTATTTGGAACCAGTCTGTTGTTCCATGTCCAGTTCTAACTGTTGCTTCCTGACCTGCATACAAGTTTCTCAAGAGGCAGATCAGGTGGTCTGGTATTCCCATCTCTTTCCGAATTTTCCAGTTTATTGTGATCCACACAGTCAAAGCCTTTGGCATAGTCAATAAAGCAGAAATAGATGTTTTTCTGGAACTTTTTTGCTTTTTCCATGATCCAGCGAATGTTGGCAATTTGATCTCTGGTTCTTAAAAACTTTTAAATGACAGCTATATTATTTTATCATCATAAAAAAACAATAACTATGAGTTTTATGTGGGAACCTTGCAATTAATTTTAAAACCACCTTAGCAACCTGCAGGTAAGCATAGAGATTTGACAACCAATGAGGACATTTGATGGCCTCACAGGGGTGGATTTGGTATGGTATTTTATAGCAAAAGGGAAAAAATACCAAGCTGAATGCCAAATACCACACATTCTGTAAGCAACCACAGTATGTAGCATTCCATGTATTACATACACATTTACTTGTGCTACTCAAAGTCATGGCCCAGCTACTCTAAACATGAAGGACAGAAGGCTTGTGACTCTTCTGCCTCATATTTACCTTGCAAAGCAAAGACTGTAGTGAGCCTAAACCACTACAGAGCCTTTGGCTTCAAAATTAGACCTTAGAATCTTTGTGACCTTGACCAGTTTTCATAACCTGAGTCTAAGATTTTCATCTATAAAATTGATACATTTAATCTATAAATTCCAGCTAGAATATCATCTTTGGAGGGACAGGAATCTCTCTGTTTTTTGCCTGGAACACTTGATAATTTGTTAAATAAACAAATAATAGATTTATTCATATTTATTTGGATATGCACAAAGAAACTCTGGAAACTTTCTTAAGAAAATAACAGTTGTTACTAGGGCAGGGAAAGTGGGAGAGGTGGTCTAGATAAATTGAGGATGAGGTGGGAAGGAGATCCCAATTTTTGAGTTTTGAACCATATGAATTTTATATATATATATATATATAATTGTATAGATATATAAATCAGACTTCACTGTTGTTAAAGTCACCTACCATCTCTGACAGACCTGATTTCTTTCTCTACACTAAAGAGACTACCCTCTCCTGTCTCTTTCCTGCATCTCCTTAATTTCTCCATGAAACCTCAAAATAACAAATTTTCTTCCTGCTTATCCATTCTGTAGGAATAAATGTTGTATGAAAAGTATGAAATAGAACTTCAATTTCAAAGCAGAGATACTCTACTCAAATACAGAATGTGATCAAGTAAAGATTTAATAAACAAAACTAACCACAAAAAGTTGAACCCAAAGAGAAAGGTCAATAAGGAAGAGCGATGGTGACTTTAGAGGGTTTGAGTTCATGGAACATGATGGCAACTGCTTTGTGGGCATTGGCCCTCGCTCCCAGGGGTCACATGATGGATGTCCTTGGTGTAGCAGGTGAAATGACCTCTGGGCTGGAACAGGTGCTCTGGGATTCTCCCTGCTGAGCATCTCCCTGAGCCAAATATCTGCTTCTGGGCTGCACTCTCCACTATTCTGATCAAAGGACTCCTTGGTGTTAGGGCATCTGAGGCAAATGTCCCAGGGAGACCAAGAGAACACAAACAAGCAGATCTGCAGTGCGGTGTGAAGAAAACAGAAGAGGCACGTGAGTTGGCATGTGTTATGTGCTATGAATTCATTTACATAGTCATCAGCAGAAGCAACATGATCCAAAGTCAAGATGAAGCCCAGAGCCTTGCCTTCCTTCAAATCTCCAGGGAGTCTGAATATAAGTCAAATTTTAAAACACAGAGGCTTTCTTCTTTCCTTTCCACCTCCCTCCCGTGTTTCCAGCCAGTTTTAGGCAAGTGAATCATTATTCTAGCCAAATTCCTCTAGGAAGGAAAGAACAAGCTTAATCCATCTTCATTTCTCTCCTCTGACAAAGTAGGTAAGACAGTGATGATATCAGTCTTTTAGCTCAAGGGATCTTGCTCACAGGGATTTAATGAATATTCGTTAATATACAGTGATAAGCAATGTAAAAATATAGGACACAGCAAAGTGATAAGGCCATAAATTACAAATTCCTAAGCCCTTATTATGCAGAAAACTAATTTCTTCTTACTACACTAAGATCTGACCATCCCTAGATCCAAAAAAGTGCTTTTTATGCACTTCTTTGAATTTTAATTATGTGTAAATGAAAACTGGAAGAAAGGAGTCATTTTAAATACAAAGGTCTATTTCTAATTTCTTACAAAATCATTTCTCTTTATGAAAAACTGCTAGTGAACAATGGTCCTCCAGCCTCAACAATTGTCAGTCACATGCCACAATGACCTGTAAATATCGTATATCAAGACAAAGTCTAAAAAGATGCTTTAAATCCACTCATTAGATTGTCCATTCTATTTAATCCAGTAACCTAGAAAATTGTGTTAATGAAATTGGAGATTGAAATCAACATTTTCGGAACTGCTGCTTGATATTTTTCAATATTGGCTGTTGCTTCTACCCTGAAGCACTATAATGACATCACCACTTGAGAATCTCCCCCTCAAAACTGTCTGTCACACATCTCCAGAGAAGCACATCATTCAGTTCTTTGTGTTTTCCCCTAGTTACTCACCACCACGACCGTGATTATGTTTATACTGTGGGAGTCACACAATGGGAGAGAAGCAGGCCCCGGAACATCTCCAGGTTACATAAGCACCTACCCGAAAGGAGCAACCCAGATTCTCTGAGTGGCATCCAGAGAGAGGCTCAGACCCCAAATAGCAACTCTGCTCTGAGCAGCAAGAAGACATAGTTCCACTTATGATATTCAGAGACTGCAGCCGTCTACAAAATTGGACTTTCCTAGAACACTAACCAGAAGTCACGCTTCACGGTCAAGTACTGGAGGAAGGGCTAAAACAGAAAGATCCAGCAGTTACCATGGCAGCAGCAACAGGACTGGAAAGGTTTCCAGAAGCAGGTCTGTCTCAAGAGTTTATAATGCAATCACATGCTGTCTGTGTTTAACACAGGCCAAATGAAGACAAATACAGTGTGTTTTCCTACTCCCTCTGTCAGTTTGCATTATGATTATCTGGTGAAATTCTGGAGAGGCAAGTGTGATCATTCTCTGACCCAGGTCTTCAAGTTAACCTGCAACAAAGAAGGCTTAAGCCTTTCTCTCCCTCTTGTGCAGGAAATGCAGCACAAGCCAATCACTGACCTAAGCTTAACCAGGTTGGCTGAAATTTCTGGTTATACTGTCACAATTACCTGTTTCTAACTACAGAGTGATTGATTAAGTAGCAAAGCTGTTCGACCTCTTTAGTATTATTTGGAAATATTAAGAGTTAATCCAGATGGTACAGGAAAATATTCTTTGAATCTAAATTCATTTCAGAAAAAGCAATAAAGAGTTATTCCTTTCCTTCTTTATTCCCAAGTAAGTTGCAGAACAAAATTAAGCTCTGCTTGCAGATGTCAACTCTTCCCTGGGACAGGATGCCAGACCCTCAGATGTAGGTCCTTTCTCTAGATGAATTTTACCCTTCCCCCATCCTAGGGAGACCAACTTACTTTTTTATTATTATGGTAACATATACACAATTTAAAATTTACTATTTTAACCACTTTTAAGTGTACAACTGAGTGACATTAGGTATAAAAAAAATGCTGTGTAACCACCGCCACCAGCACCACCATCCATTTCCAGAACTTTTTCATGATCCCAAACAGAAACTCTGTACCAATTAAACGGTGACTCCCCACTACTCCCTCCCTTCACTTTCTGGCAACCACGATTCTACTTTCTGTCTTGATGAATTTGCCTATTCTAGATACTATATATAGCTGAAATCATATAATATTTGTCCGTTTATGTCTGACTTCCTTCACTTAATATAGTGTTTTCAAGGTACACCCATGTGGTTGCATGTGTCAGAAGTTCCTTCCTTTTTAAAGCCTAATAATATTCCACTGTATTTATATTCAACATACACACATTGTATATATATTTTGTTTTTTCGATCCACTGTCGATGGACATTTGGATTGTTCCTATTTTCGGCTACTGTGAATAATGCTATAATGAATATTGATTTTAACTCCCTATTTGAGTCTCTGGTATCAGTTCTTTGGGGTATATACTAGAAGTATGGCACCCCACTCCAGTACTCTAGCCTAGAAAATCCCATGGACAGAAGAGCCTGGTAGGCTGCAGTCCATGGGGTCGCTTAGAGTCGGACTCGACTGAGCGACTTCACTTTGACTTTTCACTTTCATGCATTGGAGAAGGAAATGGCAACCCACTCCAGTGTTCTTGCCTGGAGAATCCCAGGGACAGGTGAGCCTGGCGGGCTGCTGTCTACGGGGTCACACAGAGTCGGACACGACTGAAGCGACTTAGCAGTAGCAGTAGCAGCAGCAGTAGCAGTAGAATTGCTAAATCATATGTTAATTCCATCTTTAACTTTTTGAGAAACCATCAAATTGGTTCCCCTGGTGGCTGTAGCATTTTACATCCCCAGAAAGTTCCCCCTTATAATGCCTTTAAAAGTATATAACCCTTGAGTCACTTTCCCAAATTTTGAAGTGATGGGGGAAGATTGCCATCCCTGTTGTCAATACATTTCCCTGATGTTACACTGAAATCTTAATAAGTTAAAGTCAGTAAACATTTGTTGAATGCCTGGTATGAGCCAGGAACATGCTCAGCATTAAAGATACAATGACCTCAAAGCTTAGTGAAGAAGATAGACATGCAAATGCAAAAGTGTAGTGTAATGAATCCAATAATTAGAAGGATATGCAAGTTAATAAGGGGCAGGAAAAGCTCTGCAGAAGGGATGACTGAGCTGGGTTTTGAATAATAAATAGGAGTTTGCCATGTGGAAGGGAGGAGAATAGCCCAAGTAGGGAATAGTAAGTTCAAAGAACACCCAAGAGAACAAGGCACTCTCAGGGAACAAGGGAGAGTTCATTATGCTGCAACTCACTGTCTACCTTCTGGTCCATTGGTGTCCCCACTTAGGACACTAGTGACATGCTTTGTCCCATGGCCATTGCCTATAAATGTTGAAGAATACAGGATTTCCTAGTTTTTGTTTATTTTGTGAAAATACTACATGGTTATGGAAACACCTCAAACAGTGCAGATAAGGATAAGTACAATGGACAGGTTCTCATCTCCTTTCCCATTCACAGACCCCCCGCTACTATTCAGAAGTTATCTTTGGAGATGGTTTGTGGATAATGTGAGTAATCAAAACTATCACCAGTGCAGGGAAACAAGAGCACCATCTGTCCAAGAGAAAACTAGAGCTGTCCTGGGCAAGTGCAGCTATTTTTCAAGGTTTCCAGGTAGAAGTGGAAGTGTAAGAGGTTCATGAAGAGGATGAGAGTGCTAACAGGGCAGCTGCAGAGGCGACCTCCAGTCTACCTTGCCTTCCTGAGTTAAATAGGAAAGTTCCGTGGTTAAGGAGAGAACACAACCAAAAGGTTGATTACAAAATAAGAGAATTACAAAGTTAAAGGAATGAAATAAATTTACATAGAAAAAAACACAAGAGATTATTTTGGAGTAAAGATGAAAAATACTGACATTAAAATAGTACAAAGTATTTTTACAATACTTTTATAAACATTTACTTATAAAAGTAAATAAAGGTCAAAATTGAAAGAAACCACATTGAAAGTTAAAAGCCAAAGAATTACAAAAGCTAGGCTTAATTTTAAAAAAAATATGGCTGAAGAGATGAACTGACAATTTACAAAGAAACACAGATGGCTTGTATGTGTGAAAAGATTATAACTTAATCTTCTTTATAACTAAAAAAATAATAAAAATCATAAGATACTATTTTTCACATATTAGATTAGCAAAGATTTAAAACTTTTATAACACCCAGTATAAACATGAAGGAAACAATCTCATATACTGTTAGTTCAATTCAGTTCAGTCACTCAGTCATGTCTGACTCTTTGTGACCCCATGAATCGCAGCATGCCAGGCCTCTCTGTCCATCACCAACCCAGAGTTTACTCAAATCCATGTCCATTGAGTCGGTGACGCCATCCAACCATCTCATCCTCTGTCATCCCCTTCTCCTCCTGCCCTCAATCTTTCCCAGCATCAGGGTCTTTTCAAATGAGTCAGCTCTTCGCATGAGGTGGCCAAAGTATTGGAGTTTCAGCTTCAACATCAGTCCTTCCAATGAACACCCAGGACTGATCTCCTTTAGGATGGACTGGTTGGATCTCCTTGCAGTTCAAGGGACTCGCAAGAGTCTTCTCCAACACCACAGTTCAAAAGCATCAATTCTTCAGTGCTTAGCTTTCTTTATAGTCCAACTTTCACATCCATACATGACCAGTGGAAAAACGATAGCCTTGATTAGATGGACCTTTGTTAACAAAGTAATGTCTCTGCTTTTGAATATGCTGTCTAGGTTGGTCATAACTTTCCTTCCAAGGAGTAAACGTCTTTTAATTTCATGGCTGCAGTCACCATCTGCAGTGATTTTGGAGCCCAGAAAAATAAAGTCTGACACTGTTTCCACTGTTTCCCCATCTATTTCCCATGAAGTGATGAGACCAGATGCCATGATCTTAGTTTTCTGAATGTTGAGCTTTAAGCCAACTTTTTCACTCTCCACTTTCACTTTCATCAAGAGGCTCTTTAGTGCTTCTTCACTTTCTGCCATAAGGGTGGTGTCATCTGCATATCTGAGGTTATTGATATTTCTCCCGGCAATCTTGATTCCAGCTTGTGCTTCATCCAGACCCAGCATTTCTCATGATGTTATGATGTTATACTGTTAGTAGGAATATACATTTCTATGAACTGTTTAGATGACAATTTGACAATATCTACAGAAATTTATAAAGCTACTTGACTTAGCAATTCCATCTCTACAATTACATCTTATATTTGCATGGTGTATGTGTATAAATACACAAGATAGACCAGTTCGTAGATTCATAGATAGATCATCATTGATTGAAACAGAGAAATCGTTTCATAAGTTTCATAAGTTACTTTATCTATATTAAATATGATTTATTCCCACAATATAACATTCTCCTCCTTCAGGAAGACTTCTCAGATTATTCCATATCCAGTCACTAATTTGGGGGTTTTTGTTTTCTCTCAGTCTATCCCAGTTTCAACAGTGGTTCAGGATCTTAGTTGACATAGAACCAGTTTCAAATTCAGGAGAAAGAGGTGTACCCACAATCATTACCCATGGTAAGAGAATTAAAAAAAAAAAAAAAAGCAGGAAGCTTTCAGATTGGGATGAACATGCCTCTATTTTGATCTTGAAAAAATGTCAAACATTTCTTCCAATGCTGTGTGACACAAATTGATTTAATCCACTGTCCTCACTTTTATACTTTTAAAAGCCTACAGAAAATAGATACTACAAAAGAAGATGCCAGTGTTAGCATTTTAAATCCCTAACTTTTAAATCCGTCAGCTTTTCTTTCTGCTCAATACCTTTTCTAGAACCTAGTCTTTTCTTTGCATTTTGTTCTTTATTATTTAAACAGCCTTCAATTTTCTGAAACAAAGGAGAATTGATTGGGACCTTCATCCAGGCTTCAGGTGCCCCATTCTTGAAAGATGAAGTGCTTCTTCAAAAATCTTTTCTAAACAAGCATTTAAGTCAATTACTCTCCTCTTCTGGTGATACAAAACAAAGTGTACCATTAGTCATTTAGAAAGAGCAAAACATCTCCTTTTGTGAAAACCACCAACCATGTGGTTTAAAAAAGCTAAAGGATAAATCACATTTATCTAATGGATGGAACGTGATATTTATCCATATGTTATTACTGAAACCGACATGGCAGAAGTTGCCAAGAGGAAGAAATAAACAGTCACTCGAAAGAAAAAAACTTCTTGAATCATCATTAAACATATCTTTGTTTTAAAGTTTCTTTTTTCATCATGAAATTAATTGACATTTTCACTTATTATTTTTACTTACAATGAAACAGCTTGAAGAGAATGGTTTTCAAAATAACTCTTCCCTAAGTCAGTCTTTGGAAAAAGTAACATTCCCCAGTAACTTTTTTATGACACTTGGGTTACCAAAGAGACTTGTCCACATACCCTTTTTTATACCTAACAAAGGAACAAAAGATGCCCACATCTGCATCATTTGTTTTCCATGATACTGGAACTGGACATGAGTATCATCAATTACAAGAAACTAGAATCTCCCAGAGCAAAAGGACCTAAGTTTCCATCACTTTCTCTAAGTCCAGCCTGGATTTCCTGAGGTCATTGCTCATATTCAAAACGTACCCTTCTTTCTTCTGGCAATTATGCTGTATACCAATGAAACGTCCTCTAAGAAGCTGAAAATTCTATTCATTTAATTCAATCTCTTTTTTGCTATGTAGCAACGATTTCCCAAAAAAATTAACTGAAAGGCTATAACGGTAGCCAAAACCAACTGTTGCTCAATGACAGGATGTTATGATTTTATATATATGGGGCTCATTAGTCTCCTTAGTTTTAGTTTTTAAGTAGTTTTTTTTTTTTAACCTATCTGGACAGGTCATGGCAAAAGATTATTGTTTCTTTTATCATAAAATTACATTCATGCTGTGGTTCTTTAAGTTGTTGAAAAAGTCCCCTTTTATATCCACTAAAGAGAAGTATGATTCAAGCAGAGGGAAGTATAAACTAATTTAGGAGTAGCCACGGGTCAGATGCTTTACACATATTAGTTTATTTAGATGACTTGCCGAGACAACACATGGAGTTCAAATATGATTCCACCTGGGTCTGATCCCACAGCCAGAGATGTACCTCTTTCTTATTATCCAGTCAGATTTTAATAAAATTTATTTAAGTGAAATGGCAACCCACTCCAGTATTCTTGCCTAGGAAACCCCACGGACAGAGGAGCCTGGTGGGCCAAATACAGTCCACGAGGTTTCAAAGAGTCCGACATAACTAAGCGACTAATACTTTCACTTAAATGACACTTACAAGAAGCCATCAAGATGCGTCTAATTTAATTTCTGCATCTAGGATTATTGTCTCCTGTTTTTTATTTAATCTACTTACTTATATTTGACCCTTCTCAGCTGTCCAAAATATAGATATAGTATTAAACTACAGTCCCCTATAACAAAACCCAACACTTCCATGACTCAACAGGCAAGAGAGGCAAGCTCTTTGTATAGACTCAGAGGAAGCATTGTGGTTTAAATTCCTGGCTCTGACATCAAGTAGGCCAATCAAATCCTCAGGGGTTGTTTGAGGACTAAACAAGGTCATATATTAAGCACCTGATAGATGTACAATAAATAGAAACTTAATTTGAAACTTACAGAGTGGCAAACAAAGCTGACCCAGTTCCCAGCCCCATTAGGCAGGCCATGGAAGAGAAGAAAGAGAAGGAGAGGTGCAGAGACAAGAGGAGAGAAACAGGCAAGAGCCTTAGGGCCTGAGAGTTCAACCAGTTGAGAACACAGAGGTCAAAACTTCCACTTTCCAAAGTCAAGGGCTGTGACTTTTAATTATCTCTAGGGCTTGGTAAAGCTTTTTCCTCCCATTAGAGAGCCTTCACGTTGCCCCTTGAGAGAGAAAAACAATCAGACTTGGCGGATAACAAGCCGCTCTGTGATGACAACAAGGCTGAGACATCAAGCCTGTTGACGGAACAAGCTGACAAGTTCATACCCTCTATGCAGGATTGCAAATTCTCAAATGTGTTTTTGCCACCTTCAAGTATGGACAGATGTATTTGGGGGGGGGAAATGACTTTATAACAAATTAGATTTTTCATGTGTTGTTGAGCAGCCCCTACAGTTTTGACAGGTGCAGGAGAGGCAGCAGAGGTAGGTTTGCAAATCAAGCCTCAATGCCGCCCCCTACAGTGCGAGGTGCGTGATGAACAGGATGTACGTGTAGGTTCCTCCCGGTATTTGTTCCATCAGGAGGAAAGTGACAAGTGCTGCTTGGAAAAATCCTGCTAGCTAAACTCACCCCACCTCCATCTTTCAGCCTTTATGAGTACATTGCTTTAGGGAGATGACTGCGTGCACACACTGTTCTAAGCACTGGATGTGTAGTAAGTTGCTGCGTCTTCACATCAGCCTGTGAGTAACCACTATATTATCCCTCCTTTACAAATGAGGCAACAGAAACACAGAGCAGTTGAATAACTCATTCACAGTCACACACGAAGGGCCTTGTACTGAGGAGTTGAAAATGCCTGAATTCAGTCCCAGCTCACTGCCTCCTCATAGCAAAGGATATGTTCACCCAGTGCATGCTGTGATCCCAGCCCTGGGCTAAGCATCTTCAGTACATTTCTAATTTAACACAAAACCTGTGGGAGGAAGGCATTGTTGTTATCCTTACAGATGGGCAAACTGAGGCTTATAAGGGGTAAGGAACTTGCCCAAGTTTACAAAACTAGTAAGAGTTGAAACCAAAAATAAAAACCCAATCTGTCTGACTCAAGTCCAAGATCTTAACTATGACCTACTCTGCTTCTGCCTCTTACTAGCTGTCTTGAGTATTTAATCTCTCCCAGCCTCAGTTTCCTCATCTGTGAAATGGGGATACCACCAATAACTCTCTCAAAAGACCAGTGCAAGGGTAAAACAAAGGAAGGCATGTGAAAATGAACTAGGAACTACAGGCAAGGCATACAGTAATTCATATTCTTCTCCCAGCAAATGAATTTAATCCCTCCCAAAGCTGAAGGTTTGGGCATGTGTGACCTCTCACTGATTTATCAACACAACACATTTAGAGAGTGAAAGGGAGAAAAGAGTAGGCAAATCACTTGCCTCTGTTTCCCTATCAAGTGGTCTTGTGCAGGGGAACTCCAGACAATTCTTGTAGCATGGCCATGCCTTTAGTCTTGAATGCTGCTACTGCTGCTAAGTCACTTCAATCGTGTCCAACTCTGTGCGACTCCATAGACGGCATCTCACCAGGCTCCCCCGTCCCTGGGATTCTCCAGGCAAGAACACTGGAGTGGGTTGCCATTTCCTTCTCCAACACATGAAAGTGAAAAGTGAAAGTGAAGTAGCTAGTCGTGTCCGACTCTTAGCGACCCCATGGACTGCAGCCTACCAGGCTCCTCCATCCATGGGATTTTCCACCCAAGAGTACTGGAGTGGGGTGCCATTGCCTTGAATGAGGTAATAGCAAATAGCTGAGCCTTTTTCTTTCAAACACGGCAAGTTCCTTACATGTCAGGGCCTTGCAATTTCTGCTTCTTATGTTTAGGGGTGCTTGTCCCTACATTTCCATTAGCTGTTTTCTTCCCCTTTCTGAAGAGGCCTTCATACCTGGCTAAAGTAATCCCCTACTCAGTCCCACCCTGTAACCCTGTTTAAGCATCTCCATCAATCAGTTATCAGGGTCTGAAGTTATTTATTGGCTGTCTTTCTCCACTTGGGCATAAGCTCCTTGAAGGCAGGAAACTGCTGTATCCCCAAATTCTTGCCACCAAGTAGGTGCTCAGAAAATATGTGTGGACTTAACTAGAGGAAGACAAGTCTTTCTCTCCCAAACCCCACCTTTACCTCCATATCCATCTACAAACCAGGAAGGCTGTATAGAGGACATACATAAGGAAATGACACTCCCTGACCCTTGCTGGTGATTGTCTAGTGATGATTGGAGCACCTCTGCTTGTGGCAACCTCAGTTCAAATCCAAATCCACACATTTGGTGTATTGTTTCAGGGAGTCTATGTTATGACTGCCAAGGTGCTAATTCCTGCTCTGGTTCTACCTAGCCCCGTGATCCTGGGCTCATTACTTGATTTCACCATGCCTACATTTCTTTACCCTTACAAAGAGGATATATATCACCTATCCTGCAGAGTTGTGAAGATTCACTGAGATGATGAATGTACTGGGCTGAGCCCCGTGCCTGGCACAGGGTAAGCTCTCGGTAAATTGCAGCTCTGAATTGATTAATGATGGAAATAAATTTATATTTGTGCCACTAGTCTCTCTCCCAATAGTAAACCTCACTAATTGATTAAGCCTTTCTTTCTTTTTAAAAATGGCCTCACAACCTTCATATAACACCATCCTCTCCTAGACAGTCAGTAACAATCAGTCATCTGGAGTTGGCAAGCAAACTGAAACCTTTTAGTCCTTCCTGACTCAGGAAGCTCTTAACAGGCTGTCAGGCAGGGTTATTAACACTGAACGTGGTGTCCAAAAGTAAACTGGTAGTTAATTTTGCCTCTGGCAAAGTGGCAGTTCCAGCAGGATGCATCCATAGGCAAACTCACTAGCGTGGGAGAAGAGGGAGCCATGGGAGAACCTGCTCTTGATAGATCAGGGTAGAGGGGAAGGCCCTGCCCCCTCCCATTAGGCTTGGCTCCCAGGAGGTTACACTGATAGAAATCAGGGCTTCTGGAAGGCAGGATGTGAGCAGTGCTCAGATTTACCCTCTGATATATTCTTTTCCATGAAACAGCTCTGATGGAAACTGGGAACTCACCAGGAAAAACTCATCCCTCCTAATTGGCTCCCTTTAAATTTATATTAACTATTCCACATATGTCCTAACAACTTCTGAATTGCAATCAAATCAATGGAGGACTATAATTTTTTAATAATTTACTTTTAACTGTTAGAGAATCTAGCAGATTGTAACTGTGTGTGTGTGTGTGTGTGTGTGTGTGTGTGTGTGTGTGTACACTATTTTAGAAGTGACTATGAGGTTATTGAGAAGCCTTTCCAAGAGCTGAAGAGCCTGCTGGCTTGGATGGATAGCAGTGACACTTTCAGAAAAAATAAATGTTAAGAAGCTAGAAAGATATATAGAAATAAAAACAGAAAGTAACACTTGTGTTTAATTTATTTCCATAAATCTGGCCCTACCAAAAATAAATTAGGAGATGCCAGCTTTCTAATATCCCTTTCTTGCTCATTTTTCTTCTTTCTTGAAAGGATCCAGTGCCCCAACTTTCTCCATTATTTTCATCATCAAAATATTTCTGCAGGAAATTAGTTGTAGAAAAACAAGTTCATATGTATCAATGATTAGTGGCTTAATATTTCCTCTTATAGGCAATGCATAGTCTTTATGACTTAAAAAGAGATGAGCTGAATTTCGTTCCCCCAAATTCATATGTTGAAGTCCTGACCCCCAATAACTCGGAATATGACTGTATTTTGAGATAGGGCCTCTAAAGAAGTAATTAAAGTTATATGACATCATTGGGATGGATCTTAATCAATGTGACAGGTGTCCTCGTAAGAAGAGGCGGTTAGGACACAACAGGTTCTGAGGGAAAACTGTGAAGATACAAGGAAAAAACAGCTATCTACAGCCAAGGAGAGAAGTCTCAGAAGAAACCAGTTCTGTTGACACTTTGATCTTTGACATCCAGCCTCCAGAACTGTGAGGAAATAAATTTCTGTTGTGTAAGCCATCCAGTGTATGGTATTTGTTATGGCAGCCTGAGCAGACCAATACAAGTAGTATTGGGGTATAGTTGACTTACAATGTCATTTACAATGTTTCAGGTATACAGGAAAGTCAATCAGTTATACATATATCCACTCTTTTTTAGATTCTTTTCCCGTAATAGGCCATTACAGAACACTGAATAGAGTTCCCTGTGCTATACATACATCTTATTTGTTATCTATTTTATATATGCTTGCTCTTTTGCTCAGTAGTGTCCACCTCTTTGCAACCCCATGGACTGTAGCCCACCAGGCTCCTCAGTCTATGGAATTCTCCAGGCAAGAATTCTGGAGCGGGTTGCCATTTCTTACTCCAGGGGATCTTCCTGACCCAGGGATAAAACCTGGGTCTCCTGCCTTGCAGGCAGATTCTTTACCACTTCACCACCTGAGAAACACTCCGTTTTATACACAGTAGTAGATGTATTCGGGGAAGGCAATGGCACCCCGCCCCAGTACTCTTGCCTAGAAAATCCCATGGACAGAGGAGCCTGGTAGGCTGCAGTCCATGGGGTTGCTAAGAGTCGGACACAACTGAGCGACTTCACTTTCACTTTTTACTTTTATGCATGGAGAAGGAAATGGCAACCCACTCCAGTGTTCTTGCCTGGAGAATCCCAGGGACGGGGGGAGCCTGGTGGGCTGCCGTCTATGGGGTTGCACAGAGTCGAACACGACTGAAGCGACTTAGCAGCTTAGCAGTAGCAGTAGATGTATTGGAAAAGGCAATGGCACCCCACTCCAGTACTCTTGCCTGGAAAATCCCATAGACAGAGGGGCCTGGTGGGCTGCAGTCCATGGGGTCGCTAGGAGTCAGACACGACTGAGCGACTTCACTTTATTTTTTCACTTTTATGCATTGGAGAAGGAAATGGCAACCCACTCCAGTGTTCTTGCCTGGAGAATCCCAGGGAAGGGGGAGCCTGGTGGGCTGCCATCTATGGGGTCGCACAGAGTCGGACACGACTGAAGTGACTTAGCAGCAGCAGCAGTAGATGTATATGTCAATCCCAATTTTCCAATTTACCCCTTCTCTCCTTTTTCCCCCTTGTAGCTGAACATTTGTTTTTCTACATTTGTGACTCTATTTCTGTTATATAAATAAGTTCATTTGTACCATTTTTTTAGATTCCACATATAAGCGAAACATGATATTTCTATTTCTCTAAATTACTTCATTCAATATGACAGTCTCTAGGCCCATCCATGTTGCTGCAAATGGCATTATTTTGTTCTTCTTTTATGGCCAATATTCCAGTGTATGTATGTAAACACAGATGCTTTATCCGTTCCTCTATTGAAGGACGTTTGGGTATGAGGATTAAATGAGACAACATACATTATTGGCTAGCACAATGTCTACATGTTACCTGGCACTTAGCACTTCATCAGTACAATTATTACTATTATTGAACTAGAATTTTAACTAAATATAGATGAACGAAATGGGTACTTCTGTACATCACTTGTCTTTACACCACAGATACTCAAAAAATCTGTTATTGGATCACACCGCAATGGCGGCTTCTCACTCCTAAAGGGCCCTTAATTCCCATACAGTTGGCATCAGAAGCTACAGATGTGGTCTTAATCTCCAAATATAGATAAGAATTATGGGAAAACATAAGGAAAATCCATCCTGCAATGAAGGAGACAGATAAGAGTCTGCACCAACAAATTAAATAAAATTTAAACTTCAATAACTGAGTGATTATGCTAAAAACACTAGTTTATTAAACAATTTATACTAATATGGAAGTAGCTTGTTCCTAATTTTCTGAGAAAGCCTCTTAAGTGAAGGGTCTTAGGTAAACATCTTGACTTGGAGGAAAGTTATTTAATAACTTTGGTTTCAGGTCAGGCACATTAAATTTCAAATAAACATTTTGTCTTTTAACATTTAAATTATTTTTAGTATAAATGATTCCTCTAGCAATCAAAACTCCCTACATAGGGAAGGAAGACAACATTAAAATTTATACCATTCTCTGACCCCACAGTTTTCAAAAAAGGTAATGAAACAGATCACTTAAAACTACTTTTCCACAAAGCAATCGACACTGTCAGCATGATGTGTCCTGAGGCCTGGCATCCCTGAGGAAAGCAGGAATAGAGCTGTGTTGGACCTCCAGGTTCTCAGATTTTAGATCTAAGTATATTAGCATCTACTGCATATTTCAAGGCTTTTCCTATGCTTTTATCTATAAATGGAAATAAAGCTGATGTTGAAACACCAGGTACATAATGCGAAAATATAAAACCAGAGATAGGCTTCTTCTGAGTCTTGTTCCCAGCGTTCACAGTCTATGCTGGCCATTTCTTCTCAACAGCAGAGATCAGTCCTTTTTTGTCTCTCTACCCCAACTCTGGCACAAGATATCTTTCATTAATCTTGAGTCCATAATGCTACCAATCCCACAGTTCTGGGTTCTGTTTTGCCCTCTTCGTTCCTCTGGTACCCAGGGCCCGGGCCCACTACACCTCACCTCCTCAGTGAGTTATCTATCTCTCATCTATTTCCCTGTGTAATACAGCTGATCACATTGTGCAACAGACACAAGAAATACTGAGTAGAGAGGCTGAAAGGAGGGGAGAACCAGGTCCCATTCTTAATATCAGGCCTCTGGAGCCTGGCTATTGAGTGTATCATTAGCCTGATAATTTAGCATCTCCCCAAATCTAAAATCCACCCAAAACGGGGCTTCCCTGGCAGTCCATTGGTTCAGAATATGCTTGCCAATGTAGGGGACACAGATTCAATCCCTGGTCCAGGAAGATCCCACATACTGCGAGCCAACGAAGCCTGAACACCGCAACCCAAAGCCCACAACAAGAGAAGCCACCTCAATGAGAAGCCTGCGTACCATAACCAGAGAGCAGCCCCCGCTCATGGCAACGAGAGAAAGTCAGAGTTCAGCAATCAAGACTCAGAGCAGCCAAAATAATAAGTAACAAAATTAACCCAAAATGAATATACATTAAAATCCTGGAAGAAGTAACCTAACAAAAGAAAAAATAGAGAAAGATTTTATATTCTAGACTTCTATTTTCTCCTCAAGAAGAGGCTAAGCCAGTAACCTCCTTTGAATTCAAGTGAAATTCTCTGTTGTAAATAATTCTTTACATGGGCCTCATAGAAAACCATTTCTCAACATCTCCATTGGAACAGAAATTACCACAATGACATGTTCCCTAAGCTCCTGTTAGCCCAACATCTCCCCCCTTGTCTAGCAGAAGAGTGAAGAAAAATTGACTTGTAGTTTTTATAAATGCTATAACTGAAATCTTATTGCATATATATTTTCGCTCAATTGCTGAACTCAGTAAAGGTGTATTTGTTTTCTGCTTTTCTTAAGTAATGATGAATCAATAGGTCCATTTAGCTCAGCCTCTCTACATTTAAATCTTATAGTGAAACATGAGGGTGGAAGACAGGACCACGCTTGATTTTCTTTGTGTTACATCCTTCAGTCTCTAAGAAGCTTCCCTGATCATTTGAGTGACCTCAATCCCTAGACTACCTTAGCTATGCTTGGGTAAATTTGGTTTGCAAGTGCACACCCATAGTCTGATTCAGTGATTCCCTACATCACTGATTTTCTGTGTTAGTCTGTACTGACTGGCTCTCCTTTCATCACATTGTAATTTATCAGTCAATTTTATCAATCATTGAGTGTGTTTTTATTTTTAAATCCTTTTAGGTTATACTAATGAAAAAAGACAAAAGCTGATAGTGATGTAATCCTCTGAATTTTTTTAGTGATTCACAGAGGAATTTGGATTGATATAACTGGATGTGACAGCTGCCATGAATGTCCTGCACTGTCTTTTGCAGGACCTGATAAAATCTTCATATGCTCTCACAAGCAGATCTATTTTATTATACAGGCAAAAGAACCCACCAGAGAATATAATTATGACTAGCTCAATCACAGAATTCCCTTAGAATAATAACTAAAGGAATAACATGAAATTAAAAACAATGAATATAATGTAATGCTCCCCATAAGCAATTAGTAGATACTCATTAACAGACTATGAGACAAGGGAGATACCAAAATGTGACTCTGGTTTGCACCTTCACAGATGCACAGTCACTGACAAACCACAGACACTTATGATGCCCAGTTTAATCAGTTTCTGCAGCAGGTGATGAAGACTTAAACTAGGGAAGTATCACTTTCAGTGATACTTCAGGGATAGTTCTTTTTTCTTTAGCCATGGAACAGATTTTTTTTCATGAAATTCTCCAAACTAAGCAAATACTCATCTTTGGTAGAAAACCGCCTTGTCAGCATTAACTAGAAGGCACATAATTCCAAATCAGATGTTCAGTGTTCGGTTTAATAATGTATTGGGTCTATCTTTGCCCTTAATAGCAGGAGAAGAATTTTTTTTTCCTATTTATGCCTAAAGGGAATGGCTGCTTCCCTGTCAGTCTCTAGAGACAGGAAAGAACAGTGCACTGCCAAGCATCTTTGAATACGAATGGAGGTGGTTCTTGAAATAAGTATGGGGAAGGACTTCTCCTTTCTCTAGAGCCAGAGGTTGATCTGATCATCTAAGGTATGGTGATAGAGATTTTAATTTTTAAGTTTGAGCCAAATTATTACTACTCAGAGGCCTATCCAGTCACGGGCCTAACTGTAGCCACTTTTGTGGGCATATCTTAACTATTCTCAAAGGTCGTTTGACCCATAGGCAAAGCCTCGCTATTTCTTCTTTGTCACTTGCCAATCTTATCCTGAATCTAAAAACAGAATGAAGTATCTTATTTGTCTTTGTATCCCAGCATCTAGCATAGTTCTTGGCCCACATTTTATTGGATTGAATTTTCATAAAATTCAATGGAATTATTAGTATAAGAGTCTTATCTATATTGAATAAAAGGAGCTAGTCCTTTAACTGACTTATTTCTAACTTGATCTGCATTAATGGACAAAGTCTAGATCTTTGGCCTGCTTTCATTTTTGTAAAACTAAATTTGTCGGTCATGTCATTGAAAACCACATATTTTAAAAAACCAGATATACAGTCATAAAAATCAAAAAGCAATTAATTAATGAAAGATCAGATCAGATCAGTCACTCAGTCATGTCCGACTCTTTGCGACCCCATGAACTGCAGCACGCCAGGCCTCCCTGTCCATCACCAACTCCCGGAGGTCACTCAGACTCACATCCATCGAGTCAGTGATGCCATCCAGCCATCTCATCCTCTGTCGTCCCCTTCTCCTCCTGCCCTCAATCCCTCCCAGCATCAGAGTCTTCTCCAATGAGTCAACTCTTCGCATGATGTGGTCAAAATACTGGAGTTTCAGCTTTAGCATCATTCCTTCCAAAGAAATCCCAGGGCTGATCTCCTTCAGAATGGACTGGTTGGATCTTCTTGCAGTCCAAGGGACTCTCAAGAGTCTTCTCCAACACCGCAGTTCAAAAGCATCAATTCTTCGGCGCTCAGCCTTCTTCACAGTCCAGCTCTCACATCCATACATGACCACAGGAAAGACCATAGCCTTGACTAGGCGAACCAAAGATACAGTTAGTGCATCTTGATCTGAAGATGAAAAGAAAGTCATATTTAGAAACCCGGTACATGAAATATATACTGTATTAGAGAATTTCTCCTACATTTTCT
Source organism: Tragelaphus eurycerus (assembly GCA_935064755.1). NCBI lineage: Eukaryota > Metazoa > Chordata > Mammalia > Artiodactyla > Bovidae > Tragelaphus > Tragelaphus eurycerus. Next base: position 12,770,655 of record CAKXYN010000069.1, read on the forward strand.
TGTTTAATTTCTTAATACAATTCCTTGAGTTAGGTATTGTGTTTCCCAATATATTAATAAGGAAACTGAGGTTCAAAAAGATCATTAATTTATTCAACAAATATTTTTGAAGCACACAGTATATCCCAAGCATTTTTCTCATGCTGGGGAGATATAGCAATGAGAAAAACAGTGTCCTCATGGAATTTATGCCCATTTTCTTTTGGCTAGTAAGTGGGTCTAAATCTGCATCCATCTGATCCCAATATTCATGGGTTTTTTTCACCGCACATGGCAGGTGGAATGGAGATACTCAAATAGAAAAGACTACAATATTTGAATAACTTGAATAAATGCTATGTGACCCTGCCTTGGCCCTACAATAAAAGGGAAAGGGAACCCCAAAAGTAAGAGTACTTCAATTCTTGGTTCTAAGTTATTTATTCCTTTAAGCAATCAATCTATATTATTTTTTACTTAAAATAAATTCCACTTCCCCTGTCTAGACTCTGGAGATAATCAGATTTTTGTTAGCTAGCAAGGAATTATTCTGAGTCTTTCAGAGGATGCTAAGACTCACGTCCATGCTTCTGCCCTTTCAGAAAAATCCCTCTCCTTCTTTCATTTGTATGTTTCTGTGTCCTATACACTAAGATAAAGACTCTGGGTTGATCCCCTTCACTACAGATTTTATCTTCAAAACCCCAAACTCCAACTTCTCTGCTTACTATGTTCCCTACTTAATGCTCTTCCCCATCCTAGCTGTTTCTTCTGAAATCCAACCCATGAAGGCTTCATAACCTCACCCACACATGCTCCCTCCTTTGACCCCCATGACACTATGGAACCCTTTCACAGCACTCGTAGTCTCATGCTGTGATCTTGAGTGATTTTTGTCTTATTCTCTAGCAAACATTCACTCTGAGAGGGCAGGAATGTCTTTCTTTTGTCTCTCATAAACAGCAAATGAGCAATAAATATTTTAATTGATTGTGTTACTTTAAAAAATTAAGCCCATAATTATCTCCACTCAGATTTTTTTTTAACTGTCATTTCAGAGAATCAGCTATTTTCAAAACCACAAAGAAACACGCCACTCAAATAAAAGCTTGTATTACAGTTATTGAATCTGTAAGAATGTAAAAGAGGGCTTTCATTCAACCCATAGATAATTATTTGTCATCTACACTGCACAAATAATTATTCCAAGATAATTGGAGGTCGCAGTGAAGAACCAAATGTACATACAAATTTGTGAAGTGTTATAAAATAATTTAACAGCCAATAAATTAAGAGGTAATTTTAAGCAATTCAAAGAGATTGGAATCATGGATTTGGAGCAAGAAAAATGATCTTGCTCATTCAGGCTCTCCTCAGAAGTAGATCAGTAAAATTGGAAAATCCAGGGCTCAAAAACTAGCAGTAAGTAGAACTATCCCAGAATCTACATAAAAGTCTTCTACCATAGTATTCATTGGCAGCATCAAAGAAGAGAAATATAGAGCAATAAATGTTAACCACTTCATAAAAACTGGCATTTCAATGTGACTACCCTATAAATGTTACTGAAGCTAAGAAAACGTTGCATAGTAGAATGCTATTAGAAATTGGAACAACAAAATATTATCTTACCAGTTTGCTTGGCTACTCCTTTATATGAACTGAACTATACCCCAAAACCATCTTCATCAACTTGGGCACACCACTTAAACTTTAAGTATCTCTGTGTCTATAAAGTCACTTAACAGGGTTGTGCTCAATCACGTCTGACTCTTTGTGACCCCACGGGCTAGCCCGCCAGGCTCTTCCATCCATGAGATTTCCCAGGCAAGAATACTGGAGTGGGATGCCATTTCCTTCTCCAGGGGATCTTCCTAACCTAGAGATCAAACCCAGGTCTCTCGCATCTCCTGCATTGGCAGGTGGACAATACAGTGTTGGTAAACAAAATAGGTACCATGCCATATGTATTATTCTGTTTTATTCTCTGCTTAAATACTAAATCAGTATGGTTATTATATTAAACTTGTATTTTATTTTAAGGCATAAATATTTTCTTCTCGACATTTGAGTAAAACTTCATATCAAAGAACAGAAATTAATAATGAAATGTCTAGTAGTACTAAGCCATAGTTTAGCAACTTTCTTCTACCAAATAAGTTTGAAGTCTATTTTACCTTATTTAGATGTTATCATGTAACAAGTGGTTCTTCAGTTCAGTTCAATTCAGTCGCTCAGTCGTGTCTGACTCTTTGCGACCCCATGAATCGCACCACATCAGGCCTCCCTGTCCATCACCAACTCCAGGAGTTCACTCAGACTCACGTCCATCGAGTCAGTGATGCCATCTAACCATCTCATCCTCTGTCATCCACTTCTTACTTTTCACTTATTGCACAAACTCCTAGAGGATGCTTGGAGTATTAAGTGTCCCCCAGATCCTATTCTCATTCTCATTCAGACTGAGGAGAAAATGATCTGAAACAGTTTTTCCTTGAAGACTACAGGGCATGTGCTCCTCTTCCCCCTTCTCCCCTTCTCCCTTCTCCTCCTCTCTTTCTCCCCCTCCTCCTCCTCCTTGCTCTCCTCCCCCTCCTCCTCCTCTCCCCCTTCAGATCAGAACAGATCAGATCAGTCGCTCAGTCGTGTCCGACTCTTTGCGACCCCATGAACCGCAGCACGCCAGGCCTCCCTGTCCATCACCAGCTCCTGGAGGTCACCCAGACTCACACCCATCAAGTCAGTGATACCATCCAGCCATCTCATCCTCTGTCGTCCCCTTCTCCTCCTGCCCTCAATCCCTCCCAGCATCAGAGTCTTCTCCAATGAGTCAACTCTTCGCATGAGGTGGCCAAAATACTGGAGTTTCAGCTTTAGCATCATTCCTTCCAAAGAAATTCCAGGATTGATCTCCTTCAGAATGGACTGGTTGGATCTTCTTGCAGTCCAAGGGACTCTCAAGAGTCTTCTCCAACACCACAGTTCAAAAGCATCAATTCTTCGGCGCTCAGCCTTCTTCACAGTCCAGCTCTCACATCCATACATGACCACAGGAAAGACCATAGCCTTGACTAGAAGGACCTTTGTTGGCAAAGTAATGTCTCTGCTTTTGAATATGCTATCTAGGTTGGTCATAACTTTCCTTCCAAGGAGTAAGCGTCTTTTAATTTCATGGCTGCACTCACCATCTGCAGTGATTTTGGAGCCCAGAAAAATAAATTCTGACACTGTTTCCACTGTTTCTCCATCTATTTCCCATGTAGTGATGGGACCAGATGCCATGATCTTCGTTTTCTGAATGTTGAGCTTTAAGCCAACGTTTTCACTCTCCACTTTCACTTTCATCAAGAGGCTTTTGAGTTCCTCTTCACTTTCTGCCATGAGTGGTGTCATCTGCATATCTGAGGTTACTGATATTTCTCCCAGCAATGTTGATTCCAACTTGTGTTTCTTCCAGTCCAGGATTTCTCATGATGTACTCTGCATATAAGTTAAATAAACATGGTGACAATATGCAGCCTTGATGTACTCCTTTTCCTATTTGGAACCAGTCTGTTGTTCCATGACCAGTTCTAACTGTTGCTTCCTGACCTGCATATAGATTTCTCAAGAGGCAGATCAGGTGGTCTGGTATTCCCAACTCTTTCAGAATTTGCCACAGTTTATTGTGATCTACACAGTCAAAGGCTTTGGCATAGTCAATAAAGCAGAAATAGATGTTTTTCTGGAACTCTCTTGCTTTTGCCATGATCCAGTGGATGTTGGCAATTTGATCTCTGGTTCCTCTGCCTTTTCTAAAACCAGCTTGAACATCAGGAAGTTCACGGTTCACATATTGCTGAAGCCTGGCTTGGAGAATTTTGAGCAATACTTTACTAGCGTGTGAGATGAGTGCAATTGTGCGGTAGTTTGAGCATTCTTTGGCTTTGCCTTTCTTTGGGATTGGGGTGAAAACTGACCTTTTCCAATCTTGTGGCCACTGCTGAGTTTTCCAAATTTGCTGGCATATTGAGTGCAGCACTTTCACAGCATCATCTTTCAGGATTTGGAATAGCTCCACTGGAATTCCATCACCTCCACTAGCTTTGTTCGTAGTGATGCTTTCTAAGGCCCACTTGACTTCACATTCCAAGATGTCTGGCTCTAGGTCAGTGATCACATCATCATGATTATCTGGGTCGTGAAGCTCTTTTTTGTACAGTTCTTCTGTGTATTCTTGCCACCTCTTCTTAATATCTTCTGCTTCTGTTAGGTCCATACCATTTCTGTCCTTTATCGTGCCCATCTTTGCATGAAATGTTCCTTTGGTATCTCTGATTTTCTTGAATAGATCCCTAGTCTTTCCCATTCTGTTGTTTTCCTCTATTTCTTTGCATTGATCACTGAAGAAGGCTTTCTTATCTCTTCTTGCTATTCTTTGGAACTCTGCATTTAGATGTTTATATCTTTCCTTTTCTCCTTTGCTTTTCACTTCTCTTCTTTTCACAGCTATTTGTAAGGCCTCCCCAGACAGCCATTTTGCTTTTTTGCATTTCTTTTCCATGGGGATGGTCTTGATCCCTGTCTCCTGTACAATGTCACGAACCTCATTCCATAGTTCATCAGGCACTCTATCTATCAGATCTAGGCCCTTAAATCTATTTCTCACTTCCACTGTATAATCATAAGGGATTTGATTTAGGTCATACCTGAATGGTCTAGTAGTTTTCCCTACTTTCTTCAATTTCAGTCTGAATTTGGCAATAAGGATTTCATGGTCTGAGCCACAGTCAGCTCCTGGTCTTGTTTTTGCTGATTGTATAGAGCTTCTCCATCTTTGGCTGCAAAGAACATAAACAATCTGATTTCGGTGTTGACCATCTGGTGATGTCCATGCATAGAGTCTTCTCTTGTGTTGTTGGAAGAGGGTATTTGCTATGACCAGTGCATTTTCTTGGCAAAACTCTATTAGTCTTTGCCCTGCTTCATTCCGTGTTCCAAGGCCAAATTTGCCTGTTACTCCAGGTGTTTCTTGACTTCCTACTTTTGCATTCCAGTCCCCTATAATGAAAAGGACATCCTTTTTGGGTGTTAGTTCTAAAAGATCTTGTAGGTCTTCATAGATCCGTTCAACTTCAGCTTCTTCAGCGTTACTGGTTGGGGCATAGACTTGGATTACTGTGACATTGAATGGTTTGCCTTGGAAACGAACAGAGATCATTCTGTCATTTTTGAGATTGCATCCAAGTACTGCATTTCGGACTCTTTTGTTGACCATGATGGCCACTCCATTTCTTCTGAGGGATTCCTGCCCACAGTTGTAGATATAATGGTCATCTGAGTTAAATTCACCCATTCCAGTCCATTTTAGTTCGCTAATTCCTAGAATGTCAACATTCACTCTTGCCATCTCTTGTTTGACCACTTCCAATTTGCCTTGATTCATGGACCTGACATTCCAGGTTCCTATGCAATATTGCTCTTTACAGCATCGGACTTTGCTTCTATCACCAGACACATCCACAGCTGGGTATTCTTTTTGCTTTGGCTCCATCCCTTCATTCTTTCTGGAGTTATTTCTCCACTGATCTCCAGTAGCATATTGGGCCCCTACTGACCTGGTGAGTTTCTCTTTCAGTATCCTATCATTTTGTCTTTTCATACTGTTCATGGGGTTCTCAAGACAAGAATACTGAAGTGGTTTGCCATTCCCTTCTCCAGCAGACCACACCCTGTCATATCTCTCCACCATGACCCGCCCATCCCGGGTTGCCCCTCGGGCATGGCTTAATTTCATTGAGTTAGACAAGGGTGTGGTCCTTGTGTGATTAGATTGACTAGTTTTCTGTGAGAATGGTTTTAGTGTATTTGCCCTCTGATGCCCTCTTTCAAGACCTACTGTCTTACTTGGCTTTCTCTTACCTTGGGCGTGGGGTATCTCGTCCCGGCTGCTCCCGGCTGCTCCTGGCCAGCGAAGCACAGCCATCGCACCTTACCTTGGACGAGGGATCTCTCCTCACCGCCGCCGTTCCTGACCTCGGTCGTGGGTTAGCTCTTCTCGGCAGTGCTTAATGCGCTGGCCCTCACCGCTGTCCTTCCTCGGCCGTGCTCTTAGTGCGCGGCGCAGCCGGCGGGGCGCTCTTAATTGTGCGCCGGCTGCGGGAAGGCGAGGCGCTCTTAATTGTGCCCCGGGAAGGCGAGGCGCTCTTAATTGTGCGCCGGCCGCCTCAATATACTACTTCTTCATCCCCTTCTCTTTTTGTTCCTTCTTCTTCCCAGAAATTTAATGTGGATACTAAAGCCAGAGTTCCATAGAGCTTCAGGGAACCATCTAGGCATTCTTAAGACTTGAGAATTTAGGACCCACACGGTGTAGGACATGCACAAGATCATATAGCTCATACAATCCTGAGAAATCTAATTTTGGAAGTGTAATCTGCTTTATTCTTCAAGGATCAACCAAGTTGAAAGAATCAGTACATCTAGGTCTTCATATTCAAGTCCAAGATCTTTACAAATTGTCTTACTTACCTTGTTCTTTCCCTTACCAACATGAAAAAATTATATAAACAACAAACAACAATTCTGGCTTTTCTGCTAGCTCAACATAGGGGAAAGAGAACTGAACCAGATGCAAAAAGTTCTGACTTAACGTACTGGCTCTGCTCCATAACTTTGGACAAGTCACTAGGATTTTTTTAAGTCCCAGTTTTTGTAAAATTAAGATGCCTATCTGAATTACTTTGGAAATTTTTAATAATTTAAATAATGAATGTGAATATCTTCTATTAAATCATATAGTTCTGAGTGAACCGGCACTTTTATTATTCTGTGAGTTCCTGAAAGGTTTTTAAGAATTAAAAGCAAAAATTATATGGGGTAGAAAAATAAACTAGTTAAATTATATTTTTAAAATGTAAGATAAGAATGACATCAGAAAGATAACAGAATAGGAAGCTCCAGTTCTCATTTCCACACAGAGACTCTGATTCAATAACAATATATGGACTCAAATGCCTTCATGAAAACTCCAGAAACCAGTTAAGAAGTTGCAGTACTCTGGGTGAGTGCAAAGCCAAGAACAGCCATGTTGAAATGGGTAAGGAAAGCCACTGAATTCTTTCTGCAGTCTCACCTCACTTCATCTGATACAGCTTTAGCTCAGTAGGGAGGAAACTCCAAACTCGTGGCTTCTCCTTGGGAGGGAAAGAAAGGCATGGAATGTACATCTAACATTCGGAGTTCTTAAGGCTGCGCAAGGGACTGACTCTGTCTTCCTGATATTTTTGATGCCTGGGGCTCATGGAGAACAAAAGAGAACTCTGGGACTTGTTGCAGCACCAGACCTGCAGTACCACAAACAGAGCAAGAGATTCTTGCTGTTCTTTAGTCACTAAGTCGTGTCCGACTCTTTTGCAACCCTATGGACTGTAGCCCACCAGATTTCTCTGTCCATAGGATTTCCCAATCAAGAATACTGGCATAGGTTGCAATTTCCTTCTCCAGGGGATCTTCCTGACCAAGGGATCCAACCTGCGTCTCATGCGCTGCAGGCGGATTCTTTAGCACTGAGCCACCTGGGAAGCCTGAGCAAGTGATTGCTGCTGCTAAGTCGCTTCAGTCGTGTCCGACTCTGTGCGACCCCATAGATGGCAACCCACCAGGCTCCGCCGTCCCTGGGATTCTCCAGGCAAGAACAATGAAGTGGGTTGCCATTTCCTTTTCCAATGCATAAAAGTGAAAAGTGAAAGTGAAGTCGCTCAGTCGTATCCGACTCTTAACGACCCCATGGACTGCGGCCCACCAGGGTCCTCCATCCACGGGATTTTCCAGGCAAGAGTACTGGGGTGGGGTGCCATTGCCTTCCCCAGAGCAAGTGATTACAAGCCCCTAAATAGTAAGCCAGCAAACCTCTCTTATTGGGAAATTACCTGCATAAGCCCACAGAACATGAATTCCCGGGAAATGTTTGAGAGGTTCCCAGAATCTCTGGTCAGTCTGATTGGAAAGTTCTTGTCTTGTATAAAACTGTTCCATAGAGATTAGCAGAGTTGGCTGTTTTTTCAAATATCCAACTCTCAGAGGGAAAAAAAATTACATGACAAACAAAACAAAACAAAAAAACAGAGAAATATGGTCCAATCAAAAGAACAAAATAAATCACCAGAAATTAACCCTAAAAAATAAAAACAAGACATCTAAGAATTATCTGGCAAAGAATTCAATATTAGTTCACTGTGCATCAGTTCAGTTCAGTTCAGTCGCTCAGTCGTGTCCGACTCTTTGAGACCCCATGAATTGCAGCACGCCAGGCCTCCCTGTCCATCACCAACTCCCAGAATTCACTCAGACTCATGTCCATCGAGTCAGTGATGCCATCCAGCCATCTCATCCTCCGTCTTCCCTTTTCCTCCTGCCCCCAATCCCTCCCAGCATCAGAGTCTTTTCCAATGAGTCAACTCTTTGCATGAGGTGGCCAAAGTACTGGAGTTTCAGCTTTAGCATCATTCTTTTCAAAGAAATCCCAGGGCTGATCTCCTTCACAATGGACTGGTTGGATCTCCTTGCAGTCCAAGGGACTCTCAAGAGTCTTCTCCAACACCACAGTTCAAAAGCATCAATTCTTCAGCGCTCAACCTTCTTCACAGTCCAGCTCTCACATCCATACATGACCACTGGAAAAATCATAGCCTTGACTAGACGAACCTTTGTTGGCAAAGTAATGTCTCTGCTTTTGAATATGCTATCTAGGTTGGTCACAACTTTCCTTCCAAGGAGTAAATGTCTTTTAATTTCATGTCTGCAGTCACCATCTGCAGTGATTTTGGAGCCGGCAAAAATAAAGTCTGACACTGTTTCCACATCTGTTTCCCATGAAGTGATGGGACCGGATGCCATGATCTTTTTTTTCTAAATGTTGACCTTTAAGCCAACTTTTTCACTCTCCACTTTCACTTTCATCAAGAGGCTTTTTAGTTCCTCTTCACTTTCTGCCATAAGGTTGGTGTCATCTGCATATCTGAGGTTACTGATATTTATCCCGGCAATCTTGATTCCAGCTTGTATTTCTTCCAGTCCAGCGTTTCTCATGATGTACTCTGCATATAAGTTAAATAAACAGGGTGACAATGTACAGCCTTGACGTACTCCTTTTCCTATTTGGAACCAGTCTGTTGTTTCATGTCCAGTTCTAACTGTTGCTTCCTGACCTGCATATAGATTTCTCAAGAGGCAGGTCAGGTGGTCTGGTATTCCCATCTCTTTCAGAATTTTCCATAGTTTATTGTGATCTACACAGTCAAAGGCTTTGGCATAGTCAATAAAGCAGAAATAGATGTTTTTCTGGAACTCTCTTGCTTTTTCCATGATCCAGCGGATGTTGGCAATTTGATCTCTGGTTCCTCTGCCTTTTCTAAAACCAGCTTGAACATCAGGAAGTTCACGGTTCATGTATTGCTGAAGCCTGGCTTGGAGAATTTTGAGCATTACTTTACTAGCGTGTGAGATGAGTGCAATTGTGTGGTAGTTTGAGCATTCTTTGGCATTGCCTTTCTTTGGGATTGGAGTGAAAACTGACCTTTTCCAGTCCTGTGGCCATTGCAGAGTTCCAAATTTGCTGGCATATTGAGTGCAGCACTTTCACAGCATCATCTTTCAGAATTTGAAATAGCTCAACTGGAGTTCCATCACCTCCACTAGCTTTATTTGTAGTGATGCTTTCTAAGGCCCACTTGACTTCACATTCCAGGATGTCTGGCTCTAGGTCAGTGATCACACCATCGTGATTATCTGGGTCGTGAAGATCTTTTTGGTACAGTTCTTCTGTGTATTCTTGCCACCTCTTCTTAATATCTTCTGCTTCTGTTAGGTCCATACCATTTCTGTTCTTTATCAAGCCCATCTTTGCATGAAATGTTCCCTTGGTATCTCTAATTTTCTTGAAGAGATCTTTAGTCTTTCCCATTCTGTTGTTTTCCTCTATTTCTTTGCATTGATCGCTGAGGAAGGCTTTCTTATCTCCTCTTGCTATTCTTTGGAACTCTGCTTTCAGATGTTTATATCTTTCCTTTTCTCCTTTGCTTTTCACTTCTCTTCTTTTCACAGCTATTTGTAAGGCCTCCTCAGACAGCTATTTTGGTTTTTTGCATTTCTTTTCCATGGGGATGGTCTTGATCCCTGTCTCCTGTACAATGTCACAAACCTCTGTCCATAGTTCATCAGGCACTCTATCAGATCTAGGCCCTTCAATCTATTTCTCACTTCCACTGTATAATCATAAGGGATTTGATTTAGGTCATACCTGAATGGTCTAGTGATTTTCCCTACTTTCTTCAATTTAAGTCTAAATTTGGTAATAAGGAGTTCATGACCTGAGCCACAATCAGCTCCTGGTCTTGTTTTTGTTGACTGTATACAGCTTCTCCATCTTTGGCTGCAAAGAACATAAATAATCTGATTTCGGTGTTGACCATCTGGTGATGTCCATGCATAGAGTCTTCTCTTGTGTTGTTGGAAGAGGGTATTTGCTATGACCAGTGCATTTTCTTGGCAAAACTCTATTAGTCTTTGCCCTGCTTCATTCCGTGTTCCAAGGCCAAATTTGCCTGTTACTCTAGGTGTTTCTTGACTTCCTACTTTTGCATTCCAGTCCCCTATAATGAAAAGGACATCCTTTTTGGGTGTTAGTTCTAAAAGATCTTGTAGGTCTTCATAGATCCGTTCAACTTCAGCTTCTTCAGCGTTACTGGTTGGGGCATAGACTTGGATTACTGTGATATTGAATGGTTTGCCTTGGAAACGAACAGAGATCATTCTGTCGTTTTTGAGATTGCATCCAAGTACTGCATTTCGGACTCTTTTGTTGACCATGATGGCCACTCCATTTCTTCTGAGGGATTCCTGTCCACAGTTGTAGATATAATGGTCATCTGAGTTAAATTCACCCATTCCAGTCCATTTTAGTTCGCTAATTCCTAGAATGTCGACATTCACTCTTGCCATCTCTTGTTTGACCACTTCCAATTTGCCTTGATTCATGGACCTGACATTCCAGGTTCCTATGCAATATTGCTCTTTACAGCATCGGACTTTGCTTCTATCACCAGACACATCCACAGCTGGGTATTCTTTTTGCTTTGGCTCCATCCCTTCATTCTTTCTGGAGTTATTTCTCCACTGATCTCCAGTAGCATATTGGGCACCTACAGACCTGGGGAGTTCCTCTTTCAGTATCCTATCATTTTGCCTTTTCATACTGTTCACGGGGTTCTCAAGGCAAGAATACTGAAGTGGTTTGCCATTCCCTTCTCCAGTGGATCACATTCCTCTCCACCCATGACCTGCCGTCTTGGGTTGCCTCACGGGCATGGCTAGTTTCATTGAGTTAGACAAGGCTGTGGTCCTAGTGTGATTAGATTGACTAGTTTTCTGTGAGTATGGTTTCAGTGTGTCTGCCCTCTGATGCCCTCTTGCAACACCTACCATCTTACTTGGGTTTCTCTTCATGGCTGCTCCAGCATAGCGCAGCCGCTGCTCCTACTCAGAGAAACAATTAAAGGAAATCAGAAAAATGATGTATGTACAAAACGATGCATAAACAAAGATAGAAAATAAAGAAGAACCAACTGAAGTTTGAAGTTAGGTAATAAAAAAGGAATAATGGGCCTAACTTCACAAAAAAATGAAGGAGTAAGTGACAATTTCACGAGATGAGGCTTCCCTTCATTCCCTACTTATGCACACAAAATGGTTATTTTGGTTTGGAAGCACATCTGGAGACATGAATTTAAGTGCAAATATTTTATTTAAGGGATGATCCTAAGAAACACTGTTAAGGAAATGAAGTAAGGAGACAAGAAGCTACCCACTAAAGGGTGAATTTTTAAGCCACTTTGGGCAGGTAGGGCTTCCTTGATAGTTCAGTTGGTAAAGAATCTGCCTGCAATGCAGGAGACACCGTTTCGATTCCTAGGTTGGGAAGATCTGCTGGAGAAGGGATAGGCTACCCACTCCAGTATTCTTGGGCTTCCCTTGTGGGTCAGCTGTAAAGAATCCACCTGAAATGCAGGAGACCTGAGTTTGATCCCTGGGTTGGGAAGAGCCCCTGGAGAAGGGAAAGGCTACCCGCTTCAGTGTTGTGGCCTGGAGAATTCCATGGACTGTATCATCTATGGGGTTGCAAAGAGTCGGACACGACTGAGTGACTTTCACTTTCACTTGGGCAGGTAAACTGATCCCACTGGAGACCTCTTGGAGACAGTGTGAAGCAAGTCTCAAAATGATCTCAACCAAGAGATGTAAGGAACCTAGATATTTATCCACCACCCCCTCACCCACCCAGCATCACTTGTTGGGGCTGCTTCCAGGGGCATTAATTCCCCAACCTTCCCCTGTGTCTCAGCTGAGCATGCTCCCTTGGCTAGAAAAAAAATCTCTCAAAAACTCACAGGTTTCTGCACTGTCTCTTTCTAAGGCTATATTCATGACTTGTCTCTGCCTATCTCCTCCATTCATCTCTCTTCACTGCTGTATTAGTCAGGTTAGGCTGTGCTGTGTGACAGTAACACACAGCTCTCACATCTCTGGCTTAACACAGCAAAAGCTAATTTTCCTTAGTTGTTCTTTAGGCAGTGAATCACCAATTCTGACAGCTGTGTTTTGTATGCAGATTCAGTGATCCAGGCAGCTCTGATCCATGGTTCAATAATATCTCAACACATTTTCCATAACTTTGTGCGGGAGCTTTTTATGAACTCAGTCTGGAAGTCACACATATCACTTCTGCACATATTTCTTTGGCCAACAAAGTCTTGCCTATAAACAAAAAGTTTCATAGTCTCCCCTATATCCAGGAAGGAAAAGGTATTGCTAAGCACTGGTAACATCTGCTCCCCCAGACAAGTTCCTTGAAACTAGCTTCCATATAACTGTATTGGCTAATCTGGCCTCTGGTACACTTCATGACCTTTCTGTTTAGCACCTTCAATTAACATACTCAGTCTTTCAGTTTCCCAAATTCAAAATCCTAACAGAAGAATTCCTATACCCTGTATTCTCCTATATTGGTCCTCCAGCATTACCAAAAGTGGTAACAGCTAAATGTAAAAGAAATTGTAAATGACTTCTGACTTTGAGGCTTAAACAGAGAAGAGCTTGGGGCAGTGTTTATGAACACATAAAGAAAAATTCTATGGACAAGTTAATTTTCCTAGCAAACTATCTGCTTCTTAAAGACAGGGGTAAAATATTTGAAAGCTTATAGAAGGTAGAGAAATTATCCAAGAAGACACCTCCAAAGAACATCACAGGGAACAATGGCATTAGAACTGTATTGAGCACTTAGGAGAAACTATTAATAGCTCTGATTTCTAATTAGGATACATTAAATGATGTAAAGTCAGATTAACATTGTAACAGCATATGTAAAGTAGAACTCCAAAACTTGAGATCAGAAACATGAGATTTTTTTTTTTTTAAACTCTGGCATGTAACAATGAAGACTAGATAGGAGAAAGGGAATTCCAAGTAATAGTGCTCATATTTCTTCAGAAATTATTTTGAACTTCTTCTAAGAATTATTTTTTAGATATTTTTCAAGTTATAACACATGCTTGTTATAAAAAGTGAAATAACCTAGAACAGTATATAAAGACTAAGCTAGCATCTCTCCTTTCCTCACTTTTTGAACTTTTTAACTTTATTGATGTTTTTAACTTAAATAGATGTTTCCATAAGCTTATTTATAATCTTTATTTAAAATTAATTGACCATACCTATGAATCTATTTCTAAACTCTATTCTGTTTCATTGATATATATTTATATCCTTAAGCTATTAACACTTACTTCAGCTTCATAGTAAGTCTTAAAATCAGTTAATATAAATCTTCAAGTTGTATCTTTTTCAAAATATTTTTGGCTGTTCTAACTTCTTTATATCTTCAAGTAGATTTTACAATCAGCTTGTCAGTCTCGTACCCCAAAATAGTTCTTCTGAAAATTTTCATTGGAATTGCATTGACTCTATAGATCAATTTGGGGTAAACTGCCATCTTAACAATATTGAGTCTGCCAATCTATGAACATGGTGTATCTCACCATTTATTAAAGTTGCTTTTAATTTCTCTCTGAAATGTTTTGTAGTTGTCAGTGTATAGATATTATACATTTCAAAATTCAAATTCATGATTTTTGATGCTGTTGTAAATAGCATAGTTTTAATATCAATTACTAATTGTGCACTGCTAATATATAGAGAAAAGGAGTCTGTCAAGGCTGTATATTGTCACCCTGCTTATTTAACTTATATGCAGAGTACATCAAGAAAAACACTGGACTGGAAGAAACACAAGCTAGAATCAAGATTGCAGGGAGAAATATTAATAACCTCAGATATGCAGATGACATCACCCTTATGGCAGAAAGTGAAGAGGAACTCAAAAGCCTCTTGATGAAAGTGAAAGAAGAGAGTGAAAAAGTTGGCTTAAAGCTCAACATTCAGAAAACAAAGATCATGGCATCTGGTACCATCACTTCATGGGAAATAGATGGGGAAACAGTGGAAACAGTGTCGGACTTGATTTTTCTGGGCTCCAAAATCACTACAGATGGTGACTGCAGCCATGAAATTAAAAGATGCTTACTCCTTGGAAGGAAAGTTATGACCAACCTAGATAGCATATTCAAAAGCAGAGACATTACTTTGCCAACAAAGGTCCGTCTAGTCAAGGCTATGGTTTTTCCTGTGGTCATGTATGGATGTGAGAGTTGGACTGTGAAGAAGGCCCAGTGCCAAAGAATTGATGCTTTTGAACTGTGGTGTTGGAGAAGACTCTTGAGAGTCCCTTGGACTGCAAGAAGATCCAACCAGTCCATTCTGAAGGAGATCAGCCCTGGGATTTCTTTGGAAGGAATGATGCTAAAGCTGAAACTCCAGTACTTTGGCCACCTCATGCAAAGAGTTGACTCATTGGAAAAGACTCTGATGCTGGGAGGGATTGGGGGCAGGAGGAGAAGGGGACGACGGAGGATGAGATGGCTGGATGGCATCACTGACTCGATGGACGTGAGTCTCAGTGAATTCTGGGAGTTGGTGATGGACAGGGAGGCCTGGCGTGCTGCAATTCATGGGGTCACAAAGAGTCGGACACGACTGAGTGACTGAACTGAACTGAATATATAGAGACACAACTGATTTTTTGTATATTCAATGAGTTATCTTCATTCTGGCTGAAGAGAATATGAATGATACCTGGTTCTGTGTGTGCTCTAATTATTTACATTACAACTCCCATAATTGCTCTTTCCTCAGAAGTTGTCATTGCCCATCCTGGTAGAGATTCACCCTATATATGCACATAGGGTATCCAAACACCAAGCAAATCCCCATTCAGATTCCTTGAAACTTTGTCTAGCTCTTTCCTCTCTCCAAATTCTAGCTTCCTTCACCTTCTTAAAAATTGAATCTCTTGTCTTCTCAACTCAGGGAGATGGATGGGCTTTGTTAGAATTCCTCCTCCTTGTGTCAATCTGGAACTTACAATCTGGTAGAAAGCCTGACTGAAGGTAGGGCTTAACTTTTCGTTTGCCTTCTCTCAGGAATTATAGTCCTACACTGTCTGTTATCTAGGGTCAGACCATAGTTGATTCCTATAGTTAATCCTGCTTTTTAGGCATTATGGAAAGAGGATTATTCTCATATGGCCAAAAGAGGGAATTTTGCCCCTGTAACTAAGGATTGATGAACATTCTCTAGAACAGAATGTGGGGAGAAGAGAGAATTCTTTCTCCTCTGAGTATTCATTCTTTAGAATCAGAGACTTTTGTGTTAATAATCAAGCACTGTAGTCAAAAGTCAGAGAAGGCAATGGCACCCCATTCCAGTACTCTTGCCTGGAAAATCCCATGGACGGAGGAGCCTGGTGGGCTGCAGTCCATGTGGGGTTGCTAAGAGTCGAACACGACTGAGTGGCTTCACTTTCACTTTTCACTTTCATCATTTGGAGAAGGAAATGGCAAGCCACTCCAGTGTTCTTGCCTGGAGAATCCCAGGGACAGGGGAGCCTGGTGGCCTGCCATCTCTGGACTCGCACAGAGTCGGACACGACTGAAGAGACGCAGCAGCAGCAGCAGCAGTAGACAAAAGTAAACCGGAAAGCACCTAAATTTTTCATTGAAAAACCTTTGTCTTAAAAAAAATGGAAAAGCCACTAGTTCAGCTTAATTTGCTTGACTTATCACTAAGGAACATCATTTGGGTGAAGAATTTAGTAAGTTTCAGAGGCATTTTACACAAATGAGAACATCTACAGTCAACCCTATCAGTCCTTGTGCTCCAGGGCATGGGCTGATCACCAGCTGGAAGAAGATATTCCCTATAGTACTTCTATAGCATCAACTACATTCAGGTCTTTATTTCCTTTAAACACAATTCAATGGAGGGCTGTAAGTACATTATGGCCAAATACTGCAACATGGGGGAAATATATATAATATTTCAGAGAAAAAAATTCAAGAAAATGATAAATTATCAGGGAAGGTAAGCAGTATAAGCACGTGTGTTCATTGCTCAGTTGTGTCTGACTCTTTCGACCCCATGAACTGTAGTCCGTCAGTTTCCTCTGTCCATGGAATTTTCCAGGCAAGAATACTAAAGTGGGTTGCCATTTGCTTCTCCATGGAGAATAAGCACAGAATTTTTTTTTTTTTTTTTTTTAAAAAGGTCATTTTTGGTATCTATTACACACAGGGCCTGACAGAGAGTGAAGCTCAGCATTTGTTGAACGAATGAATGAACAAAGAAAGAAAGAAATCCTAGCTTCACCAATATTTGACCTTCAGTACTTTGCTTATCCTCAGTTTACTCATCTTTAAAATGGGGATATTTGTACCCATCTCTTCTTGTTATCACAGAGATCGGAGTAGATAATACATGTAAATAAATTAACTCACTGATGTGAGTTAATCAATCATTGAGTCAGTAATATATTTGTAATGTATTCGTAAATTCTTTTGTTTGTGCTGTTGAATAAGAATTTTCTTTTCCTTTCTACTCAAATTACTGACTGTTCATTCTAAATCTTGTCTCAAATGTTATTTCTCCCTTACCTTTTCTTAAACAAAGATTTCCAACTTAAACATTTAAAAATAAGTCATCAGTTATTAACGCACTGCCTGGAACAGCATGAAAACTAAAAAAATGATAGTCATTTAAATCTCCTGGGTTTGACTAAGCTAGTCCTGACCAAATAGACCTAACAAATCATTGATACATAATCAATATTTCTAGCAATGAAATCTTGATATATTTCATGTATATCTCTCACAGGTCTGAAGACTGGGAAGTACAAGATCAAGGTATTGGCAAATTTGGTAACTGGTGAAGATCTGCTTCCTCACCAGATGGGAGAGGGCAAGGGAGCTCTCTTGGGCTGCTTTTTTAAGAGCACTAATCCCATTCATGAAGGCCCTGCCAAGGGCCACACCCCTGGATACCATCATCTGAGATATATTCAATCTATAGCAAATGGTGATCTGTGATAAGAAAGTTCAAACTCATAAAAAGAATAATAGCTGCTTACCTTGAAATGTCAGAAGCACTGGGCTAAGGCTGCTACAATTGACCAACCATATAAAAGTCATTTGAAGGGCTGTTAATTATGAGTGGCACTAACACTCCTTTCTAACAATTTATTAATCACTAACTATTGGTTTTTCCAGTGATCACATATGGATGTGAGAGCTGGACTGTGAAAAAAGCTGAGCACTGAAGAATTGATGCTTTTGAACTGTGGTGTTGGAGAAGACTCTTGAGAGTCCCTTGGACTGCAAGGAGATCCAACCAGCCCATTCTAAAGGAGATCGGTCCTGGGTGATCATTGGAAGGACTGATGCTGAGGCTGAAACTCCAATGTTTTGGCCACCTCATGCGAAGAGTTGACTTACTGGAAAAGACCCTGATGCTGGGAGGGACTGGGAGGAGTAGAAGAGGACAACAGAGGATGAGATGGCTGGATGGCATCATCGACTCGATGGACATGAGTTTGGGTGAACTCCGGAAGTTGGTGATGGACAGGGAGGCCTGGCATGCTGTGATTCATGGGGTCGAAAAGAGTCGGACAAGACTGAGCGACTGAACTGAACTGAACTGAACTATTTGTTATTAGCAAATTCTCTTGGAACTTATAAATTAGATGTATCCTGCAAATAGATGATGTTCCAAACTCACATGAAAACTTTCAATTTCTGTAAACAGAGTAAGTAGGCCTTTGGATGCTCTGGACTCAAGTAATTAAAAGCTAAAAATAAATCACATAGAAATCAACTATACTCCAATAAAAAATCACACAACATTTGTAGTTAACATAACTTTAAATAACAATGAGAACTTTTTCCCCAAAAAACAATGATCAGGTGCTGTTTCTACTGCAATTGAAGAAAGGTGTTGGAAAGATAACCTAGTTTATTGGAGTATTTCCCCATGGGCAGGGTTATAAAAACTCCTCTTCCTCCCCACCTCCCAAACCCCACCCCCACCCCCGCCCCTGCACAGTAGAGTGGTTTAAATGAGCTGCAATCAAGTCATCTTTTTGGAAGATGGAAAATTGGAAGATTTGTTAAAACTTGGAAAGAAATTTTGTCATTTACTTCACGAATCATTCAGCAAAAGGCAGCCATGTGCTACTTGAAATAAGTTAACTACCTCAGAATATCACCATGTCAACCTAAAGGTGGATTTGGGGGTGTTTTTGGATTTTTTTTTTTCCTCCATCATCAAATCAGCAGTTCTGCAAGCAAGGGACAGGACCAGTTATCTCCAGCGATGACTGGGGAGAGAGGGAAGAGTGCTTAATATTAAGGACTGACATTAGAACTACCCTGCCCCCACCCCCCATCACCATCACCTCATGCACTTCATTAGAAGAAACAGAAGGAACCCACCATCCTGGACGCTGTGGTAGACGCTATTTGGTGTCACACACTGAGACTCTGCAGTGACACAGTGATCCATTTACTGAACTGTGGGCACTCAGAAATAAGCAACCCAATCCTGCCTCAACTGAACCAAAGATTCTGCTGCTCTTGAGGAATCTCTGCCAGGTGATGACAGCCTGGTGAGAGGACAGCTTTGAGGGAATGGGGACTGAAGTGGGGATATAGGGACACTTTCACATCACAGGGTAAGAAGCCTCTGGGCCGAGTTTGTACTGAAAGCATGAAATGAAGGGGGCATAGATTTTAACTAGTATACTGAGCTTTACGTGAGTCACTAGTTTAAGTCACATTGCAACACTAGGAAATCGATATTGTCAGTCCCCTTTTAGACAGCAGGAACTGGGACAGAAAGAAGACAAAGGGTTGACTCCTGCCAGGGCTCACGGCCTGCACCATCGGGTCCCCGGAAGCTGGCGTGCAGGGACAGGCTTCCGCGGGTTCCTGAGCTGGGGAGAAAGTCCCCGCTGCGGTACGGAAACCGAGGTCTGGGTGAGGCGCCGGCAGCGGAAGGAGAAGGGCCGTCTCCTCTGTGGTGCAGCACTCGCCGAGGGGAGGTCGGCGCGGAGACCATAGCTGCAAGCCAAACGCAAACGCCGGCGATAGGCATCAACCACTCTGTCAGCCCCCTCGCTGCGAGGAGGGGTTTCTCACGCTCCGTTCTCGGGCGACTGAGCCGGAGGTCGGAAGGAAGCGGGGCGAGGGATGAGTCATCCCGCCTAATTCCTCCTTCCCAGTCTCTTCGCCTCCGCATGCCGTCCGCCTCCCGAGATCATGCAGCCGGGAATGAAGACTCCCCTCATCCTCAGACTCCTCCACCAAATCCCCTGTGACTTGCAGAGGAGAGGAGAAGGATGGGGTATATGGCCAATGAGAGCTTCGCTCTCTCGCTCTCCGTCCAATCGGCCGCTGTTTACAGGCTGGGGCGGGACTAGGGGGCGAGAAGGGGGCGGTCCCAGGCTGGCTCTGGGCGCCGAGGTTCGGTGGCTCATAGAGAGAGCGCCTCGCAGGGAGTCGGCGCCTAAGCGACGCGGGAAGGCGCCACTGCCAAAGCCACCGCCGCCACTGCTGGCCAAGGTGCTGGACACGACAGGCCAACAGGCCACCTCGTCAGCTCAGGCGCCCGTTGCAGCCGCAGCTGCTTCGCTCCCAGCCGAGTCCCCATGGAAGAGATGGAAGAAGAGTTAAAATGCCCCGTGTGCGGCTCCTTCTATCGCGAGCCCATCATCTTACCTTGCTCTCACAATATATGTCAGGCGTGCGCCCGCAACATCCTGGTACAGACCCCGGAGTCAGAGTCCCCCCAGAGCCGACGGGCCTCGGGCTCCGGGGTCTCTGATTATGATTATCTGGATCTGGACAAGATGAGCCTGTACAGCGAGGCGGACAGCGGCTATGGCTCCTACGGGGGGTTCGCCAGCGCCCCTACTACACCGTGCCAGAAGTCCCCCAACGGCGTCCGTGTGTTCCCCCCGGCTATGCCGCCACCGGCCACCCACCTGTCACCGGCCTTGGCCTCTGTGCCCCGCAACTCCTGTATCACCTGCCCCCAGTGCCACCGCAGCCTCATCTTGGATGACCGGGGGCTCCGCGGCTTCCCCAAGAACCGCGTCCTGGAAGGGGTAATTGACCGCTACCAGCAGAGCAAAGCGGCTGCCCTTAAATGCCAGCTCTGCGAGAAGGCACCCAAGGAAGCCACCGTCATGTGTGAACAGTGCGATGTCTTCTACTGTGACCCGTGCCGCCTGCGCTGCCACCCGCCCCGGGGTCCTTTGGCCAAGCATCGCCTGGTACCCCCGGCGCAGGGCCGCGTGAGCCGGCGGCTAAGCCCACGAAAGGTCTCCACTTGCACAGACCACGAGCTGGAGAACCACAGCATGTACTGCGTGCAGTGCAAGATGCCCGTGTGCTACCAGTGCTTGGAGGAGGGCAAACACTCCAGCCACGAAGTCAAGGCTCTGGGGGCCATGTGGAAACTGCACAAGGTAAGTCCTAAGAAAACCCACCCCTAACTCCCCTCGCCTCCGATCCTCCAGTTTTGCAGCAGATGACACCCCCCCCCCCACTTTTGCGCACAGTGCATCCCAACGGGGGTGCAATGCAGGTGCCTCCGATATCTGCTTCCCCTGTCTGCTGCATTGCAGGAATCGCAGGGGGACCTTAAACGGCTCACAGGGGGGTTGAACCTCTCCAGAGAGTTGCTGGATTCGTAGAGTTGGATGCGTAGAGCGGGTCTCCCTGGGCACGCTGCCTGAGAGCCAGGCGCAGGGCGCCCCCTTCCCGCCGCAGACGTGCAACTCTGGGCCGCCACCAGCAAGTGGGAAAGCGATGCGTTACTGGGCCGACCCGCGGCTGCTCTCAGGGCCGCCAGGGACGCTCCAGGGCAGAGCCGGTGTGGGGCTCCCGCCGTGATCCCCGGGGAGGAGGTGGAGGCGGTTGGGTGGCGCGGACCGCTGGGTGCAGAGCTACTGAATAGGCTGGCGCCTGGAGTCGCGGCGGGGGCGGGGAACACGCCGGGAGCGGAATACTGATTAGCAGGCGCTGGCCCAAACCCAGCGTCCGCGCTGGAAGGATGCGGATTCGGGTGCTTTGCGCTCAGGAGATGTATGAGTGGGGGAGTAGGGTGGAAGAAGGAAGAAAAAAAAATAAAATCCTGTAGTCGCCATGGCAACACGGCCAGAGGCTGAGGCCCTGACCCTTGCTGAGAGGACGTGGGCTGGAGGAGCAGGACTGGAGGTTTCTGCGTGGTCGCGGCCTGAAAACTAGGCAGGTGCAGCTTCCAGTTTCTCAGGGTAGCCCCTCCTATTGACCACCTACACACCCGTTTGTCCAGAATTCAACCGTTTTCCTTTATCAGTAATTGTCTGTGCAAACTTTGAAACACCTGTTACCAAATTTATCTTTCCGATGTCTTTTGATGGCACCGCCGCCAAAGCTAGCCTCAAGAACAGGGCCTTTAACAACTTGTTAGGTCATGCCACTCCCCTGTTCAAAGTCCTTCCGTTGCCCCCACGTTTCTTAGACAGTCCTTAGGAAGGTCCGCCAGGACCTCACATGACCTGTTTCCTTTGGCCTCACCGACCTTATTTCCTCCCACTCCCTCTGCTTGAGCCAGCTGTGGCTCTTGCTGTTCTTCCACAAACACCAGGCCCCCCTGACCCCAGGGCCTTTGCATCTGCCTCCTTCAGATCATTACTCAGGTGTCACCCTTGCAGTGAGACCTTTCTGATTCCTTTAGTTCCCTCTCTGTTTTATTTTTCCCAGTAGTACTTACCACTAACTGGCGTGCTATATATTAATTAACATATTACTTTTGTGTTTATCTATTGCTCCCCCAACACACACACACACAAATAAGCTTCAGGAGGAAAAAGATCTTTATAATGTTGCCCACACTGATTAGGAGGAAGGGAACCACTCTTGAGATGTACATGAATCTGACTTTTACTTTTTTAAAAAATCCACTTTCGGGGGTGCAAAGGTCAAGGCAGGGGTTCAGGACTGTTATAGGGAGGTTTTCTTTACATCATTGAGTTGCAAGCTCAAGAATGAGGCAGGGCAGTAGAGATGGTCTTCAGGCATCAGCTGTGGGGCCCCCAACTCAGAGTTTCTTGGCACTCCCTGGAGACCAGAAAAGCTAGCCTTTGAGAAAGGCCCTCGGGTTAAGGGGAGAAATATTGATAATTTATTTAAAGCAATAAAAAATAAAGCATCACCATTTTCAGCAGTCAGAGAGCTCAACTCAGTATTGATTGAATGTGATCCACATTTACAGTTATTTGTGTTCTTACATATAGCCTACTGAACTGTATTAGTACTGATGGAGACAATTCAGTACAAATTTGAGCTCCACCCCACCCCAGGCACATCCCACTTTTTAAACATTTCAATTTAAGTTGTTTAAATGATGTTTAATTTTGAAAGTTTTAAAAACTTTAATTCATGGCCAATATTTTCTTCCTATTATAATTTCACTCCTAAACTGCTAACTATAGCCTATGTTGAATTGCCCTACAAATTACCATATCATTGGGGCTAAGAAATTAATCACCCTGTCTGGGAAAAAGGACTTACAGGCATACACTAATTAGGATGGTCAAACTACAGCATTATTTGTGAAGAAGAACCCATACTTTATCCATTAAGACCAAAGGCAGCCTTTAAATCTCCATCAAGCCCCATGTAGATTTGAAATGTTAAATAAAAAACAGAATTGAAAGAGACACATGTATCCCAATGTTCATCACAGCACTGTTTATAATAGCCAGGACATGGAAGCAACCTAGATGTCCATCAGCAGAAGAATGGATAAGAAAGTGGTGGTACATATACACAATGGAATATTACTCAGCCATTAAAAAGAATACATTTGAATCAGTTCTAATGAGGTGGATGAAACTGGAGCCTATTATACAGAGTGAAGTAAGCCAGATAGAAAAACACCAATACAGTATACTAATGCATATATATGGAATTTAGAAAGATAGTAATGATAACCCTATATACAAGACAGCAGAAGAAACACAGATGTGTAGAACAGTCTTTTGGACTCTGTGGAAGAGGGAGAGGGTGGGATGATTTGGGAGAATGGCATTGAAACATATGTATTATCATATGTGAAATGGATCACCAGTCCAGGTTTGATGCATAAGACAGGGTGCTCAGGGCTGGTGCACTGGGATGACCCAGAGGGATGGGATGAGGAGGGAGGTGGGAGGGCGGTTCAGGATGGGGAACACGTGTACACCTATGGCAGATTCATGTTGATGTATGGCAAACCAGTACAATATTATAAAGTAATTAGCCTCCAATTAAAATACATAAATTTATATTTAAAAAAAAGAAATGTTAAATCATTTGTTTTATCAGTAATGGAGGCTGTGAGTAGACACAGTGGTGTAGACAGAGTTGAAATTTGGATATTTGCTAAAAAAGAATAATGTAAAGCCCTTAAGACATGACATAAATAGACTAGGAAGGGAATATTGGTTCATTTAAAAAAAATTTCTTCTCTGATCTTTTGTATATTTCTTCAAAATAGTAAATACATTTTTTGTTCTGTCAATATCACAATGATTAAACTGCCAAGAACTATAAGGCAGGATGATGACAGATTTTAACATTCATTTATCAACTGTTAGATGAACAACAAACATTATTCCCTTACCATGTCTGCTTAATAAGATAGTTAATGTGTTAACATTTGATTTTCTCATATAGTCTATCTTCCATCATCACAAAAAACTCATGAGCCAGAATTCCTAAGTCCTTCAGAAAATAGGAGAGCAAAGAACTATACTAAGTAGTTCTCCCAAAGTTGGACAGTTAGTTATCAACACAGGTTATCACTAGATCTGAAAGTTTTCATTAATATTTAGTCATTTCCAGTGATAAAATTGTGTGAATAAGTGTTTCCCTCAGGAAACAAGACAAAATGGTTGGTTTATCTTTTAAGTGCTTTTAAAAACAACTGGTTGAAACTCATTAGTTGTCAGTTGACTAACTTAATTTACTTTTCAGATATCTATGGTCTTCAAAATCCATGAAAAATAATAATAAAGAAAGTATCCTTGTACAAAAATATCTGGTGACAGTTTTTATTTAGTGTCAGTTCTTTCTCTATTCCTTATCTACCTTGGGTTGGTATAAAGAAATGCTGTGCACACAAAACAAGATTTTGTAGGTACTTTAATGTAGGCAATTGGAACCATTATTATTACTTTGTAATTTTAGCAATTCATATTTCTAAATCTAACATTATTCTTGAATTCCTCATGTATTTTATCAATCACTGAATCAGTAATATATTTATAAATTCTTTTGTGTTTTTACTATTGAGCAAGAATTTTCTTTTCCTTTCTACCCTAATCACTATTCATTCTCAGTCTTGTCTCAAATGTTATTTCTCTCTTAGCTTTTTTTTCTTAAATAAAGATTTGTAATTTAAGCATTTTAAAATAAATCATCAATTATTATACATCCATCTTCAAGGCATTCTGGGAAAGAAATACCTGCTTTGTAGTGTGGTGGCATCTCATCAAATATTTGCATGATAAATGTGTTATTTAATGTAACTAAAGGCAATGGCACCCCACTCCAGTACTCTTGCCTGGAAAATCCCATGGATGGAGGAACCTGGTGGGCTGTAGTCCATGGGGTGGCTAAGAGTTGGACACGACTGAGCGACTTCACTTTCACTTTTCACTTTCATGCATTGGAGAAGGAAGTGGCAACCCACTCCAGTGTTCTTGCCTGGAGAATCCCAGGGACGGGGGAGCCTGGTGGACTGCCGTCTATGGGGTCGCACAGAGTCGGACACAACTGAAGTGACTTAGCAGCAGCAGTAGCAGCAGCAGCAAAATGGTGTTCGGTTAGATATATACATCAGCAGTAAACACAGAATAACCTAGATGTTCCTATGGTAAATGCAATAGGTAACATACGTCCATGTTCTTAAATTTTTTTAAATTTACTTCATGTATAATGAGAACATCCTGTGAGCAACTTAAACATTCTTACAAGTATTAAGGAGAATGTTACAAAGGAATAAATTGTTTCTCATTGTACTGAGGCAAAAACAGAAAGAGCTAGATGAAGTTCTGGCTTCCAGAGCTGATTTTTCCACTTACCTGCTGGTAACTTCAGGCAAATCTATAACCTCTCTGTGCTTCCCACCCACAGGATGTAAAGCAACTAAAACTATATTTATGACAGTATTTTGAAAAAATAATTATAATGTTTGTAACTTAGTAATTTTATTTTGCCAAAATAGAAAGTTTTTGCATAAAACAGAAGTTATTGTCTCATTAGTCAACTGTTGTTGTGTATGTGTATATGTGTTACTCACCAAGTTGTGTCCCATTCTTTGCAGCCCCATGGACTTATAGCCCACCATGCTCCTCTGTCCATGGAATTCGCCAGACAAGAATACTGGAGTGGGTAGCCATTCCCTTCTCCAAGGGACCTTCCCTGACCCAGGGACTGAACCCGGGTCTCCCTCACTGCAAGAATATTCCTTACCATCTGAGCCACCAGGGGAGCTCTGAGCTATTACTGCATAGAAATCCTGTCCCCCATCTTGGGATACGTTGCTTGCTCCTTAAAGAGCACAGGGTGCAGTATAAATACTATTCTTAACGATGATCTCAAAGAGTGAGCCAGATCCTAAAGGATCCTGAGAGAATAGTCAG
Organism: Tragelaphus eurycerus; assembly: GCA_935064755.1. Classification (NCBI taxonomy): domain Eukaryota; kingdom Metazoa; phylum Chordata; class Mammalia; order Artiodactyla; family Bovidae; genus Tragelaphus; species Tragelaphus eurycerus. The sequence continues at coordinate 12,796,792 of CAKXYN010000069.1, forward strand.
TTGAATTAAACCCAAGGAACAAGAACATTAGACAAAGATTTATATGTGTATAAACAAAAATATTTTGTTTTTTAATTACAAAGCTAAAATGATAAGTGATATGACTCATTGTTTTCAGATGCACAGCTTCAAGTTCAACTTCTTGAACGTAGGCTGAAAAAATATGTTTGGAACATGCCAGCTTTATGACAGAGAGAAGGGAGCAAAGCAGATCCACTCAGTGGCACTTAAAGTTTCTGAAATTCAGGCATGGTATGTCACTTCTGCTTACATTCCATGGCTAAAACAAACCATGTGGCCAAGATTGACATCTGTGCTGTAGGAAATTCACTCTCCCAATAGAGAGGCACCAGAGAAGGGCCTTGTAAAAGAGGGCAGAAAATATTTTGAACAAATAATACAACATGGCACATGCCTAATTCTCTCATGCCTGCTCTGTCTCTGAATGGGCTTCCTTGGCCTGCACAAGGCCCAACAGGACTCCTCCAGCTCCAGTGCAGCATCACTTTCAGTTCAGGTGTCCACTCTCATCAGACCAGTGTCTCTGTGTCTCTGAGGCCACATTTTCGAGTTTAGAGAAAGAATGTGATTGACTCAGCTTGAGTGAAGGGTTTACTGATGACTGCCTACCCCTTTGGTGAGGTGGATGCAGAAGGCGTGAATGAGTAAGGCACTCACCTTGGGTGAAAAACATAAGGGGGTGCCAGAAACTCAGTAAGCAGGATAAAAATATTACAAGGTGCTATCTTTGTTTCTTAAAAAAAAAAACAAAAACAATTATTTACTTGGCTGTACCAGGTCTTGGTTGTGGAGTGGGGGATCTTTAGTTGCAGCCTGCGAACTCTTCTCTGCGACATATGTGATCTGGTTCCCTGACCAGGGATTGAATCTGGGCCCCCTGCATTGGGAGCACAGAGCCTTAGCCACTGGACCACCAGGGAAGTGCTGTAAGGCAGTATCTTAAAAAGACAAAGATGAATGCAAAATATTCACGATGAGCAGAATATCGACATTTTAAATGTTGATCAATGACAGTGCCATGCTGAGCCATATTGGAGCCTAAATCAAAAGGGAAAATCAGTAGTATTGATCCTGTCTTTTAGATTTTGATCTTTTGTTCATCATAGATTTTTTGGCATTCATTTTTATTTTTTAAAAATATCACATTAAAATATTTATGTTGACTACTGAGGTTTTGGCACCCCTTTCAATTCCACACCTAAGGAAAGTGCCTCACTCCCCTCACCCTAGTCCTGGCCCCGAGGGGTCATGAGTGGAAGGAGGATGGTAAAAGATTCCAAAATATGATTTTGCATTCACTTCAGGTGTCTCTTTTAAAGTATGTGGTTGGGTTGAGAGTGTAAGGAACTGTATGCTGCTGCTGCTAAGTCGCTTCTGTTGTGTCCGACTCTGTGTGACCCCATAGACGGCAGCCCACCAGGCTCCCCCGTCCCTGGGATTCTCCAGGCAAGAACACTGGAGTGGGTTGCCATTTCCTTCTCCAATGCATGAAAGTGAAAAGTGAAAGTGAAGTCGCTCAGTCGTGTCCAACTCCTAGCAACCCCATGGACTGCAGCCCACCAGGCTCCTCCATCCATGGGATTTTCCAGGCAAGAGTACTGGAATGGGGTGCCATTGCCTTCTCCGAAGGAACTGTATAGTTTCATTTAATAATTCCATCTGTTTAAAAGAAAAGAGCTTATGGCAACCATGGAATTTAGTGTTTTGTGATTTTTATATTTTGGTCTCTTAACAGTAGTGTTCTTCTTACTTAGTTAAGTGCTTCTCCTCACTATCAATTCCTGCCTCAGCCTAGTCCTTGTGACTCTGTGAGGCTGCCAATCCAGAGCTCTGCCTTACCCAGCCAAGTGGGAGAGCATGTCACATGGGCCTGGCAAGCCGTCACACCCTACCCCTCTAGCCAATTGATAATTCAAAGGATGAGCATATGACATGAGCCCATCCAGTGAGAATCCTCTTCTGAGGTTTATAGATACCATATATAGATAATAGAGTCAGAGACAGAAAAGCCTTGCTTTCCTCTGACTTGTTGCAGCTAGAAGAAAAGACAGGAGCTTTCTGTATCCCTGCCTCTTCCTCTTCCTCCTATATTAGTAGAAAAAAAGTAAGGCAACCCACAGAGATACAGTAGGAAGAAACAGAGAATTCGGAAAACACTGTTTGAACCCCTGGCCTTCATAACCAAGGCCAGCTACCCACTCCTGCCTTTCCAGTTTTGTCAATCAACAAAGCTCCCCCTTCTTTCTGCTTTAGCTTGTTTGTATTGGTTTTCTGCCACTTACAACTGAGATTTATCACATATAAACAATTGTATCTGAGGTTACTGTATAATATTCCATTGTATGTTCTCCCTGGGTCTTCTGCATTTTAACTACAGAACTAATTGCTTGAGATGCTTTAAACACAGAGCAACAGAGTTGATGATGATGATGATGATGATGATGTATGATGATGTGTATACATATGTATATGTATATACATATGTGTATACATATGATATGTGTATACATACACACACACAAACACATATATATCTCATTTGCTTTATTCATTCATATATTGATGGACATTTAGGTTGTAGAAGTTCTTTTTGCTTCAACACAAGTTTGGGAAACACCATTCTAGGCAGTGACTAGTCAATAAGTCAGTAAGGAGGTTGGTTTTCTTCATTTCTTATGTGTGCAGAGTAGACTACTCTAAAACTCCAGCCTGTGGATAAATGTCCCTGCTGCTACTGCTGCTGCTAAGTCGCTTCAGTCGTGTCCGACTCTGTGCGACCCCACAGACAGAAGCTCACCAGGCTCCCCCGTCCCTGGGATTCTCCAGGCAAGAATACTGGAGTGGGTTGCCATTTCCTTCTCCAATGCATGAAAGTGAAAAGTGAAAGTGAAGTCGCTCAGTCATGTCTGACTCTCAGCGACCCCATGGACTGGAGCCCACCAGGATCCTCTTGTCCATGGGATTTTCCAGGCAAATGTCCCTACTCAGCCTATCCTCAAATCTTATGTTAAACCTTTTGATAAAATATTAAAAATTACATTTATCTTATTTTTTAAATATTAAAGTCAAAGACAAAGAGGTAAAGCAATTAATATAAATTTTATAGAATTTATGTACATATATTTACTATAAGTTGCTTCTCTGATATAAATAACTGAAAGATGATTTTGGACATCAGTAATACTAATTTAATATAAATTAAAAATTACTGCTTTGATTTACTTCTGACTACTGCTAGATTTTATATACATGATGCCAAATGATTGGCTTGATTGAGTTTTGCATTAAATTGTGATAAATAAAAACAGATTGTTTTGAGTTCTTTTACAAAGCAAAAAAAGGGGGGGGCAATATTAAAAGGTCAAAACTAATGCTGCTTTTGTGACACCAGAGCAGAACAATGTGTCATAAGAGTAGTACATTGCCTATTATATCCTAGGCTTTCTAATATTACCACACTGACCTTCAGGATCAATTTTTAACCTTGGAAGAGAAGTTAGTATAAAATGGCCACCATCAGTGAACCCAGATTATCAGAGACCCTCTAGGTTTTGTCAACAGCATGTCTAATTCATCCCAAAAGACATCTCAAAGCAAAAAAACCATTGTACTGAGGTGTTCTCACAGCAGTTTTATCCTAACCTGAAACTGGGTCCCTGTCTTAAAGTAAGAACTATCTCAGAGTAAGGTTACCCAGAAAACCCAAGCAGAATTCACAAAATATACTTGACATCACCAGCGAAGTTTTCATTTCATTTCAGTTCTGTTTGACTCTGAGTTTGCCATTTTTTGAACTTTTCTGGTTTATGTTGCAGATCCAGCCATGGTCCTGTCTGCCTATCTAAGTTACCTCTTCCTTCTTGACCTTCCTGGCCTTCCAGCTTCCTCACCATCCCACTCCCTGTCCACCAGGCCTCCCTCTGCCATTTTCTTAGACTAGATTGTCACCTCACCCCCACTAAGCTTGGCAGGCCCAGCTCCTGGGAACCCACCTCCACAGCCTTGCCCCATTTTCTATGCTCAGATGTTTTTAGAAGGTTTGTTTGATGGAAAAAAAGAATAAGAAGATTAATGATTAGCAAATATATTGGCTTCCCTGGTGGCTCACATAAGGAAGAATCTGCCTGCAATGCAGGAAACCTGGGTTTGATCCCCTGGCTAGGAAGATCCCCATGGAGAAGGGAATGGCTACCCATTTCAGTATTCTTGCCTGGAGAATTCCGTGGACAGAGGAGGGAGCCCAATGGGTACATTCCACAGGATTGCAAAGAGTCAGACATGAATGAGTGACTAACACACACACAATATATATCCCAATATTTTAAGTTTCTCCCATGAGCCTGACAGTAAGAATTAAATTTAAAAACCTGTATTTCACACTTTTTGTTAAAAATATACTGAGCACCTACTGCATGCCAACTACTGTTCTAAGCCCTTTCCAGCCACTTTTTCATTTAATCTTCAGGATTCACATATCTTCCTGCACAAAAAGGTTATAAAGTCATTCCGATTTTAAAAGGCAAAGCCAGAGTTTGAATCCAGGCTGGCTGACTTCAGAGCTCCTGTATGGAACTGCTGTTCTGTCCTACCTTCTGATAATTACAGGAAACATATGATCTGCAAAGCACAATTTGTGATCTTATAAATTCAAGGACATAACAAATAACTTAGATCTTTTAGTTCTCATGTATAAAAATCCGTGAGAAATTAAAAGTAATTTGTCTCCTAAGTTTTCTTGTGGAAAAATAAATTTAATGAGGAAAATACAGGGTGGAGGGAAGGGAGAGACATGGATGTTGAGTATTCCTTAGACCAGATCCTCGGAAGTGTGCTGGGTACCTCTGTCTTCTTGTCAGAACCAAGCAGGCAACAGATAGGCAGTAAGGTTCTATCAGCTTGGCCAGGGATTCACTGTCCTCTTCTAATAAAATAATCATCTTAAAATTTATAGGCAAAAGTTATATAAAACAAGAAGTAGATTTCTTTGGCATGTTAAGTATATTTCTATAAATCTAAAACATTTATAAGTCTATCCTGTGGGAAACATAAAAATGCATTCAAACCTGTACGCAGTAACTCCACGTTGACTTTCAGTTTAAACTCACTCTTTTTGTACCTTTTGTTGAGATGGTTTAAAAAAATAAATGTATTTACCACCTCACACCAGTTGAAATGGCCATCATCAAAAAGTCTACAAACCGTAAATGCTGGAGAGGGTGTGGAGAAAAGGGAACACTCTTACATTGCTGGTGGGAATGTAAACTGATACAGCCACTATGGAAGATGGTATGGAGATTCCTTAAAAAGCTAGGAATAAAACCACCATATGACCCAGCAATCCAACTCCTAGGCATATACCCTGAGGAAACCAAAAGTGAAAAAGACACATGTACCTCAATATTCACTGCAGCACTATTTACAATAGCTAGAACATGGAAGCAACCTAGATGTCCATCGACAGATGAATGGATAAAGAAGCTGTGGTACATATTATAATGGAATACCACACAGCCATAAAAAGGGACACATTTGAGTCAGTTCTAATGAGGTGGATGAACCTAGAGCCTATTATAAGGGTAAAGTAAGCCAGAAAGAGAAATATAAACATTGTATACTGATCCATATATATGGAATATAGAAAGATGGTACTGATGAATTTATTTGCAGGGCAGCAATGGAGAAACAGACATAGACAACAGATCTATGGACATGGAGGGAGGAGAAGAGGGAGAAAGGGAGATGTATGGAGAGAGTAACATGGAAATTTGCAATACCATATGTAAAATAGATGGCCAATGTGAATTCACTGTGTGATTCAGGGAACACAAACAGGGGCTCTGTGACAATCTAGAAGAGTGGGATGGGAAGGGAGATGGGAGGGAAGCTCGGGAGGGAAGGGACACGGGTGTACCTATGGCTGATTCTTGTTGATGTTTGACGGAAAACCACAAAATTCTGTAAAGCGATTATCCTTCAATTAAAAAAATTTTTAAGAAAGTATATTCCCATTCAGGAAAAGACCTGACCTGCCTTTTACCGTAAATATTAAAAGGAATATATGACCTGGGAAAGCCCATTGTTTAAGAATGGTTTAAAATCCAGCCAAATAAAACTGTTTTTCATAAGCCTTGCATAGAACCAGCACTGCACATTTTATACTAATAGCTGTGATCAAAGAATAAACTGTTCCTTGGAGAATTAGCTTTGGAAGCAGAATGCTGAACATTGTGCTTTGGTGTGGGAATACACATTCTGTCGTTAGTCCATACACGTGGATGGTTAATCCTCATCTACCACTGATTTATTCATTGGAGCTGACTTTCCAGCCAGATAGCATCTATTCAGCATTATTGAGCTTTTCCTTCATCCTCTCTTTTCTCTTACTTTGCTTGCAGCTTGCATTTTAAGAAGCAACTGTTTGACACTAAATACTTATCACTCTCTGCCACACTCCAGGAAGAGCTGTGAGAGGGCCATGCCGCTCTGACCTGTGCTGTTCATCAGTCTAAGACATTATCTACTCTCTGAACAAAACCAGTTGCAGAGAGAAGTAAATGTTAATATGGGAGATTATACATTTTTTCTACCCCAGGCAGGCCTTCATAACAGGCTTTTTGACTAGGTAGGGAGCAAATGCTCAGAAGGTCAAATATACACAGATTCACTTATAATTATAACTCACTCAAAGCTGAAGGGAAATGACTTTATAACATAATATACTATTTTTGATGCAAACAATCAACAGCTGACTTTACTATAAAGGTGTGTAGTCCATTGCATTATGCTACTCATATTTATGCCATCACCCAGATGCACCAGTTCATGAACTTGATAAAATGGTATCACTCTTGAGAGTCCCTTGGACTGCAAGGAGATCCAACTGGTCCATTCTGAAGGAGATCAGCCCTGGGATTTCTTTGGAAGGAATGATGCTAAAGCTGAAACTCCAGTATTTTGGCCACCTCATGCGAAGAGTTGACTCATTGGAGAAGACTCTGATGCTGGGAGGGATTGAGGGCAGGAGGAGAAGGGGACGACAGAGGATGAGATGGCTGGATGGCATCACTGACTCGATGAATGTGAGTCTGAGTGACCTCTGAGAGCTGGTGATGGATAGGGAGGCCTGGCGTGCTGCAGTTCATGGGGTCGCAAAGAGTCGGACACGACTGAGCGACTGATCTGATCTGATCTGATGCTGTGCCACCCTCTCCACATCTATGAAATGTTATCCAAGAGCATTATTCACAAAAACTCAAATGTAGAATTGGACTTCGATTCAATCTAATAAATCTTACATGGCACAGATAAATCCATGGTGCTTTTAACAAGCAGTTGTTATTGATTTTATTGACTATCAATCATCTGGCCAAGACTTAGCAAGCAAATATGATAAATAGCTTTTAGCACATAGTCAATGCAGTATGAAGAAGCTGCATGTTTACATTCAGCTCCTATTATCTGGCCACCTTGCGCCATTATGGAAGCAAATCTGCCATTGATGGAACTAAAATACTATTCAGAATTTAACAAAATTTTCTCTACATTATACTTTGAGGAACAAAAAATATAGAATATATATACTTGTATGAATACTAAATTTCCAAGCTAGCTTTAACAAACATGATAAGCAAGTGTACAGAGCATAACTACCATCTCCTTACCATTCAAACATGGTACCTCTCCACCTGAACAAAGAATGGTTGCTCTGGTCACTGCATATAGAAAATTTGTAGAAAGGTTTGACTTGATATAAGGCCCTGTTATGTAATAAAAACATACTAATAAATATTGGTATTAGTTGGTGGCAAATCACATAAATATTTTATAGTAAGTTTAAAAATTATCAAGCCAAAGATAAAATTAATGCTTCCTGCATGGAGAATATCCTTGATTCTTGTTTTCCAAAGAGGTTGCATCATCTTACATTCCTACCAGCAATGAATGAGGGTTCCAGTTTCTCCATATCCTCAACATGTGTTAATATCTGGCTTTTTGACTAGAACCATCCAAGCTGATGTTAAAAGGGTATCTCATTGTGGTTTTGCAGTTCCCTAATGACTAGTGATGTTGAACATCTTTCCATGTGTTTATTGGCTAGCTTCATATCATTTTTAGAGACTTTGCCCATTTTTACATTGGATAACTTCTCTTTTATTGTTGAGTTGTAAGAGTTCTTTATATTCTGATATTTACTCACTGTTTGAATGAGAAGAATAGAAACATGAGACTCTCATCCTTCGGAGACACAGGAAATAAAAAGCCAACACGGAGATGAGAGGAAGAAAAAACTAGTCAAGACTGACCTTCCAGAACTCCTACTGCTCCCTCACCCAGTAACCTCTATCAGCCAAGTCTGAAGCAGAGCTCAGATAAGCTCTACCAGGATTGGCTCATGACAAACAGGAAACGTGGAAAAATCCAAAAGCAGGAGGAGGAAATATTTTCATTATCAAAGTCCCTGAATATGGTGGCTGTGCCTCTTCTTTGCCTCAGGTTCCACTGTTCCTGGCTTTGGTACTGGAGTTCAGTATTATTAAGTTTCAGTGGTGCTGTGGTTCTGTTACTTGCAGGTTACCATTGTGGCCTGGTATCAAAAAAGGGATCAAAAAAGTCACTTAGGGTGTCAAAGTGGTGGGCCCTTCCTCTGTATTTGGGAATTATAAATTGGTAGAATTGGGATACTGGGTATTTGAGATTATTTGCCTAACCCCCTCAAAAGTCAGAAAAATAAGTCCCCAAACACTTCAGTAAATTACCAGAATCACACAGTTTGTTACCAAAAAAAATTCTTGATTTCTTAGAACTATAGTAATTATTCTGACCATCCAAGGACTTATTTTCAGTTACTTCTATGTGTGCTGTGTGTGGAAACACCTTTTCTCTCTTTGGGGGCTTCCCTGACGGCTCAGACAGTAGAGAATCTGCCTGAAATTCAGGAGACCCAGGTTCAATCCCTGGGTCTACCCACTCCAGTATTCTTACCTGGGAAATCCCATGGACAGAGAAGCCTGGTGGGCTACAGTCCATGGGGCCACAAAGAGTCAGACACTACTGTGCAACTAACACCTCTTTTTTAGAGGCTCTCTCACGCCCTCAGACAAGTATAATCACAGTTTTTTCCACATTCCATGACTGTAACTGTCAAAGTTTACCTGAACCTTGTTGTTCTCTCTTTAAATCGAATTGAAGTCTCTCAGTTGTGTCCGACTTTTTGTGACCCCATGGACTGTATAGCCTGCCAGGTTCTTCCCTCCATGGGATTTTCCAGGCAAGAATACTGGAGTGGCTTGCCATTTCCTTCTCCAGGGATCTTCTCAACTCAGGGATCGAACCCGGGTCTCCCACACTTCAGGCAGAGATTCTACCACCTGAGCCGCCTGGGAATCTTCGTTCTCTCTTTAAGGGGAAATTATATGTCCGTTGTTGTTGTTGTTGTTCATTCAGTCCTGTCCTACTCTTTGTGACCCATGGACTGCAACACACCAGGCTCCCCTGTCCTTCACTGTCTCCCTGAGTTTGCTCAAACTCATGTCCATTGAGTCAGTGATGCCATCCAATCATCTCATCCTCTGTTGCCTCCTTCTCCTCTTGCCCTCAATCTTTCCACCATCAGGGTCTTTTCCAGTGAGTCAGCTCTTTGCATCAGGTGGCCAAAGTATTAGAGATTCAGCTTCAGCATCAGCATCAGTCTTTCTATACTATTGAATAATGTTCCTCCATTATAAATAAGGTAGTCCTTTTTTTTTTCTTTTTTTTTTTTTATTGAAAGATAATTGCTTTACAGAATTTTGTTGTTTTCTGTCAAACCTCAACATGAACCAGCCATAGGTATACATATTTCTCCCCCCTTTTGAACCTCCCTCCCATCTCCCACCCCTCCCACTCCTCTAGATTGATACAGAGCCCCTGTTTGAGTTTCCTGAGCCATACAGCAAATTCCCGTTGGCTATCTATTTTACATATGGTAAGTTTCCATGTTACTCTTTCCATACATCTCACCCTCTCGGAGAAGGCAATGGCACCCCACTCCAGTACTCTTGCCTGGAAAAGCCCAGGGACGGAGGAGCCTGGTGGGCTGTAGTCCATGGGCTCGCTACAAGTCGGACACGACTGACTTCACTTTGACTTTTCACTTTCATGCATTGGAGAAGGAAATGGCAACCCACTCCAGTGTTCTTGCCTGGAGAATCCCAGGGACGGGGGAGCCTGGTGGGCTGCCGTCTATGGGGTCACACAGAGTCGGACACGACTGAAGTGACTTAGCAGCAGCAGCACCACCACCACCACCCTCTCCTCCCCTCTCCCCATGTCCATAAGTCTATTCTCTATGTCTGTTTCTCCATTGCTGCCCTGCAAATAAATTCTTCTCGACCATTTTTCTAGATTCCCTATGTATGTGTTAAAATACTATATTTATCTTTCTCTTTCTGACTCACTTCATTCTGTATAATAGGTTCTCAGTTCATCCACCTCATCAGAACTGACTCAAATGTGTTCCTTTTTATGGCTGGGTAATATTCTATTGTGTATATGTACCACAGCTTCTTTATCCATTCATCTGTCAATAGACATCTAGGTTGCTTCATGTTCTAGCTATTGTAATTAGTGCTGCAATGAACAATGGGATATATGTCTTTTTCACTTTTGGTTTCCTCAGGGTATATGCCTAGGAGTCAGATTGCTGGGTCATATGGTGGGTTTATTCCTAGTTTTTTAAGGAATCTCCATACTGTCTTCCATAGTAGCTGTATCAATTACATTCATTCCCACTAACAATGCAAGAGCATTCCCTTTTCTCCACATCCTCTCCAGCATTTATTGTAAGGTTTTTGATGAGGGTCATTCTGACCAGTGTGAGGTGGTATCTCATTGTAGTTTTTGATTTGCATTTCTCTAGTAATGAGCGATGTTGAGCATCTTTTCACGTGTTTGTTAGGCATCTGTATGTCTTTTCTGGAGAAATGTCTGTTTAGGTCTTTTCCCCACTTTTTGATTGGGTTGTTTGTTTTTTTCTGGAATTGAGTTGTATGAGCTGCTTGTATATTTTGGAAATTAATCCTTTGTCAGTTGTTTCATTTGCTATTATTTTCTCCCATTCTGAGGGTTGTCTTTTCACTTTGTTTATAGTTTCTTTGCTGTGCAAAAGCTTATAAGTTTAATCATGTCCCACTTGTTTACTTTTGTTTTTATTTGCATTACTCTAGGAGGTGGGTCACAGAGGATCTTACTTCAATTTATGTTATTGAGTATTCTGCCTATGTTATCCTCTAAGAGTTTTATAGGTTCTGGTCTTACATTTAGGTCTTTAATCCATTTTGAGTTTTATCTTTGTGTATGGTATTAGGAAGTGTTCTAATTTCATTCTTTTACATGTAGCTGTCCAGTTCTACCTTTTATTGAAGAGACTGTCTTTGCCCCATTGTATATTCTTGCCTCCTTTTCAAAAGTAAGGTACTCATAGGTGCATGGATTTATTTCTGGGCTTTCTATCTTGTTCCACTGGTCTGTATTTCTATTTTTTTGCCAGTACCATACTGTCTTGATTACTGTAGCTTTGTAGTATAATCTGAAGTCAGGAAGATTGATTCCTCCAAGTCCATTCTTCTTTCTCAAGACTGCTTTGGCTATTCGGGGTCTTTTGTGTTTCGATATGAATTGTGAAATTTTTTGTTCTAGTTCTGTGAAAAATGCCATTGGTACTTTGATAGGGATTACATTGAATCTGTAGATTGCATTTGGTAGTGTAGTCATTTTCACAATATTGATTCTTCCTGCCCAGAAACATGGAATATCTCTCCATCTGTTTATGTTGTCTTTTATTTCTTTCATCAGTGTCTTATAATTTTCTGTGTACACTTCTTTTGTCTCCTTAGGTAAGTTTATTCCTAGATATTTAATTTTTTTGTCGTTGCAATGAGAAAAGGCAGAGGAACCAGAGATCAAATTGCCAACATCTGCTGGATCATCGAAAAAGCAAGAGAGTTCCAGAAAAACATCTATTTCTGCTTTATTGACTATGCCAAAGCCTTTGACTGTGTAGATCACAATAAACTGTGGAAAATTCTGAGAGAGATGGGAATACCAGACCACCTGATCTGCCTCTTGAGAAATCTGTATGCAGGTCAGGAAGCAACAGTTAGAACTGGACATGGAACAACAGACTGGTTCCAAATAGGAAAAGGAGTACGTCAAGGCTGTATATTGTCACCATGTTTATTTAACTTATATGCAGAGTACATCATGAGAAATGCTGGACTGGAAGAAACACAAGCTGGAATCAAGATTGCCGGGAGAAATATCAATAACCTCAGATATGCAGATGATACCACCCTTATGGCAGAAAGTGAAGAGGAACTAAAAAGCCTCTTGATGAAAGTGAAAGTGGAGAGTGAAAAGGTTGGCTTAAAGCTCAACATTCAGAAAACGAAGATCATGGCATCTGGTCCCATCACTACATGGGAAATAGATGGAGAAACAGTGTCAGACTTTATTTTTCTGGGCTCCAAAATCACTACAGATGATGACTGCAGCCGTGAAATTAAAAGACGCTTACTCCTTGGAAGGAAAGTTATGACCAACCTAGATAGCATATTCAAAAGCAGAGACATTACTTTGTCAACAAAGGTCTGCCTAGTCAAGGCTATGGTCTTTCCTGTGGTCATGTATGGATGTGAGAGCTGGACTGTGAAGAAGGCTGAGCGCCGAAGAATTGATGCTTTTGAACTGTGGTGTTGGAGAAGACTCTTGAGAGTCCCTTGGACTGCAAGGAGATCCAACCAGTCCATTGTGAAGGAGATCAGCCCTGGGATTTCTTTGGAAGGAATGATGCTAAAGCTGAAATTCCAGTATTTTGGCCACCTCATGTGAAGAGTTGACTCATTGGAGAGGACTCTGATGCTTGGGAGGGATTGAGGGCAGGAGGAGAAGGGGACGACAGAGGATGAGATGGCTGGATGGCATCACTGACTCCATGAGTGTGAGTCTGAGTGACCTCCGAGAGCTGGTGATGGATAGGGAGGCCTGGCGTGCTGCAGTTCATGGGGTCGCAAAGAGTGGGACACGACTGAGCGACTGATCTGATCTGATCTCTGAATGGCTAATGGGATGGATTCCTTAATTTCTCTTTCTGATTTTTCATTGTTAGTATATAGAAATGTAAGTGATTTCTGTGTATTTATTTTGTATCCTGTAACTTTGCTAAATTCACTGATTAGTTCTGGTAATTTTCTGATACTATCTTTAGGATTTTCTACGTACAGTATCATGTCATCTGCAAACGGTAAGAGCTTTACTTCTTTTCCAATCTGGATTCCTTTTGTTTCTTTTTCTTCTCTGATTGCCGTAGTTAGGACTTCCCGAACTGTGTTGATAATAGTGGTGAAAGTGGACACCCTTGTCTTGTTCTTGATCTTAGAGGGAATACTTTCAGTTTTTCACCATTGAAAAAGTTTGCTGTAGGCTTATCATATATGGCCTTTACTATGTTGAGATAGGTTCCTTCTATGCCCATTTTTTGAAGAGTTTTAATCATAAATGGGTGCTGAATTTTGTCGAAGGCTTTTTCTGCATCTATTGAGATGATCATATGGTTTTTATCTTTCAATTTGTTAATATGGTATATCACATTGATTGATTTATGTGTATTGAAGAATCCTTGCATTCGTGGAATAAACCTAACTTGATCATGGTGTATGAGCTTTTTGATGTGTTTCTGAATTCTGTTTGCTAAAATTCTGTTGAGGATTCTTGCATCTATGTTCATCAGTGAGATTGGCCCATAGTTTTATTTTTTTGTGTTGTTTTTGTCTGGTTTTGGTATCAGGGTGATGGTGGCCTTGTAGAATGAGTTTGAAAGTGCTCCTTCCTCTACAATTTTTTGAAAGAGTTTTAGAAGGATAGGCATTAGGTCTTCTCTAAATGTTTGATAAAATTCTCCTGTGAAGCCAATCGGTCCTGTTTTGGGGGAGATTTGGGGGATTTTGTTTTGGGGGAGATTTTTGATCACAGCTTCAATTTCAGTGCTTGTGACTGGGTTGTTCATAATTTCTTTTTCTTACTGGTTCAGTCTTGGAAGATTGAACTTTTTAAACAATCTGTCCATTTCTTCCAGGTTATCCATTTTATTGCCATATGTTTGCAATAGTCTCTTATAATCCTTTGTATTTCTGCATTGTCTGTTGTAACCTCTCCTTTTTCATTTCTAATTTTGTGGATTTGATTCTGTCTTTTTTTCTTGATGAGTCTGGCTAAAGGTTTGTCATTTTGTTCATCTTCTCAAAGAACCAGATTTTAGTTTTATTAATCTTTACTATTGTTGCTTTCATTTCTTTTTTATTTATTTCTGCTTGGATCTTTATGATTTCTTTCCTTCTACTAATTTTGGGGATTTTTTTGTTCTTCTTTTTCCAGTTGTTTTAAGTGTAAAGTTAGGTTGGCTACTGGATGTTTTTCTTGTTTCTTGAGATGGGATTGTATTGCTGTAAACTTCCCTCTTAGAACCGCTTTTGCTGCATCCCATAGGTTTTGAGTTGTTGTGTTTTCATTGTTGTTTGTTTCTAGAAATTTTTTGATTTCCCTTTTGATTTCTTCAATAACCTGTTGGACACATAGAAACGTGTTATTTAATCTCCATGTATTTGTGTTTCTTACAGTTTTTCTTCTTGTAATTAATATCTAGTCTCATAGCCTTCTGATCAGAGAAGATGCTTGATACGGTTTCAATTTTCTTAAATTTACTGAGGTTTGATTTGTGACCCAAGATATGGTCTATCCTGGAGAATGTTCCATGTGCTTGGGAAGAAAGTGTATTCTGTATTTGGATGGAATTTCCTGAAGATATCAATGAGATCCATCTCATCTAATGTACCATTTAAGACTTGTGTTTCCTTATTTTCTGTTTTGATGACCTGTCCATTGGTATGAGTCGGGTGTTAAAGTCTCCTACTATTATTGTGTTACTGTCAGTTTCTCCTTTTATGCCTGTTAGTGTCTGTCTTATGTATTGAAGTGCTTCTATGTTGGGTGCATAGATATTTACAATTGTTATGTCTTCCTCTTGGATTGATCCCTCGATCATTATGTAGTATCCTTCCTTATCTCTTGTAATCTTTATTTTAAGGTATATTTTGTCTGATATGAGGATTGCTACTTCAGCTTTCTTTTGCATGGAATATATTTTTCCATCCTCTCACTTTCAGTCTATATGTGTCTTTAGGTCAGAAGTGGGTTTCTTGTAGACAGCATATATGTGGATCTTGGTTTTATATCCATTCAGCCAACCTGTGTCTTTTGGTTGGAGCATTTAATCCATTTACATTTAAAGTAATTGTTGATATATATGTTCCTATTGCCATTTTCTTAATTGTTTGGGGTTGATTTTGTAGATCTTTTTTCTTCTCTTGTATTTCTTGACTATATAAGTCCCTTTAACATTTGTTGTAAAGCTGGTTTGATGCTATTGAATTCTCTTAACTTTTGCTTGTCTAGAAAGCTTTTTATTTCTTCATCAATTTTGAATGAGATCCTTGCTGGGTATAGTAATCTTGGTTGTAGATTTTTCCCTTTCAGTAATTTAAATATATCCTGCTATTTCCTTCTGGCCTGCAAAGTTTCTGCTGAAAGATCAGCTGTTAAGTATATGGGGTTTCCCTTATATGTTACTTGTTGCTTCTCCCTTGCTGCTTTTAATGTTCTTTTTGTGTTTAGTCTTTGTTAGTTTGATTAGCATGTGTCTTGGTGTGTTTCTCCTTGAGTTTATCCTGTATGGGACTCCTTGTGCCTCTTGGACTTGATTAACTATTTCCTTTTCCATGTTGGGGAAATTTTCAACTATAATCTCTTTAAAAATTTTCTCATATGTTTTCTTTTTCTCTTCATCTGGGACCCCTATAATTCAAATGTTGATGCATTTGATATTGTCCAAGAGGTCTCTGAGACTAGCCTCAGTTCTTTTTGTTCTTTTTACTTTATCTGCTCTTCAAAAGTTATTTCCACCATTTTATCTTCCAGCTCACTGATTCATTCTTCTGCTTCAGATATTCTGCTATTGATTCCTTCTAGAGTATTTTTAATTTCAGTAATTGTTTTGCCTGTGTCTGTATGTTTATTCTTTAATTCTTGTAGGTCTTTGTTAATTGATTCTTGCATTTTCTGCATTTTGTCTTCAAGGTTTTTGATCATCTTTACTATCATTATTATGAATTCTTTTTCAGGTAGTTTGCCTATTTCCTCTTCATTTATTTGGACTTATGTTCCTTCATTTGTGTAGTATTTCTCTGACTTCTCATTATTTTTTTTTTAATTTATTGTGTTTGAGGTCTCTTTTCCCATGCTTAAAGGTTGAATTCTTTCTTCCTTTGGGTTTCTGTCCTCCTAAGGTTTGTCCAGTGGTTTGTGTAAGCTTTGTATAGGGTGAGATTTGTGCTGAGTTTTTGTTTGTTTGTTTGTTTGTTTTTCCTCTGATGGGCAAGGCTGAGTGAGTTGGTAATCCTGACTGCTGATGATTGGGTTTGTATTTTTTGTTTTTTTTTGTTGTTTAGGTGGATCTTCCCTGGTAGCTCAGACAGTAAAGCATCTGCCTACAATTCGGGAGACCCAGGTCCAATCCCTGGGTCAGGAAGATCCCCTGGAGAAGAAAATGGCACCCCACTCCAGTACTCTTGCCTGGGAAAATCCCATGGACCAAGGAACCTAGTAGGCTACAGTCCATGGGGTCACAAAGAGTTGGACACGACTGAGCGACTTCAGTTCACTTCACTTCACTTTAGATGAGGAGTCCACAGGGTGCTACTGGTGGTTGGGTGATGTCATGGTCAGCCGACCTGGTTGGCTGGGTCTTGTATTCAAATGGTTTCCTTTGTGTGAGTTTTCACTATTTGATACTCCCATAGGGTCAGAAAGAGTTGGACACGACTGAGCGACTTCACAACGACGAAGATTGGTTCTCTTAAAGTCAGTCAGTGCTCCCACTCCAAAGGCTCAGGGCTTGATCTCTGGTCAGGAACGAAGATTCCACAAGTGGTTTGTTATGGCATTGAGATTAAAACAAATATCCAAAAACCAGAAACCAAAGATGAACCCAAGACAAATGGCAGTTACAAAGTCAGGCAAATAATAATTAAAATAATGGAATATACACATATACATCCATAAGGAAAATCAAAACAGTCCAACAAAAATAAAGTAAAATAGATTGACCTGGTGAACAAAGGAAACCAAAAATTATATCTACCAGAACAGAACTAACTAAAGCACAGACTGGAAAACAAAACTAAAGCAAGGTGCCAATTAAGGAATAAAGCAATGAAAATGAAACTAACAAAATATTGAGAGGAAAGGAAAGAAATAAAAGAAAGATAGAATAGATATGCAGAGTTAAATAGAGGTAGATGAATAGAATTTATATACATTAAAGATTAACTGGAAGGGGAAAAGAACAGTAGGAAAGGCAAACAAGGAATAAGTGTAGAAAAAATATAATAGGCTAAAAAAATTAAAATTATGAAAAATAGGAAAGAAAACAAAAAAAGAAAGAAAAAAAGGAAAAAAAGAAAAGGAAAACTCCACAGAACTGCAAAAGCCCAACAAGAGGCAGAGGTTTATAATAACAATAAAAAGTGTGACTGAATATACACATATACATATACATCCTTAAGCAAAATCAAAACAGTCAGTCCAACAAAAATAAAGTACAACAAATTGACCTGGCAAACAAAGGAAACCAAAATTTATATCTACCAGAACAAAACTAACTAAAGCACAAACTGGAAAACAAAACTAAAGCAAGGTGCCAGTTGAGAAATAAAGCAATGAAAATAAAACAAACAAATATGTTGAGAGGAAAGTAAAGAAAGAAAGAATAGATATGCAAAGTTAAATAGAGGTATATAGGAGATTTATATACATTAAAGATTAACTGAAAGGGGAAAAGAACAGTAGGAAAAACAAACAAGGGAATAAATGTAGAAAAAATAATAATAATAAATTAAAATTTAAAAGAAAAAGAAAACTCCACAGAACTGCAAAAGCTCAATGTAGAGGCAGAGGTTTATAACAACTATAAAGAACGTGACTGAGGGAGAAAAAAAAAGCTCAAAGGCTTAATTAGATTTCATAGTGCCAATAAAATCAACAACTACAACAGAGGGGGAAATAAAGAAAAAGAATCCAAAAGAATCTACAGAACAAGTCAAAACATAAGAATAATAAATGTTTTTCTTGAGTCACTGCTGTCAGAGTCCTTTCCTTCACTGGGAGTCACAGTCCACCTCACTTCCAGGATGTCCTTGAACACTGTGCTGATCTCTGGACCTGCTCTGGGGATAGCTCAGGTTCTGATCTGGTCCTACTCCTGTGTGTTCTTGCCTCCAGTGTTCAGAGCTATCAGAACTAGTGTGTTTTTTCTTGTAGGAGCTCTCAATGACCTCTTATATATTTTGTAGACACAGAGTCTTCCTAGTTGATCATGTGGGTGTAATCTGCAGCTTGTACAGCTGGAGATGTACTCCACGTCCACTTACTTCTCCGCCATCTTGTGCTCCCTCCACCAGGTAGTCCTTTTTTTTTTAACATTGGCCTTCAGTAGACAGTGCCTTTGCTCAAAGGATGGATCTAATGATAGGAATTCAGCATAAAGGCTGGAAAAGGAAGAATCTGTAGAAACAGGCTCTCCTTTGTCCCTCAAAGGGAGAACTGCTGCATTGCAGCATGGCTGTTCCCTGATTGGTTCCTCCTCTGGCCAAAAGCACAAAAGAAGTTTATGAGATGCAGTAAAAGAGTCTCCTGTTGCTCCTCTCCCGCTTCTGGTGCACTGCTTGCCATCTTGTTGGCACCTTACTGACCACCAGCCCTCTCTACTCCTCCACTCCCCTCCTGCTGTGGTCTCCTGTGAATCTGCTGGTTTCTTGCCTACCTGTCTGCAGGCCCAGCTTTGGTTGCAATGACTGTGCCTTCCTTCCTGGTTCTCTCCATGCCTTGCTCTGACCAATGTGTGTCAAGTCTGCTCATCCAGCACTTTGACCAGTAACTTCAGGGAATTTCTCTACCAACCCATCTGGTAGACCCTCTGCCTCCAATCTGACTGACTTTCCCAGTCCTGGCTTCCGTCCCAGTAAAGGTCCCAGTGCTGACAGCTCCTCACCTCATACCTCATGGATAGCAGCTTCAGGGCTGGCAGTGATCCCAGCAATAGATTACTGTGATGTACTTGGCCGATCACCTGTAATGTTAAAATAAGACTATGACATATACATCTGGGCTGTATAAAAATGAACTCACATAACACTTTTCTTTTGAAACATGCCATAAAATGATTTAACTAAGTATAAACACAGAATTCATTGACTTACAGCCACCACTGAAATGAAATATGGCAGATATTTAGTAGAACCTGGAAGCTCTGCTTACATTGAAGGCAGGAATTAAAGCATAATTTATAAATTTCATCTGCAAAACTGGGAAGGAATGAATTAGTAGGTAGAAGATTATTACCCAATTTGGAGGCTAGCCAAGGACAGGTCAATTCCTCTCCTCTGAGTAAAGACAAATAGTTCAATTATATTATAGTTTCACTCTCTTAGGTCTTCCTTTTACTTTTATAAAAACAAAGTCATCAACTTACCATTTACATCATTTAATTTGAGTGTTATGATGGTTTGGGGTTATGGTTGATTATTAAGTTTTTTAAAACTGTATGTACAAGAGGTTATTATTGTGAAATATAGCCATTAAAAATTAACCCAGTATTTTTAGAGAAATCCAATCTGAAGCAATTGGTATAAAATTTATATAAATATTAGAATTGAAAATTAATTTCATTTCATATTTGTTCATATCACAGGATTTTTCTTCAGAAATTAAACGATATTTATCAGTGGTCTACTACATCCCCTATGTCCCTACATGTTAAGGAATTTAAATGGTCTGTTTTCATAGTGCCATCCTCACTTAACTTCCTCAAGGCCCAGTGTGGGCTGAGTAAGGACCTTACTGTTGTTGAATCAAGTTTAGGGCACTGATGTTATAGCGTGAGATCACTGGCTGATCTCACCTAGTCAGCACCTAGCTCCAGGTTTATTCGGCTACTCAACTTGTAAAATTCATACAGTGAGGGCTATTTCCAATTTGATCATATAAACAAAGCACTTTTATACATCAGAAAGAAGACTGCATAATGGTTACACACAGAAATTGGTATGTGACCATTTTAACTCCAAAGCACCTCTGAGAAGAACTGGTTCTGGGTGATGTATTAAAACCAACATCATAGAACAGTTGTTGCTAGATCAGGATTTGCTGTTTGAACTGTGCTGTGAGATGTGATATCATATCAGTGTCTTTTCCACAAGGAACTGTTTCTTTAACAATGATCATCATTAAAGTTGGCTTAGGGGGGTTTCATGCATGTTGAAGTTGAGACTTGGGGCCAGGACTAAAGTCTGACAGCTCATGATCATTTTACTTCAAACCTTAAAACACCCTATTGAGGCCACCATATCACGTACAGGAAACATGAGACTCCTTCCTTCATGCTCCTAAAAGCAGTTGATCTTATGTGCCATTGTGATATTGCTGCATCAGTGCTTCATTGGCTGAGAACAAATGATGACAAGCATTTCAATACTATATATAAGCTAGAAGAATCTGAGAGGCACAGTGGGAATCCAGGTAACAGACAATAAAATAGTCAGGAGGAACAGAAAACAGAATGAGCTTGAGAGAATGTAAAAACTGGTCTCTAGTTAAGCCCTTGTGTGTGTGTGTGTGTGTGTGTGTGTGTGTGTCTGCGCGCTTAGTTGCTCAGTTGTGTCCAGCTCTTTGCAACATCATGGACTGTTGCGCACCAGGTTCCTCTGTCCATGGGATTCTCCAGGCAAGAATACTGGAGTGGGTTGCCATTCCCTTCTCCAGGAGATCTTCCCAACTCAGGTATTGAACCTGGGTCTACATATATTCCAGGAGGATTCTTTACCATCTGAGACACCAGGGAGTCCCTAAGCCCTTATATAGCAAGCGCTATAATGAGAGTTGGAGCCAAAGGACTAGAGCCCAGCTGGAGAGGCCTTTTCATGAAAAAGCTATGGTGGAACTGCCTGCATTGTACTGGTCCAGAAGAGCTGGTATAGAGTCAGAAGAGCTGAGTTTTTTTCCTGGGTCTGCCATTATTCAGGCAACACAATGGAGGGCTTAAGAACTTGGACCTTGAGGCAGACTCAGATCAGATCAGATCAGATCAGTCGCTCAATCGTGTCCAACTCTTTGCGACCCCATGAATCGCAGCACGCCAGGCCTCCCTGTCCATCACCAACA
The DNA here is from genome assembly GCA_935064755.1 of Tragelaphus eurycerus. Classification (NCBI taxonomy): domain Eukaryota; kingdom Metazoa; phylum Chordata; class Mammalia; order Artiodactyla; family Bovidae; genus Tragelaphus; species Tragelaphus eurycerus. The sequence continues at coordinate 12,818,119 of CAKXYN010000069.1, forward strand.
CCCGGAGTTCACTGAGACTCACATCCATCGAATCACTGATGCCATCCAGCCATCTCATCCTCTGTTGTCCCCTTCTCCTCCTGCCCCCAATCCCTCCCAGCATCAGAGTCTTCTCCAATGAGTCAACTCTTTGCATGAGGTGGCCAAAGTACTGGAGTTTCAGCTTTAGCATCATTCCTTCCAAAGAAATCCCAGGGCTGATCTCCTTCAGAATGGACTGGTTGGATCTCCTTGCAGTCCAAGGGACTCTCAAGAGTCTTCTCCAACACCACAGTTCAAAAGCATCAATTCTTTGGCGCTCAGCCTTCTTCACAGTCCAGCTCTCACATCCATACATGACCACAGGAAAAACCATAGCCTTGACTAGACGAACATTTGTTGGCAAAGTAATGTCTCTGCTTTTGAATATGCTATCTAGGTTGGTCATAACTTTCCTTCCAAGGAGTAAGCATCTTTTAATTTCACGGCTGCAGTCACCATCTGCAGTGATTTTGGAGCCCAGAAAAATAAAGTCTGACACTGTTTTCCACTGTTTCCCCATCTATTTCCCATGAAGTGACGGGACCGGATGCCATGATCTTCGTTTTCTGAAGATCTTTTCAGAAAAGATCTTCACTTTTCACTCTCCTCTTTCACTTTCATCAAAAGGCCCTTTAGTTCCTCTTCACTTTCTGCCATAAGGGTGGTGTCATCTGCATATCTGAGGTTATTGTTATTTCTCCCGGCAATCTTGATTCCAGCTTGTGCTACTTCCAGTCCAGCATTTCTCATGATGTACTCTGCATAGAAGTTAAATAAACAGGGTGACAATATACAGCCTTGACGTACTCCTTTTCCTATTTGGAACCAGTCTGTTGTTCCATGTCCAGTTCTAACTGTTGCTTCCTGACCTGCATACAAATTTCTCAAGAGGCAGATCAGGTGGTCTGGTATTCCCATCTCTTTCAGAATTTTCCACAGTTGATTGTGATCCACACAGTCAAAGGCTTTGTCATAGTCAATAAAGCAGAAATAGATGTTTTTCTGGAGCTCTCTTGCTTTTTCCATGATCCAGTGGATGTTGGCAATTTGATCTCTGGTTCCTCTGCCTTTTCTAAAACCTACCTGAGTTTAAACCCTAGATTTTCTACCATTTAACTGTGTGAACTTGGTGAAGTTACTTGGCTTCTCTGTGCCTTGATTTTCTCATCTGTAAAATGCAGATAATAATCACATTGATCTCCAAGGACAGTTGTGAAGATGAAAGGAATGATAGATAAAAAGCCCTTGGAATAGAACCTGACCAGAATAAGTGCATGATTAGTGTGAGCTATTGTTTCCTATTAAATGGGACTGGAAATAAGTCATTTATACATATGACTTATTTTTAGGAATTGGCTCACACAGTTAGAGGCTAACAAGTCCTGGGATCTGCCATCTGCAAGCTGGAGACATGGCCAAGCTGGTGGTGTATTTCACCCTGAGTCTGAAAGCCTTAGGACCAGGAGAGTTGATGGTGTAAGCCCCAACCTGAGGGCAGGGGAAGAACAATGTTCCAGCTGGGGCAGTCACTCATAGGGAGTAAACCCTCCCTTCTTCCACCTTGTTGTTCCGTTCAGGTCTGCAGTGGACTGGATGATGCCTGCTCACACTGGGAAGGGCAATCAGCTTTCTCAGTCCACCGATCCAAATGCTAATCTCATCCTAAAAATCCTCACCCAGAAATAATGTGGAGCCAAGTATCTGTGATCCAGGCACACTGACACACAAAATTCACCAACACATTGGGTTAGTCAGGAGCGGGCAATGAGAAATTCAGATAGATGAGACCCCACCCCCAAAAATGCTTGAGAGCAAGGGCAGCTGGGCCATCGCACTGCTGTCTGTTCCCCAGTGGCTGCTCCAAGGCTTCCTGACTCCCACTCATCTCTGGGTGTTAATGAAGAATTTGGGCCATGACTTCAACGAGGACAGCAAAATTGGAAAAAAAAAGATTGACAGGCAAAAAGCTGCTAAGGAGTGCTTCCAAAATGCAGCCCCAAGTGGGCATGTGTTCCTGAAAACTTCGTGTAAGCAAAATCATATTTTAAATGTACAAGAGACATTTCCTACAAAGCAATCTTTGGTATATATTTTTCAAATGTAAATGTTTCATAGATTCCAGGACACCAACGTTAATAACAGGCTTCAATTTTTTTCTAGAAAAAAAGTGATAAACAAGAAAGAGAATTTTAAAGAGAATTATAAGGTACACTCAATTTCAGAAATAACATGGAGTAAGAGTGGGGGAGAGGGTCCACTGGGAATTGAGAAAAGTGGCAGCCAAGTATATTAGAAAAAGCAAGATACACAGAGATAGAAGCCCCTGTTCTGACCTTGTGTCCACCTCTTGGGCAACCCACTTGGCTTCTCTGGACATCCAGCTTCCTATGTATAGAATAAGGATGTAAGATGAGGTGAGAGCTAGAGTCACCGTCAGTGTCAAGTTTAATTGGGATCTAGATTTATTGATGTCTCTCTCTCAGTTTGTGACAAGAGTTTCTTGGATAAAACTGTCTGCTACCTGCTGCTTGTGCCTTTGTGAAGATACACTTTAATTTTCCTACTGTTTCAAGTTTCTCAGTTGGAGCTTCAATATCTGGGGATCAAAAGAAGATGGACCAGATAGCTGCAGCATCTTCCATTCCCCTCCTATTACCCTGGCCTTGGAAGTGCCCCAGGGGCTCCAGTGCCCTGTGAGAGGGAGGCTGGCACTGTATGGAGGAATGGGCAGAGGCTTCCAGGTGGAGAGAGGGGAGTACATGCCACCCAGTTTAGACCTCTGCCCCCCTATGCCAGGTAGAACAGCCCACTGGTGGGTCTGTAATGACCTTTGTCTGCAGATGACACTCATTGTTGCCTCCTTGCAGAGAAAGAAAAGGACAGGGTGGAGAGGAGTGGTTTAAAAGGAATAAAAAAGATGCTTTATTTACTTCCTAAAATGAGGGTTCAGATTTGATTGAGAGAGATAAAAGGTGAAAACAATGGATGAATATGCGCTTGCCTTCTCACTTCTCCATCATGAGGATTTTTAACTTTGAGTCTTGATGTGGATTCCTTATCTCAGGGCAAGAGCCAGTTTGATGCAAATCCTCTAAGGATCATGTTCATTTTAGATGCCAACTTTCTTCAATTTCAAGTGATTATTATTTATGCAGAAGAAATAGGTATTTGGTTTTTGTGGTGGTCATTGCTGTGATTCAGTAGTGCACTGAGAAAAATGTAAAGCAGTGGTGTGCAGCATTGCTATGTCTGACTTCAAGCTTCCCTAACGTTGAAAGCACTGGCCCTGGAGTTGGGAAGAGTCAGAACAAGCCAGCTCCAGCACATCACCACTCATTGTTAATGCTTCTGCTTATGTCAGACCCCAGAGGAAGTACCAGGTTGAAAGTTCTCTAAAATTATTTCTAGAATTGTTTAGGCCTGCAGCTGCAAAAAAGAGAAATGTTACAGAAATTTTTAGTGTAGAAATCGTGAATGTACAGCTCAATGAATTTTCATAAACTGAGCACACCTATATAATCAGCACTAAATCAAGAAACAATATTATCAGCCACCAGAAGGCCTCCTTGTACTCCCTTCCAGTCAATGTCTCCACCTGCCCCTGCCAAGGATAATAAGCACCCTGGCTTCTAATAGCATATTAATTGTGCCTGATTTGTATTTCACATGAATATAATCAGACAGCACACACTCTAGCTTGGCTTTTACACTTATTGTTATGTTTGTTGGATTCATTCTTATTGTTGCATGTAGTTTTAAATCTTTCATTTTCATTGTTTTATAGTATTCCATTTTAGGAATCTTCCACAATTTATCCATTCCTACCATTGATGGACATTTGGGCAGTTTCCAGGTACTGGTTATTACTAGTAGTGCAGCTATGAACAGTATTGTACATGTCTTCGGATGCACACACATAAGCAGTTACGTGGGTTATCTCTAAGAGGGGAGCTGCAGGGTCAGGTACACATAAGCTCACCATTAGCACATGCTGCCAAGCAGTGTTCCTAAGTGGTGGTGCCATAGTGCCTTCCCACCAGCAGTACCCCCCATCCTCATTCACAGCTCAGTTCAGTTCAGTCGCTCAGTCATGCCTGACTCTTTGCGACCCCATGGACTGCAGCATGCCAGGCCTCCCTGTCCATCACCAACTCCCAGAGTCTATTCAAACTCATGTCCACTGAGACAGTGATGCCATCCAACCATCTCATCCTCTGTCGTCCCCTTATCCTCCAGCCTTCAATCTTTCCCAGCATCAGGGTCTTTTCAAATGAATCAGTTCTTCACATCAAGTGGCCAAAATATTGGAGTTTCAGCTTCAGCATCAGTCCTTCCAATGAATATCGAGGACTGATTTCCTTTAGGATGTACTGGTTGGATCTCCTTGCTATCCAAGGGACTCTCAAGAGTCTTCTCCAACACCACAGTTCAAAAGCATCAATTCTTTGGCACTCAGCTTTCTTTATAGTCCATTTCTCACATCCATACATGACTACTGGAAAAACCATAGCCTTGACTAGACGGACTTTTGTTGGCAAAGTAATAACTCTGCTTTTTAATATGCTGTCTGGGTTGGTCATAACCTTTCTTCCAAGGAGTAAGCATCTTTTAATTTCATGTCTGCAGTCACCATCTGCAGTGATTTTGGAGCCCCAAAAAATAAAGTCTGGCACTGTTTCCACTGTTTCCCCATCTATTTGCCATGAAGTGATGGAGCCGGATGCCATGATCTTCGTTTTCTGAATTTTGAGCTTTAAGCCAACTTTTTCACTCTCCTCTTTCACTTTCATCAAGAGACTCTTTAGTTCTTTGATTTCTGCCATAAGGGTGGTGTCATCTGCATATCTGAGGTTACTGATATTTCTCCCGACTATCTTGATTCCAGCCTGTGCTTCATCCTCACTCAAACTTGCTATTAATTGTGTTTTCACTTTAGTTATGCTGGTAGATATATAGAGGTATGATAAAGAATCTGCCTGCAATGCAAATGATGCCAATTCGATTCCTGGGTCGGGAAGATCTCCTGGAGAAGGGATAGGCTATTACTCTAGTATTCTTGGGCTTCCCTCGTGGCTCAGATGGTAAAGAATCTGCCTAAAATGCAGAAGACCTGAGTTTGATCCCTGGCTTGGGAAGATCCCCTGGAGGAGGACATGGCAACCCATTCCAGTATTCCTGCCTGGAAAATCCCATGGACAGAGAAGCGTGGTGGACTACAGTCCATGGAGTCACAAAGATTCAACATGACTGAGCAACTAAGCGCACATGTATAGTGGTATCAGTGTTGTGATGGCCAGTGGTATTGAGAACATTTTCATATGTTTTCTGGTCATTTTAGTATCCTCTTTTATGTGTAGTCAGCTAAGTAATTTGCCCACTCATCACTTGAGTTATCTGCCTTCTTATTACTCACTTGTCTTTTAAGTATTTCTTCTTTTTTAACTCACAGATACTAAAAAATCTGAATTTTGAAATAAGCTACTTTTCCTTAGGCCCCAGAGGTGCTAGTTAGAAAAGATTTGCTACTTCTGCTTTCTCTACACTGTACATTGCTCTCTGTCAAGTCATCAGATTTTGTATAAATTTCATAGTGTTGCTTAGCAATATTAGGAAGCAATTTAGGGAGAAGGACTTTTTAAGAGCAAACACTTAGTGCAAATGCAAATACATTTTAAAAAGAGAACAATTATTTCTTAAATAAGAATAAGAGCTATTCAAATAGTCTGTAAGAAAGAAAAGGAGTTGAAACCTCAACAACCTGAAAAAAGTCATTGATTCTGTATTAAATATGGATTTTTTTAAAGTTTTCAGAAGTAAGGCTTCTTTTTTCTTTGTATTATCTCAAAAGAAAAATTTTGTTCTATATCTACAGTTTTTTTTTTTTTTTTTTCAGAACCTTGTCCACTAAAAATTGAATTCCTCCTGTGTGCTGGGTGAGCTGTCTTATTTTTTAAATCCTTATTTAGATATGAGGGTGCAATCTGTTAATCCATAATTGATTCTATGGCAAGCATATAGAAAATTATAAAGAATAGTTCACTATTTCAGAGGTTAGCGAACTTTCCTTGGATGGCTGTATGGGGGGCGGTCAGACATACCAAAAAGATTTGTCATAGAAGTCTAGTTACTTTATCCTCCTTCAATTTTTTTTTCTCATATAATAAGACAAAGTATGAAGAGGACTATTTCAGGAGTGAGAGTTAAGTTTCCCCATGAGAAAGAAGAAAGAAATTTCCTAGAATGTTCCAGAAAGAATTGGGGATATTCCTAGTAATTTAAATTGGATCATAGACCTAAAAGTATAAGTTGGAACCATAAAGCTTCTAGAAGATAATGTGGAAGAGTATATTTTCAGTTTTCAAAAAGCAAAAATTTCTTAACGAGGACACAAAGTGTTAACTTTAAAGGAAAAAACTATAGAAATTAATTTCATCAAAATTTAAAATTTTTCTATAAGTCAAAAGGCATCAAGATATAAAACATATATCAGAGAACTTGGATTTGATATATATATTCCAGCAATAAAAAGCAAACAACCCAATGTTAAGATGACAAATACTTGAACAGACACTTTACCAAAGAAAGCAGAGGAATGGTCACTAAGCACATGAAAAAGTACTCAAAAATCATTAATGACTAAATAAATATGAGTTAAAACCACAATAATATATCATTTTATGTTATGTACTCAGTTGCCTCAGTCCTGTCCGACTCTTTGTGACCATATGGACTATAGACCACCAGGCTCCTCTGTCCATGGGCTTCTCCAGGCAAGAATACTGGGGTGGGTTGCCATGCCCTCTTCCAGGGGACCTTCCCGACCCAGGGATTGAACCCATGTCTCCTGCGTCTCCTGAGTTGCAGGTGGATTCTTTACTGCTGAGCCACCAGGGAAGCCCCTTTATATTATAAATATAATATTTATATTATAAATATAAAGCCCACTTTATATTATACATTATAATTATTTTTAAGTTATATTTTATACATTATTTATATAATTAAAAAGACTAACAGTATCAAATCCTAGCAAAGGTGTGAAGCAACTAGAAATTTCATCCATCACTGATGATAGAATAAATGATTTATGGAAAATTGACAATTTCTCATAGATTTAAACATGGATCAATAATGAATTGATCACTATTACACTATGAATCAAAAATACCACTCTCAGGTATTTACCCAAGAATAATGAAAGCATATGTTTACAAAAGACTGGTGCAATAGTATTCATAGTAGTCGTAGTCATAATAACTTAAAACTGTTAACAGCCCAAATGTCTGTGAGTAGGAGCATGGATAAACAATTGTGGAATATCCACATAGTGGAATACTACTCATCAACACAAAGGAATGAAAACGTAACAGTATGAATGAATCTCAAAAACTTGATGTTGAATAAAAGCAGCTGCATAATTCTATAAAAATAAGAAAAGTATGATATGTGTGAAGAATGTTATGATGTTGACTTAAGAAGTAATGAAGGGTTGGCGAAATGGCAACAGGAAGATTAGCCAATGTAGGGCTTCAAAGGTAATCTAGACAGTGAGAATTGAACAAACAAAATAATAATATTTAGACTCTTGCCAAATAAATAATATGATATAAATACTTTCTGAAGACTATCCCCCCAGACAAGTGCATTTTTTTTTTTTTACAGAAGGGAAAAACAGGAAGCTAGAAAACCCATTACAAATTCTGAAGTTTTCCAGGCAGGAGGTGATTCATCCCTGTATTCCAGTTTAGTGGAATTTTTTTTAAATGAAAGGCATAAAAATCTTGAAACTAGGACAAAACATTTCTTTTTACAGAATTTATTCCACATTTTCCACTTAATGAATTATTTGGAACCTGGTTTTAGGGCCTTGCTAGTCACCAGTATTCTAAAGAAGCTATACTGATGGTTAGATGTCCACAGCCATAGTAGAGAAATATTAAATTCCCTCATATAGCTGTATTTTCCCCTTTCTTTTCACTGTGTCCTCAATTCTGTGTCCCCAATTTGTGGTAAACAATCAAAAGCAAATGTTGAAAGACAAAACTATCCTATCATGTATATTTTTAGCAGTTGGCCTGTATTTCCTATTCTTAATGAAGGCTTGTGGGTAAACACTATGCTTATCAGTGTCCACAATTGCTGTTTCTGTAGAAATTAACTCAAAAGTCATGTGGTAACCATGGTAACATCAGAAGTTGCAGAAGTGGTATTTAGGGAAAATGAAAAAATCTCTGCCCTCTCCCTCTCTCTGATCTTCTGTGCTCCACTGTTTCCATCCTTGGAGGAGAGAACTGATTTCCCAAGAGCCATTATGGGGAGGAGGGGGCTTTGCGCTAGTACTGGGCTAGTCCCAGGCCTGGCCAACTACACTTCCATCTCATCACTTCTTCCTTAAAAACATATTCTGACCTTCCCTAGAAAACTTGGAGAACTATATAGTCAGCCCATGGGTTCCAAAATCCTTGTTTCCTACTACAGCCTCTGAAAAAAAATACAGACCATCATGAGAATTTTTACTTGTATGTGGAGGGATAAGAATATAAATTTTAAGTTTAAGAAATAGCCATGTTTTTCTTATTCTTCAAAAATAGCAAATCCCATCTAGAATTCACAGGTCATCCTGATTTAGTGTGATAGAGACACGCCACATGCAGCTGAATTGAAGGCATTTAAACATGATAGATGGAGAGGGCAATGGCACCCCACTCCAGTACTCTCGCCTAGAAAATCCCATGGATGGAGGAGCCTGGTGGGCTGTAGTCCATGGGGTCGCTAAGAGTCGGACACGACTGAGCAACTTCCCTTTCACTTTTCACTTTCACGCATTGGAGGAGGAAATGGCAACCCACTCCAGTGTTCTTGCCTGGAGAATCCCAGGGACGGGGGAGCCTGGTGGGCTGCCGTCTATGGGGTCGCACAGAGTCGGACACAACTGAAGTGACTTAGCAGCAGCAGCAGCAAACATGATAGAAATTTGCTTCTTTTCCATAAAAGTCTGAGCTGAGTATATCTGAGCATGTCATCAGGAACCAGGCCCCTTTGGTCTTATGGCCATTGTCCTCTTGACCCAGGCTTGTTCGTCACTGCACCTGCATTCTCAGCAGCACACCTGCACTCTCACCACTGCGATGGCCAGAAGTTAATTCTAGGACTACACACATCTGCAAGAGAGGCTGAGAAATACAGTATTTATTCTGATGGAAAGAATCCACATGCAGCTGAATCAATAACCTAACTAATAGAAGCAATGCCTGCTAAGCCGCTGCAGTTGTGTCCGACTCTGCAATCCTATAGACTGGATTTCCCAGGCAAGAATTCTGGGGTGGGTGGCCATTTCCTTTTCCAGGCAATCTTCGCAACCCAGGGATTGAACCCACATCTATTATATCTTCCTCATTGGCAGGCAGGTTCTTTACTACTAATACATACTGTGATCTCATTTAATCTTCCCATCCTGTACGTTGATAGAGTAGTCACGGCAGGAATAAGTCTTCCCATTCTGTGCATGTGAAGCTCACAGCACCTCAGTAACTAGCTCCGGACACTCAGATAATCAATGTCTGGCTATGCTATGCTAAGTCACTTCAGTCGTGTCCGACTCTGTGAGACCCCATAGACGGCAGCCCACCAGGCTTCCTCGTCCCTGGGATTCTCCAGGCAAGAACACTGGAGTGGGCTGCCATTTCCTTCTCCAATGCATGAAAGTGAAATAGAGGTCAATTTCAGGTCTGAGTTCCAGTGCAAGACTGTGTTGTGCAAGGACCCCTCAGCCCTACTGAAGGAGGTTGAGATGTGCTAGCCCAGGACCCTAGATTACTGTGGGACTTTTCTCCATTTTCACTTTTCAGTCTCTTTACTGAAAGGTTATCAGCTGTTGCCTCTTGCTGAAATCTGTTTATAAAAATGTTACTTTCAATGAGTTGTCGACTTCGAAAATAAATAAAGTTGTTAGAATTCAATTTGAAATCAGACTAAGTTGTCTTGGAATCAGGGCCCAAATTTCTCTCCTTTAAGCAAATTATCTTGAATTGATCTTTTAGTGGATAATCCTGTGTATCAACTTGACTCTGTAGACATCTTTTCCACCTACCTCTTCTTTCTTACTGAATTCCAGAGAGATGGTTTGCTGCTGCTGCTGCTAAGTCGCTTCAGTCGTGTCCGACTCTGTGCGACCCCAGAGACGGCAGCCCACCAGGCTCCCCCATCCCTGGGATTCTCCAGGCAAGAACACTGGAGTGGGTTGCCATTTCCTTCTCCAATGCATGAAAGTGAAAAGTGAAAGGGAAGTTGCTCAGTCGTGTCTGACTGTTAGCGACCCCATGGATTGCAGCCCACCAGGCTCCTCCGTCCATGGGATTTTCCAGGCAAGAGTACTGGAGTGGAGTGCCATCGCCTTCTCTGAAAGAGATAGTTTAGCCTTATACAAATGTTTTGGTCTCAAAAGCAATTTTTTTAATTGCAGGATTTTATAAGCTTGGCTATTTTTTTAGTCAACAGATTGTATTACTTGAAGAAAGATAAATTCAGATTAAAAGACCATGATTTTTATTTTATAACAAAAATAAAACTTGATTTTCATATCTTATGAAATATGCTGATACAATGATACAATGCTATTCTCCCCATATATGGCATATTTTCAGTGGGTCACAAACGTACAGTTGACAAGCAGATTTAAGAGATAAAATCTAAGAATTAAATGTGACAAAGCAGTTATGTTAAATTTAATGTATTTGATTTTAGCAGATAGAATATTACTATTAGATAGGTGACTCAAGTTTTAATATTAATTTTGATGAGTTCCAGAAAACAAATTCCTTCATCTTCAAGAGGAAATTATATGATTTGCATTATAACCTTCCTGAGGACAATGAAAAGAATATTTGTAAATTCCTTTGGGTTATTTTTAGAAAACAGAAACATCTTAATCCTGTAAAATGAGCAGCGCTTCTAATGATCAGGCTAATAACAATAATAGAACAATTCATTAGTTCAGTCATTTGCTGCTGAGACCACCCAAGCAATTTACTTCCCATTCAAAGTATGAGCAGCAATTTCTGTCAAAGAGTGGGGAGTTTTAGGTTGATTAAATAAGGATGGGAAGACTTAGAGCACAGCATCCGTGGCCATGCAGATATAGTACGTCGAAAGCACTATGGTGGCTACCCAAAGAGCCTTATCAATAAATGCTCTGAAAAGTGAATGTCTCCAGAATAATTCTGTTAATGAATGGGAGGCGGGCTCATTTATTCCTTTTTTTAATCTGATGGGCAGAAGCTTAGCCAAGTCAGGCGAATATTAAGGTAGAAAATATTGCCTTAAATCTCTATTTCACCCTAATAATATTTGCTTCTTGATTCCAGAAGCTGGAAACAGTGGCCTTCAATTTGAAGGAGATCAGGGAAAGGCTTGGGCAGATTACATAATGTATGACAAGACAACAATGATAGAGGAAACAAAGAAATAAAAAGAAAACACTATTGGCCAGGAAAAAACAAGATCTTAGACCAGCTACATACAATTAAGATCCTGGGATTATGAAACTAGAAAGAAGGATAGTGGCATAAGGATACAAAACAATAATTTTCTTTGGTAGTTTGCTGAGCTGTTGCTCTAAACCAATGCCTAGGTCATCTATTTTGTATTCAGAGTGCTGTACCCTCTGAAGGCTAGCTCGCTGTGCCCATGTGAGGTGACATTTTCAAACTGCCAAGAAAATGTTGGACTCATTTGTTTAATGTCAAGTTTTTTACATGAGATTATGAGATCTGGGATCTGGAGTGTAGTATATCTGGTGCTGGGGATCATTCAAAGATATATTTGTTTATTTTGTTTTGTTTTTAGAAATTCAGCTTTGGATTAGTAGTACCGTTGCAAACTATGCATTTGTATAGAATGAATGTATTATGTGATAGACTGAGGGCTAATACAAAAAAAATTTTATTTTAAAATGTTGAAACCAAATAAATATCAATTAATGTTTTTCATTCCATTATATAATAAAGATTCGCTGACTAAAAACTAATTTCTGATCTGGTTTGAGAGGTTTCAATACTCTGAAATATTCTAATTTTTCAGCTGGATCAGGGATTATGAATGCATAGGCATTATTTTGTCCCACTGTAAAAGTTTGCTGTTTCATGTCTGTAATAAATAGAAGTGAGCAAAACGTCAGAGACATAAAGTGGAATGCAGAGTAGTGAAACTGGTTTCTGGATATATTTATCTGAATTTATACACCCTAATGAAGGTTGTCCCCAGTGGCAGAGGAATGCATAATTAAATTTTTCAGTCTTGTCTAAAATTATTAATAACAATTGAATAAGTCTCAAAATTTATATATCTAGTAAAATATAAATATTATAATCTTCAAATTTGTACAAGTTATAGTCATGGATTGTAAGATGTACATTGTATTAGCTGCCTATCCCTGCCATAAAAAAATTATGCAAAGTTTATGAGTTGAACCATCACAGATTTATTGCTTGCTACAATTCTGTGGGTTAGAAATCCAGTACAGATCTCTCCCACCTAAAACCAAGGTGTCAGCAGGGTTGCATTCCTTATGGAGGCTCTCGAAGAGAATCTATTTTCTTGCCTTTTCTAACCTGTAGAGGCCACCACACTGCTTGACTTAATGTCCCTTTCTCCTTTCTCAAAACAACCTTGCTCCTCTCTGACAATTCTTCTGAGGTCACATCTCCCTCTGACTCGTCTGCCTCTGTCTTCTACTGCAAAGACCTTTGTGATTATAATCCAGAATAATCTCCCCATCTTCTGATTAACAATGTTAATTCCACCTGCATGTATTCATCTATATGAATACCTAACATATTCATATATGAATCAGGATGCTGACATGCTTGGGGGCCATTATTCTGCCTACCACACACATTTTTCCATTTCCTCAATCAGGATATGACTTATAAATCAATGTCATTTAAAAAAAAAAAACTGCTTCAATATTTAACTGGCAATGCTTTTCTTCCTTCTTGGAGCATAAAATGATGGTGCTTCCTAGGATTGATGACATTTAAACCTAATGGAATAACTTAAGGTAACTTCAAAGTAATAAGCCAAATGAATACAGTCTCTTCTGTGTGAGTCATAGATCATACTCTCAAAATGATGTCAAAATTATTTCTAAAGAAAGATTAACTAACTCTGAGATGCTCCCTGAACTTCAATTACTAAATTTTAAGATAATGAATTTTTATAATTCAGGTTGAATCACTAATTATTAGAGAAATGCAAATCAAAACTAAAATGAGCTATCACCTCACACCAGCCAGAATGGCTATCATCAAAAAATCCATAAACAATAAATACTGAAGAGGGTGTGGAGAGAAGGGACCCCTGCTACACTGTTGGTGAGAGTGTAAATTGGTACAGCCACTGTTGTATGAAGGTTCTTTTAAAAACTAAAAATAGAGCTACCATATGACCCTGCAACCCCACTCTTGGGCATATAAATCCAGAGATAAACATGATCCAAAAGGATCCATGCCCCACAATGTTCACTGCAGCATGGTTTACAATAGCCAAGACATGGAAGCCATCTAAAAGCCCACTGACCGAGGACTGGATAAAGATGTGGTACCTATACACAATGGAATATTACTCAGCTGTTAAAAAAATGAAATACTGCCACTTGTAGCAACACGGATGGACCTAGAGAGTGTCACACTGAGTGAAGTCAGACGGAGAAGGAGAAATATCATATGACATCCCTTATATGTGTAATCTAAGAAGAAATGACACAAACAAATTTACAGAACAGAGAGAAGCTCACAGACTAAGAGAACAAACTTATGGTTGCCTGTACACACTGATCTATATTTTTTTCTTCTTTATTTTTTGAATTGTGAAAGTATGACAACACATTTACAGGAGACTTGGAACATACAGACCCTACTATATATTACAATTATTTTTTTAAGTAAGTAAATTATATTTAGTTGGCATTTCAATATCAAACTCTCATAGATTAATAGAATGAATAGACAGAAAAGTGGAAGGATATAGGAGACCTTAAAAGCACTGTGGACCAATTCAACATAATTAAGAATTATACAGTTTTCACAAAACAGCAGGATACAAATTCTATTCAAGTTCCCATAGACTATAAATCAACTGCAACATATCCAGGGACATACGTGAAACAAGGTACAGAAATTTCATGGTCTAAAGGTATTGAAATCATACAGGGTCTGTTCTCTTATCACTGTAGAATTATATTAGAAATCAATATCAAAAGATATTTGGAAATAACCCACATATTCAAGTGCAATATGACATTTACCAAAAGAGATCTTTGACTTAGCTGTTGAAAGCCTCAATGAAGTCAAAAGACTGAAAAAACACAGAAGATTATTGTAGAGAAGAAAGCATTTAAATAAGAAATTAATATCTAAATAAGAAATATTAATAATATCAAAGATACCATAAAAGCCTATATATTTGGAAATTAAATGTCCACTTTTAAATGATGGCACACTGCTATATTTAAAATGGATAACAAACAAGGACCTACTCAATGTTACATGGCAGCCTGGATGGGAGGGGATTTGGGGGGAGAATGGATACATGTGTGGCTGAGTCTTTGCTCTTCACCTGAAACTATCACAACATTGTTAATCAGCTATACCCCAATACAGAATACAAAGGTGTTTTTTTTAATTAAATTAAATTTTTAAAAACTCATTGAAAAAAATTAAAATAAAATTCAGGTTGACCACTCATCTATCTTTAGAGATCATGGCTGACTAAACTGACAGCTTCCTTTATTAAAGATTTTAAAACAACAGACCCTTGTAGATTCAGCTTTGCCCATAAATATTAGTCTTTATCTTTGGGTGATAATCTATAACCCCTCTCATCCCTAAGAATACTTGTTTTGATCAATTTTGCAGTTGAGTTTGTTTGTCTGAAACACTCCCGAAGAGTGTAAACTATGAACTACAGATTGTGTCAAATGAACTTTTCTGCAGTTTCATTGAAGCTTCATATTCTATTGTCATTGTGCACAGGGCATTGCTTCCCATCAATAAGAGCCCCCCCACCACACACACACACACACACACACACACCCCTCCATAAAGAGTAAGCTCTTTAAAAGATATTACCACAAAGAAACAGAGGATCCCCCTCAGGACTTTGGGAGGAAATGGGCTTGACAACTTGACTCACCTTGGGGCCCTTAAGAGTCTGATAAATACTCTGAGAATACCTAAAATAAAGTTCATCTTAGTGTCATTAATAAAACATTTCATACATATGCAATAACAGTGCTTTGTGCAAAATATTCTTCAAGATTCTTATCAATTCTGTTTTTTGTTGGTTTGTTTAGTCTACAGATAAATACAAGTTCTCTCCATCAGTGTCAGGGAGAAGTTAGGGGTTTGTTGTTGCTATTGTTTAATCACTAAGTCGTGTCAGTATTTTGTGACTCCATGGACTGTACACTGCCAGACTCCTCTGTCCATGAGACTCTCTAGGCAGGAATACTGGAGTGGATTGCCATTTCATTCTCCAGGGGATCTTCTTAACCCAGGGATCAAATCCACATCTACTTTGGCAGTGGATTCTTTACATCTGACTCATCAGGGAAGCCCATGGGGTTTATATTGTGCACTAATAACGTGATGTGTGTGTTTAAGTCACTCAGTTGTGACTGACTCTCTGCGACCCTTTGGACAGTAGTCCACCAGGTTCCTCTGTCCATGGAATTTTTCAGGCAAGAATACTAGAATGGGTTGCCATTTCCTCCTCTGGGGGATCTTCCTGACTGAGGGATTGAACCTACATCTACGTCTCCTGCAATGCAGCCGGATTCTTTACCGGCTGAGCCATCAGGGAAAGGGAAAGTGAAAGTCACTCAGTCATCTCCGACGCTTTGAGAATTCTATGGAATTCTCCAGGCCAGAATACTGGAGTGATCAGCCTTTCCCTTCTCCAGGGGATCTTCCCAACCCAGGGATCGAACCCAGGTCTCCTGCATTGCAGGTGGATTCTTTACCAGCTGAGCTACAAGGGAACCCCAAGAATACTGGAACGGGTAGCCTATCCCTTCTCCAGTGGATCTTCCAGACCCAGGAATCAAACTGGGATCTCCTGCATTGCAGGTAGATAATAAAGTGATGTGACTGCCAAACCCTAACTCTCAACACTTAGAGATTTATAGCCAATGATGTCTCTATCTGGAGACAAAAATGAGGGTTGAAGAGGAATCTGCTTAAGTAATAGACTCTGAGTGCATAATGACAGTAGCTAAACTAAAGTAGAGAATCTTGGCAACCTCTGTGCCTACATCAAAACTCTACTTTGAAAACAAGGACTTGTATCGGTTTAAGAGTGATGAGATCTCAGATTGTGTTGCTTCAGGTAACAGAATCATTGTCTCCTTCCCATTCAAAATCAAACCCATAGGGATTAAACACAAATTAAATGTTGCTAATAACAATGATAGCTAAAACGCTAAGGGACTAGGCTGTTGATGATCAAATTTAATTCCCCTGAGAAGAGGAATTCCAGCAGACACACAACATGGGGTAAAAAGGTTTTAAAGAGTCTTTATTAACTAAAAAGCAATTCTTGATCTTTCTTATAAACCTTGGCAAAGGGTCTCCTCAAGTGTTAAAAAGTTGGCAATTTGCTTTACAACATTTATAGGTCTTTTTTCCACCTCTTTTTTTCCACCTAATGATTTGGAGAAAATGTATGTTGAGAGAATTAATTTAATGACAAGCCAGATAAAGTATTAGTAGAATTCAGTAGCTGGATCATTGTGCCTGTTGTATAAAAAGTATGGATTGTTTGATTGCTCCATCTTTTCTTCAGGGAGCCTACATTTACACTTCACTTTAAAGTCCAAGTTTAGGATGATTTAGCTATTTGCACTATACTCCTCTGCTAATTACACCCACACTGACAAGTTAGGTGAGTGCATCTTTTCTTGGGTATTTTGTATAAGAATCTCTCAACCTCAATGTGCAGCAGAGGCCTTCCAGGTAAGCCCTGCCTGCCTTCACCTCACCCATGCCAAATTCTTCTTCACTACTTGCTCCAGAGCAGTGGTTTGGTTGAGAGAATTGCAGCTCCTCTGAGTGGCACTGAGGAGGCCACGGAGGGAAGGATTGTGAGTAATGGAGAGAAAGGAAAGGAGCAACAGCAAGGGAGAGGCACATTAAAGAGAAACTGAGTAAGAGAGATGAGGTGAAGAGGTAGGAAGAAGGAGAAAAGATAGGTATAATGTTCAGAGACAGAGAGGGTTTCCTTGTAGTTATCTGGCTATGATAATAGTTATTGAAACTGGTAAATTAGAGCCTATCATTTCCTTACTAAAAACTCTCCAATGACTTTCCATCGGGCTTAGAACTAAATCCAAGCTCTTTACAATGACCTACAAAGCCCTACATGATCCAGCCCTTAGTGACTAAAAACAGTTTCTATGGATCAGGAATCAGGAGTGGCTTGGCTTGGTGATTCTGGCTCAGAGTCTCTCATGAGGTTGTGGTCAGATGTTAGCTGATGTCAAAGTCATCTGAAGGCTTATGCAGGTTTGAAGAATGCTGTCCCAGGAGGCTTACTTGTATGGCTGATTGTTTGCAGGAAGCCTCTCAACATCAGCTTCTCCAAGTGGTCTGGGCTTCCTCACAGCCTGGCAGGTGAGTTCCTATGGTGAGTATCCATAGAGAGAGCAAGGGAGGAAAGGGGAGAGAGAGATGGGAAACCACACAGAAGGAAGCTTTATCCTCTTTGTGACCTAGCCTTGGAAGGTATATAAGTTCCCTCTGTCATACTCCAGTGACTAGAACAATCCCAAGACCCTCTCCAACTCTAAGGAGAGTGAACATAGACCACTTCTCTTGGTGGGTCATGCTGTTAGAAGTACATCTAGGAAGAGACAAATATATAGATATGGCCCTCTTTGGAAAATACAGTCTTCTGTGGGGAGAATTTCCTGTGGTTATAATAACTATTTTATGTAATTGATAAATCAGGTAATATCAATTTGTCTAATGGCTTTCCATCAGTTACTTTCGAGAATTCCGTACTTTTAAAGCCGTATGTGACCGAGCCCTTCCCTGTGAACCCTTCTCCGACCCCCATACTCATCTTTTTGCCACTTCTCAAACCTACTAAGCACATTCCCTCTGCATGGATCAGTTTTCTCTGAAATAGTCACCTGCTTTATTCAGGTTTCTACTGAAAGGGTACCTTCTGAAAAAGGCTCTCCCTGTGAGTCCTCACTGCTTGCCCCTGAACAAACTCACTTTCTCTCTCTCGCCTCACTACCTTACTTTGTTTTTCTTCAAGGCTCTTATTACCACCTGACATCATGGGTAGAGAGATAGATGGATAGCTGGCTGGATAGATAGATGGGTAGAAAGAAATGGAGACCATCAATTCAGTTCAGTTGCTTAGTCGTGTCCAACTCTTTGCAACCCCATGGACTGCAGCACACCAGGCCTCCCTATCCATCACCAACTCCCAGAGTTTACCCAGACTCATCTCCATTGAGTCAGTGATGCCATCCAACCATCTCATCTTCTGTCATCCCCTTCTCCTCCCACCCCCAATCTTTCCCAGCATCAGGGTCTTTTCAAATGAGTTAGCTCTTCACATCAGGTGGCCAAAGTATTGGAGTTTCACCTTCAACATCAGTTCAGTGTTCCAATGAACACTCAGGACTGATCTCCTGTAGGTTGGACTGGTTGGATCTCCTTGCAATCCATGGGACTCTCAAGAGTCTTCTCCAATACCACAGTTCAAAAGCATCAATTCTTGGGCGCTCAGCTTTCTTTATAGTCCAACTCTCACATCCATACATGACCACTGAAAAAACCATAGCCTTGACTAGATGGACCATATGTATAATGTCATATATTAGATACAGATATAGACCTTTGTTCTTTTGCTCTCAGCAGTATGTGAATTCTATGAGGGCAGTAACTCATTTTGTTCACCACCTGTCTCCAATAGACAGAACAGTGTCTACCCTAGAGTAAGTGCTACTCTGTGTATGTGTGTTGAATGAGCAAATGAAAAAAACAAAGGGATATTACCTCTTCCTGAAGGCCATTCCCAAGTTGTTCTGACCAATGTTGGCAGCACTGTAATGAGCATGTCTGGGAGGATTAGGAAGGGCAGGACTCCACCTGTTAGTATACCTGCTAACTGCTAAGTCACAATGAGACCCAATATAATCAATCTTTTCAATCTCGATGAAAGAATAAGAAAAGCCTATCAGAGTCTTAGCTAAACTAGGTAGAGTTTGGTGTGATTTGTGAATTCAAGAGCCCGGCCCAGCCCTTCTTTGCCTTTGTTGGTTGATTGTGCCAAAATCAATAATCCTTGAGGCTTTCTGAAATAGTGGAGCATTGCCTATCAAACAGTTAAAACTTAAGGGTAAATAGGATTCTGTAATGGATTTAAAAGAATTTTTTTTTTTTTTTTGGCCATGCTGGTCTGCTGGGTCTACTGTCATTGCGGTGCAGGGGCTTCTTGCTACAGTGGCTCCTTTTGTTGCAGAGCTCAGGCTCTAGCATGTGTAAGCTTCAGTAGCTGCAGCGCGCAGGCCTAGTAGTTGTTGCTCATGGGCCTAGTCGCCTCACTGCAAGTGGGATCTTCATGGACCAGGGATGGAACCTGTATCCCCTGAATTGGCAGGCAGATTCTCAACCACTGGACCACCAGGGAAATCTTATAATGGATTTTTTTTTTTTAATCTTTCTTATCTTTTACTCTTCTTCTCAAAGAAAAGAAAAATCCATTAGATATTAATACCATTAGATTTTTTTTTTAATTGTAACATGACAGTATTTAGTTTGAACAATTAATACATTTCAGATATAATATTATACATGCTGCTGCTGCTGCTAAGTCGCTGCAGTCGTGCCCGACTCTGTGTGACCCCATAGACGGAAGCCCACCAGGCTCCCCCGTCCCTGGGATTCTCCAGGCAAGAATACTGGAGCGGGTTGCCATTTCCTTCTCCAATGCATGAAAATGAAAAGTGGAAGTGAAGTCGCTCAGTCGTGTCCGACTCTTAGCGACCCCATGGACTGGAGCCCACCAGGATCCTCCGTCCATGGGATTCTCCAGGCAAAAGTACTGGGGTGGGGTGCCACTGCCTTCCCCAATATTATACATATTTCAATGTTATTCTCCCCAATCATCCCACCTTCTCCTGGTCTCAGAGTCCAAAAGTCTGGTCCACACATCAGTGTCTCTTTTGCTGTCTCGTAAATAGGGTTATTTTTACCATCTTTCTAAATTCCACATACATGCGTTAGTATACTGTATTTGTGTTTTTGTTTCTGGCTTACTTCACTCTGTATAATAGGCTCCAGTTCCATCCACCTCCTTAGAACTGATTCAAATGTATTCTTTTTAATGGCTGAGTAATACTCCATTGTGTATATGTACCACAGCTTGCTTATCCATTCATCTGTGGATGGACATCTAGGTTGCTTCCACGTTCTGGCTATTGCAAACAGTGCTGCTATGAACATTGGGGTACACATGTCAGGATATTGGAAATAAAATCAAAAATGAACAAATGGGACCTAATCAAACTTAAAAGCTTCTGCACAACAAAGGAAACTATAAGCAAGGTGAAAAGACAGCCTTCAGAATGGGAGAAAATAATAGCAAATGAAGCAACTGACAAACAACTAATCTCAAAAATATACAAGCAACTTCTACAGCTCAATTCCAGAAAAATAAATGACCCAATCAAAAAATGGGCCAAAGAACTAAATAGACATTTCTCCAAAGAAGACATACAGATGGCTAACAAACACATGAAAAGATGCTCAACATCACTCATTATCAGAGAAATGCAAATCAAAACCACTATGAGATACCATTTCACGCCAATCAGAATGGCTGCTATCCAAAAGTCCACAAGCAATAAATGCTGGAGAGGGTGCGGAGAGAAGGGAACCCTCTTGCACTGTTGGTGGGAATGCAAACTGGTACAGCCACTATGGAGAACAGTCTGGAGATTCCTCAAAAAACTGGGAATAGAACTGCCTTATGATCCAGCAATCCCACTGCTGGGCATATACACTGAGAAAACCAGAATTCAAAGTGACACGTGTACCCCAATGTTTATAATGGATTTTAAAGGACAGCTTGCCTTACATATTACTGGGTTCAGGAGAAATTGTACTACTAAGGAGATGAGACTTCAGACCTTTTCTGAAAGCTTGAGCAGTGATGGCTCTGCTTACTACAGGAAGCAGAGAAAAAACATCAAGACATCTCTGGACCACGTCTCCTAACTGCTGAGCTACAGCCATGCTGAGCAACTCACAGTTCCCAATCAAACCAGGCCGTCTTACCCCTCCACGGCCCTGCTTGCTGGGAATGCTACACTCTTGAGCTTTTACCTCCTGGTGCTCTCTTAACCCACACCCGCCACAGGAGAACCAAGCACTGCATTCTGTTAAGTCCATGGTACACCGCTCACAGCACCATAACATTTTTTGGCATTCATGTAGGTTTGCATGCCTGCCCCCTGTCCTAGGGGCTCCCCTGGTGGCTCAGCTGGCAAAGAATCCACCTGCAATGTGGGAGACCTGGGTTCGATCCCTGGGTTGGGAAGATCCCCCGGAGAAGGGACTGGCTACCAACTCCAGTATTCTGGCCTGGAGAATTCCATGGACTATATAGTCAGTCCATGGGGTCGCAAAGAGTCGGACACAACTGAGTGACTTTCACTTCACTTCACTGCCACTATCCTAGATCACCAGCTTCTCCAGGGCAGAGTCTGGGGTCATGTTGGTGTTTGTGTCCTGACTGACTAACCAATGACCTTGACATAGGATACACGGAATAGAAGGATTTGATGGATAGACAGGCAGACAGACAAATGTGTGAACTGTCTTATCAGTGCTCTGTTGAGAAGATCGCTTAAGAATACGGAGGAAGACACGCCCAGCACCTGCTATCATTCTCACTGGGGAAGAACACTAGCGACTCTCTTCCTGGGTGTCACACTGCACATGACTCCTGTCTGTAAAGGCTGTGAGCTGAGAATTCTCAGGACAGGCGTGGTATCCAACCTGACCTCTGCAGTCAAACACTCACACGGCAGGGACAGCCCATGTGATGGTCCTTCCGTAAGTTGCCAGACATCCAGTTGAACCCTGAAAACCTCTTAATGTGCAATGACTGGGGAATCCAACTTGGTAGAGCTAGATATTCACTGTGCTAATATTATGAAATGACAATTCCCTCCCTCTGCCAAAACTCCCTCAAGGATCTCCCTGTGGCCCACTCTAACTGGACATCCAGGGAAGGGAATTCTAGACAATGTCATTCTACCCTCCTTGACACATGTCAGAGCCACCACCACTTCTCAGTTTCATTCTACAAGCAGAGAACTGAAAAGCAGTCATAGAAGTAGTTAGAATTCTATTAATTCTGTATGCACATCTAATAAAAACAGATAAAGGTATAAATCTTAATATTTGCTTTCCTGCCCAAATTTTGCATAAAACTGCTGTAGATGGAATTGGCCAAGAGAGCTTATGAGTTAACAAGCATTTCAGCACGGCCCCAGATGGTTTGATTCTAGCTGGTTCTCTATCTTTTCTCCACAAGGTTTTACCTTTCTCTTCTCTCCATTGGCCTCACCATTCTCTGCCTTCCCCTCTTGGATACCCCTGCCATCAGTTTGATGTCTCTGCTGTGCTCTGCCCATGAGACCACATTTTATTTTTTCTTTCTTTCTTTCTTTCTTTTTTTTGAGACCACATTTTATACCCCCTCTGATTTCTTTCTTCCCCAATACCTCTCCTCTCGCCATACTTAAATCTATTAGCCATCAGCATACTGGAGTTCTGTCATTTTAAATATATAACTGGAAATAGGCAGAAGATGATATTCTATATAGAAGACATTAAGAAGACAATTCCCATAAAACTGATTTTTTTATGGGACATTCTGTAATGACATTCTGAATTCTTTCTGTACTGAGACATAAAGAATCTTATCTTCATTAAGTCCTGATACCAGGTATGTGATATCAGTTAAAAGGCAGTGGGTTTGAGTCCCAGCCCATGGGTTCAAGTCCCAAGCTGAGTTCTGGCTGGGTTCAAGTCCCATCTGAGGTGTGCAGTCTCAGGTGTGTGTGTGCTTAGTCACTCAGTTGTGTCCAACTCTTTGCGACCCCAAGGACTGTAGCCCACCAAGCTCCTCTGTCCATGGGATTTCCCAGACAAGAGTACTGGAGTGGGTTGCCACGCCCTCCTCCAGGGGGTCTTCCCAACTCAGGGATTGAATCCGTATCTCCTGTGTCTCCTGCTTTGCAGGTAGGTTCTTTACTGCTGAGCCACCTGGGAAATCTTAAGTAATCACATTCTTAGGAATTCAGAGATAGTAACATTATAGGAGATATAATGCATGCATGTTGGGACCTCATATAAGCAAGTTAAGCCATTAACCTTATTAACAATGAGCTAAATGTTTTGTGCCAGGAATATATAGGTGTGATATTTACGTAATTAAAAGTGGCAGAGGAGGAGGCTAGCCCTGTGTTCACCCCGAGAAGGTTAAGGCCAGGTCTAGAAGAAGCAGGCAGGACTGTAGCAGAGCAGTCTCAGCTCTTGGTAAAGGTTCAAGATGAAGGGACACCAGTTCCTCCATCTGCACCTGCCTTAGGAACAGGCCTCCAAAGGCCTCAGAGAGCTGCACTCACCCTAAGGAGAAAGTTGTCCAATGGGAGGGGTGGGAGGAGAGAAGTTTTATCCTTTAAAGATCATTTCAGGTTTGCCTTTGTGGCCAAGCACATCTGTAAAACTAATTTCAAGGTCCCTTTTGCTCACCAAAATTATTCCCACTTTTCTCAACATTACCAAAAATGTCCTTAACTACAAAGTCGTTCATTTGACAACCAGAAATAAAAAATTTTAAATGGAAATATTTAGTTTAGATAAAATCTTAATGTGAATGAATTTCAATGAAAGGATAATGGGGTATTTGGCTGATCACTCTCAAGGATCAGACTGGTGTCTGATCCTTCCTGGCTTTCAGAGGACAAAGGAGAAGTTGTGTCATCAGAGGGTAGCCTAGGGGGACAAGGAAGATGCACAACACAGAGAGGCAGACTTTACCAGATTTAGCCATAACTGTCTTCTGCTGGGTGGGGACAGTGACGAGGTGGGGACAGTGACAAGGTGGGGCACTGAGGAATTGCTATAGGATACTTTCAATGGCGTTTGAAAACTAGCCCGCTTAGCATCATGCATCACAGGCTGGGGAGAGAAGGGTTGATTAAGCTATCAAATTCTCACTCTGCAGAGCGTTCTCAGCGCAGTCTTGAACAATCAGCATCCTTATTCAAAGCCACATACCCATTCCCTCTTCAGTTCTATGCTGAGAACATCACCTCACTCCAACAGAACTTGCTGCTCCAGCAGTAAGTCCCTTTGTTCAGAAGGAAATGTGGCTTGGGGGCTCAGGAATGAAATTCACTTTTGTTAATTATATACTGCCTCCCCCATGGCTCAGCAAGTAAAGAATCCTCCTGCAACAGGAGACATGAGTTCGATCCCTAGGTCAGGCTATTCCCCTGGAGGAGGAAAATGGCAACCCACTCCAGTATTCTTGGCTGAAAAATCCCTTGGACAGAGGAGCCTGTGGGTCACAAAGAATCAGACAAGACTGAGTGACTAATAAGATTATTAATAATAATTTATTCTTACAAATCAAAATTAACCATTATGATTTGTATAAACGTTATTAGGAAATATGTTTATAAAACCTTATTTGAAACATATAACGTCATGTTAAGTATTGAAATGAAAATTAAAAACCTGAGAATCTTTCTTTATATTTCTAATATATATAATAAGTAATATATTTAAGTAATTTTTAATTGATAAAATGATATTACTAAGAAGGGGAAATCACAGTAAAAGAGAAAAGTGTATTCTTAGACAAAAGCAGCACCTGATTTTAACAGAGAAATAGATAATAAGCAGTTAAATCCATATCATACTTAAGAACAGCTCTGGAAATCTCTTCTTTTCAAGGAACTAATAGTTTCTGGGAAAAAGAGAAAAGACATTTGGGGATGAACACTTGTTATTTGCTGTGAGGTGCTCTCAAATCTGTTCCCTCTACCTCAGATGAAAACATCATTGAAATTCACAGGAGGAGCAGGCTGTGCAGCCCACACTTGGCGGGTACAGAATGGAGGAAACTGCAGCTCTGAATAGGTTTTTCCGTGCACGTTGCTCTGTCTGTGTGATGCCAGTGGCAGATTCAGCAGTCACCTCACATAACCTACCCTTGCTCGCCCAAGCTTTTAACCGCTTTTAACAGGCTTTTCTTTGGAAATGATTGCACAGTTATTTAGTCGTTTATAAAATCAACCAATTCCCATAGTGAGATTTATTTCTGTAGGAGTCAAATCTTAGATTCTAACTAGGAGAGCAAAAATCTGTTGTCATGGAAACCATTCCCATTTCACTAGGCTGGAGGTTCAATTCACTTGCCTGGAGATGGATTGACAAAGATGCCGAGGAAAAGGGTGAAAAGAAATCAGACATGGCTTAAATCTATTTTTCTGAACAGTATCGATGATCACTATTGATTTTACTTTGGATGGAAAATTGACCTATACTGGATCCTAACAAACCTTTCAGTACTGGGGGGAAACAACCAGAGTATGTCTTAGAAGCTATTTAAGATATCCCAAAGAGTTTCTCTCTTGCCAATGACGAGGATCATTTATTAAAACAGTAAGATTGTGTTTTAGTTTGTTCCAGAATAATTGAAGCCATGGTAGTTATGTTAAGGATAATTCAATTTCTTTATATTTAAGCTTTATAAGTTAAATGTTAAGACTGTCAAAGAAGTAATATGTGGATTTGTCATCAAAATGAAAGGACTGTGTGCATCTCAAACTCATAGTCAAACCAAACATGTCTGTTCACAAGTTCTTATTCTTGCAAACTTATGGCATTGTAAGTTGACCAGAAAGAACATGTGTATTTGAAGCCTTACGGTATTTGTGCCTTCCTAAAAAGACAGAACATTTCTGAGGGTTGGTGGAAATACCAACAGAGATGGTGTAAGCCGTTCCATTTTTTGCTCCATAGCCTCAGTCATTCCTGCTCCCTCTAAGAAATTACCACTTTTCAGATTAGGCACACATTTCCTCTTAAAGGACCTTCAACTAGACACATCTTTTTATTTTTTATTGAAGTACAGTTGTGTTAATTTGTGCTGTACAGCAAAGTGATTCAGTTATACATATATATGTATTCCTTTTTACAGTCTTTTCCATTATGATTTATCAGAGGAACGATCAGAATTGAGTTCCCTGTGCTATACAGTAAGACCTTACTATCTATCAAACCAGATACATCTTTTAAATTAAAGTGGCATCATTGTGAGTGGATATACACACCAGAGTTAGTGGATGCCATGTGGCTAGATTTCAGGTGCTGCTGAGTATCTGCAACAGAAGAGAAGTGACAACATGGTCAGAGACAAGGCTGAGAGATGACAGTCTTCATCCAAGGCAGCAACAGCTCCTAATATCAAGTATTACAGAAAATTGAGTGAGATATTTTTAGTAGTCAGTTATAAGATTCTTGAGGATTTGATAGGTGTCTATTTAAATTCAGAGATTCAGTTGAAAAACAAATAAGGTCATCTGAAAAAACACTAAATTTTTTTTAGGAAAAAAATGTTATCCCACATCATGGGGTCTTAGTAAACAGATTAATTATATACAAGAGGTATTTATCCTTGGGGAAAAAAATTCATTTTAAAATAAAAAGCATAAAATATCTCCAGTAAAATATACAGACCTTAAATTTATAGCTTAATGAATTTTTTATATTTATTTATATTTTGTATTTATAAATTTTACACCTATTAATATATATGTGTGTGTGTGTATATATATATCTAGCACTCAGATCAAGATATAAAACATAATCTTCCCTCAGAGAATTTCACAAAACACTTTTCCAATCTTCCTACCTACCAAGGTCACCATTTTCCTGACTTTCATCATCATAGATTAGTTCTTTCTATTCTTGAACTTTGCATAAATAACAATATGTATCTTTTGGTCTCACTTCTTTTAATCAATATAATGTTTTAAAACTCATTTATGTTTCATGGATATCATTAGCTTGAATGTAGTCATTGCTAAGCAGTGTTCTATTGTATGAATATACAGAATTTATTTATCCATGTTACTGTTGATAGACATTTGGGCAGTTTCCAACTTGAGGCTGTTATAAATAAAGCTGCTTGCTATGAACATTTTTATCTAAGTTTTTTGTGGACATACGCTGTCATGTCGGGTAGCTCTATATTTAACTTTTCTAGAAAGCATCGTTTTCCCAGGTGGTTTTGCCACTGTAATTCTCAAGAGCATGTGTGAGGCTCCCATCCTCACCAGCACCTAGTTTTGTCAGTCCAGTGGTCTCTCTTTGTGCGCCCTTTTTTCTAAAGAAGCTTTTTAAAGAAGCTGTGTTAATGTTGTCATGGGGTTCTATGGTCAGAATAAAAATTCAGATATTGTGATTAACATTTCCCAACCTCCCAATGACCCCACTGGGAAATGTAGATTTTCCAAGATAAGTAAAAGTTCAGGTGAGCTGAGACTTCAGGGTACTTAAAAACTGATGATCATAACAGGTTGAAGTAGAAAGAGACACCTGATTCTTCTGTAGTCACAACTCTCTCATTAACTGTAGCCCAGAAGATCCTCTACTTTTTAGGACTTGTGTGATTAGGCTGGTTCAGCAAGATAATCTAGGATGATCTCTTAGAATCAAGGTCCAAAACCTTATCCAATCTGCCGAGTTCTTTTTGCCATGTGAGGTAAGATAACCCGGGTTTCAAGGATTTGGGGATGGACATTCAGGGAGCCATTATTCTGCCTACAACATCAAGAAATAGAATTCATATCCACAGATTGAACAGCTCACCTGGAATCTGGTGGCAGAGCCCTGCTCCCAGTGACACTACAAGGCACAGGTACTCCCCTAGAGTGAACATTCCCCAATGCTGCTCAGTGGTATAGATGTCACAGCGTGGCATTTCTTCCTCCCAAAGGGCCACAAAGGCTGAGGAGTAGATGGGAATGCCACAAGTTGTCTTTGTTTACCAGTAACATTTAAAGGAAACTTGTCACTTCAACCTCATCTATAGGTTTGCTTAGCTTAGCTATTCTTTGATGTTGTACCAAAAAAAAAAAAAAAAACAAACTTTAAAAAGAGATAGAGACCGCTGTATCCTGCCATGCAACTCGTAATACTAGAGGAAAAAGACACTGAAATTGAATGTTCAGAACATAAGAACAGCTGCCCAAGCCATCCTTATATAAGCACTTACATGCAAAAAAAGCCTTTTCTTTCTTTTATGGTCTGGCCACCACTGTGCCTTACCTTTGAAAGTGTATTAGAGATGGAAATGATTCTATTCTGGGTCTAGGAGGTCAGGATAGGGAGAAGGGAAAAAATGTTGCTGGTTTTCCAAGTTCCATCTAAGAATAATATTTCTAGTAGGAACCTTATTATAACAAGTACTATTACGGTTTCCTACCTCTTCCAAATAATCACATTTTTAAATGTAATATATTTTCATAACTATGTCTCCTTAATATCTATATAACTTATAAATTCAGTTTCAATTATCAGTTTCATCCAAGGGTTTTTAGAATGGCATTTCTTAATTTCTGAGAGATACATTAAGTGAAGCATTTGGGGGACTGTAGTAGGAAAGGTAAATCAAAATTATTAGTTAATTTTGACTCAGTAATGGACAAATGTAGGTTGACATGTGATGACAAGATGGGAAGGTAACATGGAAAAGCACAGCAAACCATCCAAATTAATTGGTGAGTGGGATTAAGATATTAAAAGAAATGTGATAAAGCCACAATTTTTTTCAAAAGGAAAAATCAGATCAGATCAGATCAGTTGCTCAGTCGTGTCCAACTCTTTGCGACCCCATGAATCGCAGAACACCAGGCCTCCCTGTCCATCACCAACTCCCAGAGTTCACTGAGACTCACGTCCATCGAGTCACTGATGCTATCCAGCCATCTCATCCTCTGTCGTCCCCTTCTCCTCCTGCCCCCAATCCCTCCCAAGCATCAGAGTCTTCTCCAATGAGTCAACTCTTCACATGAGGTGGCCAAAGTACTGGAGTTTCAGCTTTGGCATCATTCCTTCCAAAGAAATCCCAGAGCTGATCTCCTTCAGAATGGACTGGTTGGATCTCCTTGCAGTCCAAGGGACTCTCAAGAGTCTTCTGCAACATCACAGTTCAAAAGCATCAATTCTTCGGTGCTCAGCCTTCTTCACAGTCCAACTCTCACATCCATACATGACCACAGGAAAAACCATAGCCTTGACTAGACAAACCTTTGTTGGCAAAGTAATGTCTCTGCTTTTGAATATGCTATCTAGGTTGGTCATAACTTTCCAAAAGGAAAAATAGATTATAACAAATAGAAATATAAATAATGTTGCTGGAATAAAGCCAACTATATCAATTAATACAATAAATGTAAATAGCTCAAATTTCCCAATGACAGTGAAAAAAAATCAGATTGAGTTAAAAACAAATATAGTTTCAAAATAAAAGAGGAGCAAAGTTGTATGAGAGAGAGGAGGGTATAAATATAGCAATATCAGATGAAATGGAATTCAAGATCAAAAGAACTAAGTGAAACATAGAAGGATAAGCTCTAATGTTAAAAGGTATAAATATGATTTAAAGAACAACAGAGCCACAAATACAGAAATCAAAACTAAAGGAGAATGGGATCAAAGACAATCTTTGTGGGAAATTTGATTACTTGTTTGTTTTAAAATATTGTAAGTCAAGTAGACAACAAAAATTTAGGATATCTGAATAATGCAATTAAAAAGTTAAATTGTGTTTACAAATATGTTACAAAATTTTATATTATACATATCATTTTTATATTATATATATTCTCTCCCGCAAAAAGAGAGTATATTCTTCTCTTATGCCCATTGCATGTTTACCAGAAGCTATCATGTACTTGTATCTGTCCACAAAATAATAATTATACATGTAAAACAATAGAGATGAATCAGATATTCTGACCATAATCTACTCAAGTTATTAATAACAATCTATTATTTCACTTCCTATTCAATGGACCACCTGAATTTTCCAGATCACTGTCCAGTTTTGGATCCCTAAGGCTTTCTAGGTAAGCAAATACATGCAGTGAGGCCAGCCTTGTCTAGTCATCAGCAGTGGAAAGAAATTAGTTTATGTAATACACACTTAGGTAGCACCCCATAGGTTAGGACCTCTACTAAGGCCTTCACAAATAATACTGGTGGGAACTTACACCTTAAGTAGGAAAATATCAATAAGAAGCTTTTGAAGAAAAAAAAAAACTCACCCATCCATCCTGGTAAATTTAAAATGCAGACTAAAAAAATGAGATTCCATTCTTTGCCTACCAGATTACAAAGGTAAGTACAAATTATAATATTTGGAGTGAGATATATAGGCAAGGATATCTGCCTATATATCAACTTCAGCAGGAATGTAAGTTAGATGATTATATAAAGGGACATTTTGATAACATGATTTTTAAAACTGTCTAGGAAAGTTTGCGAATCAAGCAGTTTCACTTTTGGAAATGGGGATAATCAAGAATGTATTCACACATTTCCTGTATGAATTTCATTTAGCCCTTTGCAACAATATGGAAACAAACTAAATATGCTAAAATAGGAGATTTAAATTAATTGTGATGTACCTACACCCTGGGTTATCCTACACTCTATCAATGAATAACATAGATTCTGGCTGCAGGCTTCCTAGGTTTGAATTCCTGCTCTGCTTCTTAGCAACTTTATGATGTTGAACAATTAACCTCCCTTGCCTTCATTCTCTCACCTATAAAAAATATGAATAATAATAGTATCTACCTTTGCTGGGCTGTTTTGTGAAAAAAGATGAGTTAAGATGTATAAAGCTTTGCCTGCCATGTAGTAAATGTTACCAAAGTGTTTTGTGTTTTTTAGCAATTAGTGTTATTTAGCTATTAGTCAGATATGCAGTAGAGTACTTAGTCAGATGGAAAAATATTTATATCATATTAAATGAAAAGGACAGATTTCAAGACATTAGTGAGTATATGACCTGATGTCCATTTTGTTGATATACACTGTATGGAGACATACATATTTGATTATAAGAGTATACAAAATTTTAAAAGATAAACATCAAGGGTTCATTATCAAGGCTATTAATAAGTAGTGTGTCTCTGGTGAGACAAATTTTTCTTTTCTTCTTCTAAGTGTCTTAATTTTCTGATTTTTCTTTTTTTCTTATTTTTGGGAAATGAACATGTTCTGCCTTTAAAATAAGGTGAGAAAAGTTATTTCTTAAAACAAATAAAAGTCTCACTCTTGCCAAGAAACTTGAAAGAATAAGTCGTTCCTCTTTTGAGCACCTAACAATTCAGTCTCTGAAAAGCACAAAGCATTTCTATATGAAAAATAGTTTAGTGATTTTTTTTTTTACCTTTTCATATATATTTCTAAGACCATGTTTTAAACTATTTAGTGAAAAGTCCTTATTGTAGAACTGAGAGTTTCTATCTGGAACATTTAAATAGTATTAAGAACTGAAAACTTATAGATCTCGATCTGTTTTGCTTCAGCTGTTCCCTGGTAGTATCAGACAAAGCAGAATGCTATAACACCACTTGGAAGAACACAACAGAACAGAGTGAATGTGAAGACAGCTGAGAAATCCATACAGCTTTCTAGAAAAGGGCTCAGAGTCTGCTGTTAGGGGCCCTAGAATTTACCTAGGAGCAAAGGCAACACACACACAAAGGAGAGCTGTCCTATAATCCATCTCCAGGATGTAAAATCCAATATTTGCACAAAGACTTAGCCCAAGGAAGGCATATTTTTGATCCTCGGGTGTAAATACCTAGTAACTGCCTGACAACACGCCTGTGGTGGGTTAGAATATCCATAGAAAGGCGTGCTCAGCCTTGAGCAGAGTGGTGTTGACCTTCCAGCCTGTGTGCCTGCCACTTTATTAAAGTTTCAAGCCTTCAGTCACAGCAGTTGCTGCATGAATTCTTTCACAGCTTCCACACTCTAAGCAAAAACCGTAGAGATGTGGCAAATCAATTTCCACCAAGAAACTATGAACATTGGGGTGAGGCAACAGTTTTTTTGCTCTGCTCTGAGGCAAAAAATGGCTCCTCTATTTCATTGCTGAAAAAAACCTGCCATGTTGATTTGCATCTCCTTTTTGAGAGTTTTCTAAGATGGAGAAATATTTGAAGTTTGGTGGATAGAGTCTGTGTAGATTATCTCTGAAATTCAAACTCTGGCCAGAAGTGGCTGAGTCTTGCTAGGAAAGCAGATGCTTTTCATTTTCCCTTATAAGTGGAGAGGCTACATTTCTGTTGTTAGTTGTTAGAATATTCTAGTCTTCCACTGCTTCATTAGAAAGCCTATGGGAGAGAACTTTTAAATGTGATGTTATTAAGATGAGAATGATGGTATTTGCAGTGCAGTTCTTAAGGGAGGGATTTTGTCTCCTTTATCATCATTTTCCTGGCATGAATCACTGTGACTGGTCCATGATAAAAATGGGAGGTTGATTAAATTAAAATCATGAATGGAAAATTATAATTGCTATCTGTATTAGTTAGTTTTGCTGCAATAACAAATAAGTCCCCAAATCTCAGTGGCTTATAAACCAAAGGTTGATTTCTTGCTCATATTATATCATGGGAAGGAGTCTCAAGTTCCATCCTACATATGTTCTTTCTAAGGCCCCCAGCCACCATGTGGGATGTGCCCTGTGGCATTCTGACCTGGCTCATAACAGCCCCAGCTGTAAAGAGTTGATGATGCACATCTCTCCCCAACTCTGTTCAGTGATGCCATGTCAGTGACCTAAAATCAACTATGTATATGAACCATGGGTATTGGCAGACACTACAAATCAAAATTCTTTTGTTGTTTTTGTTTTATGAGGGCCAGTTCATCAGTGCACCCCTGGATCTGTGTGACAAAGAGGAAGAGGAAAAAATTCACAAGGCAGAAATTCACAAGAGGCAGAAATTCACAAGGCCTCTTCAGGTTAAAGTAAATCACGTGGCCAAGGGTGACAGTAGGGCAGGGACACATGCAGGACACATGCTCCATCTACAGGAGGTCCTCCAAGTCCTATGGCAAGGATGGCGGGGAACAAACAAGTGTGGATGCTACAGCATACCTCGCTGTCTGGATAACTGTAATTGACCAAACCCCAGACTGGGACATGTGACATGACTAAGTATTTTAATGACTTATATATGTGTATTTTAACATAATTCTCGTTGTAAAAACATACTACTTATTAAATGCTTACAATATGCCAGGTGTTGTATAGAACTGTATATAGTACATAAGTCTCACCAGTCTCCCCCGTCCTATGACACAGATACTGCTATTAACCACATATTGCAGATGAAGAAACTGAAGGCTAGAAAACTATTTATTAGATGGGATGCCCCGGACACAGATTCGGAGAGTTGAATAGGGATGGTTAGTTGCTCAGTGGTCTTCATAGATCCACCTACAAGGAAGTGAGATGACCAGAACTGAGCAGAGGGAGGAGTTGACCTGCAGGGCCTCAACCAGTTCCTGCAGGGAGTTCTGGAGCTGGGATGACCTTTCAGGATTGTTCTCAAATCAAGGCAAGAGGGTTCCAGCCAGTTTCCAGCCATGGGGTTCTGGCTCTTCCATATGTGAGTGGCAAAACCTTAACTCAGGAATATCTAGACCTCTGAGCTTCTGCAAACTGGCAGGGGAGTGATTGGAGTTGAATAGGACATCTGTTAAAAGCACTTGTCAAGGTACCTGGTATTTAAGAAATGACCAATATGTTGACAACATTTGAGTTTCTTGTTTTTACTTTTTAATTATATAATATCAGTAATATAGTAAGACTCAAAAATCAGTATTCTTCAAGAAGAATTGTATTTTCTGGGAGGGAGTACATTCCTTCAGAATAGCATTGCATTGATCCTCATTTCTGTGTTTTGTGTTGACCTTGGTACTCAGGAAGCAGGAGGCTGGGCCACAGTCTGCAGCAGGGTGCACTATGTCAGAGCTGCCCGGGGAAGGAGTAAGCTTGTTTTGGGGGCCACCAAGCTGCCTTTGATGTTTGCCACCTCACCTATTTTGTTCCCTGGTGACTCAGATGGTAAAACATCTGCCTGCAATGCGGGAGACCCAGGTTTGATTCCTGGGTCGGGAAGATCCCCCTGGAGAAGGAAATAGCAACCCACTCCAGCACTCTTGTCTGGAAAAGTGGATGAGCCTGATAGGCTACAGTCCATGGGGTCGCAAAGAGTTGGACACAACTGAGCGACTTCATTTTCTTTTCACTTTCTTTCTTTCTA
This sequence comes from Tragelaphus eurycerus, assembly GCA_935064755.1. Lineage (NCBI taxonomy): Eukaryota > Metazoa > Chordata > Mammalia > Artiodactyla > Bovidae > Tragelaphus > Tragelaphus eurycerus. The sequence continues at coordinate 12,852,593 of CAKXYN010000069.1, forward strand.
TTTTGTATGATTCTTTATTGAGTCTTTGTGACCCATCTTGTGCTTGTAGTTTCAGATCCTAGACAGCTAGGGAGTTTCCTTTCATTTTTTCTAATTTGTCTCCATCCAGTATTCATAGTATTAATAAACTGAGGGGGGAAATGACAGATGAATAATGTTCACGGCAGGAAAGGAAAGAAGACGTGGTTTTCTGTCTGGAAAAGCTTGGCAGCTGGGCACATGCACTGAATTCATTACCTGTTTCCTAAGTGATTGTGGTTCTGAGACATGCTCCACAGGGGCTCCCAGGTTGAGGTCCGATCTCTCTTAACATATACTCCTTTGGGAGGCTAGGCGAGCCAGTCAGAGGAGAAGTTGGAAGGGGAAAGCAGGAGAGAAGGAAGGAAGGGGTGGAGTTCTTTGTTTCTCTCCTCCAAGCTCGGAACAACTTGCCATCTTTCTGGATGATCTTGGTTATTCCCAGTATGCTCAGAACTCTGGACTGGAAATTTGTCAGTGCTTCTTTGGCTACATCATTTTCCCAATCCCATTCACTTTCTGATCATGATACCTTTTCAGTAAATCAGAAAACAAATATCCAAGACACCAGAAAGTTAATGCTTAGGCATTACAGATGGCTTCTGATGGCTACATATACAGCCAAAAACACACACTAAATATTTGCATCTTCTGTGTTCTGGTATAAATTTACAGGGCTGCTCTGTGGTCCTGAGTACAGCACATCTCTGTTAGCATAGAGCAGGAATTTAAATGCTCCTGAGAAACAAAATAAATACATAATAATGTTCTTTTACATCAGATGTGGCTTATAAACATGATCAAAAGGCTGTCCTATAAAAGCAATGCACATATAAATCCTTAGAAGAAGAGCATTTTCTAGTGATAAATAGTTTCCAGGATTTTTTTTCATTGTCTGCTGCTCCATTTCTACAAAGTGGCAAAGCTTAAGAGAAAAGTTTCTAGATATTTATCTTATAATGCAGATCAAATACCAGAACAATCATTAGCCAGGAAGAAGGCCTGAATATAGACACAAAGGGAGGAAATCTGAGAATAAATTGAGTTTTGCAGTTTACATACTGCTTTACTATATAAAATCCAGGGAGTAGGTGAGGCCAGCACTCTTTGTCCACTATAGTATAATTTTGTACTATAGTATCATTTTATATGTAACAGCACCTGATCAACAATTCTTATTGGGCATCAGGTCTGACTTATATTATACAAATGCCTTGAATTACAAGGTTGGACTATAAGAAACCAGGTGGCTCTAATTTTGTGTAGTTGAATGAATTTGACGTCTCTACTCAAACCTCCCAGAGAAGGCAATGGCACCCCACTCCAGTACTCTTGCCTGGAAAATCCCATGGACAGAGGAGCCTGGTGGGCTGCAGTCCATGGGGTTGCAAAGAGTCGGACACAACTGAGCGACTTCACTTTCACTTTTCACTTTCATGCATTGGAGGAGGAAATGGCAACCCACTCCAGTGTTCTTGCCTGGAGAATCCCAGGGACGGGGGAGCCTGGTGGGCTGCCGTCTATGGGGTCGCACAGAGTCGGACACAATTGAAGCGACTTAGCAGCAGCAGCAGCAGCAACTCAAACCTCCAAATGTGATAACTAAGGCATAGATTACAATAAATGGAGAAGAAAACTGTGGTAGCCCAGCAAACTCTGACTCATTCAGGAAAAGAGGGAATATGAATTCTAAAGTCACAATAACATTATGTCTCCTTTAGAACATGATTGTCATTCTATTGCCCTCTGTTCCAAATGAGACTCTCTTCATCCTTTGGGCTCATGAAAAAGTTCTTGAGAATAAAATTTTTACCCCAAGTTATAGTGTAGCTGGGGCTTCCCTGGTAGCTCTACTGGTAAAGAATCCATCTGCAGTGCAGGAGACCCCAGTTCGATTCCTGGGTCAGGAAAATACCCTGGAGAAGGGATAGCCACTCCAGTATTCGTGGGCGTCCCTGGTGGGTCAGATGATAAAAGAATCAGCTTGCAGTGCAGGAGACCTGGGTTCAGTCCCTAGGTTGGGAAGATCCCCTGGATGAGGGCATGGCAACCCAGTCCAGTATTCTTGCTTGGAAAATCCCCATGGACAGAGGAGTCTGGCCGGCTACAGTCCATGGGGTTGCAAAGAGTCAGACACGATTAAGCACAGCACAGCCTATAGTGCAGCTGGGACCTAGTATTCAATTACTGAGTAGCCCTTTCAGCAACTGTAAGCTCACTTTGTTCCTTTTCTTCCTAGGCTGTCTTGGTTTAGACTCCGAGAGTCTGAGTACCTCAATCAAAGTACAAACAATGAAGGGTATCCTCCAACAGATCCTGTTCCAGGAACCTGCCCTGCAAATCCCACTATAGTCAGTCCACGGAGGGTTATGGGCAGGAAGGAACAGATGAGTAAGAGTTAATCAGTTCAGTTCAGTTCAGTAGCTCAGTCGTGTCCGACTCTTTGTGACCCCATGAATCACAGAACAATGGCCTCCTTGTCCATCACCAACTCATGTTCACTCAGACTCATGTCCATCGAGTCACTGATGCGATCCAGCCATCTCATCCTCTGTCGTCCCCTTCTCCTCCTGCCCCCAATCCCTCCCAGCATCAGAGTCTTCTCCAATGAGTCAACTCTTCGCATGAGGTGGCCAAACTACTGGAGTTTCAGCTTTAACATCAGTCCTTCCAAAGAAATCCCAGGACTGATCTCCTTCAGAATGGACTGCTTGGATCTCCTTGCAGTCCAAGGGACTCCAAAGAGTCTTCTCCAAGACCACAGTTCAAAAGCATCAATTCTTCAGCGCTCAGCTTTCTTCACAGTCCAACTCTCACATCCATACATGACCACTGGAAAAACCACAGCCTTGACTAGACGGACCTTTGTTGGCAAAGTAATGTCTTTGCTTTTCAAATATGCTATCTAGGTTGGTCATAACTTTCCTTCCAAGGAGTAAGCGTCTTTTAATTTCATGGCTGCAGTCACCATCTGCAGTGATTTTGGAGCCCAGAAAAATAAAGTCTGACACTGTTTCCACTGTTTACCCATCTATTTCCCATGAAGTGATGGGACCAGATGCCATGATCTTCGTTTTCTGAATGTTGAGTTTTAAGCCAACTTTTTCACTCTCTTCTTTCACCTTCATCAAGAGGCTTTTTAGTTCCTCTTCACTTTGTGCCATAAGGATGGTGTCATCTGCATATCTGAGGTTATTGATATTTCTCCCGGCAATCTTGATTCCAGCTTGTGCTTCTTCCAGCCCAGCGTTTCTCATGATGTGCTCTGCATAAAAGTTAAATAAGCAGGGTGACAATATACAGCCTTGACATACTCCTTTTCCTATTTGGAACCAGTCTGTTGTTCCATGTCCAGTTCTAACTGTTGCTTCCTGACCTGCATACAAATTTCTCAAGAGGCAGATCAGGTGGTCTGGTATTCCCATCTCTTTCAGAATTTTCCACAGTTGATTGTGGTCCACACAGTCAAAAGCTTTGGCATAGTCAATAAAGCAGAAATAGATGTTCTTCTGGAACTCTCCTGCTTTTTCCATGATCCAGTGGATGTTGGCAATTTGATCTCTGGTTCCTCTGCCTTTTCTAAAACCAGCTTGAACATCTGGAAGTTCACAGTTCACGTATTGCTGAAGCCTGGCTTGGAGAATTTTGAGCATTACTTTACTAGCATGTGAGATGAGTGCAATTGTGCGGTAGTTTGAGCATTCTTTGGCATTGCCTTTCTTTGGGATTGGAATAAAAACTGACCTTTTCCAGTCCTGTGGCCACTGCTGAGTTTTCCAAATGTGCTGGTATATTGAGTGCAGCACTTTCACAGCATCATCTTTCAGGATTTGAAATAGCTCCACTGGAATTCCATCCCCTCCACTAGCTTTGTTCATAGTGATGCTTTCTAAGGCCAACTTGACTTCACATTCCAGGATATCTGGCTCTAGGTGAGAGATCAGCTAGAGTTAATAACAGCCAACATTTATTAAGCACGCACCATGTGCCAGCAGGGTTCTGGGCTTATATACAATACCTCATGCAATGCCCACAGCACCAAAAACCATAGTATTCTTATTTATGGATGAGGTAGAGCTATGTGTGAGATATGAACAGCCAGTCACTGGCACCATTTATGAGTTTGGAGTGGTTTCCCTTACCATGATTCTTTGTTAGCAGGAGCCGTCACATTGATGAATGTAATCAGTGCTCACAATAATCCATCCACTAAACATTATTTTTCCCACTTTTTCCATTGGAGTAACTCTGACAGAGGTCACTTTCTCAAGGTCATGCTTAGGAAAGGACAGTATCTGAACCCTTCTGAAGCCTGTGCTCTCCCACCCCACAGTGGCATGCAGCATGCACATTTTTAAAGAGATTCAGTGACTGACTTCCTATTTAGTCATGCACATATAAGCAAAAAACCGCCATACGACCAAGAAATACAATTTTAAGATTCTGCCCTTTTACTAAAAAGATGAGTGGATAACGTATCGTGTTAGCAAGGAGGATAAAAGGCATTAGTTTTCAAAGAAGGTGATGTGGGGAAAGGAGTTTGTAATTTCCAGGAGGGATGTTGCCCCAGCTGCTAGGGGAGGAATTTTGTATCAAGTACAGCAGTAATGACTGCAAGTAATGGTGAGCTCCTGTATAAGGATTAAACTATAGGAGGTAACTTGTCCCCCACATAACAAGAGGCCTGGTGGTAGGAGACTTCAAGTGTTGGTTCAGATGCTAAAAGATGCCAATGGAACCTGGCACTGTCTCCTTTCACCATCCTCCCTTCCCATGTTGATCATCGCTTCTTGAGAGTTCCAAAGCATCTGCCATAAAGTTGGGAGCAAAAGGGAAGAGGCTGCACCAGCCACACTGGTCCCATGTTAGCAGAAAAGCAGAAGCTTTCTCAGCCCTCCAGCCTCCAGCTAGCTTCCACTTAGATTTCATCAAGCAGCTGTGGGTCCCCTGTGCGGTGTGGAAAAGAAGAAAGTACACCTTGCTTTAGGAGGCTAGTGTGGAGAGGAGCTGGGGTGGGCTGTGCTTGGGAGAAGGAAGATGTGCTTGGGGAAGGTTGATGAGAAGGAGCCTCATCCTGCCCTTTGAATTCGCCATTACACATAAGTGACCCCAGGCATCACAGGTGCTCTCACCCTTCCTTCCCTCATCCTGTTAACTCTTCATTTTTTCTGCTTTCATCCCAGTAGCACTTTGGACTAAATAGTGTTGATAAGTATCAGATCACCTGAATCACTATTTTTTTTAATTTAAAGTTAAATAAACTATTATTGAATTAATTAAGTAATTAATAAGATGAGGGGCTTCTCGGAAGATATCAGCTGGTAAGGGCCTTTGACTACAGCAGCCAGAAGTTTTCACTGCCTCAGAGGAAACACTCCTCAGGGGCCTCTGGAAGGAGTAGGGATGCTGTTATTTCCAGAATCTTCAGGTTACAGGTGTTGGCTCAGTGGCCCAGCTGAGACAAGAGGAATCTGAAAGGGTGAGTGGATGAAAACCACCCTGTGTGGCTGCCTCCTGCAATGAGAGCTCTATGGTTTCCTTCTTTGTCTCTGCAGAGCCAGCTCTCCCAGGCGCTGAACGGGCTGTCAGACAGGGCCAAGGAAGCCAAGGAGTTCCTGGTACAGCTGCGCAACATGGTCCAGCAGATCCAGGTATTGGCAGCAACCAAGGCAGAAAGCAAAGCCCATGTGCTAAGATCTAACTGCGTACCTGGGGTGTGGTGTGGGGGCGGGGGGAGTCTGTTTCCTTGTCTTATCTTTTATTTTTATGTTTCCTAGGAAATGTCCTACATATTGTTTTTTTGCTCTTTCTGTTCTAATACATGCAAACACACATACAGACCAACTTCAAATATACCCCTTCTCAAGATGATTACATTTCCCCAACAAGCCAAGGACATAACCCTGGTTTCCAAGAGGTACCCATCTTCCACATTTAGCTCCTAATTCTCTCCTGCCATGCATTCAGAAAGACATCTATTTCTTTGTGAATTCAGTCATTATTGTTGCGTTTTCTAAATCTATATGTTTCCAAAGCACCTTGCAAAAATTATATCTTATAGTAACAAACAGGTCACATTTTCTCTTTTTTATCTCTTTCTTTCCTTCCTTCCTATCCCATAATAATTCTTCTCATCTACCTAGATACTTAAATATTTTTCAACCATGATCCCATGGTAGCTATAATTTCAGATTGCTTTATGTGGACACAGTAACCAACAAATCACTTGGCATTTGAGAGCCTGTGAACTCCCTACTAGAGCTAAAGGGGAGAAACCATTAAATCGCATGAAGTGCTAAAATAATGACCTTCTGCACTGTTTAACGTTCTTACATTTTCAGGTTTGCCTCACAGAAATAACCTGAGCCCTGGCCTCCAGTAGCTTGACTTTCTGAGTTAATATCTAACCGATGTCAAGACAGAAATGGCTTCTTAAATGTAAGCCAGCCTTCTAGAGCACCTCACACTGATTTTTTTTGCCCTTTGTTGACGTGCAAGCCCCTGTTAAAACTTTTGAATTAAAAGTTTTTAACAACCTAACAGTTGTATATTTCCTTTTGCTTTCCAAAACAAGAAAGTTTATCAATAGGTCCCTTCTTTGCTCCTGTGGCATAAAGTGTGCAGCCCCAGGCTCACCCCTGCACGTCACCTCTTCATTAGAGCAGAGCTTTCTTTTACTCTATCAGAGCCTTTACTGAAACAGCTTCCCTTTCCCTACCAATAGTAACCTGCTTGGTTAGAGAGCTCTGCAGTGATGATTTCCAGGAGTCTTCTGTGAGAACTTGAAAGCAAATTACTATGAAAGCCAAAACTTAATATTTGTAGAAGTGATTGCTTAAGCAGTTGTAAATGCATGCCTTATACAAAGACGACCTTGCATTTGAAACAGTGACCTAACACCTAACTACTGATCCTTATATTAGGAGACATAGTTCTGGATGACTGAAAATTAATTTAAATTTGATAGGCTAAGCTGTTCCTTCATTTCTAACCCCCCAAATTTTACAGCTTACTCAGTTGAGTACTATTTTTTCAATGCTATTACTGTGCATGTAACAAGTATTTAGCTCTCATTGGCTGTAAATTACAATTGTTTTCCAGATTATGGTTTGAGAATCAAAGCTACATGTATAACTTATTGAAAGGATTACCTCTAATGAATGCTTATAATTTAATGAGAGAATTGCTTTTAAAAATGTCTATAGCATGGCTCAGTGGATAAAGAACCTGTCTGCAGTACAGGAGACACAGGACATCAGGTTCGATCCTTAGGTCCAGAGGATCCCCTGGAGGAGGAAAATGGAAACCCACTCTAGTATTCTTGCCTGAAAAATCCCATGAACAGAGGAGTCTGGCAGGCTTCGGCCCAAAGGGTCGCTCTGTTGGACACGACTGAGCGACTGCACACACATGTAAAAAAAAATTAGATCCAGCGTTCAATTTAAACATCATGGGAAAGTTATGATCCATTTAGAGCATGGATACTGTTCTCCCACAAGCTGACTTTCACAGCAGCTGATGCCTGTTACATATACCGGTGATTCTTCACTGCCTACCTGCACTTATTACTTGCTTTTTTTAATGAAAGGAGCAAGTGTTTTGCCCATGACTATTCGTCTAAACTTCTATTGTCATTGTATTATTGTTTAATATTGAAGACCATTGCCATCTGCTTTCTTCTTTCTGCCTCTAAATTCAGTGACTCTTTCGCTCTCATGCCTCAACAATACCCAACTCCCTCTGGCAACCAGCCTTTCTGAATGCCACCTTCCACCATGCACAGCTGGACATATGCCAGCCCTCAAAACAATTCATGTTCAACTCTACAAACTAAAACTTTATTTTATTTGCTATAATTCAAATTGCAGAGATGATTTCCTCTTGATAAAAACAAATGTATTAAGTAACATTTACCTCTTAGAATCTAAAGTGAAACACTTCCACTGCAGAATAAAATTTATTTTGTTATTTATAAAACGCATGTGAGCACTGTGGACAGGGCTCCTCTTCCTTCCCTTCAGCAGGGCCTTACCCCCACAGATGGACTGGAGCTCTGCTGTCTCTGGCAGCTCAAGGCACCCGGTCACCTCGCCGCTGAACACTGTGCTCTCTCACACAGGAGAACAGCGTGGAGTTCGAGGCCTGCCTGGTGGCGCAATGTGATGCCCTCATTGACGCTCTCAACAGGAGGAAAGCCCAGCTGCTTGCCCGCGTCAACAAGGAGCACGAGCATAAGCTAAAGGTGAGCGCTGCACCCTGCAGGGGCCGGGAGGCCAGGCTTCTGGGTGAATGCCCACAGCCTTGGGTGGCCAATGAGGAGCAGGCATGCCCCTTCACTCGGCACTCACTCCTTTGAGTGACTTTTCTAGGCCAGAAATTGCCCTGGGTACAAACATAATAAATAAATCAAAATCCCTGCTCTCATGGGGCTTATATTCTACTAGAAGGAATAAACAGAAGGCAAGATAAGTAAGTAAAATATCCAGTATGTTCATAAAGCATGCTAAGAAAAAATAAGGAGAAATGGATAGAGAATACTAGGGATGGGGGTTGAAATTTTAAACAGAATGACCAGAATGATGATGCAGAGGCAAATGTATTTTTGAATTGGGAAATGGAATCTGTACTTTTCAGAAAACAAACAAGATTTTTCTTCACTTCTGAAGCTAACTATGTAACTGAACAGCTGTACAGACTTTGGTCATCACACAATGAATCACCTGGTCACAGGTCTGGGGTCCTATTGGCAGGAGGACTGGTCCTCCCGGAGACATCTGCTTCACCATCTATTGCCCCCTTGGAGCAGGGCAACAACACATGAGAGCAGGCTGGATAGACATAGATGGGCAGCACCCAGCAGAAGGAAGCAAGAAGTAGCCAGCAGGAGCACATGCATGCCCAGCAAGCTTCAGGGTGGCTGCCAGTGGGTGGTGGATGGGTAGTGTGCCGTGTTGGCCTGTGGTTGGGGTGGAGGCAGAAGTGATGTCTGACCTTAGTTTCTCTGCTGGGTTCAGGCAACCAGCATCAGGGAGCTTCAATACTGTACAGCTGAGAGTAGACACAGCCTTGGAAGAGCTGGTGGCTGGTGAGCAGCCCAGGAAGTAGCAGATATCCCCAGCAGGCTTGGAACAGGCTTTAGTCCCTGGAGAAAAAGAGGAGGTCCCATTTCTAAAAGTGTGGGATTCCAGTAGGAGAACCAAGGGAGAGTTTCAAAATGAAAAACTAAGAGAACAGACATTACAAGATTTGGGGCTAAAGCTTGGTGACCGGGCCAGTGCCCAGTTCATGGTTACTAGAAATAAGGCAAGAAACCAGTTAGACCTCAGCAAGACATGCAGCAAATGGCAATGCTGAGTCCTGAGCAGTGGAGTCCCCAGTCCTTAATCTGTGCCTACCACGCTCCAAGACTCAGGACCCAGAGAACTCCACTGTGAAGATGGGAAGCCAGGCAGCATAAGAAGAGAAGCATTTCCCCAAGGAAGCTTAACCGTTCTATCCAAAGGCACGGGAACCCCTTAGGTTCCCTCCTCTGCTGCTCCTCACCCGCAGTTCCCCAATACACATTTGGATCCACATACAGGCTTATTCCCTTCCCCAAAGCCAAGGCAATGTGGCTGGAATAGAAACCTTTCTCCACTGTCTTTGTGACTTACCTACCTGGCACTCTGAATTTGCCTGTGTCGTGGAGGCAGACAGGAGGCTGAGCTGTGACCGTGGGGTCCAAGCCAGAATGGACTCATGAGAACTGGGCCCTACAGCGAATTTGGCCTGACCTCGCTGGTGCTGTATCAGGGCCATGTTGGCCAGCCTGACCTCATCGGTGCTGTATCCTTGGTCAGCTTGACCTCGTTCGTGCTGTATTGGGGCCATGTTGGCCGGCTTGACCTTGCTGGTGCTGTATCAGGGCCATGTCCCTTTGAATGTTCCTGATGTAACAAAACAGAGCAGTTGCATCATGGAGAGGCTTAGCAGATTCTTTGTTAAGGAAAATTGCATGTCTTAAGGTTGGAATCTGAACCAGAAGTTAGGAAAGAAAAGTACCCAGGGAGTGAACATTGAGAGAACCTTACTTCATGGGCTTGAACAGTGAACCAAGGCTAGGGATCTTACTGCTCCTTCCAGGGAGGCAGTCGCTGTTTCCTGATGATGAATCTAACTGGAAGACCCTCTCAGGTTCGTCTTAGAATGAACACAAGCCCCCAGGGGTCATCACACCAACCCCAGCCCCATGAAGGCTTCACGCTGGAGGGAGCACTGGGCTTTCCTCAGGAGCCCCTCCCCGCTCCTTCCAATGACCTGTGTGTTACTGAATGAGGCCAAGTTTTACTTGAATGATTTTCTCTAGCTTATCAGTTTCCAGGCTCCTGTCCCTTAGTGTCTATGATCAAGTTATTTTCTTTTGAATTCTATAAAGGACCATGGGATTGTGTTTCATGGTAACATAGTCATTCCTAAAATGTGAGAGAGATAAGTAAGGCAGTATTAAAGATACTTCAGAAAAAAACGTTTTCTGATGTGGATGTTAACCATGTACATTTAGCTGTAACAACCTGGGAGATGGATTTAAAGCCATAAGCCTATTCATCTAAGATAGTCAGATGAGGCTTGAATGAAAAATTCTTCTGAAGTCACCATTTTTTATCCGAATTAAAATCTAGAAGTACTGTGGACTGTGATTCTGTAGTTAACCAGGTAGCAACACAGAATGAGCATCCTTGGTGACCAAGCCCTGGCTTTCATAGCAGTAAGAGCTAACATTTGGGGATACTTGCTTTGCAGCAGCACTATCCTAGTTGTGTTATAGGGATCAACTCCTCTGTTCCTCACAACTCTGGGAGGTCATTATTACTTCTATTAACACTCTAGAGATGAGGAAACCATGGCACTATGCTATTGAGAACTGGTCCTGGGATCCAGAATTCCTGTCCTGTTAAGCTGGCTTCAGAGTCCAGATTCTGGACCATGGCACCCTACAGCTGGTAGTACAGTGCAGAGAGAAGGCATGTAGGGACATGCCTAATCCTGTCCCCAGTCAGCCAGCACCTACCTAATGCATACCTGCTAGGAGCCGAGTGCTGGGTTTAGGGGAAGAAGGACATGAAGGTGACTCAGAATTAAGGGCTTCCAGTCCTATGGATAGGAGAAGGCAATGGCAACCCACTCCAGTACTCTTGCCTGGAAAAATCCCATGGACAGAGGAGCCTGGTAGGCTGCAGTCCATGGGGTCACTAAGAGTTGGACACAACTGAGCAACTTCACTTTCACTTTTTACTTTCATGCATTGGAGAAGGAAATGGCAACCCACTCCAGTGTTCTTGCCTGAAGAATCCCAGGGACGGGGGTGCCTGGTGGGCTGCCGTCTATGGGGTTGCACAGTCGGACACAAATGAAGCGGCTTAGCAGCAGCAGCAGCAACAGTCCTGTGGATGAGATCAGTCACACACACAAATGACTCCAGCACAGATAGAGAGCAAGTTTCCAGGAGAAGGTTGCCCATGTCATTAGAGCTGTGAGAAGGGCAAAGTTACTTCCAGCTGAAGGGGTCACAGAGAGCATCATGGAAAAGCAGGCATTGGAGGAGCCCAAATTTTGGGAGACATGTGTTGATGGTGGTGTGCATTCTTGCCTACGGAAAGTGGCCAGGCTATGAGGGAACTAGAGGGTGGTCAGCACTGTGCACCCTAGTCTTGCTCTATGCAGTTAGTCATAGGGACCGATGGGTGTTTTCTGTTACCATCACCTGCTCTGAAATTACTAAAAAGATGATCACTACAGCCCCTCATTTTAGTACCCTTCAGAAACCCAGAACCTCTATTGTTATCAGATCAGATCAGATCAGTCGCTCAGTTGTGTCCAACTCTTTGCGACCCCATGAATCACAGCACACCAGGCCTCCCTGTCCATCATCAACACCCGGAGTTCACTGAGACTCACATCCATCGAGTCAGTGATGCCATCCAGCCATCTCATCCTCTGTCGTCCCCTTCTCTTGCCCCCAATCCCTCCCAGCATCAGAGTCTTCTCCAATGAGTCAACTCTTCGCATCAGGTGGCCAAAGTACTGGAGTTTCAGCTTTAACATCAGTCCTTCCAAAGAAATCCCAGGACTGATCTCCTTCAGAATGGACTGCTTGGATCTCCTTGCAGTCCAAGGGACTCTCAAGAGTCTTCTCCAAGACCACAGTTCAAAAGCATCAATTCTTCAGCGCTCAGCTTTCTTCACATCCAAGTCTCACATCCATACATGACCACAGGAAAGACCATAGCCTTGACTAGAAGGACCTTTGTTGGCAAAGTAATGTCTCTGCTTTTGAATATGCTCTCTAGGTTGGTCATAACTTTCCTTCCAAGGAGTAAGCGTCTTTTAATTTCATGGCTGCAGTCACCATCTGCAGTGATTTTGGAGCCCAGAAAAATAGTCTGACACTGTTTCCACTGTTTCCCCATCTATTTCCCATGAAGTGATGGGACCAGATGCCATGATCTTCGTTTTCTGAATGTTGAGCTTTAAGCCAACTTTTCACTCTCCTCTTTCACTTTCATCAAGAGGCTTTTGAGTTCCTCTTCACTTTCTGCCATAAGGGTGGTATCATCTGCATATCTGAGGTTATTGATATTTCTCCCAGCAATCTTGATTCCAACTTGTATTTCTTACAGCCCAGTGTTTCTCATGATGTACTCTGCATATAAGTTAAATAAGTAGGGTGACAACATACAGCCTTGACGTACTCTTTTTCCTATTTGGAACCAGTCTGTTGTTCCATGTCCAGTTCTAACTGTTGCTTCCTGACCTGCATATAGGTTTCTGAAGAGGCAGGTCAGGTGGTCTGGTATTCCCATCTCTTTCAGAATTTTCCACAGTTTCTTGTGATCCACACAGTCAAAGGCTTTGGCATAGTCAATAAAGCAAAAATAGATGTTTTTCTGGAACTCTCCTGCTTTTTCCATGATCCAGCGGATGTTGGCAATTTGATCTCTGGTTCCTCTGCCTTTTCCAAAACCAGCTTGAACATCAGGAAGTTCACGGTTCACATATTGCTGTTCTGTCCCCTGCCTTCTGTGATTTGTTTCTCTGCTGTTTTCAGCTGATTGTATCTGTCACTGCTTCTAAAATTCTAGAGAATTTTGAGCATTACTTTACTAGCGTGTGAGATGAGTGCAGTTGTGCGGTAGTTTGAGCATTCTTTGGCATTGCCTTTCTTTGGGATTGGAATGAAAACTGACCTTTTCCAGTCGTGTGGCCACTGCTGAGTTTTCCAAATTTGCTGGCATATTGAATGCAGTGCTTTCACAGCATCATCTTTCAGGATTTGGAATAGCTCCACTGGAATTCCATCACCTCCACTAGCTTTGTTCGTAGTGATGCTTTCTAAGGCCCTTAGAAAGTTATGGAAGGCCCTTAACTTCACATTCCAGGATGTAGTGGAACTTAAAATGTCATTTGAAACACAGAGTATCTCAAGTAAACTCACAGCTGTCTATGGGTAATGAGCCGGACAGCTGGGATTTTCCCTCTAATAGTGGACCAGCCATTTTAATGTGTAGCCATAACGTTTTAACTTTTTCCTTAAAGAACGTCTCTTTTGTGAAGCACGGCAGATGCTTCCCTGACATCTTTAAACAGAACACGGTTAACAGTTTGTGTTAAGTCATAGGGTGACTATAGTGGTGACTCCTGGTTTTCTCTACGGGAGAGATGTAAGGGCAGCGATCTGGATAGGTGCGGGGAGCCAGGACTGAGGAAACATCATTTATCCGAATCAAAAAGTACAGAGTGGCATGAAAGCCACCGGCCCAGGCTGTGCCGTGGGTGCAGGTGGAGGTGATTCAGGGACAGCTGTAACGCATTGCGGGGACCCCGTGGCCGGTGTTGGTCCGTCCGTGCTGGTGGCCTGCGTGGTCAGGGACCTCTGAGCAGAGGCAGCTGCCTGCCCTCATTCCACCCTGCCTAGGGTGGAGTTCCCTGCCCTAGATCCCAAAGGGCGACAGAAACCAGAGACAGGTGGCTGGTTGTCTCCCACGGCAGCAAAGCTGTTCTGTCTCCTGCTTTCTGTGATTTGTTTCTCTTCTGTTTTCAGCTGATTGTATCTGTCACTGCTTCTAAAAACAGGCAGTGTGGCCATCACCGTGACTGCTGATGCCAGCCTCCACATCTCCCTCCCTCTGCTTTTCTCCTCCTGCCTCTTTCCTTTCTTGTCACTTCAGTTGCTACTCTGATTTGTGAGAAAAGACTGGCCTTTTATAGACATCACTTGTCAGGCACAGTACTTCTTTCTGTCTTTGTTGGCTAGCCCATCACTCACAGTCCGGAGGGGATAATCTTATGGTCTTCCGCTTCCCTTTGGCAGAGTTCTCTGGGGGCCTGCTTTTTGCTGACAAAGAGGAGAGTTGTGTGTGTGTTTTTCTGGCAACTTTCTCTTCTTGAGCCATCTAAAAGGCTAGGGGAGCTGGAAAGCCATGTGCATAAAGACAGTCTTTATAATCCACTCTGGCTCCTCTCTGAAAGAACCGATTGCTTGAGCAGATGGAGCAGTTCTGGTTCTGAGGCAAGATGGAGCCGTGTGGTGAGGAGCCCAGATTCTGGGTCATAAGAGAATGGGGTGTGAACACTGTATCACTTGCTGGATCTCTAACCATGGACACGTCTACATCTCCATTTCTTCCACCTGTGTGGAAAATAGGACTAGACGTGGTCAGCACCACCTAGGGCATTGTAAAGCCCTTAAAGCACAGAACTCAAAATGTGAGCTTTATTTTTGTTGTTATCACTGGATATCTTTCCCAGAAAAGACCCCGATGATGGGAAAGGCTGCAGGCAGGAGGAGAAAGGGGCGACAGAGGATGAGAGGGTTTATGGCATCATCAGCTCAGTGGACATAAGTTTGAACAAATTCCGGGAGATAGTGAAGGACAGGGAAGCCTGATGTGCTGCAGTCCACAGGGTCACAAAGAGTGGACATGACTTAAGAACTGAACAGCAGTCACTGGAAGACTGAAATACAGTCTTACTCAGAGCACGGAGGAAGTAAGTGCTCCTGGTATTTTCCATAATACCAGAGTTCCTATTGCAGAATTAACCTAGTGTGATTAATTATCTCTGAACCTAGGAATGGTGACTTCGGTATAATTCATTACCACACAAAATAGTACACTAAGTTTGGTGGGCTATCTTTTAAGCTAAAAACAAGACTTTGAGGCAGATACAGATGTGACCTTATATTAGGAACACTGTCTAAATTACAGTAATACTATTCTGTGGTTTGAAAAAACACTGGGAGCCAAATACCTAAATTTTCAGGATGTGATAAACTAATCAAATGTCAGAAAGCTCCTGGAGGGAAAAAATGCTTTTTGAGCTTTCAAAAACTATTACTAAGTCACATTTAATGCCTTGGACAATATTCCCTCTATCAGCAGAGCCAGCTGGGCCCCTAGGTTTCATGTCTGAACTGTGTGTGTTGTGTCAACATCCTTCCCAGGTCTTCCTTGGCTAAATAAGGCTTTAAAATATCCTCATTGTCTGTGATCCTCACAGGGAATTTGTGTCATTTTAAAAGTGCCGTTAACGAGTCTGTGCTCTTTTCAGGAACTTTACAAATGTCATTTTTCTTTTGATAAGCCCGAAGAAATATCTGAGAATTATTTTTATTTATGTAACATTCAGATTTGAAATAACTCCACAATCATCTTACAAGTGTTCTTTCTCTAATATTTTAGAATGAATTTGTGTGTTGAATAGTACTAAGTGATGGATGTCTTCTTGGTCCCCTTGCAAGTCTAGATCCCCTTAAAGAAAAAAAAAATAGTTACAGTTATTCAAATACATTCTGAAAAAAATCTGATCTTTAATTTCCATGTGTGGTTGGTAAGTTAACATACCAGTAACATTACTCAGTGAGAATGCTGAGGGATAATGATAAAAATGATAAAACTTACTGCTTATTAGAGCCTCTACTTTTATAGAGGGCCTTCATGTCCCAATTGTAATTGTCTATAGGATGCTTGATTTTGAATCCAATTGGGTTTTGTTAGACTCATTATCATGATTGTCATTATTATCTTCGTTATTATTTACCATGTATTGGCTATTTGTTCCCATTATATTAGCAAAAAAAAAAAAAAAAGCATTAATCATATGGGCATATTATTAAGAGTACAAATTTACACTAGGGATATTATCGGCTTACTTTAGCCATTTTGTCAATGCTTCATAATAGGTAAATAATCCTTTGATCAGGTTTAGAGGGAGAGAGAGAGAAGGAGGAAGGAAGGAAAGAAAGATGGGAGGGAGGCAGGAGGAAGAGAGGTAGATGGGAAGGAGAGGTCTGCCCAAGCTCACAAAATTTAAAAATAATTAGGTAGGATTTGACTGTTATAGTCATTACTAGAAAGAAAAGCAACAAACTAAAAAGTCCACTCAATTACAATAGAACTACTGGCAAGACGTTCCATTAGTTCTTTACAGTGAAGACTTTGAAAAAATTTAGGCATACTGGAACACTTAAAATTTTTGACTGCCCTCAGCAGAAGTTTTTTGGGGGCCAACTCTAATAATTTAACCGCAGTTATTATTGATGATAAGCCTGTCATTAATTGGGAATTCATTTGGCAAATTCCATGGTCCTCTGCTTCCCACGCGTAGAAGCAAAAGCCATAGAAGGCCTGTAAGAAACAGAGTGCCCAAGTTGCCCGTGGAGTCACCAGGATGCCACCGCATACACCTGGAGCTCGCCACGGTTTGGGACATGCCTTTGAACACCCTCGACCCACTCTGGTAATGACAGTGAAGGGCAGTCACAGAACTTCTTGAATGTACTTTGCCTGAGTCCATATACGAAAGACACACTTAGCTCCAGAAGGCACTTAAAGCATACTTCACAGATGATGGACTAATTCACCATTTCTCACATCCTACAAAACACCACCATACTGGATGCAACACTTTTATTGTGGGACGCGGTAAATGATAAATGTTCTCCTGTGTGGGTGGGGCCACATCAGGATGCTTCTCTCTCCAAATGCCTTGTATTTCTTCCTTCATTAACTTCTCTGTACAAGGATAGAGTATCCTATGCACTAAGAGCATGCTTTGGATATTCCACTCAATGCTTATTGATGAGGTTCTTGTCATTCACACTTCTGAGACAGAAAGTTCACAGTTTTACTGTTAAAATCTCAAGCCTTCCAAGAAACAGGCATGTGTTTTATTTACTTAATAGGCCTAAATGATCCTTTTATGGATTAAAACTCAAAGCATCAGATTTGTCTTTGAAATGACTAGTCGCTGAGGTGGTTAAATTAATAATACTACTACAGAAGATGGTTATCAAGAGAATGGGGGAAATGTTTGCATATTTCCAGAAGCCATGTGGGAGAATGGTGGTGTGTAAGAAATTTAAAATGCTCTTCATTAATTTAAGTGTCCCTAAGTTTAAATGAACGTAATGATAATATAAGAGATAATATTTTACTCTAGGGGAAAATCAAGAGAATTGTTTATTTTACTAGATGAATCTATTGGTCAAACCACTTCACCAAAAATCACCAGTGAGTCAGTTCCAAGTATCAGTTAGTCATCTTGCTATAGGACATTATGGAACACATAGAGAAAACTATCTCCACTGATCAAAGGGACCTGTGTAGAATAAATTCTTCAAGTTTGTTTCTTGAAAGTACTTATATCTTAGAAAAACAAAACAAGAATTGCATTATACTTAGAGGAAATTGTTTTAAACAGTGATGGAAATATATATTAAGAAAGAATGTCTTGAAATATTGAATGTTAGTATTTACTTAGACTAAAAATTCATCAGTGATCTCTCTCCAGATCCCATGATGAGAGAAAATACTATGAGAAAAGTATTTATTAAAAAGAAGATTTGAAGAAAAAATTTTAAAGAGCCACATGTAAGATGGACAGATGAAATTTGGATAAAATAATGAAATTCCCCTTAATTAATCTCAGCTCTAGCTGCTCTTTGTATCACCTGAGCTGAGTGATGGGAGACTGACCTGTTCAAGATGCAGTGGAAAATACAGTTGTAGATCACATTTGTACTATATAAGCTGTCATGGGTTACTCTCTGCTACTAAAAAGACTAAGCATTCAAAGAGACATACAGTCTGTTCTCAAATTCTCCTTTTCCAAATAGGTACAGTATCATATCCTGACCCCCAAAAATGACCTTTATCAATTTTCCACTTAACAAAATAAAACTCTTCAAGTGATCAATAGGATTTACCATCCAAAACAGATGGTGACTGCTGATAAAATTTTGAAGGCCTTCTCTGAAACTATGGACCACAGATTAATTAATTGTCCTCTAAGAGCTGGTTTAGGCCTTAATACACATGAAGACTGGAAGACTATTTCCTAGTTCCTATTTCTGCTTTATTGACTATGCCAAAGCCTTTGACTGTGTGGATCACAATCAACTGTGGAAAATTCTGAAAGAGGTGGGAATACCAGACCACCTGACCTGCCTCTTCAGAAACCTATATGCAGGTCAGGAAGCACCAGTTAGAACTGGACATGGAACAACAGCCTGGTTCCAAATGGGAAAAGGAGTATGTCAAGGCTGTATGTTGTCACCCTACTTATTTAACTTATATGCAGAGTACATCATGAGAAACACTGGGCTGGAAGAAGCACAAGCTGGAATCAAGATTGCTGGGAGAAATATCAGTAACCTCAGATATGCAGATGACACCACCCTTATGGCAAAAAGTGAAGAGGAACTAAAGAGCCTCTTGATGAAAGTGAAAGAGGAGAGTGAAAAAGTTGGCTTATAGCTCAATATTCAGAAAACTAAGATCATGGCATCCGGTCCCATCACTTCATGGGAAATAGATGGGGAAACAGTAGAAATAGTGGCTGACTTTATTTTTCTGGGCTCCAAAATCACTGCAGATGGTGATTGCAACCATGAAATTAAAAGATGCTTACTCCTTGGAAGGAAAGTTGTGACCAACCTAGATAGCATATTCAAAAGCAGGGACATTACTTTGCCAACAAAGGTCCTTCTAGTCAAAGCTATTGTTTTTCCAGTGATCATGTATGGATGTGAGAGTTGGACTGTGAAGAAAGCTGAGCACTGAATAATTGATACTTTTGAACTGTGGTGTTGGAGAAGACTCTTGCAAGTCCCTTGGACTACAAGGAGACCCAACCAGTCCATCCTAAAGGAGATCAGTCCTGGGTGTTCATTGGAAGGACTGATGCTAAAGCTGAAACTCCAATACTTAGGCCACATCATGGGAAGAGTTGACTCATTGGAAAAGACTCTGATGCTGGGAGGGATTGGGGGCAGGAGCAGAAGGGGACGACAGAGGATGAGATGGCTGGATCGCATCACTGACTCGATGGACGTGAGTCTGGGTGAACTCCAGGAGTTGGTGATGAACAGGGAGGCCTGGCGTGCTGAGATTAATGGAGTCGCAAAGAGTTGGACACGACTGAGCGACTGAACTGAACTAAACTGATTCATGTCACTCCTGCAACATGTACATTTCCTTAGAAACTCCTTAAATCCAGCCAGCTGAAGACTCGGTGCCAAGGGTTTCTCCACAGCATCAGAGCCACTGCAAAGAAATATAGAACTCAAAGAAAAAGTGACATGGCCTAACTTCCTACGAATTGTTTTAATTAAAAAATATATAATGTAGAAGTAAATAGTGCTAATAAGGAGTAGAAATAACACAGAGTGAAGAAGGTAGCAAGTAAGAAAGCTGAATGAAGACACAGAAAAAAATATTTATACTCTTAAAAGATTTAATTATCTGGCTGATTTTCCATAATATGGGAAATCTTGCTAGATTAATTGAGAAACTAAAAGTTAATTATAAAACACCCAAAAATGCTACTTCTGGGAACCCCACTGATTCATTTTTAACAGTGAATTTTATCGCAGGTTACTGTGATCATAGCAAAATGTTTGATTAAAATGTTTTAAAAATGGACCAGAATGCATTGTAGTAACAGTGGGAGTTGCGAGCCAAGCAGGATATTGAGTCCTTCCAAGAAGCTTGAACCATGGAATACAGGAGCCAACAGCAAACACCCTGAAACTCACAGACTCTTTGGCAGCACAACAATGAAGCTTCTTAAGAGTAATCAGACCCCCCAGCACTCCCACAGCTCCTTTGGCACCAAATAAACCTTTACTTGAGAAGGAAATTTATAGAGGCAGACATAGAATTTTATGAGGCCTGAGTAATATATTTATTTCAGCACATTTTGGTCATAAAATTATCTTTGAGCTGAATGTTCTGGCAAGTAAACACAGTTCAGTCTTTTTGCCTCAAAAGGAGGCTTACTTTGGGTTGCAGTGCTCAGATCCAGCCTGTGCTTGTTATTCGGAATTTTAGTACCAGTCACTTCTATGTAGTCCTAGGGCAAATGCCACTGGGACAGTGAAAGGTGACTGCTGAGGTTTCTGCTACCTAGCAGCATTGATGCACTGGCTGCTGAAATGTAAAAACACTTTCTGGGAACAATTTAGTCAAGCGTCATATAGCAGAGATGAGTAGTATAATAGCTGTAGGTCCCCTGCACTGCATTTTTTTAAGGGCTTAACTTATGGATGTTTTCTTTTTCCCCAAGAAGCAGAAACTTAACTTTTCTTTACCTCCTGATATTAAATTAAAATAATAAAATGAAAATATAATATAATAATTTGCATCACTTGAGCCTGGACCAACAGACAGTGGTGTTAGTTTGACAGAAACATACTAGATGTTAGGAGAAAATAAATCAACCAGTGAATTTAAAAGTGATCTTCCCCCCAATCAAAATCACAAAACAATCTTCACATCAAAGTTGGTTTCTTTCACCAATTCCAATAAAGAGATTTTAAATCCTACCTTTTATTTTTTATTTTAAAAAGCAATAGCAAATCATCTGTCAAAATATTATGAGACTCCAAATAGCCAAAACAAGCTTGAAAAAGAAGGGCAGAATTGGAGTTCTCACACTTCCTGATTACAAAATGTACTGCTGCTGCTAAGTCGCTTCAGTCGTGTCCGACTCTGTGCGACCCCATAGATGGCAGCCCACCAGGCTCCCCCATCCCTGGGATTCTCCAGGCAAGAACACTGGAGTGGGCTGCCATTGCCTTCTCCAATGCATGAAAGTGAAAAGTGAAAGTGAAGTCGCTCAGTCGTGTCCAACTCTTAGCCACCCCATGGACTGCAGCCTACCAGGCTCCTCCATCCATGGGATTTTCCAGGCAAGAGTACTGGAGTGGGGTGCCATTGCCTTCTCCTTCAAAATGTACGACAAAGCTACAAAATACTGTATTAGCATAAAGATAGAGAGAAGACCACTGGAAATCGAATAAAGCCCAGAAGTAAATTCTCACATACATGGTCAAGTGATTTTTGACAAAGGTTCCAAGATTATGCAATGGGGAAAAGGTAGTTTTAGTAACAAATGACGGTGGGAAACTATCTTCATGCAAAAGAATGAAGTTGGACAGTTACCGAAAGCCATGTACAAAAATTAACCTGAAGTGAATCAAAGACTGAAAAGTAAGAACTGGAACTATAAAACTCTTAGATGAAAACATAGGGCAAATGCTTCATTACACTGGGTTTGGCAATGATTTCTTGGATATGGCATCAAAGGTATAGGCAACAAAAGAAAAAAGTAGACAAATTGTGGACTTCATGAAAATTTGCAAATTCTTGTTGTCAAAAGACAACAAAAACAAACGACCCAATTTCAAAATGGGCAAATGACTTGAACAGACTTTTTGCCAAAGAAGATAAACAATAAGTACATGAAAAGACGCTCAAGATTATGAGTGATTGTGCTGTACTTAGTCGCTCAGTCATATCCGACTCTTTGCAACCCCATGGACTGCAGACCGCCAGGCTCCTCTGTCCATGCAGATTCTCCAGGCAAGAATACTGGAATGGGTTCCCCTGCCTTCTCCACGGGATCTTCCCAACCCAGGGATCAAACCCCGTTCTCCCACATTGCAGGCAGCTTCTTTACCATCTGAGCCACTAAGGAAGCCCTATGAGTCATTAGGGAAATGCAAATCAAAACCACAATGAAACACCACTTCACACCCACTAGGATGGGAAAGAAAGCAAAAGTCGCTCAGTTGTGTCTGACTCTTAGTGACCCCATGGAATTCTCTAGGCCAGAATACTGGAGTGGGTAGCTTTTCCCTTCTCCAGGGAATCTTCCCAACCCAGGGACTGAACCCAGGTCTTCCACATTGCAGGCGGATTCTTTACCAGCTGAGCCACAAGGGAAGTCCAAGAATACTGGAGTGGATAACCTATCCCTTCTCTAGCAGATCTTCCCGACCCAGGAATCAAACCGGGGTCTCCTACATTGCAGGTGGATTCTTTACCAACTGAGCTATAAGGGAATGGCTACTATTTGGAAAAAAAAAATAGACTGATAAGTGTTTTGGTGAGAATGTAAAGAAATTGGAACCCTTATGCATTGTCCCTGAGAATGTAAATGATACAGCTACTGTGAAAAGTAGTATGGTGATTTCTCAAAAAAAAAGTTAAAATAGAGTCACCATACAAGTCAATAATTCCACTTCAGGGTGTATGAACCACCCCCTCCCTAAAAAAAAAAAAAAAAAAAGTGAAACAGACACTCACACAGATATTTGTATTCTTATGTTCATAAGTTTATTCAAAATAGCCAAAATGCGGAAGAAGCATAGATGTCCATCAGCAGATGAATGGATAAACAAAATGTAGTATATACATATAATGGAATATTATTCAGTCTTGACAAAAGTGTTGACACAAGCTACAACATGGATAAACCGTGAAGACATTACATAAAAGAAATAAACTATTCACAAAAGGACAAATACTGTATGATTCCACGTGTATGAGGTACCTAGAGTAGTCAGGTTGACAGAGACAGAAAGTAGAATGGTGGTTGCCAGAGGCTGGGAGGAGGGGTGAATGTAGAGTTATTGTTTAATAAGTCCAGAGCTTCAGTTTGGGAAGAAGAAAAAGTTTTGGAGATGGTTGGTGGTAATGGTTGTATAACAATGTGAACTTATTTAGTGCCACAGAATTCTCCAATTAAAAATAGTTAAAATGGTTTAAGTTATATGTTATATATATTTTATTACAATAAAATAATTAGAAGAGAAGATCAACAATATTGAATGAATTAACTGTCAAAAAATTATAAAGAACTTTGTCCAAAATAGGTTAAATAAATTTAACCCACTCAATAGAGTATTTTTATAGTCAGAAACATTTATTGATGGTGGCAACACAGAAAACGCCCGTGATATGGTGTTAAATGGGAAAGAGGTGAAATTGTCACGTACTATAATTGCAACTATAACTAAATCTAGCTCAAGGGAGAAAAACTAAAAGGAAACATCAAGATTCTTTAAAAATTTGCATTGGAGTAGTGAGACTATTTGCTTTTTTTAAACCTATTTTCCTGTTGTTTTTGAAACAGGATGTAATCATCTTTCATGGAAAATAAATTTATAATCAAAACTGAACAAGGAATAAGGAAAGTTTTTAAATAATTATTATTAAAAACCCATTTTAGTTATTACCCACAAAATCCAGAATGCTGGGAAGGGATTGGAGGGGGGGCGGGTTGAGGGCTTTTGCAAAATAGTACAAGTACAGAAGGTGAGTAATAGGTTCCTAGAAAGCCCTTGTTCAATTCTATGCTTCAAAACCTGCTTCAGGATTTGGGTCACTGAGCAGGGACACAGAGGACAAGCATTTCTAAAGAAAGAAATTTTTTCAAAGAGTATCATGCACTTGACACAGCAAAGATAACTTCCCAGAGGCAGAACCTGCATGTTCAGAGAGATACCTCTCTAGGTCAGGCAGACTCATCACTGAGTAAATAGCCTTTAAAACTGCTTTCCCAAATGAGGCAATGAGTGATGCTAAGTAGATTATAACTTGATTCTGTGTCCATCTTTGGCATACTTGCTGTCATTAGCTCATTGTCTTTCAGCAACCACTTCTAGGCTTACCCTACCACCCACTCAGGGAAAAGAGAATCAGAACAAGAGAGGATCTGGGTTCAGATGGTGATATCTGCTCTTTAGAAGGCACAGGTAGAGGGCAAGCAAAGATGGTGGGTGGCTGCGTCATAGAACAGACTCTGCAGCTGCACCTCCGGCCACTCAGTCATTTAACAGACCCTCCCATGACCTCCTACTTAGAGCAGCTCCCAGACAGGGGAGTGATGGAGACCTGTGATGGAACCAAGATGTCCCTTGAGGCACCAAGTTAACCAGCTTCCCAGAGGTCCAACAACCGTGTGCCTTTCTGATGGTTCCAGTTGATACAAATCCCTCCCCATAAGAGCCATTATCCAATTTGTCTTCCAGAGCCATTGTTCCCAGCAGACACTGCCACAAAATATTCTCATAAATTGAGTTCCACTCCCTGATGCTCTTGGATTCTGGTTTGAAGAAGTTTTCCAAAGTCCTAGTTTGCTTTCTTTTCTACGCTCTGCCACTTTGGACCATTCTGTTGTCTCATCAATCCTAGGTGGTTCGAGATCAGATCTCTCACTGCACAGTGAAATTGCGCCAGACCACGGGTCTCATGGAGTACTGCCTGGAGGTGATTAAGGAAAATGATCCTAGTGGCTTTTTGCAGGTAAGTGTCAACTAGTTTCTGCTTCAGATTCTCAGTGTTCCATGAGACTGACTCTATGATGCCAAGGCCAGACTCTCAACAGATCTAGCTGGGTATGGGACGTTCCTTTGTGTTGCCATATGGATGTGGGTGCCTTTGGAACTTCACCGGCTTCTCAGAAGACTCTACCATCATGGGCTACAAGATTGAAAAGGATTTTTAAACTTGTTTTTGTTTGTTTAATCATGAAAACACAATTCCCTCTAAGTTCCTCCAAAGCAAACTTATTACCTTGCATAAGAACTGGGTCCCTTTACTAATATCTTGGACAGTTTTGTCAGAAATGTAAGTATACACATGTTACTACCTTCTTTACACCTCCTTCTGGCAAGTTAGTGATTTCCCAAACAGAGTAAAATTTTTTCATTGTTTGGATGTCTCATGATTTCTTTAGTGTTGTTTTAATGACATGCTGTGATGTCAGCTAAATTTTACTTAACTTTTGATCCCAGTGATTAATGGACCTTTGATTAAGGAACATGTAGCTTCCTTTCAACTAACATTCTACCAAACTGGCCAAGAATGATGGGGGTGGGGGGGGGGTGGGCGGGAGCCTAAATATAAGAAATGAAAAAGTCCTCTACCAAAGAATCAGATCATGCATGAAGATGATGTATAGGAAATCTTATCCTATAGATGATCATATGCAACCTCTCTGAACCACTTAATAAAAGTCACTAGGTCTTAGGTCTTGACATGATACCCATAGCTCATATCAGAAACCTATGATTGTTGGTGCTAGTGGATTTCACTAATTGCTAACATATCACCTACTGAATGTTGTTGGCTTTTAGCTAATCAGTCATAAATAGCATGATCATGTATCTAGATGATGTAATAGAGCAACTAACAGCTTCTAGTTATATATAGTGATCCCTCTGAGTCCCAGAAGTATTTGGATTTTCATGATAAATCACAGGTTACTCTCATCATCAGAAGCTCCTCGCTGCCTGCATAGAGACAGGAAGGATGTGAGTCCCAAGGCACTTGGTGGAGCACTCTGGGAGAGCCAAAGAGCAGTTTGGGTGCCCAGTGTGGGGTTGTATTTCTTAGGCTATGCTCTTTGTTTGAATAGATTTCTGACGCCCTCATAAGGAGAGTGCACCTGACTGAGGATCAGTGGGGGAAAGGCACACTCACTCCCAGGATGACCACGGACTTCGACTTGAGTCTGGACAACAGCCCTCTGCTGCAGTCCATCCACCAGCTCGACTTCGTGCAGATGAAAGGTGCGTGCCTGTGCCCCACCCAGTCAGAGCAACTCCCTGCTGGAAGCAGGGTAAAGGTAGCTTGCAGGTTGCAGCAAACAAAAGGCAGCCACCAGGTTTATAAATCAGCTGAGAGGGGAGAAAGTCCACACACACACACACACACACACACACACACACACACACACACACACACACACACACACACACCTCTGGTTAGTGTTACAAAAATCTGGAATAGCTCCCATCTTATTGTGTAATGGAAATGTATATCCTTGTAGCTGGAATGTCAGATAAATCAGATGGACTCAGTGCTCGCCTTTTTGAGAGACATAAGAGATTTCACATGCTCAGCATTAGAGGAAGAAAGAGAGAGAACATCACTGTACATAAATAACATCTTGTTACAGATGGTAACCCCAATATATTGATATAAATCAAGGGACTTCAGCATTGAAACTGCTTCTACAGGGATAGAGATAGTGGCAGATAGTTGATTGTGGATTAGCAGGAATTTGAGAGGATCAGAATTGGCTTGCCTATACTGGTCAGGAAAATGAGAGCCTGGGTACAGAAGGAAAATGAAAGTATGTAATAAAAACTTTAACATTTTAAATTTTTTGGTCTCTGAAATTAAGGGGTATGGCAAGATCTCGAGATCTGTAGTATCTGCTGAGGAGACATACAAGTACTTAAAATTATCTTAAGGAATATAACTCTTTGAAGAAAAGGTAAAAACTCAAGCCAACCATGCAATAATATTTTTATGGCAGTGTAAGTAATATCCCATTTGAAAAATATTTCTGATTTTTTAAACCTTTTTATGGTTGAAATAACGTATACATTCAAAGTTGCAACAATAGTAAGGAGAGGTCCCCTATACCATTCATCCAGTTTCCATTCATGGTTACATCTGACGTAACTGTCACATAACATCAAAACCAGGAAATTGACATCAGTACGGT
This sequence comes from Tragelaphus eurycerus, assembly GCA_935064755.1. Taxonomy (NCBI): domain Eukaryota; kingdom Metazoa; phylum Chordata; class Mammalia; order Artiodactyla; family Bovidae; genus Tragelaphus; species Tragelaphus eurycerus. The sequence goes on from CAKXYN010000069.1 coordinate 12,879,449, forward strand.
GTGTGTGTATGTGTAGTTCCATGCCATCACATCACATGTGTAACCACCTCTGCAGTCCAGATACAGAACTACTCCATCAATGCTTTCCCTCATCTGCCCCTCTTAGGCCCCCATCCCCACTGATCTGGCTTCCATCTCCATAACTTCGTCATTTTCTGATCTTTTTTAAAACTAAAGTGATTGATTTGCTGTTTGCTTCTCCCAACTTAAGCATCCATGTAATAAATAACTTAGAATCCAATGGTTTAGAATTTTTGTGTCTTAAGAAAAATCTGCATACATCCTTTTATTAGAACCATATAACCCTACAGGTGTTAGGGGTTTATACTACATCGTGCAGTTTCACACATTCCTGTCCCGAGTAATGTACAGTACTTCTCTCATCCTCTTAATGAGTTTTTGTCCTCATTCATCTTCACTTTCCTCATCTTTTTGTTTAATATGCATTGCTTTGGGATAATGCCTTTATTAATTTTCAAAGTAACTAGTGTATAGATTGTAAATAAAAATGCTTTGTTGTAGTAACAAAAACATTTAGCTTTTACTGGCTGCCTACGATATCAGACATACTCTTTCCATGGATTACAAAATGCTTTCCATAGATTAACTCATTTTATTCTCCCAATCCTAGTAGGCAGCTGAGGACATTGAGGTGCAGGAAGACTGGGTTACTTGCCTGGGCTCACCCAGCTAGTGACTGGCAGGGCCAGAATTCAAACCCATGGAGCATGGTTCCAGAACTCACACCTACAACTTCCAGTTTGTGCTGTAAAGTTAGTGTCTTACTAAGCCACTTCTTCAAGAAGTAACTGAATTCTTCTCTTAATCTTGATAAATTAAATTTGTTTTTGTTGCAGCAATGCTTTCAGGCTTTAAAAAAAAAATTTTTAACACCTACATGGTAGCCTGTGGTGTGTCACCATCCCAATAATATGCAGAGCCCCCTTGATCAGCCTCTTTTTGTCCCCAGTTCCTTCAACAAGGTAGAATCATTGAAAGGTTATGTCACAAGTAGCTCAGAGGAGAAAATGTGTCACAAAAGGGCAATGTAAGGGCTTTTGGTGTAAGAGAGAAGAAAAAAAAAAAATGAGTCAATCCAATTAGCCTTGGTCAAGGGGCAGGAGGAGGGTCAGGTAGAGCATAGAGGAGGCCTCAGGGCTTTCAGATGCTTTAATCAGCTGAAAGCCCTCTCCTCCCCCATCCATTCTGAGAGATGTCCATCTGCCATGGTGGAGTCCAAGCCAGTTGACACAGTGGTAACAATTGTATTGCAGTAAACTGCGGCATCCTGGTGGGCTGCCGTCTATGGGGTCGCACAGAGTTGGACACGACTGAAGTGACTCAGCAGCAGCAGTAGCAAACTGGGCCCTTCCTTGGAAGTAGCAATTACAGGTTCACGTGTTGTGCATCACAGATCACACTCCTAAAGCATTATCACTTGGCCACTTAGCGCTGCACACAAGCATAACTGTGGACATGACTGTACACACAGCAGAGAATGCCATGCATGTGAAAGGCCAAAGTGCAGAACACTCTTATAGCAAAAACTCACCTAGAATACAAAATTATGCCAAACAGTTATTTATAAAGTTAATACAGTAGGCCACTTGGTATGAGACTGGATTGTTCCATTTTCCTTTTCTTTTTAATACTTCATGTTAATTTACTTCTGATAAGTATCCCTCTGAGGAGTTAATTTGTATGTTTATGTGTGTGTATGTGTTGTGTTCACTAAATTTAATTAATTCAGTAAGAGCCCAGTCCTCCTTAAAATCTGAATAATTTTTATCTGTCACACTTTTAAAGGAGAGAAAAAGCTGAAAGGTCATGACCCAGAACTCAGTTACCTGCAGTTAAGACTTCTCTTGCTTGCCCCCCTTTGATGTCTGTTAGCATATACACAACCATGCCTAGTGCGTTGTTGGTCTTTTTATTTTCTTAGGATATTCATAGTCAGTTTAGCAAATTGAGCTTCACAGTCAGGAAAAATATCTCAAGAAATTGCACCCTCATGTCCATGTAGTAATAGCTAAATTTAAGTAGCACTTGAAATGGTGTTCAGTTCAGTTCAGTTGCTCAGTCGTGTCCGACTCTTTGCGACCCCATGAACTGCAGCACGCCAGGCCTCCTTGTCCATCACCAACTCCCGGAGTTCACCCAGACTCACATCCACCGAGTCAGTGATGCCATCCAGCCATCTCATCCTCTGTCGTCCCCTTCTCCTCCTGCCCTCAATCCCTCCCAGCATCAGAGTCTTCTCCAATGATTCAACTCTTCGAATCAGGTGGCCAAAGTACTGGAGTTTCAGCTTTAGCATCATTCCTTCCAAAGAAATCTCAGGGCTGATCTCCTTCAGAATGGACTGGTTGGATCTCCTTGCAGTCCAAGGGACTCTCCCATTGTAAGACTAACAATATGTTGGTTTCAATATATAATTTCTAATTGCGCTAAGTGGATTAGTAGAAAGTTTAAAATATTTTCAAAGTTACTTGAAATAGGCATTTAAGTCTGACTCAAACTTACAACTAAAATATCTGTCTACTTCCTGACTCAAAATTTGAGAATCTCTCCAGTTTTGAAATTTTATCTCAGATGCCTTTTTTTTTTTTTTTTAACATCAGAGAAGATAGGTCTCTTGCTCATTTTAAAATACTCTCACAGCATCTGCTACTCAACTAAAATGCATTGTCTAAAATTAGTCTCTTATTAGCTAAGGATTTTACTGATCTGCTCTTTTGGATTCCATATCACCCTCAAGTAATTGAGATCTGAGTGAAGAATGTTGGTACCCTCTCTGTTCAAACATCACAAAATGTAAGGGCATTTCTCCAGTTGCATTTTGATTAGAAAATCATCTTACCCTCTTTCCAGACTACTGGGAGTGGTGTTCGATCTCTCAGGCTTTTCTTTTGTAGACGATAACCAATTAAACTTTGTTTTCTGTTTTTATTATAGAGTAATAGAAACATTTTTCCTTAATCCTAAATGGCTATTTTCAACTTTTACCTGGTCATGGGAAGGATATTTTAATATCATTTTTGCCAGTCTATCAGGGGCTCTGTTGCTTGGCTCAGAATAGATTCCAGATACATACTCTCTCCCAGAAAAATATTATTACCCCAGAATTGTTTAAGGACACAAAGTATCCCAAGGTTCATGAGTTTATCTGAAATAAAACACCAGATGTCGGGGTGTTCATTCTGACCCAGGGTGAAACATTGACCTGACAGTCCATCAAGCCTTTTTAACACATAGACCAACAGATATTAATCTCTTGAGTGCCTCTACTCACCTAAGGACACATTTATCTCCATTAACTCATGTTGAATGTTAAAAAGCCCTGAATATGCACCAAGGTCATAGGCAAGGATAATGTGATCTAAAAAGATTCTCCTATAGATCATGGAAAAAAAACACCCAGAGGTTTGGCAGAGATGGGGATGAGCATACATGGGGTGGTGATGGTGGTTTAATTGCTAAGTCATGCCCAATTCTTGCAACCCCATGGACTAGGCTCCTCTGTCCGTGGGATTTCCCAGGCAGGAATGCTGGAATGGGTAGCCATTCCCTTCTCCCGGGGATCTTCCCAATTCAGGGATTGAACCTGCATCTCCTGAACTGCAAGCAGATTCTTTGCCACTGAACCAGCAGGGAAGCCCCCACATGTGAGAACTTGCATGAAATCTGTTCACGCTCTGGGGGCCTGGAATTCGTGTCCTCAAAGCCTTGTGTGCAAGTTTATCCTCAGCAAAGTACTAATGCCAGCTTTCCAGAAACAGCCCATTCTCCTGCTGAAGTCTAAACTTTCCTCAGATGCTATTTGTATTGTTCAACCATCATAAAAAGGAATGACAGTCCACAAAGGAACCTTCAGAGATGATGACAGTAAAATTGCTCTCCCAGTCACTACAGCACTTAAGGTGAACTATTATAATCTATACCAGCAATTCTTGAGAAGCTTTATCGTTCACATTCTAGGAACTAAGAAGAAACACTGCTCTTGGAATTAGGCCTGCACTCTCCCTCTAATTCACTATTACTGAGCCCCTGAGTGGAGAGGCAGTGACATAAACATCCAGCCCGGGAGCCAACCTGCTGGGCGTCAAAACCCAGCTCTGCCACTGCCTCGCCCTGAATCCTTCCTGTGTTTCAGTTCCCTTGTCTACAAATAGAGATCATCACAGTACCTACCTTGTGGGCTGGTGTTGAAAATTAACTGAGTGGACACGTGTAAGCCCCTCCCCACAGTCTGGGCCTCAGCAGCATTTCCACCTCACACGGGTTCTCGAGGCTCCCTCACAGCTCCCTGTTCTCCCTTCTCCTCACCACACTCTTGTGAACCCGCACAGAGGAATTCTGGATGGTGTGAGGGCTGTCAGTCTGAAGGATTAGAGAGAGAAGTAAGTAAATATGAAAATCATGAGGGATAATTTGAACTAGAATGACCTTAAAAAGGTAAGACTTTGAAAACCTTGTTATTAACAGGCCACAGTGGCAGAATTTAATTTTGAGATGAGGCTCCACCAGACCCCAAGGAAGTCAGTAAGAACAGCTACCATTCTATGTGTAAGAGAATTTTTAGCCAGAAGCTTGATTTTACAGGCTAACAGGATACTGAGTACTAGAATTCTCATCCGGTCAGGGGAAACTAGTTATTTAGGAAAAATAAAGATGTCCAAGAATGATCATGAATGTGTTAAGATAGTTATTGTAGCTCCAATTATAGGAATTTCAATAAAACAAAACCTTTTCTCTCAGAGTTCAGCCCAACAACTGTAATGCTATCCATTTCCAAAGCATAAGAGATAAATCAATTTGAAAATACTCTGGATTATTGTAGGCCATTTATTTTATACATAATAAATTGAAGAGGGGTAATAAAGATACAACACCCAGTATAAAATCTGTTATCTTGAAGTGCCAGCCTTAGTCTTCTTTTAACAAGACTGTAATTTTATCACATTTCCTTTTATATGCAATGTCACTTTGGGGTAAATAAGGAAAAGGAAAAAATAATTCTCAGCACATTGAGAAATAGATTTAGACACATGCAGATGTTCCCCGGTTCCTTCCGTCTCTCTCTCTTCCTCTCTCTTTATCTTAATTTGCTTTTTTTTTTTTTTCATTTGTTTAAATTTGGGATAATGTTAAGATCTGAAGATTAGAGACCGGTTAGACTTTTTTCTAGCTCCTTGGCCTTCGAAAGTGTATCCCACTGAGTACTCACAAATGAAGTTCACATGTTTTAATTACACATGACACTATATATTTCGATGTATCTTTTAATTATATCTATGACTATGTGGGAAATTTGAGTTTCTTATCAGAAACATTGATATGTTTCTTATCAGAAACATTCTTATCAGAGACATTGAAAGCATTTGTGTGATTCAAGTTGAAACCATTTTATGGATCTTATTTGTTGATTTTAAAACTGGTGAAATGTAGACTTGCCCGAAACATGAAAAAAGGGAAAATGAAGACTAATAAGGCAGATAATGAAATAAAGAAAGTCCGAGGAGTTGTTATTTTATGGAAGTCCCTAACCAATCAGATCAGATCAGTCGCTCAGTCGTGTCTGACTCTGCGATCCCATGAATGGCAGCACGCCAGGCCTCCCTGTCCATCACCAACTCCCAGAGTTTACCCAGACTCAGTCCATCGAATCAGTGATGCAATCCAGCCATCTCATCCTCTGTCGTCCCCTTCTCCTCCTGCCCTCAATCCCTCCCAGCATCAGAGTCTTCTCCAATGAGTCAACTCTTCGAATCAGGTGGCCAAAGTACTGGAGTTTCAGCTTTAGCATCATTCCTTCCAGAGGAATCCCAGGACTGATCTCCTTCACAATGGACTGGTTGGATCTCCTTGCAGTCCAAGGGACTCTCAAGAGTCTTCTCCAACACCACAGTTCAAAAGCATCAATTCTTCGGCGCTCAGCCTTCTTCACAGTCCAGCTCTCACATCCATACATGACCACAGGAAAAACCATAGCCTTGACTAGACGAACCTTTGTTGGCAAAGTAATGTCTCTGCTTTTCAATAGGTGATCTAGGTTGGTCATAACTTTTCTTCCAAGGAGTAAGCGTCTTTTAATTTCCTGGCTGCAGTCACCATCTGCAGTGATTTTGGAGCCCAGAAAAATAAAGTCTGACACTGTTTCCACTGTTTCCCCATCTATTTCCCATGAAGTGATGGGACCAGATGCCATGATCTTCGTTTTCTGAATGTTGAGCTTTAAGCCAACTTTTTCACTCTCCACTTTCATCAAGAGGCTTTTTAGTTCCTCTTCACTTTCTGCCATAAGGGTGGTATCATCTGCATATCTGAGGTCACTTTCTGCCATAAGGGTGGTATCATCTGCATATCTGAGGTTATTGATATTTCTCCCACCAATCTTGATTCCAACTTGTGTTTCTTCCAGTCTAGCGTTTCTCATGATGTACTCTGCATATAAGTTAAATAAGTAGGGTGACAATACACAGCCTTGACGTACTCCTTTTCCTATTTGGAACCAGTCTGTTGTTCCATGTCCAGTTCTAACTGTTGCTTCCTGACCTGCATACAAATTTCTCAAGAGGCAGATCAGGTGGTCTGGTATTCCCATCTCTTTCAGAATTTTCCACAGTTTCTTGTGATCCACACAGTCAAAGGTTTTGGCATAGTCAATAAAGCAGAAATAGATGTTTTTATGGAACTCTCTTGCTTTTTTGATGATCCAGTGGATGTTGGCAATTTGGTCTCTGGTTCCTCTGCCTTTTCTAAAACCAGCTTGAACATCAGGAAGTTCACGGTTCACATCTTACTGAAGCCTGGCTTGGAGAATTTTGAGCATTACTTTACTAGCGTGTGAGATGAGTGCAATTGTGTGGTAGTTTGAGCATTCTTTGGCATTGCCTTTCTTTGGGATTGGGATGAAAACTGACCTTTTCCAGTCCTGTGGCCACTGCTGAGTTTTCCAAATGTGCTGGCATATTGAATGCAGCACTTTCACAGCATCATCTTTCAGGTTTTGGAATAGCTCAACTGGAATTCCATCACCTCCACTAGCTTTGTTCGTAGTCATGCTTTCTAAGGCCCACTTGACTTCACATTCCAGGATATCTGGCTCTAGGTCAGTGATCACACCATCGTAATTATCTGGGTCGAGAAGCTCTTTTTTGTACAGTTCTTCTGTGTATTCTTGCCACCTCTTCTTAATATCTTCTGCTTCTGGCCCTAACCAATACCAACAGTTAAAAGCAAATATTTCCCAGGGAGACTCACTGCCTATCTCTAGAAAACCTTTGAAGAATAGTTTGCTTAAATTTGTCAGATTTTGTTGTTGTTACTGTTCAGTCGAAAAGTCGCGTCTGACTCTTCGTGACCCCACGGACTGCAGCATACCAGGCTTCCCTGTCCCTCACCATCTCCCGGCGTTTGCCCAAGTTCATGTCCATTGAATCAGTGATGCCATCTAACCATCTCATCCTCTCTCACCCTCTTCTGCCTTCAATTTTTCCCAGGATCAGGTCTTTTCCACTGAGTCAGCTCTTCACATCAGGTGGCCCAAGTATGGGAGCTTTAGCTTCAGCATCAGTCCTTCCAAAGAGTATTCAGGGTCAGATTTTACTCCACTGTTAATATGTTAAGAGGTATTATTTTACTACAGAAAAAATTTAAATGATAAAGTAAGTTTCTAACTGAAATAGTGACCTTAAATTAACCTCTAGTTAAGTAACAGGTTCCTGTGATGTGCTTAGCCGCTCAGTCATATCCAGCTCTTTGAGACCCATGGCTTGTAGCCCACCAGGCTCCTCTGTCCATGAAGATTGTCTAGGCAAGAATACCAGAGTAGGTTGCCATGCCCTCCTCCAGGGGAACAGGTTCCTAGATGATATCTATTATGCATAGAAAGTCACTAGAATCATTCAAAGGAGTTCTGTCTTCTGCCTCTTCTTTCCCGCCAGTCCTGTAGTCTATTTAGTGAATGAAAGTGAAAGTGTTAGTCAGTCGTGTCCAACTCTTTGCAACCGCATAACTGTAGCCTACCGGGCTCCTCTGTCCATGGAATTCTTCAGGCAAGAATACTGGAGCAGGTAGCAATTCCCTTCTCCAGGGGATCTTCCTGACTCAGGGACTGAACCTGGGTGTCTTGCATTGCAGGCAGATTCTCTACCATCTGAGCCACCAGGGAAGCCCAAAGCAGTGCATTTCCTCCAAATCTAGATGTTCTGGGACCTCTCTTCTCTGATAAGATTCCATTCTTGTGCCATTGAAACTCGAAACAGGATTTCCTTTCATAAACTGATTACCTCCAATTCACTGGTCATAATTTTGATTTAATTATGTTTGATGTGTTAACTTAGACATGGTTTTCTTGTAATATATCAGCCTTCTTAAGTATAATAGACCTGCTTCACCTTTACATCTTATATTCTAGTCCCTGCTTTTGTTTTCTAGATTATCCACCATAAAACCTTTTTCTAAGCCGCTGTTAAAGTAACTCTCTTCTAGGTTGGGGTGACTGGCAAGGAACAGATTTAATTTAGGGCATGACACTCTAAGTTCAGTTTTGGTACAGCATACCAGGTATTCCACAATTAACATTTGTTCATCTGAATGTCCCTGGACGTAGTCCAAACCATTCTTTCCCATGTTAAAAGTGCTACAAAAATAAAACCATGTTTTAGTGCTGAAAACAATTTTTAAGCACTTAATGAAAACACTGCTCCCAGATTCATCAATTGAGTTCATACCTTAGGAACTAGGATTATTCATCCCCTGATATTTGTATGTCTGTATGATTGAAGGCTCTATTAATCTGCAGTTTTCATACAAGACTCAGCACAGAAGGGGGAGGGGGTATTGAGACTAGTAACACTGTGACAGATTTTCACAAGGTCAGGAGGACACTCTGACCCTCCCTGCTAGCCCCCATCTGTTCCCATAGTATTCTCTGGCTCACAGTTGACTGCTAAACACCAACACAAAAACAGACTTGGGCTAGTGCCATTTTCAAGGCATCAGATCAGATCAGATCAGTCGCTCAGTCATGTCCGACTCTTTGCGACCCCATGAATCGCAGCACGCCAGGCCTCCCTGTCCATCACCAACTCCCTGAGGTCACTGAGACTCACATCCATCGAGTCAGTGATGCCATCCAGCCATTAGCTACCTGGAAAGAATGCTGTCAAATTCCTCAGAAGTTTCAAAACTGAGAAATCACTTTTGTTTCCCTTGGTACCAAATTTTCACAAATCCACAGTTGTAGCTAGTTATGTGCACAAAATCTTAAGTGGAATGACTAATAAAAAATCAAAGAACCTTAGACATGTACGTAGTGGGTTTCAGAGTTGTTTCTTGGCATAGGCAGTCCCCATTTTATTAAATGCAATTTAAGTTTCAGAATAATTTTAAGATATATGTATCAACCATGTTATGGATGAACTAGGCTTATTGGGCAAGATGGGAAATCCGGACGCCACGGGAAACATTTCTCTGAGGGCTGAGGCCTTCCATGCTGAAGGGCATGAGAATACAGCAGTCGTCTCCCCTCTGGTTAAGGTAGGAAACGCCGCTGTGAGCTTGGAAAGGCACCAGTGAAGAAACGCTGGAGGCTCTGTGAGGCAGATCCTATTCAGGTCCCCTCGCTCCCCAGGCTAGGAACTTAGTCCAGCCACTTATTTACAAGTGGGTGTTGAGCATTCCTGGATGCTGAAGTGTTGACAGCTCCACAGAAGTCAGGGTTACACTAATTTCTGTTTAGCTTCCTCTCCAGTCCCAGCGACTCCCATCCTGCAGCTGGAGGACTGCTGCACCCACAACAACAGCGCCACGCTGTCTTGGAAACAGCCGCCTCTGTCCACGGTGCCCGCGGAAGGATACATTCTGGAGCTGGATGACGGCAATGGCGGTCAGTTCCGGGTAAGTGGAAAACGTGCTGGTTGAAGGTTTAATCGCAAAGTCGGACTCTTTACCACCCCGTGGACTGCAGCCCACCAGGCTTCTCTGTCCATGGCATTTTCCAGGCAAGAATACTGGAGTGGGTTGCCAAACCTACTTCTTCTTAACCAAACTGGTGACGACCACAGAGGACCCACCTCAGAGCCTCAGACCCAACCCAGCAGGGCCTGCACACCCTTCATCTGAGGCCTTCATCCTTGTCCCATCAAAGAAGGATGAAGGAGTCCCGGAACAGAAATTGCCCCTCCCTTCTGAAGAGAAAGTACCTACAGTCCTGCAAGCTCTGAAATCAGGCTGCCTGCCTTCCAGTCCCAACCGCGCCCCTAAAGCTGTGGGACTGTGCCCATTTCTCACCTCTTTGAGCTTTCAGGTCCTCATTTGTAAAAGTGAAGTCGCTCAGTCGTATCTGACCTTTTGCAACTCCATAGACTGTAGCCTACCAGGTTCCTCTGTCCATGGGCTCTTCCAGGCAATAGTACTGGAGTGGATTGCCATTTAATGATAACATGTGCCTCATGCATTGTTGTTAAGAGCCACTTGGATCATTTGTATAAAATTCTTAGCACACTGAAGCCCCAGCCACCAGTCTTCCTAGCATCCCCCTAAGGAGATGTCATTTTGAGACTGCGCTCAAATTTGGACCCAAATTATCTTTACTCATTACATCAGCATAATGTTGCAACATGTACAGCTAAAGAGGGAGGTAAATACCTAACCTATGCTAATGATGCATTATGCTAGGATTTATTTTAAGCTTTTGAAATATCACTCTTCCTCCCTTCCCTGTTTCCTCCCTCTTCCCTCTGTACTATGAGGAAAAATGTGAAAAGTCATAATTTCCCTTCCTGCACTTCGAAACTCTTTTGCTTTGAATGTCATCTTTGTGAGAGTTTCTGAAGCTATCAGTGGATTATAAGCATACCAGAGAGACCACATTCATGTTTCCAAACCTGTTTTTTAAATATAAATCATACTGGTGAATAAAGAGCTCAGTAGGTATAATATACTGAATAAATGCCAACTTAATAAGGATAATGCTATCTGTGGTGGTGGTGGTTTAGTCACTCAGTCTTGTCTGACTCCTGTGACCCCAAATACCCAGTTTTAATCTTTGAAGCCCTATTTGCTAATAACCAGCATTCAGTGAGCTGACAGACCCATGCTAAATACAAGGCACTACGCTAGTCAGTTTGCACATATGACCTTATATAATCTACACACCAACCTCATAAGATAGGTATTTTTGTCCCAGTTTTACAGAGAAGGAAACTGAAGCTAAAAGAGGTCCGTTCAGAGCCCAGTATTTCATAGGATGAGTCAGATCAGGCAGACCCCAAAGCACCTTCTCTTATCCATCCTGCAACACTTGCCTCCTGAATAACTTAGAACAAAATATTGTATTAGTCGCTAAGTCATGTCTGACTCTTTGTGACCCCATGGACTATGGCCTGTTAGGCTCCTCTGTCCACAGAATTCTCCAGGCAAGAATACTGAAGTGGGTTGCCATTTCCTTCTCCAGGGGATCTTCCCAACCCAGGATCAAACCCAGGTCTCCTGCAGTACAGGCAGATTCTTTACTATCTGAGCCAAGTTTAGAGTTAAATGGTGGCCCGTTCTTTTCTGACCCTCAGGAAGTATATGTTGGAAAGGAGACCATGTGCACCGTGGATGGTCTTCACTTCAACAGCACATACAATGCTCGCATCAAGGCCTTCAACAAAACGGGAGTCAGCCAGTACAGCAAGACGCTGGTCCTGCAGACGTCCGAGGGTAAGGCCCTTCAGCAGTATCCCTCAGAGCGAGAACTGCGAGGCATCTAGAATGGCTGGCAAGCCCGGAGGTAACCCCACCACTGCCCACATTCGCAAGTGTTTCCATGACTTGCCCTGCATTCTGGCACAGAGCCGCTGTTTCTCTCCTGCATTTAGAGAGCTCATGGTGTGTGGATGGGATCAGACCAAAGTGTCCACAGCAGCAGTTCCAATGGCTTGGGCCGGCGGCTTCCTTTGATAACACTCTAAATAAGCTGCAGCGGAAGAAGCTGACAAGTGAAGGCCTGAATGTGCCGCGGTGTGTGAGGCGAATGTTACCTAGGCTCTAGGGCAGGCTCCCATTGTCCACGACACACGTCACTGGCCAGTTTTGCCCAGAGGATTCTAAATTGCTTTGTAGCACTTGCTCGTGTCTGAGGGTGGGGCCAAGGTCCTTTCCAGCTGTGGATTTATCCAACTGAATGTGTTTCCAAGGGGTATGGGGCCCAGGGCTATGCCAAGAGGGCCTGTTGGCCACTCCCAGTTAACCTTCATGCACCAGGACCAGGCTCCCTGTGGGCACCAGACAGGAGGAGACCAGCAGCTCGGCATTACCTGGCCATTCTCACCTCTGCCAGTCCCTCTAGGCTTGGTTAGCCTGCCTGGGCCCTCTACACAGGTCCATCTCTAGAGAACTTTTGCTTCTTGGCTATACTGTAAATATCTTGGTCATCAGAGACAAGCCGCCCATCTGAGGAAAGGGGCTTGGATTTGATGACCAGGTATAACCTCTGAGCCACTTCACATTTTCACTCTAAAAGCAATCGTCATACATGAAATTAAACCTATGGTGAGGAATTTGTGGTCGGTGCCAAAGCATTTTCAGACCTTCTGGGTGTCATTTTAATCACTGGAGCCACCCCCGTCCCATGGCATTCTCCATAACTTCCTTCTGCAGAGCTAATTATGTTGATTTTGTTCACATTCAAAATGTTAGCTGAAAGAACTGTGGTGGCGTTTTCTCCCACTTCCCACAAACCTCAGCATGTGCTGGTCACCCTCTAAAATGGTTCACATGGTTAAAAACAAGCACAATTTAAATCCCACAGCAAGGTTGCAAGGCCCCTAGCTGTGAAAACCACACTTAGGGAGCACTTGTGTGTCTGAGTGATGCTACTCAAAGAGAAGAATTCGATGAAAGGGACAAACCCACGTGACCTACCCTGACTTGGGTTATAGGGATGTGGTAGCTAAGCCTCCTCTGGGACCGTCATTTTGGCAGCTTCTCTCTGGGAAGAGAATTACCAGCTTGAGAGCAATTGCCTTCCCAAAGCTAAGTGCTAAAGCCCTCCAGGAGCCTTCCTAGGTGCCATGCAAAAGGGCCTCAAGGGGGATGGCCTGGTTTCCCATGTGTGTATACAGCAGTTTGATTAAAGAGTCAAGTGCATGCCATCAGAGCAGGCAGACAATTTGTAGCAATGTTGTTAATCTTTGTTCACCAGACATACGGGAAAACTATTTCTATTCATAATGCATCATGGAAATCATACTATTCTGCTAAAATCAGTTATAGCATAGCAGCCTGAGCACTTACGTCTCTCTTTTCATCCTGCAGGAGGATGTAGTTTCTAAGTTTCGATTAATGTTCATAAGATTATGGTGTCTAATAAATTACAGGATTGGAACTGCGATCCTTGGTACCACAGTCACAGAACTGGGGGTCATTTTCTAAAAGAAACTAACGGAACAAGTCCTCTTCCAACAAAGAAACTGTACTGTAGAAATTAATTTCCTCCATGAATTTTATATATTGTGTACAAATATAAGGTATGTATCTAAATACAAAGACCACCCTATCATCGTGTAGATGTCAGTATTCTCTGTTACTGCACAGAAGTGATTTTCTCATGATGAAATAAAGTTCACACACATACTTTCTCCATAACTTTGGTTTGTTCTATTTGTTTCTCCCTCATTCTAATTCATTACAACAGTAAGACAAGATTTAGAAAGCAAGAAAAAACATAGCAAATAGCTTGTTAAAAAAAGAGAGAGAGAGATTTGATCAGTCTGTAACCATTGAGAAAAATATAGACCTAAAGAATTATACCTCATTTTTGTTTTTTAGAAATCAATGAGGAAATGCTGTTAACAGTTTCGATACATTAACTGAATTTATACTTTATTAATCTCATTTCCTACCATTCCTGAAAAGGTTCACTTGGAGATTTTTTTCTTTGCTGCTATTGTGGGTGACGGGATGGTTGGTTTGCTTTCTACTTTAACAAAATCTTTTATGTTCTTTTTAGCAAGAGTTAACCCCTTTCCAAGGTTCAAAATAAAAAGTCTATATCACAGAAGGGTATAATTTCATATGTGATAGCAAATCTAACTTGTATTTTCATGCATTTAGTCCAAGGTTGAAATCACTTGTCACTTTACCCTTTGAACTATCACAAAACCTTCTGCTGACCTAAAGGTAAAATATTATGTGGGGGAGAGCAAATGTCCATATTGTTTGTTGTGAATTCTGACCTTTTTTTTTTTTCAAAAGCAAATATATTTGTCTATTTGTTGGTCATTATTTGATAAGTGTCTGCTGTATGCTATGATATGGGTATATAGTGTTGAGCAGAGGTCACCCCAGATGTCACGGAGTTCACAGTCTAGGAAGAGAGACAGGCCTTAAAGAAATAGACACACAAATATTGCATATTTACAAATTACGATAAACACTGTGAGAAAAGGAAAAGGGACCATAAGGAAGACATGATTTGTGTAAGGGAATCAGGAAAACAATGAAAAATAATTTAATGCAATGGAAATTATAAAGAATGTGTTACCAAAAGAGATAAGGAAAGGAAAACACATTACTACATGAATTCAAGCTTAGTTAGTTCCCCTGAAAGCAAAGCTCTTGAGAATGGACCTAAAACTGCCATGAGAATAAGGCCAGCTGCAGATCTAAACCAAAGTACCCTGACTGAAAAAGAAGCTTAACTGTAGGCAGTTAAGAATTTTAATGAAATTTTAAAATAAGGCCCATAGCCTGGTTATATATATATATTTCTAATGATTCATTTAATATCTGTGATGGCTGTGTCACAGTCTCTGAAACCATCTGCAAAAGAGTATTTGTTTAAAATATTATATAACAAGGCTCCATTAATAAAGTCCTCAGGCTTATTCTGTGTCTTGAAATCTATTCTCCTGCCAAAAAAAGTTTAGACATAGGTGAGAATAGAACAGAAAATTTTTGTTTATTTCCCCCTACTTTTCTCCTGCCTATCTAAACAGACTGTACTTTTCCCCCCCTTTGTTTCACATCTGGAGAAAAAAATAAGATAAACCAAAGATAATATTCCTAGCACTCAAATAATTCACTAATACTATTATCTGGCTGGTAAAAGATCTTTCCCTGACTCCCCTCAGCTCTCAGAGCCAGGGAGCCACTTCATGCAGCCTCCTCAGCAGAAAAGAAGCTGCAGCTCACCAATCCTTCAGTTAATTAAAGCACAGAGAGTTGCACCTTCTGTGCAAAAAATACAAACCTTTGCATAAAAAGATCATTTTCCTTGGACACATTCTAAGAATTACTAAAGAATATGAAATCACTTTAAAGACACTTGATCTATGTTTGCAAATTGCTTCCAGATTTTACACAAGAAATATATGAGCTATTCCATTTTTAATATCACCTTAATTCTAGTATTTAGAGTTTAATTTCAACTAACAAGCAGCTTCTTCTAAAAGTAAAAATGTTTCTAAGAGAAGGTTTTTAATTCATATTTTCATAGAAAATACAATTGTCTTACATCTAATAGTGAAATGAAATTCAACATACTGAAGGGAAAATGAATATGATATAAAGGGAAAGAAAGCCTTCTCAGAGAGAGAGAGAAATCTAAACAGAAGGAATAACTGTACGCAAAGCAAAGACTTCAAAGTATGCCTTGAGCTGACTTTGCAAAGGAATCCTCATTCACTCAAAAACATTAACTGAGCATGTCGATTTCATGATCACAGAGATGCACATAGCATGGCCCTGCCCTAGAGCTTGTGGGCTTTATTCTTCCTCCTCCCTGAATCTCATGGCACCTGGCTCAGAGTGGCAAAAAACTACGGTACACCCTCATCTCTCCAGAACTAAGATATCCACCCTACAACATGGGTAGTCATCTTAGAATCAGGGTATACAATGACCTATGACTGGAATAAAAAGAAAAGATACAGAAGCTTTTGTGATGTTCTCACAGCAGAGCCCTTGGTGTCACTTGGCTCTCACTTACTCTTAGTTTTCCCACAATTCCATTGAGTTCATGACCCATTTGCAAAGAGTACAACAGATTGGAGGCATCACATTAGAAGAGAGAAAAAGAATTTGGTATAAAAGTGAATTAAGGCTATTGGCAACCTTGACCGAAAAAAGTAACTGGAAAACTGAAAAATCCAAAAAATCAAAAGCGAATGTTCTTGGGGCATATGCTCAGATTAAGAAAGTCAGAAAGTAATGTAATGTATTTTAGGATGATTTCCACATTATACATTTAAAAGTCAGTATGCTAGAACTCTTGGTAACAGGATATTCAAGTATATCGCAGAAGGCTTTATGGAATGTAAGTACTTCCCCCTCCCCTCACCAAATACTGTAATAATAAGCCCTAGTTCATTTTGTGTAGAGCTTTTAAGAACTTTCTTCATTATCCTTTAAAAGATTCTGTAAAAATGACAACAACGTGAAAGTCAGCAAATATTTTTAGGATACTGAAATTCAGTGGAGGAATTGTATAAAAGCTATCCATTTTCTGTAAGGGCCTAAGGAAAACATAAGGATTCTTTTCTGTTTATTCTAAGACCACTCTGTAGACTTTGTACCTCTGCACCCATCACTAGTGTCTAAACCTCTCTTCTGTCCTCTTGCTGTATTCCAGATTTACCCTATGTTTTAGTTTCTCATTGCTGCTTTAACAAATTACAACAAGGTTAGTAGCTTAAAACACAAATTTTTCACCTTAGAATTCTAGAGGTCAGAATCTTTAAATGGGTTTCACTGGGCTAGAAGTGAAGCATCAGCAGGACTGCATTCCTTGGAAGCAGTTCTAGGGAAGAATCTGTTCTGTTTCTTTTTCCAGCTCCTAGAAACCACCTATATTCTTTGACTCATGCCCCCTTCCTCCATCTTCAAAACCAGCTATGCTGCATCTTCCAATCTCTTTCTGACTCTGATCCTCCTGTTTTCCTTTTATAAGGGATCCTTGTGATTAAATCCCTTGGGCCTACCTTGGTAGTCCAGGATAATCTCCCATCTCAAGATCCTTAATTTATTCACATCTGTAAAGTTCCCTGTGCCATATCAAGTGACATAGTCACAGATTCTAGGGATTATGACATGGACATATTTTTGGCAGGTCATTATTCTGCCTACCACACTCTGGGAGGAAAATATTATTCTTGTTATTCCCACTCTACATATGGCAAAATGGAGCCCAGGAGATGATAAATGATGTGTCAGGCCTGAGCCTTTCAGCTCCAGTGCCCAGCACAGTACATTTTGATGCTGACATTAGAATAGTGCTATTTGCACTCAACCAAAAGGAGGGAAAGAGAGAAAACTATCCTAAGTCTGTTTGCTAAACGTCTGGAAACAGCTTGTGGAAGCAGTACTGTGTAGCTGCTTCACGTATTCATCCAGAAACCCCAGGCAGAAATAGGATTTTTAACACTTTGAAAGTCACATTAGAGTTTTGTTCTAAAGAATAATATTCCTGCTTTAAGAAAGAGATGTGGGAATAGCTGTCATTCCTTAACACACACACCTGCCCAGGCTGAGGTTCTCCCCAGTGTGGACGTTTTTCAGCTGGCAGTGACCAGTTGCTGCCTGGGAAGGAAAAGGATGTCAGAGCTGCATCTCTGAGGTCCTTCCAGGACCCCGCCAAGTGAGATCTGGAACTGGGAGCCCTGCTCAGGTTGAAACCAAAGAGCTCCTTATTCACAGAAGCTGTCAGCCCTCCAGATCTCGACTGTGAGGCCAAGTGGGAAGAATAATCAGTGATCATGAGAGAATCAGGCTGTAGATAAGGCTGTAAATTTCAGCACTGCCCACATACAGGAGCTCAGAGCACAGAGAAAATGTGCTCTCAAGCATCCTCTTTCTTGAACATCCACAGGAGCCACCTGCCCAATACTTTCCAGGATTGTTTTATCTAATGATGACTAAAGGGTTGGGATTCTTGAAATGATATCTTAGAAATTGCTTTCTAAAAAGGGGACATAGAAGAGGTTATTCATAAAGATTAAAATGCCCTTTTCTCCCCCGTTAGATTCTCAGCATCACAGTTCCCTTTCAAGTATGATAGCGCCTTCTCCCACACATCATAGGAAATAACCCAGAGAATAGTCAGTGATGCAGGCAGAATGTAGGCAGAACGTAGGCCCAGCATGACCCCAGATGCCTTTGTTCACAATCTCTTTGCAGATACTCTGTAGTAATCGGGGACCGGGGTAGCTACTGTATCCCCCATCCCACAGGAGAAGATGTAACCTTGTGGGAGGAAAAGAACCTCACCTGCTCTCAGCCCACCCATCCCTGTGGCCAGAATTCCAAAGGGTAGGGTGATGTGTTTGCCTTTCAATCTGTATCCACCACAGTCCCGAGAATTACTCTATATATAGATAAGAAAGATTCATCCTCAGTATAATGCAGGGTTTGGAGAATGATAATTAGATCATCTACACAAAGCTGGGTCACCCCTGAGACCACCAGTACATGCCCTGTGGCCCCATCAACCTTACATTTTATACATTTCCAAGGCACAAAAGAGAGCAATGACCTTACCACCCCCAAAATTGTATCCACCAGGAATTGATCTGCCTGTGTCCTTATCCAATCACATCACAGCTGGTAGTGTGACTTAAATGAGTTCCTTAATCTTTCTGGACTTCAGGGTTTTGTTTTTGTTTGGGGGGGCAGGGGGGTTGTTTGTCTCTAACACTTTAAACTTAGAACAGATGATCTCTAAATTCTTTACAATTAATACACCCTGGTTTTCTTCAAAATTATTGCTGAAAGCTGTTAATTATTTCAGCAAATGCTTTGAACAAGTACAGGATACACTTCCTGAGTATCCTCCAGGGATGTAGTGGTTCTTAGAGGCTGCCTGTGATACTGAAAATTCAACACTAATAGGAATAGTTAATAAAGGATCAAATAAAGAATAGTATATGGTCCACTGGAGATATTTCCTGTCTGCCTGTGCTTTACTCTCTGACTCTGAGCATCAGCCCACCACCTCCCCCAAAAACTGTGTTTACTTACAAGAATATGCATTTCCAGGACAAATTCTTCAAGGTAGGTAAATCATACCTGAACAAATTTGGGTAGATTTTATAAAATGCAAAGTGAGAGGCATAATGATGCCTTTCAAAGCCCAGAGAAAAAAGAGATTTTGTTCCTTTTAATTTTGACAACATGTATGACATCCCAGGGAATTTCCTGATGTTTCATAGGCCTGAATTGGATCCAAACCCTATTTTTGCTTCTGGGGAATGCACTTTGTATCTGACCCTCTGGGGAGCAGTTTAGTCCTTTGGAATCTTTTGCATCCAATCTTTTGTATTAATAGTTTCCTTATAAATAATGGCCCTGATGTTCTAAATTGGAATGGAGGACTTGGTGACAGAGTGTGCAACTGTCCCAGGGTGGAAAGAGGGTGTTTCATTTCTTCTTTTAAAAGGAGCTTTTCAAAACAGATTTGTTTTTCACTTCTCAACTGCAATTAATGCCACACTTAAGAAATATTAAAATACCACCTTTCATTGTAAATTATGTACCAGTGGGACATCATTGTGACTTGGGGTGTTTATTAGATCATTTAAGGAAACTTCACCTTCTTCATTCATTTCTTGGTCTCTTTAAATTCCTCCCAAAAAAAGCAAATTATGTTACAGCTTGTCTATAATTGAACTGGAACTCATCTTTAATGCTGCTTGTGCAACTCGTAGTGACATATTTTGCCTTATTTAGCTCTGAAATACAACCATTTTGTTGAACTAGTATCCAAAGGCTGCTTAAGTTATGAAGCTTTTCATACCAGACAGGACGATAACCAAGAATTCTACAAGAGCATAAAGGAAGCTGGGTTAATGTACATTGTCATAAGGAACCCCTGTCAATTTGCTTTTCCTCTTTGAATTCCAAAATTAACACCTCAAAGACTACACATTTCCAAAGAGTCTACAACATCTACAGAAATCTCTAGTGCACTGTACATATTGAAATCAGTCAAGAAATTCTGTCTTCAAACGTGTAAAAATCAATAGTGTAACACAGATTTTCTCTAAATGTTTCCCATTTAGTTACTCAGTTCTAATACAGTGTCTGCTAATGAAAAAATAAATATTCAGTAAGTCAAAAAGAGATACACCACTTAAATATCCTTTTTTTTTTTTTTTTTTTTTGCCTCAAACCCAAAACTCAGTAAATAATAAGTTTGATCCCCAGTCAATCTTTGCTTTGATAATTCTTGATTGTTTCTTTCAAGCAGAGGCCCCAACTCCAGAATCAGCCAGTTGCAGATGGAAAGGGAAAGCAGTCCAGGCAAAGACCAGAGGAGAATGACGCCCATTGACCAAGTTGAGGGAAAGTGTGTCCTGACACATTCCCACTATAAACACAGTCCCTCTCCCAGAGTTACTGATATGCCCAAAATTGCTACACCAGTATTCAGTTGGCATTCTGTTTTCCCTTGCTCTTTTGGCTAAACTGCTTTTGCTTACCAAAGCTCTTCAGCAGACAGGATCACTACATGTGATGAAACATAAGAAATTTAAAATATTTAAGGAGCTATTTGTCTTTGTTTAGTGACCAATGTGTTAAAAATTAATAATAATTATCCTGAATATTACCTATGACCTAAAACATAGCTTCATATCATGTATTCTGAAAAAAGACACTAACCCAATTCCTCTTTGTCATGACTAATAGAATATTAATGGCTGAAAAGCCTTCTCCAGATCTCAGTAGTTGTGCTTTGAGGGAAGGGAAGGAAGTCGGTTTACATCCTTTCTGCCTCCCAGGGTATAAAACAGAATACACACCATAGCTGTGTGTATGCTCAATGTGACTTGTGTGATGTGGCTAAACATGGGTGTAGCATTACTGTTCCCAATGTTGTCTTATTGTCTTTGGTTCATGTCTTTGAACATGTCCAGAGGGGCATGATGAGGAGAGTAAAGATTTGAGATCCATACCTTAGAAGAAAGATTGGAAATCAATTCTGTTTATCCGAGAAAAGTGATTATTTTTAAAGGGAACCATGACTGCTCTTGAATATGGCCTCAGATAGTAATGCTACACTTGTAGGGCTCCCAAAGTGGTATATCCAGAACAATGTAAGCAATAACTACAACAGGAGGGGGCTGCCCAGAGGCCATGAGATCCCTAACCTAGAGGATTTCAAGGGGAAGCTTATTATTTCTGCTCAGATGATATCAAGATAAGTGTCTTCCCTCTAAGACTCCTGCATCCTAAGGTATTATCAAGTGGTCTAGATGACTTATAGGCAACTGACCTGACATTTGCACCCTGTGCCAAGGGACAAAGTCACAAAGCATCTTGCTGGGATCAAGTGCTCTCTCTCTCTCTCTCTCTCTCTCTCTCTCATGCTTCATTTGGACAGTTTTCATGAAGCAGTAGCACATTTTTTTTAAAAACTTCTTAGAGAAAATGGGGTAGGAGTACAAGGTAAGAGCTCAGCTGTTAGGGTATGGGAGACCACAGGTAAGAAGAACTCAGAGCAGAGATGGAGTGATTGGGTAACATGGATATTAAGTAAGCTTGCCTGACTAGAGAACATTTCTCAAGACTAAGAGGACTCAAGGAAAATTGGGTCATCAATAATGGTTCACATAAAAGGATAGAAAAACTAACCATTCTAGTGTTCAGTTACTAACCCCATGAATAACCATAGCTGCCCTCAGCCCCCATCCTGCAGACTGGTCCCATCACCAACTCTAGGTGCTTCTTCCTGGTGCTGAGAATAGAAGAGGTGAGTATGATGGGGTTGGATTTGCTCCCTGAGTCTGAGGAGCAGACTCAGAGGTTCAGTATACTCCAGAATTCATTTTATTATATATGTCCTTTTCCTTAATTATTGGAGCAACAAGTATTTTAAATATAATGAATTAATTGTTATCACCTGGTGAAAAATACATTTCTAAGAAAATTCTTGTTAAAAATATTTTACTGAGATAAATACAGTTGTAAATTCTCCCCCTAAAAGATGCCCATATTAGTTTGTGGTGTTGTACAATTGTCTTTCAACTTTTTCTATTAAACTAAAAGACTGATTCTCCTTTGAGATAATTATAACATAAATCATTTCTTAACCAGAAATGGTCACACATGCCAATTTACTCCAACCATGTGAAGTTTAGGTAGAAGAAAATTGGAATGTATTATTGGGAACACAATGCCTCAGCTCCATAAATAGCAGTTCCTTTTCTCTGAAAACCTTGTTTGTACTTAACTTATTAAAAAAAAAAGAAAAGAAAAAAAAATTTTCCCCAAACTAAAAATAAGTAGCCTGAAAAGCTAATTTTAATGTTATAAGTTCAAAAATGAAAATGAGGCTGGGTGGCAGTATTAAACTGAAACCTGCCAGTGCCCTGCTCTGAGCTTCTCAAATAGGGATCTCGTTCTGCACACATATGCTACATTGAGCATGCATGGAATAGCATTTTGATAGAATAAGGATGTGTTCAGTACAGAGGAACATGCTAATAGACTTAAACCAGAAAAATATTCCCAGGAACACTTTAGCCACCAAAACAAAATTATTGTTTCAGTGAGAAGAAATTTCCTTTGTGGTTTTGGAACTAGAATACTACCATCATGCTATCTGTATTTCCTGAATTGTTACTATCAAATTGAGTTCTAAGAAGTCCTTAATTGATAAAACATGTGTCTCTGACTAGATCACTCTACAGCCTACAACCACCTATTGTTTAACAAATGAGAAAGGAATGATTTCAGTAATTTAGAGGTGAGAAACTACCTCTAAATTACTTTAAATTCTAAAACTAGATGAAGCAATTGATATGTCCTTACTATGGTATAATAGCCATCTTCAGTCCAGACCTGACTATCTGAACATAAAGACATTTTTGCCAATAAAGACCAATGTACCTCACCACTGCCCATGGTCGTTTATTCTTAGAGAGCCAGAGATATTCAAGGGCACCCCTAAGGGCTGATCTTAATTCAGAAACAAAGGTAAGGCTCCTTCCCTGGTTACTTGTTCAGCCCACTGTCCTTCTCTGATTTAAAGAGCAAGTCTTGAGTATGTTGGGATAGAAAAACCATCTTTTCCATTTAGAAACAGAAATATGTATATTAAGAGAGAAAAGGGAACATATGGAACAGCACAGAGTTAGTAAAAACTTCCTAAAACCTCCGTCACCTCCTAAATAGAAACTTTTTCAGAGACCATTGTTATACAGATAGTATTACCCAACAGATGTGAAGAGGGTAAAGTATTGATCTCTTGGTCATCAATGGGTAAATTTAAGGTTTCTAAGTTCAACTCTAAAGATATTTAATTAAAAGGAAACTTCCAATACTTTCTGTACCCGTAAAAATCAAGGGAAAATGAAGACAATCGTTTGTGATGTTTGAAGTACCCTCTGGTTTGAGTTCTGTCTTGCCGAGAATTCCCTAAACCACATTGGCCTCAATGGGGTGGACGAGGCTTTGTGAAAATACATTCGTGAGGCAGGTGTTGGGGAAGCGTGCACGGCAGGTGGCAGATTTCTGATCTCTAGTTTGCATTGATCTTACATTTAGACACAGACTCAGAAGAACAGACAGTCCCTTTTCCAGTGCCTTCGGAAAGATTGCCGCTCCGTAGAATGAGTCCTTTCTCCTCCACCCTTAATCTACAACCCAGCTTCCCCGGGAGAGCCTACTTTGATTTCCGATCCTCACCCCACCAGCTGAGCTTGCATTCCTCTTTACAGTCTCTCAATGCACCGGGTGAGCCGAGCTCGTCTGACCTTTCCTCTTGATCTCTGTGCCTTGAAGGCATCTCGGAAATACCTGTTTTGTTCTTGCTGTTCATGTGCGTGCAGAGGGCAGTGAGCTAATCTCTATGTCTGTGGCCTGCTTCCGGTATGAGGAGCACTTGGATGATGGGAGATTTGTGGCATTCATGTTCGTGTGCTGTGAGGATTAACATCGAGCTGTGGTCAGTGTATATAATGGTGTTGAAAAGTGATGAGTGAAGTGGTTCTTTTTGCACAAGCTGGTACCACCACCGTGGGAACCCTGCTCTGTCATCACATGCCATGGGGTAGCACGCACAGGTGCTGGCTGAGGGGAGGCTGTGGCCTCAGTTTGGAGGTTTGCAACCCTGCTGTATCCAGGAAACCAGCTGTGTCTGGGAGACTGGATCAGTGCATCCAGCCTGGAGTGGTCTGATTAAACATAGACTCAAGAGATCTTTACTGAAAAAAGTAAAACTTGCCAACAGCAGAATGCATCACACAAAGCAGGCAAACCAGAGAGCAGAAAGTGAAAGTATTTTCTGCAAAAGCCTTGCTCACTGGTCAGACAGTGTACTCAAGGCTGATTTTTTTCTAGGCAAAGGGAAGGACAATCACCAGCTAAATCAGAAAGCCTTAACTAGCCTAAGGCCCAAAGATGGGAGTCACTGAGAAGTTAGGCCTCCCGAAGTTTCCCACAGCTGAGAGTGTTGTGACAGGGTTTCAGGTTTCAAGTTGGACTGGTGATACTATTCCGTGAACTCTGTCTAGAAAATAGAATCTTAAAATATCTAAGACACAGACCTATTTGATCTCTTCAGGACTATATTGTAATCAGGGCTACACATGATGCGCATTTTACATTTCCAGAGGCTTCTTTTGTTATTTTATTCTGTTTGCTCATCCCACATCCTGGAATGAAGAAGGCCACAGCATGACAGTGCAAAAAGGATGCAGGGACTTCAAGCTCTCTTTAAAATGACTGTTTCCCTTTGTGCTTTTATGTTTCTTCTTGTTTCTCTGTGCACTATTGGCTTTTAAACATGCTTTGTTATGGAACTCTCTCCACCTGTGTCTAATGTACTGAAATATTGTTATAGTCTTTGTAATGTATATTGTCTCAAGAATAAAATGAAATGTGGGTTTGGGGATATTTGATGGCTGTATTTGACACCATTGTTGTATTGTTGAACCTTAAATGTACGATGGTGTATTTAAAGTAGTGTAAAAAGATTTCAGAAAGCTTGTTTTGACAAAGATTTGCACAAGGCATGATTCATTTAAAAAATTTAAAAGCCCTATTCACACTCTGCAGATTTATTTCCAAAGCTGGATGAGATACAGTTTTAAAACTCCATGTGTTCCATATTCACTAAGTTCTCACCTGTGAATAGGAACTGAGATGATAATTGATAGAAACTAAACAAGCTGTCAGCCATTTTTGCAAATGAATTCATCTCAGAGAAAAATAAGGTAACCAAAAGTAAGGTCATAATCTTTACATTTTGTTTTTAATTCAATCATTAGTCCCTTCTAAAGTGCTTTCTTAATTCTTTTAAAATTCTTTTCATTCAGTGTATTATCTTTCATTTAGCATATAAAGGCCTGCTGCTAAGTTTCTTCAGTCTTGTCCGATTCTGTGCGACCCCACAGACGGCAGCCCACTAGGCTCCCCCGTCCCTAGGATTCTCCAGGCAAGAACACTGGAGTGGGTTGCCATTTCCTCCTCCAATGCATGAAAGTGAAAAGTGAAAGTAAAAGTCGCTCAGTCGTGTCCAACTCCTCTCGACCCCACGGACTGCAGCCTACCAGGCTCCCCCATCCATGGGATTTTCCAGGCAAGAGTACTGGAGTGGGGTGCCATCGCCTTCTCCACATAAAGGCCTTACTGAGTTGAAAAAAAAATTAAATGATCCTTTCTAGGAAATATCCTGGTGCTCATCAAAAACACATTTCAATCACTGACACCACTTTAAATTGTAGTTCACACGCCTTTTAACATTTCAAGACTAGAATGCTTCATTCACCCTAATGAAGCTTCTCATGGAAAAGGTAAGAGTATCCAAATATAAAGGAGTCGGGGGCGGGGGGGGGTGTGCAAGAGTTCCACAGGTGATTCTAATATATATCTGAGGTCACTCCACCCCCATCAGCCATCATGCCAGCTCCCCTCCCTTAGGTGAAAAGGATGATGTAGTAAAACAATCTAAGAAAGAGAGGAGGTCAGTTTTGTTTTTACTACATTTATTTCATGTCATTATTAATAATTACCAGATGTCTTTATTAACATATGGATTACATCACATATTTAATTCTATAATTATCATTTGACTCAGGCCCAAGTCACAATAAAGGCCTTTTGGCACAACCAGAGTTAGAAGAACATGGAATAGTGATGTAGAATGGAGCTTTATCAAGATTCAGTGATTTCTCCACTTCAATTCTATGAATTTTTCTCGTTTTCTTCTGAATATGAAAACTTTAATGGAAAAGGTTAAACTTAGAAGATGATAAAAAAATTTAAGCTCTACAGTTTAGAAACAATTGGAGGAGACTTTATTAAATTAAAAAAAAAAAAACTTCTATTCATTTTGAAAGAGCAGAGAAGCAGTTTTTACTCCAGCAAGTAAACTAACATAAAAAGGGCTTTGGTTTTTCATGAATCAGGCCTGTGGTGACTGTTCAGCTGGTGCTTTTTACGTGTATACAAATAATCTCTATTGAGTTGGTTGTTTCATAGCTTTGATGTGTAGTATCTCTTTATAGGATGCAATTTTGAGACACAATCTGCATCATACTCTCAATTAGGCAAGTATACCTATTGTAATTGTTATCTTTTACTTATGTGCTTGGTATGCTCCATTCCCTTCACAAAATAAATGGTAGCAGCTTATTCTATGTCAATAAAATTGTTGAATTGTCATTCAAATCCCAGTATAGCAATTTCTCTCATACTTAGAAAAAATGAAAAAGATGCCTGAATTTTTAAATTTTGTACCTCAGAGAAGATTACTTTTCCTCCAGATTTCTTGTACAACAATGCAAGCACTCATTATAAGCAGAAAGCTTGTGGGCAAAAGGTACTAATCAAACCAATGGCTGTAGTGTATGCAGTTTTAAACTTAGCTCTTTTTTGGTGTTAGTCTATCAAAAGAGACATGTATTCTTATCAGTGTCAATTTTGCCTCCTATTTCTCTCTCCCATGCTCTTCCCTTGGAATGACAACAGTTGACATTAAAAAGCTGTTGGCAGGTATGGAATAACCTTACTCTGTTACCAATAGCAAAGACCAAAATGCATGTGAGGTGGTTCACAGGTTTGATAAATCAGCGATTCCGTCTGTCTGGAGGAGGTTCTTGGTAGGTGGCATTTAGAACCCGGGCACAGCATTTTATACAAAGACATCATTCCATCTGCACCTAATTGCCAATGCTTTTTACGTTTTAAGAATAACACGCACACTCTATCTGTGATGAAGGAAGCAACCAGTCTTACATCCAAGTCTCCGTCACTCGTGAGAATTAGTTTCTGTTGCTGATAGCTCCAAAGCTTCTGAGTTTTCACTAACACTGAGGAAATTTTCAAAACAACTAAATTGAGCACTTCTGTGGAAGGAGTATTTCCGTATTTCACTGTATTTTATCCCTCCTCCATCTAGGACTCTAGTTACTAGCCTTCCCGTCTCAGGGTTACACAGGCATCTTAGTGTATCCCTCTTCCCTTATGTCTCTGGTGTACTGTTCTGCCAGTCACTGGGTGAAGGGACATGATGCCACTTCACTCCCGGATCACCTGGTTGGGAGTGCAGTCTGAGCCAGGTAACCCCTGCTGAATCCGTCGTGTGTTATCCATCTGTTTCTGGGTGCAGAGAGCCCCAGGTCCCAGGATGTGGCCCCTGTCTGCTCACTCATGGCCCCTTCTGCCTCTGGACACTTCCTTCCTGCATGGAAGCATGAAAATGGGACAAAACACTCCTCTCCTGCCCAGGAGTAGATTACCGTGTAAACTCATTGGTCCGTGTTAGTAACCAACCACCCTCCCCTCTGTTGTCCCCAGTGGCCTGGTTTGCTTTCGACCCTGGCTCAGCACACTCTGACATCATCTTCTCCAATGACAACCTGACTGTGACCTGCAGTAGCTACGATGACCGCGTGGTGCTGGGGAAGACTGGTTTCTCCAAGGGCGTCCACTACTGGGAGCTGACAGTGGATCGCTACGACAACCACCCCGACCCTGCCTTCGGCGTGGCTCGCATCGACGTGATGAAGGATGTGATGTTAGGAAAGGACGACAAAGCTTGGGCAATGTATGTGGACAATAACCGGAGCTGGTTCATGCACAACAACTCGCACACCAACAGGTACCCTGCAGCCCCCCGCAAGCAAGCCTTCTTCATGTTGGCTTCTGGTCCAGAACAATAGCCCAAGTTCAGAGACCTATTAAATAGACAACATGAAGGAAGTCGGGCAGGCCATCTTTATTAAGTAGACCTTCTACTGCTCTTAGCCAAGTCCATCCTGATGTTTTGCTTTTTGCATAATGATAGGGACAGGGGCACTTTCTGAGACCCCTCATTGCTGTAGTCCACTTTGGGCTGCAGACTAAGAATCCTCATGAATATCCCTTATAGAAAAACATTCCAAGATTCTAAAACACAGTCTTAAAACTTACCAGAAAAGCACTTGTGTACAAGATACTCAGTTTTTCTGAACATCAGTTTCCAAATCCACCAATTAGGGAAATCATATTTTTCCATGCAGAAATGTTCCCATGATTAAATGAGACATGCAAAAATGCCTCCCATCAGAGGCATCTGAAAATAGAAGCCACTGTTCTTCTTATCATTATTATCAGTGCCACAGTTAAGTGGTATTGAGCACTTTAATTTAAACTAAATCTTATGGGTTTGTTTAAATGTATGATATATTTAAATCTTATGGATGCCAGTTTGGACAGTTTTATAGTTGAAGAATCCTCGTATTATTATATGGATTCAGAGCACCCAGTTTGCTGGGGAAAGAGAGCACAGGAATTGTTTTCAGTTTTCCTTTACCACCAAAATCTAGGCAATTATAATTTAACTCGTACTATAATATTTTCTCTAGACTTCCTTTTTCATTTGGTTTGTGTTTTCTTCCTCAAATGTATTTTTCACAAATTTCCTAGGTAGAGAAGTGTCTTTTAGGAACCTGGTCCACCTTATTCTCAAATACATCCCCAAGTTACATTCTTATTGGTGTTTGGAATGGGGGTGTGGGGGACTACAGCTATATTCAGTCAGGAGGAAAGTGAGTCATGCAATGGTAGGCAGTGGGTTCCACTGTCTCGGCTTCTTCTGTGTGCTCATCACTGCCTCTCTTCTAGCCAGGAGGTCTCCTAGGGCCTCCGCTTCCTCCCTTGGGTAGTTTCTCTACATCTGCATTCAGTCGTGCTTCGTTCACTGTCCCTTGGAGTGAGCACATGTTGCTGGCCAAAATCACGGCCTTCTCTGCCCACCAAAGCCGGATGAAAAATACAGAGACAGAGTTTGGAGGAAATGGAAAGGTGGCTCCAAATTCTCAGCCAGTGGAAAGGGGAACACAGTAGGCTCATGACTCCCCCACCATGGGGAGTATAGGGGCTTCTATAAGATGGGGAACAAAGGTGTTAGGATCTTGATTTCTTCCTCTTGCATTGTTTCAAAGGCAGCCGTACTGGCTGGTGTCAGTAACCCAGTACCTGAGTCTGGCGGTTCCATGGCTCTGTGGCTTTCTTTCTGATGTGTAACTACAACGGGAAGGGTGTTTTAAGGGTAAACACCAGATAGGGGATGTATCTAGCATAGAGTCAAAGGCAAATAGGTGTGAAGTGTAACTCCTGCAGAGTTAGGGGGCAAAAGCAGCAAACTTAGTTACAGAGTTAGGAGCAGTTAAAGTGAAAAAAAGCTAGGACTGTTCAGGCCTGCTCACTGTTTTCTTTATCTTCCTGCTTCTCAGGAACAGGAAAGAAAAAGACTCACTCCTCATTTTTTCCCTTTTCACTTGCAACACACACATGCCATTCCAGCCTGGTCTCAAATCCTACTATGTGTAGAGAAGCTGTCACCTTCAGGGATTCACATTTGAGGGGCCCTCTGTCGCCAGCTCCCTGATGCCATCACCCATGTACCCCACTTACTTTTCCCTTTCAGCTTCTTTATTTTGGAATGAAGGGGTAATAACGCAACTGCCATACTATGCAGAGAAAGTTTCTTAAAGCAGAACACGTCCCCTTGCATGTAAACTGCATGTCACTAGGGCCGTCATTGCTGAAACTGAGAAATTGCCAAGACACCATTGATCCCCCAGCATTTTTAACGACTGTGCAAAGTCTATGTTCTGCATCCCAAAGGGAGAAGAAAAACACTCTCACATGTCTGTGAGACTGAAGTTCAGTACTGCTAGATCTCAGTGAGGTGGAAAAGGACAGACCTGATTGTCTAGGCTTAATGGCTTTTATGAAACCATCAGTTAAAGCATAAGACACAATTTGTTTCCAATGACAATCACTCCAGCTCCTAGAGTATAATTATTTCACCTTACAGAGAGGAGATTCCTCTTCTTCAGTGTTGCCATTTTATGGAGAGCCTCCAGCTTCTCAATTCAATTTCAGTATGCCCCAAATTCCCATCTTTCTGGAATGAGTTTTTCTGATTAATGGATAGCATGAGGCCCCAAATCTAATTTTTCATGTATGTGTTCTAGGTTCAGCTTAATGCCTCTTTACTTTGACTTTCAAATTAAATCATTTTGGATTGAATGATGCTTAATTCACAATTTGAGACACAGCTCTAGGCAAAGTTCTGATAGCCTAAAAGCTACTTTTTGTTCCTTGCCTTTGATGCTTGTGTCTCCATGTGGAGACTGTGTGTGAAGGGGTTCACTCTTAGCAACAGCAGAGCAACGCAGTGAACCTGTGCATTCTCAACAGGGGCGTGAGAATTGGTTCAGGGAGCAAGCGGATCTTACTTTTTATATACATGGGCTTCCCGGGTGGCATGAATAGTAAAGAATCCACCTGCCAATGCAAGAGACTTTTTTATATAAAGCAGGAGACATAAGAGACATGGGTTTGATCCTTGGGTGGGAAGATCCCCTGAAGGAGGCCCTGGCAACCAACTCCATTATTCTTGCCTGGAGAATCCCAGAATCCCATGGACAGAGGAGCTTGAAGGGCTATGATCCATAGGGTCACAAAGAGTCAGACATGACTAAAGTGACTGAGCATGGCACAACACAGCTATACATACAGCTCATAAGCAGATAAAGAGTATATCTGTGGCATTAAAATTGTATGTGAGGAGGAGTCACTAAGAGGAAAAATGTGTTAAAAGGCTTGAGGGATAGGGAATGATAATTTTAAACAGATTAAGAAATACTGGTTTAACCATACAAACAGGGAGCTTCTAGAAGGAGGATGGGCAAATGACACCCCATGTTTTCTTTTTCCACAGAACTGAGGGAGGGATCACAAAGGGGGCCACGATTGGGGTCCTCCTCGACTTCAATAGAAAAACCTTGACGTTTTTTATCAACGACGAACAGCAAGGTCCCATCGCGTTTGAGAACGTGGAGGGCCTGTTCTTCCCGGCAGTCAGCCTGAACAGGAACGTGCAGGTGAGCAGCTGCCTGTTTGTGAGGCTGCCCACGGGGCAGTGAGCTTAGTCCCCCACCTTGGAGGGCTCAGACCAAGATGTGGAGGAGAGGAGGGTGCCGGGCGGGATGGACGTGACAAGGGAGATAATTACAGACCAGCATAAGCCCTTTCGTTATATTTAGACACAGTTTGGTGAACAGCAGCGGGGAAAATTGGGATTCTCTGGTGGCAGGCTAATGACTGTCCTCCTGAGCCCTAGATTCCTTTCTAGTGGAGAGGAAACTCTTGAACCCGCTGGCCTGAAAGCAAATGAAATGACTGCCGCAAAGCCCCAGGAGTGCCTGAGAAGTAAAAGTGTGAGCCTGAAGTGCTAACAGGATGCTTAGAAATCTGGAGCTTCTCCACTGCCGTCTTAGCACTTCTGTTAGGGAGAGAAAACATAGTCCCTGCCTGCAAGTTAGTTAGTAATGATTTTTTGTAAATATAAACAACAGGGTTTTCTTATTTGTTCATCCAATAAATGTCTATTGAGTACCTTTGATATGTCAGGCACTACTGAAGTGTAAGTATTGTTGGCTATCAGTGAAAACACAAAAATGAAAATCTTGCCCTCTTAGAGCTTGCATTCTAGTTACAAGAGACACAGCAAATAATACACACAATTGCTGTGTTAATTACATAGTATATTAGAAGGCAGTATTGGAAAAGACCCTGATGCTGGGGGTGATTGAGGGCAAGAGGGAAGGGGGCGACAGAGGATGAGATGGTTGGATGGCATCACTGACTCAGGAGACATGAGTTTGAGCAAACTCAGGGAGGTAGTGAAGGACAGGGAAGGCTGGCGTGCTGCAGTCCATGGGGTCGCAAAGAGGCGGACACGACTTAGCGACTAAACAACAGCAAGGCAATATGCAGTGGAGAGAAGACAAGGAAAGGGTAGGGAAACAGGAGTGCCAGGCTAGGGAGGGCAGTGGCAGTCTTAAGAAGGGTGGTTAGCATAGGTGGGCCTTATTGTAGTCACAGGTGAGCTGAGCCTTGGAGGAAGTGAGGGAGTGAGCTGGGTAAGGCTTTCCAGGCAGAGGGAACAGCCAGGGCAAAGTTTCTAAGATGTGAAGGGCTTCACACAGGCAAAGAAGGGCCAGGAAACCACAGCTGGGGCAGATGGGGGGCGGTGGGAGAGCAGATCAGGGCATGTGAGAGGGTGCCCTACCAGCCACTGCTGAGATGGAAGCGCTCACTTCCGTCTTGAGCTGGAACTCAACATTGGCTGTGAACTTCACTTGGCAAATGGCTGCCAAAAAATAGATAGGGCTTAAGTATCAACACAGTGCTCGTGATTTTTGTTGTATACAGAACTACTATTTTGGGAGCTATTTTAAAAAACCATTGTTGTTTATAAGTATGTGCAGTAGAAGTGATTGCAACCCAGTGACCTCTGCCCTTCTCTCTTGCTGCAACTTGATGGGTTTTTCTGGAAGGCTGAAATCTAATCCATCAAGAGTTTGGTTCTACATTGGACCAAAGATAGCCATAGATTTCCCTAGAAGTGTGTTTTGGAAAACACTCATTCAAAGTTTTCCCCCTTTTTTAGTTGTTTTTTCCACTTTTTTCTGTAACATTTGTTACAGAGAAAAGTGAACAGATCCCTTTCTGAGTTAGGAACAAGCCCACTTGTTCCTAAGTGGGGAGAGGGTGCAGTGTGTTGGTGGGGGGGTGCTCCTAAAGTGCCTCCAGGACTCACAGTCTCTTCCCCTAGGTCACGCTTCACACGGGGCTCCAAGTCCCCGACTTCTACTCCAGCAGAGCATCAATAGCCTAAGAATGTGCCGTGGAGGCGCCAGCTGCCTGTTCTTACCTCCCACCTGAGAGTGACTGCAAGGAGCTCAGCCAGACCTGGAGGGAGAGAGAGGAGGAGAAACGCTGGTCCTCATACCCACAGCGCCTCCACACACACCCTTCCCCCCAGCCTCTCTACTGCTGTAAAGCCTGCTTTCTCTTCCATAGTCAGCAGTTCTAACCAACAGAGGACCTAGACAACCCACCATGTCACTTTGTTTCCAAACCCAGATTTTGCTTTTATTTACATTAATTTTTATGTAGGTGAGTTATCTTTTGTTTTTCTTCTGATCATGTCATTGGTGAGTTATGAACTGGCACTGCCCAGAGAAAAATCTCCTAATAACTTTTTTCTTAAGCTCTCTGTCAAAGAGGTAGGTGGTAGGAAGAGGTAGGGAAGAATAAGCTGAACTTGGAGCTTGCCATTTAGAATATTCTTGAGTGTTCTTGCCCTGTGACCTCTCATGCAGTGTTACCTCTGCATAGCTAGTCTTTTCAGCAATGAAAAGTTTTACTATCCATTGAAGCACAAAAATGATAGCTACACAACTGCATAGAGGTTCATAGCAGTGTAGGCTCAAAGGACATCTGGGTCATTAGGATGGGTCAGAAACCCTGGTCACTGATTGAAACTGGAAAGTCTCTAAACATAGGCAGGCCAGGGGACTTCATGATTTCGTTCATTTATTTATCACAAGTTTTTAATTGAGAACCTATTATGGACCAGACACTGTTCTAGATGCTGGAGACACAATAGTGAATACGCAGATGTGGTCTCTGCCCTCCTGGAGCTTATATTGTCCTAGGAGAACAAACCAAAAATAAAATTATTGCAAACTGTTACTAGTACTAGAAAGGAAATAAAAAGGGCCAAAGATGCTCATTGGCAAGATCTTTCAGATCCCCTAGAATGATGCTAGAAATCCATACAGTCTGGCCATAGCACCAGAACCATACCAACTCAATGCCTTTCCAACTGTGCTATTTTAATTATGGTACCTGTTGCCATTCATCACCAAGCCCTTCTTTAGTAGAAATGATGTCAGCATTCGTATCTGTTAATGCTGCAGTGATACTAAGCCTTAAAAACTTAATGTGAAAAAAAAAAGTAACAACCAGAAGGAGGAGTTCTCATTTTCTATACTGGGGGATCCTAAGTTGCAGCTCACAGCATTCCATTCTCAGGATTAATGCTCTCGCCTCCGTTTAGACTCACTTTCTGTGCCTGTCACAGGTGAACTGTCCATCCACTCAGCTGCCATTCACAACCCACCTTTCTGGACTAGTTCAAATAATGTTTGGAAGGAAATGAAATTGTAGGTCACTGCTCTGCTCTTAACAGAGAGAATAGCAAAATAGCAGAATAATAAACGTATTACTTCCATGTAGAGATAGACCTATATAAGCTTCCTTTCAGATTCTTTTGTTTGACATTAAGTTTTAGAAAATGTTGGACCTTGAAAGAATTTCTGGTTAGTTGTCTAAATATTTGCCAGGGAATCAAGAAATTCACCATGAAAAAAAGAAAAAAGTAACAAAAGAAAAGCAGTAGGATGGGAAAGCTAGCAAATTAAAGTTTGGGCAAAAAGTAATATATGTAAATAGCTAATAGTTTACTTTGGGGCTTTAGATTATTTCTATCTGCTGTGGTGTTTTTCTAATTAAGTGTACCTAATTTATTGAATGGGTGCTATCCTATTTGTGTCCACCTTGGTTTTTCTTGGCTACAGAACCACTCTGTTGCAGGCCAACACTAATTTGATATTTGATTTACTCTCCAATGAGACTTGATGGCTGAGCCGCTGTAGACTCATAGTTACTCTTGTTCTTTATTAAATTCATCCTGCTAATTAGATTTCTAGTGACTGGTAACACATAGTTTACACAGAATTGCAATTATAGATGCATAGAGCTCCTGTACTAGAAAAAAAAAATGGATATTTCTGGTGTACCAATAAATGATTTTTATGAGAGAACATTTTATGTCTCTTTAGAATATCATAGTTTTTTTTTGCCTATTTGAGATGACAGTTCACCTTTATCAGAGCAATATTTCCTCAGCAAAGTGTCATTGGAAGGTCTCCCAGGACTGGGGAAAGCATATGTACTTCATCCCATCTCCTCAGGAGCCTGGCATTGTCTCCTGGTGGTACTGACCTCCTCAGCCTTAACTTCATATAAAAATTAATAGTTGATGCCGTTAACGGTATGCCTCCAAACACTGGGGACTTACTTCAACAAACTTGCTCCTAGAAGAGCTGCAAACTTGTCCTGCAAGATAAGAGTGTCACTGACTTTTTCTAACTTGATTCCTTCACCATTTCTTAGAGTGGCTAAGCAATACGATTGTTTTTAAATAATTACAACATTGTTCATCTCCCTTGTTTATTAGCCTTTTAAAATGAACTGCCTTGGGTTTATATTAAAAGAAAAACATCATCTAAAAACATATTGAAAGCATGGCTTAAATCCATTTCACCTGCCGTCACTAATCTAGACTGTTGTTCTAAGGCTTGCAAATCTTCCAAGCAGTAAGCAGCCTAAACTGCAAGATGTTTGTGGCAGTTGTTTTCCAGGAACTTGGCATCAGCTGTGTCAAGTTGGAACTGAGCTTATTAAGACTGGATGGGACCACCGACCGACCCCTCAACTGGGCATGTGCAGGCAGGTGTCCCCTTCCTGACCTTTTGACAATAGAGGGCTGTAATTAGTCACACCTGGGCAGAATGACCGTTATCACAGCTTTTGGCAATCACCTTTCGCCCCCACACCCCTCCACGTGCCCCATACCCTCCACGTGCTCCTCCACGTGCTCCTCCCCGTGCTCCTCCCCGTGCCTCAAGCCCTATGCCTCAGCCCAACCTCCTTCCTTATCCCCTAAATATCCCAAGCCCCTTGCCTTCGGTTGGGAGACGGGTTTAAGATTTGTTTCCCTGTTTGCTTTGCTGAAAGCCTCAGCGTTTTGTTTCACTGTGCTTCAGGCAAAATGAACCTGGTTCCGTAACAATTCGGTCCAGATTATAATCTCTGAGTGTAACCTCTGACAGTTGTTGGCGCTTCTGCTCTGTATCCATCCAGGTTTCTACTCTCCTCTTTCCTCACTCTCTACCCTGTTAGTTTGTTCTTGTTCCTCTATTGGCCCTATCTTCTGATTTTCTGCCTTTCTCTCCTCTAAATACTGGGATGCTTTTAGCCATGTTTTAATTTTTCCCTGGTGCTAAGGTTAATAGAACTTCTGATCCCCTGCCTATTTCCTCATAGGAGTGATTAAGTGATTTGCAAGAAATCACCCTATTTTCTGGAAATGAGACCCTCTTTTTCTGTCTCTACCGTGTGCGCCTATCTTTTGCCCACCTACTTAACTCACTGATGAGAAAGAAGGGCTTTCTACTGAGTCAGAATTTCTGATTATGAATCAAAGAAACTATAGTAATTAAAGTGCTTGGATCACACTACCTTATAATTTATATGAATGTGCTGAAGATATCTGCATATATTCTTCAAATATAGGAGCCAGCTACTTCCACTGAGACTGGTGGTTAGGGAACCTGGCATCTGACATGCTACATCACACATAATCGAGGCTACCTAAATCGTGTCTTTCTGAAGAACCAGCTTTTTGGATACACACAGAATTTGGAGTATCAAAACAGAGTTAACACTGGAAGTTCCTAATTACACATGCAGAAACATCAGCCTGGTCCTTTGAACTAATAGCTCCATTCTGCTACAGACATGCTAAGAAAAGCTACAGGTACAGAATCAGATACCACAGAATTAGATAGTGCTAATGGTTGCATAGCCTTGCTGCTGCTACTGCTGCTAAGTCACTTCAGTCGTGTCCGACTCCGCGTGACCCCATAGACGTCAGCCCACCAGGCTCTCCTGCCCCTGGGATTCTCCAGGCAAGAAAACTGGAGTGGGTTGCCATTTCCTTCTCCAATGCATGAAAGTGAAAAAGTGAAAGTGAAGTCGCTCAGTCGTGTCCGACTCTTAGCGACCCCATGGACTGCAGCCCACCAGGCTCCTCCATCATAGCCTTATAAACATATTAAAAATCACTGCGTTGTACACTCTAGAGGGGTGAGAGGCCATGTTGGAGGGGTGAGAGGCCATGTTGGACATGACCAGGACTCTCCTTACAGCCTCCCTCACTACCTAACAGCCCAGGTTCCTATCTCCCCAAACGTGTACTCTGAAATAAAGCCCAAGGCAGAAGCAGAGGGTCATCGAGGACTGAGAAGCCAAACTCCTGGCCTGACTTTTTCTTCCTCTTCCCATATTCCCTTAGTCAGTGGAAGGGCTTTGGTTTGCTTCTCCTTGCTATGTGGTAAAGATTGCCTGTACGTGTTGCTCTTGGACCTCCTACCGTGGACTTTAACCAGCTCCCTTCCTGAGGACCACAGTGCTGGGGAGAGTAGATAAACCTGGCTGCCACTAAGGAAACAATTCCAAGTAGCTCTCACATTGCCCCCGTGGGTATGAATCTTGCCCACATTGCTTTTTACCTTCTCCCACCAGGTAGAAATAAGCATTTACAGTGAAATATGAAAGGGTTAATGTTTTGGTTAGTGTTCTTGCCCTTCCCCCCCCCCCAAATATTTTTTTATAAAATTCTCTAAGTAATGAGGATAAATTAGAATTTCATTAGCAAGCATGGCTGGATAATGTTCAACTTCAATTACCTATTAACACCTTACAAACTGCCTCTTGATATATGGCCACAATTTTTAATGTGTATGATGAAGGAAACCATAAAGCTAAAGAAACTACCGTGATGAGGGAAACTTCATGAAGATATAAACCAGTGAGTTGTTCTCCATCCTGGCTTAAATTCTCCAATAAGAACAATATGGCCAGAGACTTCCCTGGTGGTCCAGTAACTAAGATTCCGTAAATGGGGAGGGTTCAGTCTCTGGTCAGGGAACTAGATCCCACATGCCACAGCTAAGAGTTTACATGCTGCAACTAAAGATCCTGCATGCCACAACTAAGACCAAGGACGGCCAAATAAATAGTCTAAATAGTTGGACATGGCATGTCCACCTATGCGTCTATGTATGTTCTAAACAAGGAAAGGAGCACAAATGAGGCAAACTATGTAAAAGTGCTATGTGCACTAGAGATGAAAGACCTGTTACATATAAGTATAATCATTAAGTCACTTCTACCCTCTGCACTGTCAGACAACCTGAGAGTGGTCAGGCACGGTGACTGAAAGCACAGCATCTGCAGTTACTGTCTGAATTCTGGCCCTTGTCCTGGTTCCCAGGTGTGCCAGCTGCGTGCCCTGGAGCAAACTGAAAACTCACCCGCAGTTTCCATGTCTCTAAAGTGGAAATAGAAACATTGTTTTGAGAGTTAAAGCAAAAATTTAATGTAAAACACTCCAAACCGTGCGTGTCCCCTGTTGCGTGTTATGAAGATCTTTTCACGCTGAGTGTTACGAAGAACACTTTTCTATGCAAATGTCACATATTCTGTGGTGATGTCAGTTCTGTCCCTTATGTAAGATTCTGAGTGTCAACAATGATTCTTAACATCATCTTCCTGGGAGACAGTGTGTACGAAATGTCTTTGTCAAATTCTACTGCAAAAGTGAATGGAAGTTATGTAAAATAGATGACCAGTGCAAGTTTGATGCAGGAAGCAGGGCACTCAAAGGCAGTGCTCTAGGACTACCCAGAGGGATGGAGTGGGGTTCAGGATGGGGGGTGCATGTGCACCCATGGCTGATTCATGTTAATGTATGGCAGAAACCACCACAATATTGTAAAGTAATTATCCTCAAACTAAAATAAATAAAAAAAATTAATGGAAGAATATAAGCAAGGAAATTCTGAGGAAAAGTTCACTTATATGACACCATTAAAATCTATTTCAAAGCCACAATAATCAAAATGGCATATAGTTTGACTTAATCAGCTACAGGATAACTCAGATTTCAATGAATGTTAAACAAAGAATTACAAAGGAGGAAGTGAAAATTACTCCAAAATATTGAAAATATTATTTGAAAATCGGTTAGCCATTTAGAAACTATATTTTAAATCATATCACAGCTCAGATATTAAGGGGTTAAACATTAAATAGTTAAAACTTTAATAGACCAGAACAAAAAGCAAATATTCATTTGATCTTTCTCAGGGAGCCTTGCTGCTGCTAAGTCACTTCAGTCGTGTCCAACTCTGTGTGACCCCATAGACCGCAGCCCACCAGGCTCCCCCGTCCCTGGGATTCTCCTGGCAAGAACACTGGAGTGGGTTGCCATTTCCTTCTCCAATGCTTGAAAATGAAAAGTGAAAGGGAAGTCACTCAGTCATGTCCAACTCTAGCGACCCCATGGACTGCAGCCTCCCAGGCTCCTCCGTCCATCGGATTTTCCAGGCAAGAGTACTTCAGTCACTGTAAATTAGTTTATGCAATGCTATTGTTGTTCAGTCATGTCCAACTCTTTGTGACCCCATGGACTGCAGCATAGAAGGCTTCCCTGTCCTTCACTATCTCCCGGAGTTTGCTCAAATTCATGTCCATTGAGTTGGTGATGCTATCTAACCATCTCATCCTCTGCTGCCCTCTTCTCCTTTTGCCTTCAATCTTTACCAGCATCGGGGTCTTTTCCCATGAGTCGGCTCTTTGCATCAAGTGGCCAAAGTGTTAAGAGTTTCAGCTTCAGCATCAGTCCTTACAATGAATATTCAGAGTTGATTTCCTTTAGGATTGACTGGTTTAACTTTCTTTCAGTCCATGAGACTCTCAAGAGTCTTCCCCAGCACCCTAATTTGAAAGCATCAGTTCTTCAGTGCTCAACCTTCTTTATGGTCCAGCTTTCACATCCATACATGACTACTGGAAAAACCATTGCTTTGACTATATGGACTTCTGATGTCTTTACTTTTTAATATGCTGTCTAGGTGTGTCATAGCTTTCCTTTCAAGGAGCAAGCAAGTTTATGCAATAGGTTTATCAATTTTCTAAACCTCCTCTCCAACCAGTATTTTACATTTTAAACCCTCCTGTGTTATCCCTGCCTATATACTGTAGCCATCTTTTTTCTTCTTTAATTAACTGGGCCCATTTTTATCCTGTCTAAACCCACTTCTAGTACTATAGATTTATTGAATGTATTGATTTATTGTTATGCTGCCATTTAACAAACTACTTTTAAGGAAAGATTGAGGTATTAAATATGAACTACTCTGTACTCTGGACTGTATTTTCAACCTAATAGTTGTTTCTAATGAGAAAATCATCTGAACTAAATGAGGATCCTAAATGTTCTTTCTGTAAAGGCTGATTTCTACATGTGATCTGTGAGAAGACCACTCCACTCAATATATTTTGCTAATTGCCTGTGGGAAGTGTGACTGTCAGATGTAAAGAAATAAGCCTCCAATCTTATCATTTGCCAAGCTTAAAATGATAAGTAGGTAAAGGTTAATTGCAGCTTCTCAGGAGGTTGGTTTCATAGTTAACAATACATGAGCTTTGCAGAATAGGCAAACTATCTGCTAAGCAGTTAGACCTGCTATGCCTTCGGGGGAAAAAAAAAAGAATCTATCAGAAAGAAATCAGTCAGTCGAACATGAAGAACAGAATCGTGGCTGCCAAGTGGGAAAAGGGGAGGGGGAGAGGTGGACTGGGAGTCTGAGGTTAGTAGATGCAAACTATTACATTTAGAATGGATAAACAACAAGGTCTTATTGTATAAAACAGGAAACTATATCCAATCTCCTGGGATAAACCATAATGGAAAAGAGTGTATATATGTGTATAACTGAGTCTCTTTGCTGTGTAGGAGAAATTTGCACAATGTTGTAAATCAATGATAATTCAGTTTTTTTTTAATGGGACTTTTTTAAAACAAGGAAATCAGTTAATCTTAAAAATTTCTTAGGATCAGCCAAAACTCCACGAGACTATTAAATTCCATGTCTTCAAGATTTCAACTAGGACCAAGAATCAAAACATTAGTACAGTTATGTTCACTGTGTGTAAGTTAATTGTCCTTCATCCAAGCTGAGGGGACACTTTTCCTTAATGTTAAGAGAACCTGAGTATCTGCCCTTCATTGCTTGGGGAGACAGAATCCCAGTGGATCAGATGAAGCTCTGAGGGCTAGTTCAGGGGCAGTCAAAATGCCACCTCAGGGGTCTAATGGGAACAAGAGAGAACAGGATACAGGGCACACTCAGCAATGAGGAGAGTCAGATGCAATTTACAGGGGGTTTTCTTTTTCTTTAGATGTCTCAGGTGTTAGGCTTCATCCTCAATCCCCTCCTCAAGTCTTTGGCAGTAACTAAAGGAAATTCAACAACTGGGGCACATTCCTAGTAGGAACTTTCAAAGATGCTATAAAGGATAACAAAAGAACATAGAACCTTCCAAGTGGGTCTGACTCACTATGATATTTTTCATGGTCTGAATCTTCTCAGAGCTAGACTAATAATAATAATAATATTCTATTCTCTTATTTCTCAGATGCAAGGGTTGTTTTGTTTTCCACACATTAACATCTCTTCAGTGAAGATACAGCTTACATGTGTCGAAAGGAACTCACTAGCCACTGGTAAAGTGATTCTCAGTCTTCACTGCACATTGACATCATCCAGAGGACTTTAAAAATACTGATAACAGGCTACTAATTTACCTGGTTAGAGATGCAGCCTGAGTGCGTGCATTCAGGCTAAGTCATTTCAGTCGTGTCTGACTCTTTGCAACCCCATGGACTGTAGCCCACCAGGCTCCTCTGTCCATGGGATTCTCCAGGCAAGAATACTGGAGTGGATTGGCATGCCTTCCTCCAGGGCATCTTCCCTGACCCAGGAGTCAAATCCACCTCTCTCCCATCTCCTGCACTGGCAGGTAGGTTCCTTACCACTAACGCCACCTGGGAAGCCCGCAGCCTGAGAATGTGGGCTTTTTTTAAGTTCCCCAGGTGATTCTAACATGCTGCCAAGGTTGAGAATGCAGGAAAGGAAAGAGTGGGTGGCATGTACTCAGAGACAGTTTTTATTGCCTGGATGTATTCCCTGATAGCTCAGTTGGTAAAGAATCTGCCTGCAATGCAGGAGACCCCGGTTCAATTCCTGGGCTGGGAAGATCCCCTGGAGAAGGCTACCCACTTCAGTATTCCAGCCTGGAGAATTCCATGGACTGTATAGTTCATGGGGTCGCAAAGAGTCGGACATGACTGAGCGACTTTCACTTTCACTTGGAAAATCAATAAGATGTGTGGGTGGGAGTCCATCAGCTCATCAGTATGTTACTTCTGTGGAGTTATTTGCATTGATAACTGGTAGATTTAAATTTCCATCATAATTATCATTTAAAAGATCTTTTAAAAGATTCCACTACAAGGTAACATAGAAAAGAAAATATATAACAATTGCACACTGGATAATGTTATTAAAAGCAATAAAAATTGCCAAAGTTCTGAGAGAAAATCACAGATTTTCAATTGTTAGGACCAGTTGATGTGATAAGAACTATCATTCAGATGTCCAAATATGTCACAAGCTTCCAGCTACTTTCCAAAAACTCTTTAGTTATGTGTAATTCAATTACTGACAATACAAACAAAATAACCAAGAGGGAAATGCAAACAAACAAAATCCCACAGAACCCACAGTATTCTTTGATATGTGTTTAAGTAATTCTGCAGGACTTCGCTGGTGTTCAGTGGACGAGTCTGCCTGCCAATGCAGGGGTCACAGAAGATCCCTCGTGCCTCGGAACAGCTAAGTCCATGAGCCACAACTACTGAGCCCAAGTGCTGCAACTACTGAAGCCCACATGCCTTAGAGCCCGTGCTCTGCAATAAGAGAAGCCACTGCAATGAGAAGCCTGCACACCACAAGAGTAGCTCCTGCTGGCAGCAGTTAGGGAAAGCCTGCAAGCAGCAGCAAAGACCCAGCACAGTCAATACATAAATAAATAATTTAAAAACAAATAATTCTGCAGCATCACAAAGATGCTCACAAGGTCCAGATCATCAGCAGGGGTGACCTGACTCTTACACATACACGTATGGCCACGGGCCATACTTGAGAGAGAGAGAGAGCCACTTTAGACCCCAACTGTGACTGTCATTCTGAAGAAGAAAGTATTCATGGATTTCTGAATATAAATATGTGCTGTCATAAATTAGATTTTTTAAATGTTGTATTTGGTTTTGGTTTTGATTTTCTCCAAAAGAACTAATATTCAGTGGTAATTTTACAATCTACAACAAAAGCTTCTTACAACTGAGAAATATTCTAATAATATAGTAGCTATGTACCGAATCTTATTATTTTCACGCAATGCCCAAAGGCTTTAAGTGAATCATCTTGCTTAATCTTCGTTTTACTTACATATTTTTATTTTCACCATTTTAGAAATGAGACATTGATGCACAAAGGGGTTAAGTAACTTGCCCAAGGCCACACAGCAGGCCAGGATTTGAACCCAGATGGTCTAACTCCAAGTCTCATGCTCTTAACCATTTGGTTATAGGCCACTGTGATCTCTGCACGGAGGGTGTACCCCATATAACACATTCAATAAGTATTTAATGAGCACCTATTAAGTGCTATAAACACTGTTATAGTAACTAGAGATACTAGCAAATAGTCAAGGTCTCAGCCTTCTTAGAACTGATATTCTAACAGAGAAAAGCAAATAATAAGTAAATAAAGCTCAAGATAATTTTAAACAGTAAACACTCTACCAAAAATTGAACAGGCTAGTGGAGATAAAGGTTTGGGGTAGTCACCACTGACCTCTCTGAGGAAGTGAGGTTTGAACAAGTAGAGCATTGGGTTGGGGGAGGGAGCCAGGGATA
The DNA here is from genome assembly GCA_935064755.1 of Tragelaphus eurycerus. NCBI lineage: Eukaryota > Metazoa > Chordata > Mammalia > Artiodactyla > Bovidae > Tragelaphus > Tragelaphus eurycerus. The sequence goes on from CAKXYN010000069.1 coordinate 12,923,457, forward strand.
AAAGCTTTGGGGCAGGACCTGATCAGCAATGGCCTCCAAGCCCCAAGACTGCACAAACACTCCTTCAACATTTCATGTTTTAGTCTCTGCTTGAGATTTGATTCCAGAAAGACAGTGCCTGATTTGACTTTGTGTGACACTAAGAGTGTCTGCCTCTTAACTGATGCCATGACTTGGACCCCAACCACTAAATCTAATCTGAGAGCTGTTTGCAGAAAGGTGGGGATGGGTGCAGCCAACAAGGAAAGCAAAAGGGTAGGTTATATTTATGTCATATTTGGATTAATGAATGCTGCTTATGTCTGTGCCTTTCATTTCTGGGATGTGGTGGGGGGCAGGTAGTTGTTTTGGTGTGTGTGTGTCTGTGTCTGTGTGTCTGTGTGTTTATAAAAGCAAGTCTTTACCAAATGGTAGAAAGCAAGGAAGCTCATTTCTAATCCCAGCAGAAAATAAACAATGAAGGGGGATGTTATCTTCAGTATTGACTTTATAGCTCAGGATACTAAACACTCACAAATTTATTTAGCTCAGAAAACAACAGAACTTCCATAACTCAGTCAAAACTGGGGCCACAGCCAATTTTACCTAATAAAAATTTCCAAGCAATGAAGACAGAAATTGCTGCCTCTAAGCTACTCAAAACAGAGCTGGGAATTTTTTTTCTCATGACATAAAGAGCCACACTGTTGATTTTTTTTTTTTTTAATTATTCTTTGGGCCTTGCTGATCTGAAAATCTGTCTCAACATGGGCTATAGAGTCACAAAAAACAGTTTCTCAACCCAGAGCAACTACTTATTTGATACGAGCTCAGATAGCAAATTAGTCTCAATCAGCATAAGTTTGTCATAAACTGAAGACAATAATGCCTATACCATAGGGTTATTGTTAAGGACTATTGTGAGTTAGAAAATACGTTGTGTGCCTAATACAGCACCTCTTTAGGATTCTTCTTGATTAAGCTCTGTTGATCCTTGCCATAGAGAATGTTCCATATACAATTAGGTTTTGGCTTTAAATAACTTTAAAAGATTTATGTAACTTGAATATATTATAGTTCATGCCAACATTTCTTAAGACAAATAATAGTAATCATTGTTACTATGGCTTTAGTGCTCACAGTGTCCAAGGAACTATCCTATGCTATGCTATGCTAAGTCACTTCAGTCGTGTCCATCTCTGTGCGACCCCATAGACAGCAGCCCACCAGGCTTCCCCGTCCCTGGGATTCTCCAGGCAAGAACACTGGAGTGGGTTGCCATTTCCTTCTCCAATGCATAAAAGTGAAAAGAGAAAGTGAAGTCGCTCAGTCATGTCCGACTGGAGTGGGGTGCCATTGCCTTCTCCAAGGAACTATCCTAAGCACTTCCTATTTATTTACTTATTGTTGATAGCTCAGCTGGCAAAGAATCCGCCTGCAATGCAGGTGGCCCCGGTTCAATCCCTGGGTCAGGAAGATCCAGTGGAGAAGGGATAGGCTAACCACTCCAGTATACCTGGGCTTCCCTGGTGGCTCAGCTGGTAAAGAATCTGCTTGTAATGCGGGAGACCTGGGTTCGATCCCTGGATTGCGAAGATCCCCTGGAGAAGGGGAAGGGCTATCCACTCCAGTGTTCTGGTCTGGAGAATTCCATGGACTATTATATCCCATGGGGTCCACACAGAGTCGGACATGACTGAGTGACTTCACTTCACTTAATCTATACAGGACGTCCCAGGTGGCACTAGTGGTAAAGAACCTGCCAATGCAGGGGATGCAGGAGACGCAGGTTCAATCCCTGGGTCAGGAAGATCCCTAGGAGGAGGGCATGCAACCCACTCTTGTATTCATGCCTGGAGAAGCCCATGGACAGAGGAGCCTGGCGGTCTACAGTCCATAAGATCGCAGAGTCAGACATGACTGAACCAACTTAGCATGCACACACGAGCATGCAAAGTGTTAGTCGCTCGGCGATGTCTGACTCTTTGCAACCCCATAGACTGTAGCCTGCCAGGATCCTCTGTCCATGGGATTCTTCAGGCAAGAATACTGGAGTGGGTCGCCATTCCCTTCTCCAGGGGATCTTCCTGACAAAGTTTGTGTAATTTGCCCAAGGTCACACAGCTGGTGGTGACAGAGCTGGGAGTTGAACCCCTGTGTGTTAGCTCTGGGGCATTCACTCCTAACCATTCTGCTTTACTCAACAAATAACAAAGAAGCACTAATCTACACATTACCTCCTCCAAGGGCTGCTCAACTTCCTCCCTTGCATGCAAGTTGTTCCACTGGAATTTGGGGTAACAAATTAAACCTTCCATTTCAAAGTTATGTGTGTTGCATGGATCCTCAAAAATAGACTTAAAGATCTAGAAAAATGGTACAGGTGATCTTATTTGCAAAACAGAATACAGACACAGACATGGAGAACAAACATTGATACCAAAGGGGAAAAGGAACGGGGGGGAAAGGGGGGGGGGTGGGAAATGTTTTGGGATTGACATATATACACTATTGATATTATGTATAAAATAAACAAGGCTTCCCAAGTGGCCCAGTGGTAAAGAATCCACCTACTAAGGCAACAGACGCAAGCTTGATCCCTGGGTTGAGAAGATCCCCTGGAGTAGGAAATGGCAACCTGCCACAGTATTCTTGCCTGGAAAATTCCGTGGACAAGGAGCCTGGTGGGCTATAGTCCATAAGGTCGCCAAAGAGTCAGACACGACCTAACACACACACACACACACACACACACATAAAATAGATAACTAGTGAGAACCTAATGTATCGCAAAAGAAACTCTACTCAATGTTCTATGATGACCTAAGTGGGAAGCAAATCTAAAAAAGAGGGGATATATAAACATATAGCTGATTCACTCTCCTGTATAGCAAAAACTAACACAACATTGTGAAGCAACTATACTCCAATAAAATTAATTTAAAATAGATTTAAAGAATTTTCAAGTCTCAAGTTGTTTAACACTCTAAACAACTGCTTTAGATGAAAACTGCTGTTTTTCTTCTTTTCTCCCTCATTTTTTGTTAAAACGCTTTAAAGGGGCCTCTGATTATATGAAATGAAAGCCTCAGCCCAGCAAAGATGACTGAGAGAGTATGGAGCTAAATTGCTCTGTGCAGTAATATGAGGGTTTCATCTTTGTTCAGGTAAGATTTGGGGATAGGGGGTTGTTTGTTTCATTTTAAAGGACTTCTTTTTTTCTCCTGGCAGCCATGGGATTGAATTTATGGTGGAGGGAGTCAGAAGAGAAAGAGGAGACAGGAGGAAAAAAAAAAAACACTCTAATTGAAAAGTTTGGTCTCCAGGAATTTAGAAGCAGAATAGGACCTAAGGAAAGAGAGTCAGTAAGGAATTCCCTCTGACAATGTTTGTCCAATGGTCTCTGGCCTCAGTGATGTGTAATATCTGATTTCAAGACATTTCCTGTGTTGTGAGTTAATTCTCTTCTATTACCACCCTCCCTGCCAAGTCTTTAGAGAAGCTTTTCTAACTTCTACAAACCAGTGCCAACTTTAAGTGAGAAGTACCTCAGTGCTTGAGAGAAGTGATCTGGAGATTGGAGAGTAAACCAAAATGCCCAGGGATTACTGAATAAAGCCAATGCCCTATTAACACATGCAGTGTTTCTCCCAATGCATATAGTGCAATCAGTAAGTAGAACTCTATAAATAAAACTTTCTAAATTGTATTACATATTTATACTTAATTTTAAGTTTTCTTCTGTTTCCTATATTAACTCTCCTCTGATTGAGTGTCATTGGGAAAGGGTGTTTGCTATGACCAGTGCGTTCACTTGGCAAAACTGTTAGACTTTGCCCTCCTTCATTTTGTACTGCAAGGCCAGACTTACATGTCACTCCAGGTATCTCTTGACTTCCTACTTTTGCAAACCAGTCAATCCTAAAGGACATCAACCCTGAATATTCACTGGAAGGACTGATGCCGAAGCTGAAACTCCATTACTTTGGCCACCTGCTGAGATGAGCTGACTCATTGGAAAAAGACCCTGATGCTGGGAAAGATAGAAGGCAGGAGGAGAAGGGGATGACAGAGGATGAGATGCTTGGATGGCATCACCAACTCAATGGACATGAGTTTGAGCAAGCTCTGGGAGATAGTGAAGGACAGACAACCCTGGTGTGCTGCAGTCCATGGGGTCACAGAGTCAGACACAACTGAGCAACTGAACTGAACTGAGTGTGTGTCAGTTCTGTCTATTGAATCCATACCTGTCAGGCTGTTGCTTTCCTTAAGCGTTTGGCTATATTCGTGTTAAGGGTATATTGGTAGTTGTCATAGGGACAGAGTAAAGGGACAAAGTAGGTGATTAAATAGTTAATCCCACTAGGAGACTATAAGTAGAAAAAATATGGGAGACCCCTGTAAGTTAATGATTACTCAAAAACGTAGGTTTGCTTAACCACAAAACTAAGCAGGATTCCTTAGCAACAAAACCATACAACAGAAGCATGAGACATGCACCAAAACAATAAAACAAAGGTGGCATGAGACCCAAAAGCTGCCCAGTGAACTCAGTAAGTTAATGATCCCCAGGACATGCTCTCTTCACACATAAGACACAATAATCTGTGAACCTAGTTTGACTATGTAGGGACAAGAAAACTTCCCTGCCCAACTTGGAGGAGGAGCTGATGATAAAACACATCTACTCAAAAAAGACAAAGAAGTTCTTCCTGGCATCCCCACTTTTCCTTTCATTATTAAACTGTAGCCAAGTAAGTTCTTGGGGCTCAGCTTTTCTCGCCCACCCACTTGTAAGCCTCATAAGCGTCCTATTCTAATAAATCACTTCTCATCTACCACTTTGCTGTCCATGAATTCTTCTCTGCACCAATACGTAAAGGACTATGGCATGGGAGCTCTTCAGAGCCCCCCAAAATTACATTAATGGTTTCAGTTGCAATTTTTTTCACACCAGTGAGACTGTTTCCCTGTAGTAGAATTGTTCGGGACAGGGGAGAGTGTGGATTGAGTAAGTGGCTATTCCTCAGGAGCAGCCTCCTCAACCCTCCTGGGACATTAATCCCTTTCCCTTGACCACATCTCCATTCTTGTAGCATCGCATTTGAGGAGACTCCCCCAAGGAGTTGTATTCCCAGCTCTACCCTAAAGACCAGCATAAAAGTAGAGGTGATGGTTTAGTTGCTCAGTTGTGACCAACTCTTTGTGACCCCATGGACTGTAGCCCACCAGGCTCCTCTGTTCATGGAATTTCCAGGCAAGAATACAGGAGCAGGTTGCTATTTCCTGCTCCAGAGGATCTTCACGACCCAGGGATCAAACTCTGGTCTCCTGTACTGCAGGCAGATTCTTTACCAACTGAGCCACCAGGGAAGCCCTTAAAAGTAGAAGTAAAAAAATAAAAAAGAGTAGAGGTAATGATTCACCTGGTAATTTAATCTCACAAGGAAGGAGCACCATATCAAGTGTCCCCAAGACAGCTTCATGTTCAGTAATTTGCTAGAAGGATTCTCAGGACTGAGAAGTAGTTATACTCATAGGTACAGTTTATTGAAAGGACACAAAACAAAATTAGTAAAAGGAATAGGGTTCATGGGGAAAAGTCTGGAGGAAACCAGGAAGAAGCTTTCCAGAGTCCTCTCCCGTGGAGTCACATAGGATGTACATAATTCTTCCAACAATAACACCTGGCAATACGTGCAGAGTGTCTACCGGGGAAGCTCACTGGTCTCACCATCCAAGATTTTTAGTGGAGGCCGGTCATGTAGGAACTCTCTGCCATTCACATGTCAAAATCCCAGACTCCCAGAAGGTAAGCAGGTCTTTAGCATGAACATGGTATTTGCACAGTCTAGACACAGTGAACCATCCTTATCATTAGGGAATGGTGGGAAAACTCCTGAAAGCCAAGTTCCCAGATGCTAGACAAGAGCCAATATTATAAGCAGACCTTTCTAACAACAGGTGTCTCAGGGCTGCTATGTCAACAACTTTCTGCACTGTCTCCCAGAGGTCCCTCTCCCTAGCCCTCACCACCTCTGATCTTCCAGATTCTGTTGGGTAAGTTCAAGTCTTGGAAACCCTATAAGAGATTGCTGGATTTCTGGTTGTGTACAGTCTTGCCATCAGCACATAAGAAGCTCTCAAAATCATGTGTTGAATAAATGAGTTATGTGAAAAAATAATCTGGTAATTTAAAACCAGAAAGAAAATATTCTGAAATGTAGTAACAAGGGATACTGCTATTACATGAGAGTTTTGTTATATTTTTATATGCTTTCCAAGTTTTCTAGAATAAACACATACTTTTTTATAATTAAAAACCAAGTAGAAATAAATGTTGCTGCTGCTGCTAAGTCGCTTCAGTCGTGTCCGACTCTGTGCGACCCCAGAGACGGCAGCCCTCGAGGCTCTGCCATCCCTGGGATTCTCCAGGCAAGAACACTGGAGTGGGTTGCCATTTCCTTCTCCAATGCATGAAAGTGAAAGGTGAAAGTGAAGTCGCTCAGTCATGTCCAACTCTTAGCAACCCCATGGACTGCAGCCTACCAGGCTCCTTCGTCCATGGGATTTTCCAAGCAAGAGTACTGGAGTGGGGTGCCATTGCCTTCTCCGAGAAATAAATGTTAGTTTCCAGCAAATCTGAGTGTTGGTCCTGTAGATTAGATATAGAATCTACAGAGATGGGCCAAGATCCACTGGATAACTTTGACCCTGGGGATATTTTTGGCCATAGGATTCTATGTGAGGTCCACATCACAAAGCATTTTTCTCTTGGGACCTAAACGTAGTGTTATTCCCTTCCATTCAGTCTTCATAGATAAATTCAGGAAACACAATGGTCAACACTTAAATCAAGATTTGTCAACTGATAAACTAAAAATAAAATATCTGAAAATCCACTGATGTTTCTCAGCTTCCAGTAGCAAATGCTACAAACTATAGTGCTGTAATTAACTTTTAGCAGTCTCTACTGATGAATGGAAACAATTTTTGAAAATTACTTTCCAAGCATATCTCCCTAAGGTTAATATTAAAAATTAGCTTCCAGGAGGAGGAATCTTAAACAATATTGTAAAGTAATTAGCCTCCAATTAAAATAAATAAATTAAAAAAAAAAAAAAAAACATTCTAGGTAGCAGTGGAAAACTATCCTAAATGTTTTCAATTTGACATGAGCAGTACAAGAGTGTACACTCTTCCCACTTACCACAGCTTATGATAACTAATAAGGATTCAACATTAAGTACGCAATTTGTCAGTACCTAGCTACTCTCAGATCAGATCAGTCGCTCAGTCGTGTCCGACTCTTTGCAACCCCATGAACCGCAGCACGCCAGGCCTCCCTGTCCATCACCAGCTCCCGGAGGTCACTCAGACTCGCATCCATCGAGTCAGTGATGCCAACTTTCTCTAGTATTATTAATAGCTTCATAGTCAAATTCACTTTCTTCATCACTTCAATCCCTTTACAGCGAGAGAACTGAACATGTATAGCTAAACCACATTTTCCACATTGGGAAGAATCAGATCAGATCAGATCAGTCGCTTAGTCATGTCCAACTCTTTGCAACCCCATGAATCACAGCATGCCAGGCCTCCCTGTCCATCACCAACTCCCGGAGTTCACTCAGATTCACGTCCGTCGAGTCGGTGATGCCATCCAGCCATCTCATCCTCTGTTGTCCTCTTCTCCTCCTGCCCCCAATCCCTCCCAGCATCAGAGTCTTTTCCAATGAGTCAACTCTTCACATGAGGTGGCCAAAGTACTGGAGTTTCAGCTTTAGCATCAGCCCTTCCAAAGAAATCCCAGGGCTGATCTCCTTCAGAATGGACTGCTTGGATCTTCTTGCAGTCCAAGGGACTCTCAAGAGTCTTCTCCAACACCACAGTTCAAAAGCATCAATTCTTTGGTGCTCAGCCTTCTTCACAGTCCAGCTCTCACATCCATACATGACCACAGGAAAGACCATAGCCTTGACTAGACGAACCTTTGTTGGCAAAGTAATGTCTCTGCTTTTGAATATGCTATCTAGGTTGTTCATAACTTTCCTTCCAAGAAGTAAGCGTCTTTTAATTTCATGGCTGCAGTCACCATCTGCAGTGATTTTGGAGCCCAGAAAAGTAAAGTCTGACACTGTTTCCACTGTTTCAACATCTATTTCCCATGAACTGATGGGACCAGATGCCATGATCTTTGTTTTCTGAATGTTGAGCTTTAAGCCAACCTTTTCACTCTCCACTTTCACTTTCATCAAGAGGCTTTTTAGTTCCTCTTCACTTTCTGCCATAAGGGTGGTGTCATCTGCGTATCTGAGGTTATTGATATTTCTCCCAGCAATCTTGATTCCCGCTTGTGTTTCTTCCAGTCCAGCATTTCTCATGATGTACTCTGCATATAAGTTAAATAAACTGGGTGACAATATACAGCCTTGACGTACTCCTTTTCCTATTTGGAACCAGTCTGTTGTTCCATGTCCAGTTCTAACTGTTGCTTCCTGACCTGCATACAGATTTCTCAAGAGGCAGATCAAGGGGTCTGGTATTCCCCTCTCTTTCAGAATTTTCCATAGTTTATTGTGATCCACACAGTCAAAGGCTTTGGCATAGTCAATAAAGCAGAAATAGATGTTTTTCTGGAACTCTCTTGCTTTTTCCATGATCCAGCGGATGTTGGCAATTTGATCTCTGGTTCCTCTGCCTTTTCTAAAACCAGCTTGAACATCAGAAAGTTCACGGTTCACATATTGCTGAAGCCTGGCTTGGAGAATTTTGGCATTACATTACTAGCGTGTGAGATGAGTGCAATTGTGTGGTAGTTTGAGCATTCTTTGGCACTGCCTTTCTTTGGGATTGGAATGAAAACTGACCTTTTCCAGTCCTGTGGCCACTGCTGAATTTTCCAAATTTGCTGGCATATTGAGTGCAGCACTTTCACAGCATCATCTTTCAGGATTTGGAATAGCTCAACTGGAATTCTATCACATCCACTAGATCAGATTTAGCAATTATATTCCCAACAGAAATAGTGAGGAAGACATGTGTGCAGTAAAACATGTACCAATATCTTTATGGCAGCTTTGTTCATAATAATCAAAACTGGATACAACTCAAATGTCTACCAACAGTGAATAAATTTTAAAATGAGTAAATTTTAAAATGGATAAAATTGTGCTACTTTCATGTAATGGAACACTATACAACAAAGAAAACCTACACAGTTTGGTAAGAACATAAATAAGACTTACAGACTTAATGTTGAGTTAAAAAAAGGCAGGCAAAATAAATGTTTAATTAATTGCATTTATACAAAGTTTAAAACAGGCAAAAGTTATTTGCAATATTGGAAATCAGGGTAGCTTTTAGAAAGGGAGACAAGAAGGGGCACAAGAGAGGGTACAGAGCTGCTTCTCATATTCTGCATCTGTCTTAGCAGAATTTGCACAAGTTATTAAACTGTAAAAATTCACTGTGGTAAATACTTAAGATTTATATACCTGTCTGTAAGTCTGTTTAACTGCTATAAAAATATGACCCAAATGGAGGATTTTACAAAAAGCTTATACATTAAAAGACAGACATAGTTATTATGGTTATTTTAGTAAATGTTCAATAACTCTAAGAACCTGGCCAGCTGCTGCTGCTGCTAAGTCGCTTCAGTCGTGTCTGACTCTGTGCGACCCCAGAGACGGCAGCCCACCAGGCCCCTCCATCCTTGGGATTCTCCAGGAAAGAACACTGGAGTGGGCTGCCATTTCCTTCTCCAATGCATGAAAGTGAAAAGTGAAAGTGAAGTCGCTCAGTTGTGTCTGACTCTTAGCCACCCCATGGACTGCAGCCTACCAGGCTCCTCCGTCCATGGGATTTTCCAGGCAAGAGTACTGGAGTGGGGTGCCATCGCCTTCTCCAAGTGGCCAGAATTATATATGTAATGTTTATTTCTCCAGATCTTACGAGCCTTTGAGTCAGAGGAATCTCGTTAACTGCAATACAAATGTTCCTGCTCCCATTTTCAGTATGAAACCTCCACCACCCCGCACACCAAGTCCTGTATTTCTGAGAGTCTCCAGAAGGTGTCTCCCTGCGCTGTCAGTCCTGCGGGCAATGCCTTTCCTCACTGAACAAAGCACTTCCCCCAGACCCTCTGCTACTGGGTCCGGCAAGCTGGGAAAGCTGCTTTGCTCTGCTCAGTTGCTCAGTCCCGTCCAACTCTTTGCGACTCCATGGAGTGTAGCTCGCCAGGCTCCTCTCTCCATGGGATTTTCCAGGCAAGAATACTGGAGCGGGATGTCATTTCCTACTCCAGGGCATCTTCTCAACCCAGGGAGAGAACGCAGGTCTCCTACATCTCCTGCATTGGCAGGCGGATTCTTTACTGCTGAGCAACCTGGGAAAGCAAGCTGTGCAGAAGTGAAGCACAAGAAATTGAGGCACCTGTTCTGGTGAGAAGGTAAAATCAGATCAGATCAGATCAGTCGCTCAGTCGTGTCAGACTCTTTGTGACCCCATGAATCACAGCACACCAGGCCTCCCTGTTCATCACCAACTCCCGGAGTTCACCCAGACTCACATCCATCGAGTCAGTGATGCCATCCAGCCATCTCATCCTCTGTCGTCCCCTTCTCCTCTTGCCCCCAGTCCCTTCCAGCATCAGAGTCTTTTCCAATGAGTCAACTCTTCACGTGAGGTGGCCAAAGTATTGGAGTTTCAGCTTCAGCATCATTCCCTCCAAAGAAATCCCAGGGCTGATCTCTTTCAGAATGGACTGGTTGGATCTTCTTGCAGTCCAAGGGACTCTCAAGAGTCTTCTCCAACACCACAGTTCAAAAGCATCAATTCTTCGGCACTCAGCCTTTTTCACAGTCCAACTCTCACATCCATACATGACCACAGGAAAAACCATAGCCTTGACTAGACGAACCTTTGTTGGCAAAGTAATGTCTCTGCTTTTGAATATGTGATCTAGGTTGGTCATAACTTTCCTTCCAAGGAGTAAGCGTCTTTTAATTTCATGGCTGCAGTCACCATCTGCAGTGATTTTGGAGCCCAGAAAAATAAAGTCTGACACTGTTTCCACTGTTTCCCCATCTTAAATCTGAGAATTTTTTTAAAAGCTGAGAAAATTATTTCAGTTTTTACCAACAGCCTTCTATGTACTCATGGGAATCATGCTTCTAAACACTCAGACCAGGTTATCAAGAAACTAGTACAATCTCCATCAGACTTACTGCTCCTCTCTAACAACTAGGGCTCTTCTTGCTGGCTCAAGCTAATCAGCAGATTCTTTCTACCCTTAGGGTGAACTCTTGCCCAGGAAGCTTCTCAGCCTCCACCAGACTCCCGCAGCTTGCTGGACATGCCCTTGCCCCAGCAACAGGCAGGGCATGACTTCTTCGCCTGATGATTCCAACTCCCCTAAGTGTATTGATTTTACTCAGGCCTGTCTCATCAGTTTGCTGATGTGCTCAGACAGGCCTGAAAACCTACGATAGACCTCAGATAAACCAGTATAGAGATCCCTGTACTCTGATACCTGCAAACTCAGACACTTGACTCACATAGAAGCCCAAGGCACCAGTACACCCAACTTGAGTGTGTTCTACATCTAGCATAAGAATGTTAAGTATGCTTATTTAAAAAGAGTTCTCCAATGTTCTCTATGAGAATAAAGTATTTCTTTTTGTATGTGTGCTGTCAATTCAATCGCGTCTGACTCTTTGTAACCCCATGGACTATAGCCCACTAGGCTCCTCTGTCCATGGGATTCTCCAAGTAAGAATACTGGACTGCGTTGCCATGCCCTCCTCCAGGGGATCTTTCTGACCCAAGGATTGAACCTGCATTTCCTGCATTGCAGACAGATTCTTTACCCACTGAGCCACCTGGGAAGTTGAAATTATTTCTTTAGATGTCAATATATATTTACATCTGCTCTGGATAGAGTGATTAAAATAACCAATTTTGATTCATCTTCTTCAGAGTACAAGTAATTTGGGTTTGATGTTTTTCCTTTATTTTATTCGAATATAGTTGATTTACATTGTTGTGTTAATTTCTGCTGTACAGTATAGTAATTTGTTATAAAAAAATATATACATTCTTTTTCATTAGAATATAGGTAATTTGTTCAGAGTGTTTTGGTGCATAAATATCGAAACAAAGAAAGAGAAATAAAGCAATAATTTAAATTGCAGTCACATCCTTTGCTGAACCACTTGATGTTCTGAGTTCAAATAGCAAATTCCTCCACCTGCTGGTATAAGCACATCTCTGCAGTTCTCACATTTAAATCTCAAAAATAGAAAAGATGATGTGTCATGAAAATTATGGGTGAAGTGAAGTTTAACGTTTTCATTTTAAACTGAAAATGTACTGTGATTCTATGACTAATATACTATCATTCAAGGGGGTAGAAGAGGAAACAGCACTTTCGAGAAGAAAGAAAAACAGCTGTTGTCATGTAGCTTCAAGACAAATAAAAGATGTTCCTTCCTCCCTATAAACTTAGCACTTAAAGTTAGGCTTATTTTTTTCCTTTAGCATACTCTGCCTTGTATTTTCATGTGAGTGTGGTGCCTTAACTTGGTTTAAAAGTTCTTGGTAAGGCAGAGACTATGGCCTGTATTCTTCAGACCATTAACAGTGAACATAGTATACTGTAGATGTATACAGTAGGCATTCATTAAATGTTTGATTTGTTGACTTTCCAAGTTGGTCCTTACTTCCGGTTCCTTCTTTCACCAAGAACATGACCAAAGGGGAGTCCTATAGTCACTGTTATAAAATAACCACTCCCACAATAAGTATATGGACTTCTGCTGCTGCTGCTGCTAAGTCGCTTCAGACGTGTCCGACTCTGTGGGACCCCATAGACGGCAGCCCACCAGGCTCCCCCGTCCCTGGGATTCTCCAGGCAAGAACACTGGAGTGGGTTGCCATTTCCTTCTCCAATGCATGAAAGTGAAAAGTGAAAGTGAAGTCGCTCAGTCGTGTCCGACTCTTAGCGACCCCATGGACTGCAGCATGCCAGGCTCCTCCATCCATGGGATTTTCCAGGCAAGAGTACTGGAGTGGGGTGCCATCGCCTTCTACTTCAGTATAAATGGGAGAGGGGAGGCAGATGAAGAGGAGTCAGCTCCCAGGTCACCAGGGAATGGGGAAACAATGTGTCTAGCTACTTTGTCATCTGTTTGGTTCACTGATTTTACCAAATGTCCAGCACAAGGCTAGACACATAGTAAATGCTTAAATATTTTTAAAATAAATCAATAAATTAAAATATTGAATTTGAAAAACAGAGATAGGGTATGCTATGCAAAATTGCGTCAAATGAACTCAGTACACCTAAGACAACAAGAAATCCAAAAAAGAAAAGCCCAGAACTTGTGCATGGGATCAACTTTTAATACATCATCCAGACTCCTGGGCTCCATCCTTGAAAAAATATGTGTTTTAAGCTGATAAACATCCAAGCATCCTATTGGTTAGAGTTTTAAAGGTGGCTAATTAATAGCTCAGAGAAGTTAAAGTGTTTGCATTTGAGAACTTGGTGTTTGTGATTCCTTCAGTTTACTCCTTAAGGAAACAAAAGTCTTTAAAAAAAAAAAAAAACAGTAATATTTGTATAGCAGCTATACATTTTATAGGAAGTCCCTGCAATAAATCTATTATGCATATATAAGTCAAAATGTGGACCCACTCAGGTCAGCATGATGAAGGCCCTGAGACAAGGTGGCAGAGAAGCTGTCTCTGGTGCATATTGCATGATTATCTACTGATTATCTACTGAAACCGTAGGCTTAGCACACTTCTTACTTCCCTTCCTCCGTCAGGATTGGTTCATACCTCTTTGCAAAATCTTCCCAGAACTCATCTTATCATTCATTCCTATAACAAGGTGAAAGCTTTTTCTGAAACATGAGTCTTATTGCATTAGTAATAATACTAGATGGAAAAGCAAATACAAACAGTGAATAAACTCAGGTGTGTACGAAATGCAGCTTTATATTTTACATGTAATTTAAATTTCTAATTTGAACTCTCATTCTCCAGGAAAGGGAAACAGTGACCTCACTTTAACTGGCCCATTCACTCCAAGCACCAGTGGCGGTGGGAGGTAGGAAGCCCAAGCCTTGACAAGTCTTCCCCTGGGTGTTTTCTGAGTCAGCCTTCTCATCCGGTCTTCAACCACAGGCTGCTCCATGCCTCCCTGGGGGGTGGGGAGTCTTTGACCATGTCTAAGCCCTGACTACTGAAAGCCTTCAAGCAGCTGCTTCCTCCCCTGTATCTTCCAAAGAAGCAGAAAACATCGCAGGCTGCTCCCTGGCATTTCTGCTGCCTCCCCAAGGAAGCAGGCTCCCTCCCAGCTCCTTGCTCCAAGACTGTAACATCTCTACTGCCCCCAACCCGCTGTGCTATCTTCTCCCTCCTGTGAGTCTTCTCAGACTCTTGGCTCTCATTCAATGTGTCTCACACATGATAACCTAAGTGAAAGTGTTAGTCTCTCAGTCATGTCCTATTTTTTGAGACCCCATAGACTGTATCCCTCCAGGGTCTCCTGTCCATGGAATTCTCCAGGCAAGAATACTGGAGTGGGTAGCCATTCCCTTCTCCAGGGGATCTTCCTGACCTGAGAATGGAACCCAGATCTCCTGCATTGCAGGCAGATTCTTTACCCTCTGAGCCAATCCAAGCAGCAACAAACCAGAGAGGTTACATCCTTCATTGGCAATGAGCGCAAGCTAGCGTGGCTCCTCAAAGGAGGTGAGGAAAAGTAAAGCACCAGGAGAAAAGGGAAATGCTGGCTAAGATTTCAAAATATAATCCCAACCCCAAAGTTGATATCTTTTGCTTTTAACATTTCCTAACACTTCTCCACTCAGACCTTTTTTGAGTTTAGCTGCCTTGGGGAGTGAGGAGAACAGAGAGCATTAGCCTCACTTTGCAGAAGTTAAGATTGAGGCACTAAGCAGTTCTCCAGCATATTCCATAACAAGCATACTAAAACCATCCACTGAACGAGGCACAGGGAGAAATGAGTTGTTAAATATTTCCTGCTTTTCAGAAACTCCCACCAGGCCACACCTAACAAACCAAACTACCGTATTAATGAGCAAATCAGATATAACAGGATCTTAAAGTGCCAGGAACATTCATTTGCTTCCAAAACAAGCCAAATATATTCAAGTAACAAGTGAATGGTCTCAGTTACAGCCAATTACAGAGATTCAATGCGTTCAGTGTGCTGTCCCCAGATCCGAAGGGCACTCAGTAGCATAATAAACCCAGGCTCTCAATCGTCTTACTAAATATTTAAACAGCAGAGCCTAGACAGTAATCTTGGTTGACAGATTCACACATTAAATTTACTGAGTGAAATGTACTTAAATTCACTCACTGGGTACAAAGCTCAGCTCATCTTCTACACTGAGCATCTCTGTTGTGCCAATGCCCCTTTGTGGGCCACTTTATGAAAAGACAAAATGATAGGATACTGAAAGAGAAACTCCCCAGGTCAGTAGGGGCCCAATATGCTACTGGAGATCAGTGGAGAAATAACTCCAGAAAGAATGAAGGGATGGAGCCAAAGCAAAAAGAATACCCAGCTGTGGATGTGTCTGGTGATAGAAGCAAAGTCCGATGCTGTAAAGAGCAATATTGCATAGGAACCTGGAATGTCAGGTCCATGAATCAAGGCAAATTGGAAGTGGTCAAACAAGAGATGGCAAGAGTGAATGTCGACATTCTAGGAATTAGCGAACTAAAATGGACTGGAATGGGTGAATTTAACTCAGATGACCATTATATCTACTACTGTGGACAGGAATCCCTCAGAAGAAATGGAGTGGCCATCATGGTCAACAAAAGAGTCCGAAATGCAGTACTTGGATGCAATCTCAAAAATGACAGAATGATCTCTGTTCGTTTCCAAGGCAAACCATTCAATGTCACAGTAATCCAAATCTATGCCCCAACCAGTAACGCCGAAGAAGCTGCAGTTGAACGGTTCTATGAAGACCTACAAGACCTTTTAGAACTAACACCCAAAAAAGATGTCCTTTTCATTATAGGGGACTGGAATGCAAAAGAAGGAAGTCAAGAAACACCTGGAGTAACAGGCAAATTTGGCCTTGGAATACGGAATGAAGCAGGGCAAAGACTAACAGAGTTTTGCCAAGAAAATGCACTGATCATAGCAAATACCCTCTTCCAACAACACAAGAGAAGACTCTATACATGGACATCACCAGATGGTCAACACCGAAATCAGATCGATTATATTCTTTGCAGCCAAAGATGGAGAAGCTCTATACAATCAGCAAAAACAAGACCAGGAGCTGACTGTGGCTCAGACCATGAACTCCTTATTGCCAAATTCAGACTGAAATTGAAGAAAGTAGGGAAAACTACTAGACCATTCAGGTATGACCTAAATCAAATCCCTTATGATTATACAGTAGAAGTGAGAAATAGATTTAAGGGCCTAGATCTGATAGACAGAGTGCCTGATGAACTATGGAATGAGGTTCATGACATTGTACAGGAGACAGGGATCAAGACCATCCCCATGGAAAAGAAATGCAAAAAAGCAAAATGGCTGTCTGGGGAGGCCTTGCAAATAGCTGTGAAAAGAAGAGAAGCGAAAAGCAAAGGAGAAAAGGAAAGATATAAACATCTAAATGCAGAGTTCCAAAGAATAGCAAGAAGAGATAAGAAAGCCTTCTTCAGTGATCAATGCAAAGAAATAGAGGAAAACAACAGAATGGGAAAGACTAGGGATCTCTTCAAGAAAATCAGAGATACCAAAGGAACATTTCATGCAAATATGGGCTCGATAAAGGACAGAAATGGTATGGACCTAACAGAAGCAGAAGATATTAAGAAGAGGTGGCAAGAATACACAGAAGAACTGTACAAAAAAGAGCTTCACGACCCAGATAATCATGATGATGTGATCACTGACCTAGAGCCAGACATCTTGGAATGTGAAGTTAAATGGGCCTTAGAAAGCATCACTACGAACAAAGCTAGTGGAGGTGATGGAATTCCAGTGGAGCTATTCCAAATCCTGAAAGATGATGCTGTGAAAGTGCTGCACTCAATATGCCAGCAAATTTGGAAAACTCAACAGTGGCCACAAGATTGGAAAAGATCAGTTTTCATCCCAATCCCAAAGAAAGGCAATGCCAAAGAATGCTCAAACTACCGAACAATTGCACTCATCTCACACGCTAGTAAAGTAATGCTCAAAATTCTCCAAGCCAGGCTTCAGCAATATGTGAACCGTGAACTTCCTGATGTTCAAGCTGGCAGAGGAAAAGGCAAGAAAAGGCAGAGGAACCAGAGATCAAATTGCCAACATCCGCTGGATCATGGAAAAAGCAAGAGAGTTCCAGAAAAACATCTATTTCTGCTTTATTGACTATGCCAAAGCCTTTGACTGTGTAGATCACAATAAACTGTGGACAATTCTGAAAGAGATGGGAATACCAGACCACCTGATCTGCCTCTTGAGAAATCTGTATGCAGGTCAGGAAGCAACAGTTAGAACTGGTCATGGAACAACAGACTGGTTCCAAATAGGAAAAGGAGTACGTCAAGGCTGTATATTGTCACCCTGCTTATTTAACTTATATGCAGAGTACATCATGAGAAATGCTGGACTGGAAGAAACACAAGTTGGAATCAAGATTGCTGGGAGAAATATCAATAACCTCAGATATGCAGATGACACCACTCTTATGGCAGAAAGTGAAGAGGGGCTAAAAAGCCTCTTGATGAAAGTGAAAGTGGAGAGTGAAAAGGTTGGCTTAAAGCTCAACATTCAGAAAACAAAGATCATGGCATCTGGTCCCATCGCTACATGGGAAATAGATGGAGAAACAGTGGAAACAGTATCAGACTTTGTTTTTCTGGGCTCCAAAATCACTGCAGATGGTAACTGCAGCCATGAAATTAAAAGACGCTTACTCCTTGGAAGGAAAGTTATGACCAACCTAGATAGCATATTCAAAAGCAGAGACATTACTTTACCAACAAAGGTTTGCCTAGTCAAGGCTATGGTCTTTCCTGTGGTCATGTATGGATGTGAGAGCTGGACTGTGAAGAAGGCTGAGCGCCGAAGAATTGATGCTTTTGAACTGTGGTGTTGGAGAAGACTCTTGAGAGTCCCTTGGACTGCAAGAAGATCCAAGCAGTCCATTCTGAAGGAGATCAATCCTGGGATTTCTTTGGAAGGAATGATGCTAAAGCTGAAACTCCAGTATTTTGGCCACCTGATGCGAAGAGTTGACTCATTGGAGAAGACTCTGATGCTGGGAGGGATTGGGGGCAGGAGGAGAAGGGGACGACAGAGGGTGAGATGGCTGGATGGCATCACTGACTTGATGGGTGTGAGTCTGAGTGACCTCCGGGAGCTGGTGATGGACAGGGAGGCCTGGCGTGGTGCGGTTCATGGGGTCGCAAAGAGTCGGACACAACTTAGCAACTGATCTGATCTGATCTGATCTGAATGCCCAGGAACTTTATTAATTGGAGCTGTAAGTTAATTCTTTATTAGAGAGAGCGAGATGGTGGTGGGGGACAGCCCCCAGTAAAGTCAGAGGTGAGAGCACAAAGCAGTAAAGCAGGCAGACTCTGGTTATTTGGGGGTAGATGCTCGAGAATATCCGGGGGCACTCCTGAAGGCTTGATCTTGCCATTGCATTTGCCAAGCCTCCTTCCTCATGACCTTTGTCACGAGTGGAGTGCCTCTAAGCGGCAGCTCCCAACACTAGTTGTATATTTGATGAAAGTGGGATGCCAACACGGTAAGCCCTACTTTGAAATATAGTGGCTGCTAACCTATGTTTGTTTTCTGATATCTTGCTGGTAGTCACAAAAATGGGCCTCCCAGACTTCCAACTCCAGGGACCACAACTGATCAAGCAAGGGCTGCAGATATCCTTGCTGGGCTTGTGCAGCTGCCACTCCTCCCTGGGGAGCTCGCCTGACAAGAGAGCATGGGGACTCCTGACAGTTGACTTTGGCTCAAGAATTGCCAGTGGCCTTGCTGGATCTTCCTGGAACTGAGGGCAGTCTGGGATGTTCCGTCTGGTGGATCCCTCCCTCTCTCCTTCACTGGGAGTCAGATTCACATCACAGCCTGACACTCTTTCTCAGGCTGACTTGGTTCCCTCCCCATTTTCTTCCCCAGGAGCATTTGCCCTAACAGAATCCTTGCATGTTGACTCCTGTCTTCATCTGCTTCTCTGAAGATTCAGACGCACTTGCCCATGTTCTTTTCTGACAGTGGGTATAACTTATACTTGTCTTATGAGGCATGCATGGATTGTTGAACTATTCACAAGGGCCATTTCATCAGAGTAGCCGTGGGGAAGCTGCAGCTAAGAAACAGGAATAACAGGGGTCATCGTTGCCAAGAGAAGTATGAACAAACATGAGGACCTTAAGTCTGATACTTTCTCAGGGAACTACAGTTTTGGGTGTTTCTAGTCAGGAGAAACTGAAGGAAATGTTTTCAAAGATAGTAATCTTCTTGGTCAAGTAACTTCACCTCTCTGGGCCTTGGTGTCCTAGACCAGTACAAAATGAGCAGATGTTAGATTTCAAAGGGACCCAGGGAACCATAAGCTCTGTGTTTCCCAAACTTCAGTTACATTTGTATACATTTTGGCCAACCCATGTGCCACCCAAGTAATAATTTTTCTTTAAGTAAATTCACTTTAACTTAAAATTTAAAAAGCAAAGTTTATGTGAGAGTTAAATGATAAAGTATCACTTACCATAAATGAAAGACAACATTATTAAATTCCAGTTAGATGCTAAAACCTGAAGATGGTGTAGAGTCTGGAGCTGCTTTCTGTTAAAAATGCATATTAGCAAATGTTAAAGACATGCTAACACCGAATACTTTCTAGAAAGACTGGAAGAGAAGTGAAAAAGACTGTCTGACAATGTGACTCATTGGTTTTGTTTGTTTGGCTGTGCCACAGGGCATGCAGGATCTTAATTCCCTGGACAGGAATCTAACCCACACCACCTGCAGTGGAAGCAAGGAGTCTCACCCACTAGACTGCCAGGATGTCCCAACAGCATGATCCATTGTCACTCAAAACTGGACCTATGGTTCCTCCTAAATCACTAAGTCACTCCTTTCACATAGGTTTGGAGGTTCCCTCCCCCAACACTATAGTTTGGACATCCCACTGGTAACAGTTTTTCCATTTTGAGAGATGTGCAGTTCAGGGGTGCAGGTTTACTGACCAGCTACAGAAGTAACAGTGTGTTTATCAGTTTATCATCATCCTGGGTTTTCAACAAGAATTTAGTCCATCTACGTAGATGGAGGCCTAGGATCCACCCATTAGAAATTGTCTTAAAACTAAGAAATATAAAGTTTGCCTTTAGTGTCTTCCATCTCTTCTTTTGTACACCCTAATTCCTCATTCCCTGCCTAAGTAACCAGACGATTCTTTTCCCTTTTGCTGCTCAGACCTCCCTGGGAGGAAGATCTACGCAGACCTAGCTTTCCCTCACCTCACTGCTCCACTCTACTTTCCATCTCCTGCTGAGCTGTTTCACACCAACCTGTGAATGACCCAAAACTGGCTCAAAACTGTGACCATCCTAGAGACATTCAAAACTAATTTTTTTCTTTTACTTTTTATTTAATTTGAAGAATAGCCAATGAAAAGGTAGTGATAATTTCAGGTGGACAGCAAGAGGGCTCAGTCACACAGATACATGAATGGATACATTCTCCATTCTCCCCCAGACTTTCCTCCCATCCAGGCTGCCACATAACATTGAGCAGAGTTCCCTGTGGTATTCAGCAGGCCCTTGTTGGTTATCCATTTTAAATATAGCAGTCTGAACATGTCAATCCCATACTTCCTAACTACTAACTATCCCTTGCCCCCATTCTTCCCCCTACCCTGCAACCATAAATTCATTCTCTCAGTCTGTGAGTCTGTTCCTGTTTTATAAAGTTAATTTATATCATTTCATTTTATATTCAGCACTAAGGGATGTCATATGATACTTCTCTTTCTCTGACTGACTTCACTCAGTATGACAATCTCTTTATCCATCCATGTTCCTGCAAATGTCAGTATTTCATTCTTATTAATGGCTGAGTAATATTCCATTGTATATGTATATATATATATATATATATATACAACATCTTCTTTATCCATTCCTCTGTTGATGGATGTTAAGGTTGCTTCCATGTCTTGGCTATTGTAAATGGTGCTGCAATGAACATTGGGATACATGTATCCTTTTGGATCATTTCAAAACTGATTTTAAAAACTTATTTTTTTATAATCTAATTTGTCAAGAGATCTGCCTTTTCAGCCTCCCCTCAAACTTTACCACAGAGGCCTGGTTATTTTAAGATCAACTTTTTTTTTTTTTTTTTTGCATTTATTTTATTTATTTCTAATTAAAGTATGATTGACATACAATATTGACATACATACTGTATACAATATACAGTATACAACATGATTCAATATTTTTGTAGATTATACTCCATTTAAAGTGTGTGAAACTGAAAGTGTTGGTTGCTCAATCGTGTCTGACTCTCTGTCACCCCACCGACTGGAGCCCACCAGGCTTGCCTGTCCATGAGATTTCTCAGGCAAGAATATCAGAGTGAGGAGCCATTCCTTCCTCCAGAGGATCTTCCTGACCCAGGGATTGAACTTGGGTCTTTCACATTGCAGGTAGATTCTTTACCATCTGAGCCACCAGGGAAGCCCTGTACCCCATTTAAAGTTATTACAAAATAATGGCTATATTCCCTCTGCTGTACAATATATCCTTGTTGCTTATTTTATGCATAGCATTTGTATATCTTAAGCTCTTCCTCCTTCCTTCTCTCCACTTGTAACCACTAGTTGATTCTCTCTGTAAGATCAGCTATTTTGATGTTGCTCTCACTTTTAATTTAGGGCATTTCTGGCCTTGTGCAGATGGCCAAACCATCATCCTTGTGTATTGTAAAATGCTTTCCTATTCCAGGTCAACAGTATTACAGGTATTGTATATTGTAACTTAGTCTTGGCTCTGCCCCCAAAGGCCTAGCATCTAACAGGATCCAGGCCTAGGGACCTGGATATTTTGTCAGAGCTGTGAAATCTAAAGTTTTATTTTTATGGTGAGAGCTGCATTTAGCCTCCCACCCCCACCACCACATCAACTCAAAATAATCAGCTCTGGCCTACTATTAACAGTGACGTCTATTAATAAATTGTACTAAGATTTGTGGGGGTGGGGGGGGGGGCAAGGACAGAATTCAATTCTGGAATGGACTGTGTCTAAAATAAATTAATACCATATCTTATTGGAAAAGACTCTGACATCCTAAAATATCATTTGTTTGCCTTTGCCAAGGTTTATACACATACACAAACACACACACACACACACACACACACACAAATAAATACCTCCAAAGCTGGAAGGTGAATGGTGCAAAGATCAGGCTGTACTGCCAAATAACACAGACTGCTTTGTTTCATGTACACAAGGCAACCAGCCCAGTGAGTTATCCCTTCCTACTACAGGACACACCTTCTCATTTCCCTCCCTCCACCCTGCCTTCATTTGAAACATAATTCAAACAAGGGGCCAAAGTAAAAACCCCTGCCACCTAATCAGTCTGAAGGTCCAACTGAGGACTTTCTTTGATTCTCACTAACCTGTCTCTATAGATGAACAGTTGAGTGCTTTGACAAGGCAGTTCAGTTCAGTCGCTTAGTCGTGGGGTCTGACTCTTTGAGACCCTGTGGACTGCAGCAAGCCAGGCCCCCAGTCCATCATCAACTCCCACAGTTTACTCAAACTCATGTCCATTGAGTCAGTGATCCTCTTGACAAGGCAAACATGAGTCTAAGAGTCAGGAACTCTGAATTCCTGGGTCCTCAAAAACTAAATGACAACAAAGGGGGTGCCCTAGGATTCTTTTTCTGACCCAAGATGGGAGGGATGCCAAGAACTAACAGGGATGTGTGACAACCGAGGTAAGCGTGCTGACTCTCCGGAAGCTTGTGGTAGAACCCATTCCAGATGAGAAATGATAGCAATAATAGTAACATAACAAATAAACCTCTGTAAAACAAAAGCCTGCCAGCAACATGCTGGTACCTGAAAACTGTGTTCTCTTCTTGATGGGAGTTGAGCCAAAAGACACAACCAAGACAAAAATTGCAGAGAAGGAAGGATTTATTATTTGCAGCACTTAAGGAGAACACAGGATCTTTCCCAAACCAGTGCCTCTCTGAATAGCAAAATTGGGGAAATTTTAAGCTAAAGGCACAGGTATATTCATGAAGGGGCTTGGGCTGAGAAATCAGCAAACGCCTGGCAAAGGTCTAGCTTTAGTTACTTGAAGTCACAAGGGTCCACTCCATCCTTCCATCCTCCACTTGAGTGGGGGCCTTAGCTCCTGCAGAACTCAAGAATGAGCATCAGATTGTTATGTGTGTCGCTTGAGGAGGAACTAGGACTCTTTTTATCACCGAACTATTTTTTCTTGACTGCTTTCCCTTTGTTCCTGCTTTCCCTTACTTCCCTTAAGATCGTTAACTGCTGTGACCTGTTCAAGGGCAAATATTTTGGCCAAGCTTAGATCACAAAATGGCTTAGGCCAAAAATACCTTCTCTTAGGTCAAGAAAGATCCCCCCCGCCCGCCCCCGAACACAACCCCCTTCTCTATCTCTAGGGACCCACCCACTCCCACTCCATCTGCTTACAACGCTTTCACACCCAGACATTCTTCTTATACCCAACACTCCGGAGCCGGGAAGCATGACGGATTCCCTCCTCTCCCCACTCTCCCCCCTTCCCCATTTCCACAGACCCTGAAGGGAGCGTCCATGAGTTACCACAGATTCCATTTCAACCGCCAAGAGGATTCACCCGAGGTCCCTCCAGCCGCTATCGCCCACCGGCGCCCCATCCAGGCATAGCGGCTGCGCAGACTCTCGCCCGCAGAGGTCCCCACCGGCTGGCACCGACCGTCGCTCCCGCCCCGCCGGCCCAGAATCCCGAGGTAGGGAGAGGGGGAGCCGGGCCCTCCCTCCGCTACCCAGGCAGCCGGGCTGGGACCCGGGGCGGCGCCGCCGCGCCCAGGGGCGGACCCCACACTTTCTTCCGACTCAAAAGCGGCGAGCGGCGTAGAGCTGCTCCGCCCCTGTCCCGCCGCCGGTCCGGAGCCGCACGTCCCGCTCGCCGCGCTGCCCGCCGCCGCCATGGCCAAGCCCCTGACCGACCAGGAGAAGCGCCGGCAGATCAGCATCCGCGGCATCGTGGGCGTGGAGAACGTGGCCGAGCTGAAGAAGGGCTTCAATCGGCACCTGCACTTCACTCTGGTCAAGGACCGCAACGTGGCCACCCCCCGCGACTACTTCTTCGCGCTGGCGCACACGGTGCGCGACCACCTGGTGGGGCGCTGGATCCGCACGCAGCAGTACTACTACGAGAAGTGCCCCAAGGTACTGCCCGCGCGCGGAGGGGCCGGCGGGCGCTCCCCGGCGCCCTCCGCGGCGTCCTGCCCTTCTGGGAGGGCGGCAACCGAGCGTCGCGGCGATGGCCCCGGCTGGATAGGTGGAGCCCTGGGGGTGACCTCTCCTAACCCCGATCCTCCCCCTCCACACACACACCCCGCGAGGTCCGGGGGAGAGTGCGTGGGCGGCGGGTGTGCAGCCGGGGTCAGATCTGGCATTCCGCCAACACCCCAGTTAAGTCTCGGTTATCCGAGCGCCAGCCCCACCCTAACCACTGCGCTTCCTGTCCCCGGGGATCTCCTGGAGCAGAAGCCCAAGCCTCCCTCGCCTGTCCACTGGTTTCACAAACTTTTGGGGGAGCATCTACTCTCAGCATCTAATCTAGAGATAGCTGGCGGCTCCAGTCTGAATGTCAGGCCCCCAACAGTCGATCCAGAACAAAGGGGGATAAAAACCCTGCTTAGGGGGTGCGGGGGGGTTAGAGTTAGGGAGCTGAAAGTTTAGGGAGCCGAGATCTGCCGAGGTCGGCAAATGGTGATAAGATTTAAGGGGGCAGGTGGGGCAGGAGTCGGAGGAAGGCGCATCACAGCCCACAGAACCTTTTTAGAGGAGGAGATGAGATGGGGGTTGCGTGCAAGACCCGGGCTGGTCTAAAGCACAGCCCAAGTGTGACGAAGCAATGAGGGGAGTAGGAGGGGGCGGGGGTAGAGGTCCTGACCCACGCTCAGAGCTCTGTATCCGCCACCACCACTCCCCCGCACCCCAGTACCTGGAGTGGGGTGTGGAGCTCTGGACTAACTTGGTTCCTGCTGGCTGGGGGCAGAGGGCCAGGCCACCCCCGGACTGCTGAGGAACCGCTGTTCACAAACACTCCAACCCGCCGCACGGGGCTGGAGGAGGACTTGGCAGCGAGGATTGTGTTGTGCCCAGTAAGGGTGAGAGAGTGTATTGGAAAGGGTGAAAAATGGGTAAATCCTGGAGACAGTGGCCCAAACATTTATTACAAATTGTATTAACACAGAAAGCATGAAAAAGAATAGTCCATATTCCAAGCGCTCAAAGAGCCCCTCAGCAAAAAATTCCTGAGTGAGAAATTGCAGCTCGAATGAAACTTTCAAATGGAAAGTAACTTCCTCAGCCCTGACGCCTTAGGCCTCTACCGGAAGGTAGCAACTGGTAATATATTTTCTTGCTGCTGCACTGCGGTCAGTGGTGTCAGACTCTTTTAGACCCGGCAGACTGCAGCCTTCCAGGCTCCTCTGTTCATGGGATTCTCCCTGCAAGAATACTGGAGTAGGTTGTATTCCTTCCTCATGCAATCTCCCTGACGGGGGATTGAACCCCACAACTCCTGCCGTCTGGTGCACTGGCAGGCAGATTCTTTACCGTTAGTGCTACCTTGGAAGCCCCAAAATGTATCCTTAGAAAACACTTTACTACTGCTACTGCTAAGTCGCTTCAGTCGTGTCCGACTCTGTGCGACCCCATAGACGGAAGCTCACCAGGCTCCCCTGTCCCTGGGATTCTCCAGGCAAGAACACTGGAGTGGGTTGCCATTTCCTTCTCCAGTGCATGAAAGTGAAAAGTGAAAGTGAAGTCGCTCAGTCGTGTCCGACTCTTAGCGACCCCATGGACTGGAGCCTACCAGGATCTTCCGTCCATGGGATTTTCCAGGCAAAAGTACTGGGGTGGGGTGCCATTGCCTTCCCCAGAAAACACTTTATGTGTGCATATATTTCAATTCAATTCAATTCAGTCGCTTAGTCCTGTCTGACTCTTTGCGAAGACATATATTTACTGTATTGTCAATTTGCATAGAAAAGACTGCACCTTACATTAAAAATTATTCTTTAAGTTTTTAAGCTGGAGTGTGAGATGATGAGCCGTGTTTTAGAATTCCCGCCTCCCCTGACACACACATACATTTCCAAAGCATTTAGTGCCATAGAACACACGCTCGCTCGCCTTGTATGTTTCTTCTCCAGTGACTTAACTGATCCTTGATAGTTTTAAAGATGGTAAAAATAACCCTATTTACGAGACAGCAAAAGAGACACTGATGTATAGACCAGACTTTTGGACTCTGGGACCGGGAGAGGGTGGGATGATTGGGGAGAATAGCATTGAAATATGTATAATATTATATCTGAAATGTATTAATTGTTCAAACTAAAAAAAAAAAAAAAAAAAGAAAGTTTCTGCACTGGGCAAGCATTTAAGCCAGGTATTCTGATAGTGATACAAGTGAACAAGATCCGTTCCACACTTGTTAATCAAAGGTCCCAGCCCTCAGCACAGAGTGGAGCCAGTGGGTGTGTCCAAGCTTCTCTCCCACCCCGCTTTCTGCCTGGCAACTGCAGATGAATCCCACATCTGGATCATATCTGGATCTCTAGTCTCAGTTCCTTTTCAGACTCCATTTCTATATTTATAAGTGCTTGGTGACCATAACTAGATCTCCCCTTATTCCCTCAAACTCAGCATGTTAAAAACTCAGAATCATCATCCCTCCCAATCCGGCCTTCTCTTGTGTTTCTAATGTTAATGGCACTGTCATCCTGATGACACTGTGTCATCCAGACACAAAACTCTACTTTCACCTTTGACTTCCTCATGTATTCCCCATTCAGCAATTCACCAAATTCTGTTGATTTCTGCAGTTTGCCTTGAAATCACCCACTCTCCTCCATTCTCCCTTCTCTGCCTAATTGAGGCCCTGATCTCTCCTCTCCCAAGAAGTAGATTTCTAAGTGATTGCTTCCCAGAAGTGGTTAAACTTGGCAGCATGCAGCTGAATAAATGGCTGCTGCTGCTGCTGCTGCTGCTAAGTCGCTTTAGTCATGTCCAACTCTGTGCGACCCCATAGACAGCAGCCCATCAGGCTCCCTGTCCCTGGGATTCTCCAGGCAAGAAAACTGGAGTGGGTGAATAAATGGCTAGCAGACGTATTTTGTTTGGTCTGTTAGACATCTTTAAGCAGTTTTATTTTCCATGCCTTTGGACAGGACATGTCCAACCAGCTCTTGGCCCCCTACTCCTCATTTATCTCCATGCATTTATACTCCATGCATTTATCTTCTCAGCCTGGCTCCTGAAGGCATTTGAGTTTGCAATCCCATCTCATTCTATGCATTCTAATCTGATTAAACCTCCTAAAGTGACACACCTTGCCCTCTGCTCAGATCTATAGCACTGGCTCTGGTCGCCTGGCACAGTCCTCTTCATCTAGCACTGACGCCCCGTCACAGCCCAGGTGAAGTTATTTCCCATAACCCTCCTGGACGTTACCATCTTCTCCCACCAACCCGATTTGCCATCCCCATCGATGCTCTGATCTCCCCACTTCCGGGCCTCTGCCAACACTGCACCCCTCCCTGGCAATGCCATCCCCACCAGGTGTCTCTGCCAGTTCTCACCTGCCCTGCAAGGCTCAATTGTGTTGCTGTCTTTTCTCTACACCTTCCCAGAACTACCAGGGCCTCTAATTAATGCTAGGAAATTTTTAAATTATTTTTAAAATATTACAGACTGTTTTGTCTTCTTTATTTTATCTTTATAAGCCTTTTGAAAATTTCTATTTTTTTAAATATACATAAGATATTAATAATAGTGCATATATATAATCTATAGCATTTATAGGCTATGCTCAAATATTTTACTACCAGAAGTATGTTTTAAATGTTTAGAGATAACTAACTAAGAGGATGAGGGAGATCAATTTTTTTAAGGTCTTCTGTATCCCCAAAATAAGGTGCAATCCCACCCCGAAAAATTTATTTATGGGAAAATAGGAAATCACCTTTAATTCATGTCTTTGGAAAACCTGTCATGCAACAAGTTTCTCTAATTACTTTATTTTAAAATACTTTATTTTAAGCAGCAACTTTTTTTTTTTTTTAGCAAGAGCTTGAAATATCTGAAAAACTCTTACATTGATGCTAATTTAGAATTCTTAAGAGGGGAAAAAAAGAAAATTAACACAGATGTAGTCATTATTCCTGGGGCTGCTGCTGCTAAGTCATTTCAGTCGTGTCCGATTCTGTGCGACCCCATAGACGACAGCCCACCAGGCTCCCCCGTCCCTGAGATTCTCCAGGCAAGAACACTGGAGTGAGTTGCCATTTCCTTCTCCAGTGCATGAAAGTGAAAAGTGAAAGTGAAGTCACTCAGTCATGTCCGACTCTTAGCGACCCCATGGACTACAGTCTACTAGGCTCCTCCATCCATGGGATTTTCCAGGCAAGAGTGCTGGAGTGGGGTGCCATTGCCTTCTCTGATTCCTGGGGCTATGACCTCACAATTGCAAGTGCTTGATATGTTATATATATATATACTGTGTTTATAAGCAAGCTTTTTCTAGAGCACCAAAAAGTAAAAACGCCATACGTAGTGGTTTTATTATAGAGATCATGAAAATGCACACAAAGAAGAATGAAAATAATTGCCCTGATTACATAAATGGGTGTTTGTGGCTTGAGAAACTCTTCCTTTTTGTAAGTGGTACCAGGGTACCAGTCATGGGGGTGGGTGGCAACTTGCACCTCTTTGGCCTGCATCTGCCCCCTTTTCCTAACTCACAAAGGTATCTAATAAACTAATGAGAGCCCTAATGATAGCATTATAGGTATTCAAGCAACTTGGATAAAAGTAATAATGATGTGCTCTGGAAAATATTATTAAATGACATATTGACTCTCCATGGGAGACATGGGAGACATGTTTGCCCCATTCAATTGTTTCATAAAATGAAAATGGGGAAAACTGAGATTTCTAAATTGACATTTTCTTATAACATTTTAAGTATATATGTGTAACTAATGAGTTTAATATTATAATAAGCATTCCTTATATTGAACTGTGTTCATATCTTTTTAGTATTTTCTGCTTGACCAAATCCTTTTTAAGAGGGTAATAAAGTTAATGATCCTTTTTTTAAATTAGTAAACTGTACTTATATTTTAAAGGGTTTTAGTAATGTCTGACAGAGAAGGCAATGGTACCCCACTCCAGTACTCTTGCCTGGAAAATCCCATGGACGGAGGAGCCTGGTAGGCTGCAGTCCATGAGGTTACTAGGAGCTGGACACGACTGAGCAACTTCACTTTCACTTTTCACTTTCATGCATTGGAGAAGGAAATGGCAACCCACTCCAGTGTTCTTGCCTGGAGAATCCCAGGGACAGGGGAGCCTGGTGGGCTGCCGTCTATGGGGTCGCACAGAGTCGGGCACGACTGAAGCGACTTAGCAGCAGCAGCAGCAGTAATATCTGAGCTTTGCACCTTTCACTTTCAACTCCGATTGTATTTACCTGGCTTTTACCCTGTCAAAGGCAAATAGTTTCTAAGCTGATAGCGAAGTGTTCCATTTCACCAAGAACAAACACCAATAAACTTGTTATTCAGAAGAAACTATTGTCAATTCATAGACTTTCTAGAGTAATTTTAATCCTAAAATATTTAATTATAATATTACTTGCACTAACAGTTAAGGACTACTTTGTAGCCAGTGGGTGTGTCTGAAAGGAGTTAATCTTCATGTTTCTTGGATGACTTGAGGTACTCACAGCCAAGCCCACCTGACCATCATCCTAGAAACATTTTACAGATGAATGATGGGCTATGTCATTCTGACCGCTGTTTACCCAAAACATATACTTTTTCATGAGGCTTGTGAATTGGAAGAAAAAACCCACAAAACATTGAATCTGCTTAGTTGGATGAGTTTGTTTTTTTTTTTTTCACCCCTCCCCCGGAAATAAAAGATATTTCAGTTCAGTTCAGTCACTCAGTCGTGTCCGACTCTTTGTGACCCCATGAATTGCAGCACGCCAGGCCTCCCTGTCCATCACCAACTCCTGAAGTTCACTCAAACTCACGTCCATCAAGTCGGTGA
The DNA here is from genome assembly GCA_935064755.1 of Tragelaphus eurycerus. NCBI lineage: Eukaryota > Metazoa > Chordata > Mammalia > Artiodactyla > Bovidae > Tragelaphus > Tragelaphus eurycerus. Next base: position 12,953,847 of record CAKXYN010000069.1, read on the forward strand.
TGCCATCCAGCCATCTCATCCTCTGTCGTACCCTTCTCCTCCTGCCCCCAATCCCTCCCAGCATCAGAGTCTTTTCCAATGAGTCAACTCTTCGCATGAAGTGGCCAAAGTACTGGAGTTTCAGCTTTAACATCAGTCCTTCCAAAGAAATCCCAGGGCTGATCTCCTTTAGAATGGACTGGATGGATCTCCTTGCAGTCCAAGGGACTCTCAAGAGTCTTCTCCAACACCACAGTTCAAAAGCATCGATTCTTCGGTGCTCAGCTTAGGTGTTACCAAAACCAGGATATGAGATGGTTTTCCATTTTGTCAGTAGTGCTTTCCTTTAGCCCTTCATGCATCTATAGGCGTCTCGTTTGAACCTGAGTTAAAGTAGTCCTGCCTGTTTGTTTTTCATTGCTTACCTTGTGTTTTTATGTTGACAAGTAAGATTGGCCTCGTAGCTGTTCACATGACATCATTTTTCTTTGTTTCAGAGGGTTTATTACCTGTCTTTGGAATTTTACATGGGCCGAACGTTACAAAACACCATGATCAACCTTGGCCTGCAGAATGCCTGTGACGAGGCCATCTACCAGGTACGTTATCTCTGTATTTCTCTCATTCTCTCCCTTTAAATTTCAAGTTCAACTCAGGAACCTTGGGGAGAGAGCATCCCCCCTAAAAAAAAAAAGAAAGAAAAAAGATGAAAAATTGTTTCTGTAGACATGGCTGTTACAAACTATTAGAACTGTACACTATAGTACTACTGATCTCTGGTTTAAGAGGAACACAGTTAGGGAACACAGTTAGAGAACTCATTTTGCCCCATGAGAATTTTGTTCTGCAATCAGTTTTTGACAGCATTCCACAACAAATTGCATTTTAGAAATTTGCATCTGAACAGCCTTTAAAAAGTACTTGAGTCCCTGTTGTCAGAATCACAAGCTTTTCTTTGGACTCCTATCTACTTTTTAAAAAGGATCAAAATTTGACTGTTACTTGTATATCAAGACATTATCTGAAATTAATAAACTTTAAAAATTCTGTTGTCATACTTTCTCCGTTGCTTCATGAGATGTAAAAATACACTTCCTCTTTAAACAAGAAGCTTGAAGTCTTGAACCTGATGTGCTAATTTGTTTGCATGAACATATTTAACTGGTCCTCTCCTGACCTTCAATTATATTCATACCAAAAATAGTCATTAACCTTTCTGATGTGGTTGATGGGAGGAATGTGTATTTGCAAAGATGAACTCTAGATGAGAGACTGTTTAAATTGCTTTTGTCCCGGCATGGGGTTGTTGTCCCCTCATGTGGACAGCTGCTTGTCACTAGGGCTGGTTTCCTTCATGTGGGTTTAGCAGAGCATTCCATGTCAAAGAACAATTGCACCTCCTCTCTGCTTCCCTTTTCTTTGCTTCCCTTGATATCAGCTGAAAAAATATACTTCCTTTGGACCAGAATCAAACCAAGTGGGATGAAGTGACTCCTTGCTCAAGGAGTATAGCCTACTCTAGACTCGAATGTTTAAGAGTGTTACAAATCCTAAGCACTAGTATTAGCAGTTGGCGTCACAGGGACCCCAGTACCCTAGTGAACCGGGAGCAAATTTGAAAGCCCTTTCAACAATGAACAGAGGCAGATCCATTTTTGAACTCTTTAGAAGATGCAGTTATCAAGACTTGTACCAGAAAGCAACTTTTGATATAAAGATAGGAATTCAAATTGGTAACCAGCCCCATGGGGCATCCACTTTAAGCATGCATTTTTAAATGTGTATATTATGTTTCCATGTAAAACAATATATAATTTCATGGATTGTATCACTTCCAGATAAGAATGCAATCATTTCACAAAGGACCATCATTAGCCAGGCATGGGCTAGATTATAATCTAGTCAGCAGAGGACAAGTATTTTAATTTATCTGACCATCAGTTTCCTCATGATAAGATGAGCAGTCCAAAGTGATCTCTAGGGCTACACAATTTTGATATGAGTCCATACTGCTGCTAGTGGCCTCTGGCTGTGTTGGTTCTAACACCTGAGGACAGAGAGCTGACTGTCAACCAATTCCGCCCATCCCCAAGTTTATAGATGCTCCTCTGCCTCTCACAGTCTCTCTTGTTCTTTCTTTTTTTAATTGAATATAGTTAATTTACAATATTGTGTTAGTTTCAAGTGTACAGCAAAGTGACAGATATTCAGTTCAGCTGCTCAGTCATGTCCAACTCTTTTCGACCCCATGGACTGCAGCACACCTGGCTTACCTGTCCATCACCAACTCCCAGAGCTTGCTCAAACTCATGTCCATTGAGTCAATGACGCCATCCAATCATCTCATCCTCTGTTGCCCCCCCTTTTTATATTCTTTTCCATTATAGGCTATTACAAGACATTGAGTAGAGTTCCCTGTGCTATATGGCAGGTCCTTGTTGTTAACCTATTTTATATATAGTAGAGTGTGCATATGTTAATCCCAAACTCCTAATTTATCTCCCCTGCCACTGTTCCCCTACAGTCTGTTATCTACCCCCAGAGAGAAGTAGAGGATTTTAGCCCCATCCCAGCTGGACCACAGGACTGAGGTTTCCCTGACTGCAGTCTGGCCCCAGATCTTACAGGCAGTGACTCACTAACTGGTTTTGGGTTAACAACCTTTGACCTCAGTGAGTAAATACGTTGTGGTCATGAAAAGATGAACTTTAGTCCATCCAAGAGTATTTTCAAATTTAGTCCAGTTAGTGTGGACTTGGTACTAGACTATTTCTGAGGTTTTACCCTGACAACAAAAAAATAACTTTAAGAAATAGTAATAGCTAATATTTATTGAGGAGTATCTACCCAGGAATCATTCTGAGTGCTTTGTTTGTATAATCTCATTTAATTCACAGTCCTAAATGAAATAGATACTATTGTCATTGTTTTATTTTAGTCGCTAAGTTGTGTCCAACTCTTTGAGACCCTGTGGACTACAGCCCACCAGGCTCCTCTGTCCATGGAATTTCCCAGGCAAAAATACTAGAGTGGGTTGCTATTTCCTTCTCCAATAGATATAATTAACCTCATCTTATTTTAATTTTTTTTTAGTTTTATTATTTTTCTTTTGGTTGTATGGCACAGTTTGCAGGATCCTAGTTCTCCCACCAGAGATTGAACCTGGGTACCCGGCAATAGAAGCACGGAGTCTTAATCACTGGACTGCTCCCATGTCCTCATTTTTAAGCAGGAGATAAAAGTCACAGTGAGATTTAGTACCTTGCCCACGGTCATGTAACTAATAAATAACAGAGTCGTAATGGATATTTAGAGCCCATACTCTTCTCCAACCTGCTGCTGTGCCCTCACAGACAGTCTGCATCTTCAGTCACCAGCATCTGCAGGGGTTATCTGATGTCAGTCCTAGCATTGAGGGACCTGGAAGGATTGAGTTCACAGATGAACCTGGATGCCCAGCCCAGAGCTTTAGGACATGACTGCTCTCTCTGCGTGGCCTGTTTGTATCCACGTTCAATGTTGTTTTCCATTTATCCCCAGCTTGGATTGGATATGGAGGAGTTAGAAGAAATTGAAGAAGATGCTGGGCTTGGCAATGGTGGTCTTGGGAGGCTTGCTGGTAAGCAACATCGTGAATGTGTTGTGTTGTCTGGCTATTGACACCTTCTCAGATGCCACGCACGACTATTCCTATAGAACCAGCAGACTGTCTAGGAGAAGTGCAAGGTGTGACCTAGTAGTAGATGTATTTGTTTTTGGCTCTGCACTGTGGTTCGACCAGTTCTAGACAGACAGTCGGGAGAAGGCAATGGCACCCCACTCCAGTACTCTTGCCTGGAAAATCCCATGGACAGAGGAGCCTGGTGGGCTGCAGTCCATGGGGTCGCTCAGAGTCAGACACGACTGATGCGACTTAGCAAGCAAGCAAGACAGACAGCAGAGAAAGGAACTTGAACAAAAGAGACATTGCTTAAAATGTTTGAAGACATTGCTACAAACCCCAAAGCTAACCAGATGCTTCCTGTGCCCTGAAGGGTTTCCACAGTGGCCCCTTCACTTCACTGTTCACAAACTGCTCAATTCACACACTTGTGTGGTAGGACTGAAGTTGTTTAGCCATTGTGTTATCATCTTGTGCATTGGACAGTTTGCTTTTTGATTGACTAATAGGCAATGATACACTTGTTATACTATTGGTTCGATTTAATTAATGAACATCCTTCTTTGTATGGATTCAGTTTGGGTTTTTAATCCAGAAATTCTTTTTCAACAAATATAGAGGAAAATATCAAAAATATAACACCAATACCATTAAATTAAAAATGTGCATCCTGGACTTCCCTGATGGTCCAGTGGTTAGGAATTTGCCTGCCAATGCAAGGGACACAGGTTTGATTCCTGGTCTGGGAAGATCCTATGCACCACGAGGCAACCAAGCCTGTGCACCTCTACTGAGCCTGTGCTCTAGGACCCTTGTGCCACAAGAGAAGCCACTGCAGTGAGAAGCCTTGTGCACTACAGCCAGAGAGTAGCCCCTGCTTACCACAGCTAGAGAAAGCCTGAGTGCAGCAACACAGCACCAAAAATAAAATAAACTTTAAAAAAATTCAGCCAACAAGGCTGTGTATTATCACAGAACAACTCTAGAGGTTGGCCATTCCAAGGTTTATTTATTCAGCAGCACATTTCAGTCAGGACTCTGCATCTCTGTGGTTCTTCTGACTTTTCATGGAAGAAAGACAGCAGCAGTAAGGAGAATCTTTAACTGTACCCAGCAGACCTCCTAGCAGCTCTCATTGGATAGAATGATGCATCGTATGCTCAGGCCAAAACCAAAACTGGTAAAGGACATAGAATTACCGTGATTAGCCTAGAAGTTTAGTAAAGCAATATTCACTTCCAGGTCTAGCCTCCTTGAAGCATAACCTGGTATGTGAACAACACTGGAATTCCATCAGCCAGAAAGAGAGTCTGCCACAGATATCGCAGTCGGTCAGACGGGTCACATGTAAATTATACATGTCTTTTCAAGTAAGGGGGCATGGAGACCAGGTTTCCCTAGAAAGGGCAGTGTGAGGGACAGGCACAATAAAGGACATGTCTAACACAGACCAGTTTCCTTAGCTATTCTCAGATGGGATGCCAACATGTATGTAGTAGTCGTTTCTAGATTGTGAGATAATAAATGATGTTTGTTTTCTTCTTTATGCATTTTTGTATTTTCTAACTTTTTATGGTGTTTATTTTTATTATAATTGGGGGAAATGTGAATTTAAAAAATTTAATACTCACTGTGCAGTCTCTGGCTTTAAAATACAAATACGGTTTCTCATAGAAAAATGTTTTGTGGCTGCCATGTTTTTTAGAGAAAGACAAATTTTTACTTACCTTGATAACTCTGTCTTTTGCTTGTGCTCGGTTTAATTTAGCCTGCTTCCTGGATTCCATGGCAACTCTGGGGCTTGCAGCCTATGGATATGGCATCCGATATGAATATGGAATCTTCAATCAGAAAATTCGAGATGGATGGCAGGTATGTGACTCATATTTTTTAATTTTGTCAGTAAAATTTTGCCTTGATGTTCTCGATGATTTATACTTTACAGAATTTAACGGAGGGCGTTACTAATTTCTGTAGCATTTGATTGACATCTGTGAATTCTGTCAGTCTTCCCACTTTGCAATATAAGCTCCCTAACAGCCGAGAGCTTGCCAGTATCCCCAGTATCATTCACCACGAGATCTATAGCATCTTTTATGGTGCCAGACTCATAAGGATGCTATGAAGATACTTGTCACTGAGTACCTGAATGCAGACCACCTGTAATGGGCAGTGTCCTATCTCTGCAGCGTGCAAAATGAAGGAGCATGTCTTTTGACTCATGATCTTTGCCAATAGCCCTTGAAGGTAGGAAGCATGTCACCATTTTTGTAGGTGAGAAAACTGAGACCCTTAAGAGGTGAAGTCGCCTCAGATCACACTTTTGGTAAATCTGCATCCCCAGATTTCCCAGTCACAATCAGTATTCTTTTCTACACTTAGAGTCTTGCCCTCCTTAGTATGCCTTTGCTGTTCAGTCACTCAGTTGTGCCCAACTCTTGGCAACACCATGGACTGCAGTAGGCCAAGCTTTCCTGTCTTTCACTATCTCCCAGAGGTTGCTCAAACTCACATCTTAATATGCCTATCTTATGAGATATATAAACTCAGTTTTCTGCTTTTTATATATATGTAAGATAACAGTAGGCAGCCTTGTTAACTATTATATCAAATAGATCTGACACATATTTAATATGTATAATTATAGTGGCCCATAGAAAATTGCACAAATAGTAATTAATCCATATAAATGACTCTCATTTTATTTTTATATAATCAAACCAGATTCTTAAGTATTTGTTTCTATTTATCTTTAGTAATCCTTTGAGCTACAATCATATAGCTGTCCATGCACGGACAGTTTTCCTTGATGTTAAATGTGATTTAGGCTTTCTCTTTCTCCCTATCCTTGTCTCATACCCATACCCCAAAGATACTGGATTTTCAAAAAAGCCTGACCTCTCTGAGCCCTTGTCAGAGTTTTAAAGTCAGTCCAAAGGCAACACACTCAGGCATTGGGTTGGGGGACCTAGGCTAGAGCTAATATCCAGGGAGGAGAAGGATGAGAAGCTGAGTGTTGTTACCATCTGCTTTCTCCTCCCTCAGTATTTGGACACTTTCTGGGCCAAGGAAAGTAGGTACTAAAAGATATGATTTGATGAAAGGTTGCATTGGTGCTTTTGAACTGTGATGTTGGAGAAGACTCTTGAGAGTCCCTTGGACTGCAAGGAGATCCAACCAGTCCACTCTGAAGGAGATCAGCCCTGGGATTTCTTTGGAAGGACTGATGCTAAAGCTGAAACTCCAGTACTTTGGCCACCTCATGCGAAGAGTTGACTCATTGGAAAAGACTCTGATGCTGGGAAGGATTGGGGGCAGGAGGAGAAGGGAACGACAGAGGATGAGATGGCTGGATGGCATCACTGACTCAATGGATGTGAGTCTGAGTGAACTCCAGGAGTTGGTGATGGATAGGGAGGCCTGGCATGCAGTGATTCATGGGGTCGCAAAGAGTCGGACACGACTGAGCGACTGAACTGAACTGAACTGCATTGAGGAAAGTCCCAGAAGGAGAATATTGGGAACCTATTGAAAGACAAACTTCCAAATTTTGTTAAGGACCAGTGTATCTTCAGGGGCTTTCCTGGTGGCTCAGTTGGTAAAGAATCTGCTTGCAATGCAAGAGACTGCCTGCAATGCAGAAGACCTGAGTTTGATCCCTAGAGAAGGAAATGGCAAACCACTCCAATATTCCTGCCTTGGAAATCCCATGGACAGAGGAGCCTGGTGGGCTACAGTCCGTGGGGTTGCAAGAGTCTGACACAACTTAGCGACTAAACCACCACCACCAACACATCTTCAATTCAGTTCAGTTCAGTCGCTTGGCCATGTCAGACTCTTTGCAACCCCATGAACCGCAGCATGCCAGGCCTCCCTATCCATCACCAACTGCCAGAGTCTACCCAAACCCATGTCCATTGAGTCAGTGATGCCATCCAACCATCTCATCCTCTGTCGTCCCCTTCTCCTCCTGCCTTCAATCTTTCCCAGCATCAGGGTCTTTTCAAATGAGTCAGCTCTTCACATCAGGTGGCCAAAGTATTGGAGTTTCAGCTTCAGTATCAGTCCTTCCAATGAACACCCAGGACTGATGTCCTTTAGGACAGACTGGTTGGATCTCCTTGCAGTCCAAGGGACTCTCAAGAGTCTTCTCCAACACCACAGTTCAAAAGCATCAATTCTTCGGCACTCAGCTTTCTTTATGGTCCAACTCTCACATCCATACCTGACTACTGGAAAAACCATAGCCTTTACTAAATGGACCTTTGTTGACAAAGCAATGTCTCTGCTTTTGAATATGCTGTCTAGGTTGGTCATAACTTTCCTTCCAAGGAGTAAGCATCTTTTAATTTCATGGCTGCAGTCACCATCTGCAGTGATTTTGGAGCCCAGAAAAATAAAGTCTGACACTGTTTCCCCATCTGTTTGCCATGAAGTGATGGCATCGGTATCTTTAGCTACTCCTAAACCAATTAAGAGGCAGTATTGGGTAGGAAAAAACATTTGGGCTCTAATTTGAGATTTCATTTCTCATTTGAGGTCTAATTGCAACTCATTACCCTTATGAGTTATGCTGCCTTGATTAGGTTACCTAACCTCTCTGAACCTGGGTTTTCTTGTCTGCAAAATGGAGATGCCAGCTTCCCAAAATTATGATAAAAATATATAAAATGTCTTGCACACAAGTAGGTGTTCAAGAATGTTAATTTTGCCTAATAAAAGGAGGATACTTTCACAAATTGTGACATTGTATAATATATTAATATAGCCATTGATATTATGTTTTTGATTAATTATAGTAAAATGGGAAATTGTTTATGTTAGTTGAAAAAAGGGATATAGGATCATGTGAATAGTATGACCTATCCAAAGGAAGCAAAAAAGATAAAATGCTAGGGAAAAAAGTATATATATATATATATATATATATCACACACATATCTCAAAGGTTCAATAGTAATTAGTTATCTCTGGGAGATAGGATTATGGGTGACTTTGACTATCCTTTTATTCTTCTACATGAGTCAGAGTCTATAAGAAATATGTATTTTATAATCATAAAAAGTTATAAAAAATAATTGGCTGCCTTCTACCATGAATAAATCTAGGGTTACATGGTAAGAAGCCTAGCTTGGCAGGCATTTCCAGCAGGACCAAGATTTTAACACACCGTAACCAAGCAATACATGATATTCATTCTCAGTCTTTGTATCCTGTGTGGTAGTCATTATACCCCACAATGTTTAAGGATTTTATTTTTTACCTTTTTGTGAAAGATTTCTTTTTAAATTCAGCTACTCAATCTTAAGAAAATTCTTTCAAGTGCATTTTCCCCAAAGTCTTATGAAAGACCACTCTGTTATTCACACCTTTGACCTTTGCTACCTTTAAATGGCCTTATTCCAGAAAACCTTCCGTTCTCTCCTATGAGACCCAAGAAGTATATATCCCCAGTGTTTAAAGGGAAAAAGAGAGACTAAATGGCTTTGGCTAGTCTTCAAAGCTAGCTTCACTGTCCTTCATCACTTCTTTTGTTATAACTTGAAATTGAGTCAGAAAGACACCTAGTTTTATCTACCATAGCCATTGCTCCCTGGGATGGGATTTTAAAGAGCAAAGATAAAACACATCATACCATAAAAAAGAAACTATTTCCATATATATATATACATATCTATATCTATATATATAGATAGATAGATATAGATATATATCTTCCAGGAAAGCAACGTGCTTTTTCAGCCCATATTAACTCCCCAACTCACATCAGCTACAGGGTTGCTCTTACCATAGAAAAGGCTGATGAAAATTGCACAGGCTAGGAAGATTTTTAAAGGGTGATAGACTTTCAGTTTTAGAAGGCTCTCTTCAAGCAAGATTTAGAGTAACAAAGTATTCTTTGTGAACTCCACCTTGCCCTGAAAGAAAATAATTTTATTGCTAAAATGCTTGACCTACCTTGAACTCTACTGGGGATCATAGAAACCTTATCAGGAATAGTTCTCTGAAAATGACAGGACACTGGGAGGGAAAGGGGGAAGGCAATTGCGACAGCCTCACATTAAAGTTAAACAGTCACGTGCTAAAGTTCTGGGTAGAAAAATATGCTGGCAGTAGAAATTTCAGAGTTGAATCGAGCCATCTCCTGGAACCTGGAACCTTCTGTCTCTTAGAGCCCGAGCCCAGCCTGCTCTGACTAGCCAAGCACAGTTCACATTACCCAGCAAGCTTCCTGTGGCCATTGTTGGGTTCTCGGTGTTCCCCAGAAACATTTTTCAATGATTGATATCATCAGACAGCAAAGTTTGTTGACACCACCTGATTTTTATTCACTGAGTCTTCATGTCCCGTGTAGCCCACAATTGAGAGGAAAAGCATTTCTTAGTATTCAATCACTGACTGAGACCCTGAGCTGACCTCTGCTTCCATGCTGGCAGGAATAGATTCCATTGAGTAATTTCTCTAGGAAGATGCCAGATCCAGCTGCCACACACTCCTCACCCCTACCCAGAGGGGCACTCTGCTTCTCACTCCAAGTCTTCTGCTTGCTTTATTTCAGCTCCTTTTCATCTGGGATGTTCAGATCCAAACAGCCCACTTGGATATAAATGAAAGCTCTCCTCCCATCTGGCCCCTGCTCTTTATATGGCTCTGCAAGCTGGGGCATTCAGGGATCACTGGCTACATGGAAATCTAAATGTACAGGCTAATTTGCTGGAAGAAAGTAGGATAGAGAGGAGGTTTATCACCACCCCACAGCCTTGGTGGATTGGATGGGGGGCAGTTCTCTCTTTCTCTTCTGATCTGCTCAGACCAGCTTGTGTTTATGAAACATTTATGCTTCAATTTACCTTAAAAACAAGCTTTGTATAACTGAGGGAATTATTGACAGATTTCTTGCCAAAATCAAGAAGAGACTCAATAAAGAATAGTAAGCTAGGAGTTCTATTCTCCTACAGAATGTGTTAAGTAACCCAGTGGAATCAACCATTATTTGGTGGGGAAAAAAATCAGACCAACACTGGATTGCGTTGAGAGTGACTGGCTGACTAGTCAGTCCCTTATCACTTAACAGTGTGTCCTCAAAAGAGCAAATACAACCTCGGACTTGCACAGGAGGCTGGGAGGGGCCGGTGGTGGGAAGCCCGGGGTTCAGTTTCTCTTCTATGGGAATTTCATCCTGCTTGAGGGGAGAACAGTCTGATTCTGCTGCATTTATCAGCAGAAAATATGTTGTCCCCTTAACCTGTGCACATTTTTTGAGAGGAAAGTTGTTTCTGCCTACCTGTCCTCCTGGTTCACATATAACCCGAAGGTGTATATTAACAATAGTCCTGCATGCTGAAATGAGGCATCTAGGCCCTAAGGTTCATTCCTGTTACAGAAAGCAGTGTTCACATTGATCAGTATTTGAAACCCAGAACCTGCCCCCTTGCCTAAGTGCAGCACAAAGATGCTTTGTGGACATTCTCATTTATTTTTCATCAAATTTCTAGTTATTAATATGAGCTAGTGGGCTCTAACTTTACCAATGTCTTATCAACTGATAAAAATTCAGTCCTTTCCTTGTTAAATTTTCATTGTCTTTTTTGTTGTTCTCTTTATGATGGCGATAGTGGAAGTCTCAGATCTGAATTATAGTTCCTGACTTTGTATCACCATGTAGCTCCTGGCTGCACCATGGACCCAGTGTCTTCATGTTAAGATGCAGACTTTTAAATGCAAATTTTGAGACCCCTTCCCCATACTGCCTGAGACTGCATTCGAACAGGATGCATTTTACTGATTAGCTCACATCTAAGTCCAGCCTTCCCTAGGCTTCCTCCTGCATCTGCTACATTCTCCTGTCTCCAGCAGCTCTCTAACTCCAGACCTTCTACCTAAAGATGTTTCTGTGAGTCCCCTCTTCATTCATCATGTTGCTGGTAGTTCCTGTTGTTAGTTAGTTTGGCAAGTTAGTTTCTTGCCAAAGCGTGAGAAAGAGAATAATGAGAGAGGTCCAACTCCTGAAAAACAGCCCTGGCATTCCCAATAGAAAGTCATGATCAGTGTTTGAATAAATGGATATGTGTTAGCTTATCTAGCTGTTGACATTAATGTTTTATCTAATATCTCAAAAATTAGCTGTGTTTCTTCACTTCTCTCCACACTGCCTGGGGCAGACACTGAATTCATATGTAAGTGATCATGAAGCATCCAGCATTGTGTGATAATTCATAATATCTCTTTAAACTAAAGCTGAGTTTTCTATGAGGGAAGGGTGAGGAAGAAAATAGGTAAAATAACCATATTTAGGGTAATCTCATTGACAAGAGAACTTTGTATTAAAAAACCTTAACCCTCCCTTCTTGCCAGAACACAATTACATCTTTTAATATATATACAATATTTTAAAGTTTTCACTAATAATATCTTTAAAAATGTACCCCCTTCCCACCGTATGTTTTGTTGCTGTTTTGGTATTTTTATGTTTCTTTATAGAAAACAAAACTTATTTGATGTCCAGGATGCCCTAAATACAAATTCTGATTTTAAAAATTGTATAAGAAATATTTTGTTATAAATGGATGTAACTGCGTGGGGATACATTGACATTATCAATAAAATAAATCCCTTACCTTGTTAATATGTGTTATTTTCAAAATGAACTGTAAGTAATAGTTCATTATTGGATCAAAATTACATGAGGATTAAGTTAAACGAAGACTACAAAATGTAATGGTGTTCTGTTGGTGGGAATATAAATTGGTGCAGCCACTATGGGACCCAAAGGACAATCCATGAAAAACTAAAAATAGAACTACTATATGTTCTAGCAATTACATTCCTGAGCATATATCTGGAAAAAATGAAAACACTAATTCAAAAACATACATGCACCCCAATGTTCATAGCAGCACTATTTACCATTGTCAAGACATGGAAGCAACCCAAGTGCCCATCAACAGATGAGTGGATAAATATGTAATATATATATATATGCCATGAAATATTACTCAGCCATAAGGAAGGAATACTGCCACTTGCAGTATCATGGATGGATGTGGAGAATATTATGCTTATTATGCCTAGTGAAATAGGTCACACAGAGAAAGACAAATACAATATGTTATCACTTATGTGTGAAATCTAAAAAATAATACAAATGAATGCATATGCAGAATAGATTCACAGATATAGAAAACAAACTTGTGGTTACCAAATGGGAGAAGGAAGAGGAGAGGGACAAATTAGGGGTGTGGGATTAACAAACTACTATGTATAAAATAGATAAGCAACAAGGATACACTGTATAGCACAGGAAATTATACCTATTATAATAACCTATAATGGACTATAATCTGCAAAAGCACTGTCACTATGCTGAACACCTGGAACTAACACAAGATTGTAAATCAACTATACTTCAATTTTTTTTAATGGAAAAATAATTTATAGTGTTCTGTACCTATACTGAAATAAGGGAGCTTTCTATGAGTAGCTTTTCTCCACTGATTCTGTGCTTTCTAGGCACAAAGCTCTTGACAGAAAATCATGATATAGGACCCATCAGGTCCAGGTATCCAACAGTAAACAGCATTGGGAGGCCTCTCTTTCCCTCAAGCTAGACCGTTGGCTTCCCAGATGTTAAGGCACAGGCTTTAGAACCCACAGTTCAGTTCAGTTCTGTCATTCAGTAGGGTCCGACTCTTTGTGACCCCATGGACTGCAGCACAACAGGCTTCCCTGTCCATCACCAACTCCTGGAGCTTGTTCAAGCTCATGTCCATTGAGTCAGTGATGCCATCCAACCATCTCATTTTCTGTCGTCCCCTTCTCTTCCTGCCTTCAATCTTTCCCAGCATCAGGGTCTTTTCCAATGAGTCAGGCCAGCATCAGGTGGCCAAAGTATTGGAGCTTCAGCTTCAGCATCAGTCCTTCCAATGAATATTCAGGACTGATTTCCTTTAGGACTGACTGATTTGATCTCCTTGAATTCCAAGAAACTCCCAAGAGTCTTCTCCAACACCACAGTTCAAAAGCGTCAGTTCTTCAATTGATGAACCCACAGACCTACCATCAAATCTTATCTGCATCATTCACTGTCCATGCAACTTTGAGCAATTATAGTTCCCTTTAAAAGGGAGAAGCTGGAAGTTCCCTCCTACAGGATTGCTATGAGGATTAAACACAATAATATATATAAAACATTTAGAGCAATATTACCAAGTATTGTTGATTTAGGCTGTATGATAATAACAAAGATAAATTGAGGTTAACAGAACCAACATCTTTCTTGCCAAAGCAGTACTGAGTTGATCTAGTCAAAAATATTTTTGATTTGATATAATTGAAGAGTTAGGTCCACATCTCCTGAAAAACAAATTATAAGCCATGTCCTTTTTGCAGATAGAAGAGGCAGATGATTGGCTCAGGCATGGAAACCCCTGGGAGAAGGCCCGCCCTGAGTTCATGCTGCCTGTTCACTTCTATGGAAGAGTAGAGCACACAGAGGCTGGGACCAAATGGATCGACACCCAGGTATTTCAAGAGTCCTCACACTGAGCGTGGTACAGAGGACAACGCAGTATGATGTGTAGATGGTATTCAGTATAGTCTATTGTATGTTGAATAACAATGTATTTTTATAAATATAATGTGTTACTTCTCTTAGTGAAACCCATGCATTTTGGAGACCAGGGTGCTGAGGTCAAGAGAGAAGTGACTTCCCTAAGGTCAAGTGACTTACCAGAGTCATTCCGTCATCTACTTTATCAGAGATTAATCAATTCTATAATCCCAGCATGCTTAGCTCTCTAGTTTTATATGCCGTTGTTGAAACCAAGAGTGAATAAAGTTAAATGTCATTCCTCACACCACTGCCATATGTACATTGACTCATAAATTCTAAGGGGTAAATATTTTAAAATTGAAGTATTTATTCAACAGATTACCAAAATTTTTCATTACAAAGTCAAGAAAAACAACACAAAATATTGCAAAATACATGCTGTTATTATGTGCCAGATCACTGCTAGAGAAATAATGCTGGTGTCAATCCAAGCGTACTTAATTCCTAGTGTATATATTCCAAGTGTATATATCTTGCCCCTAGCCCGAGGGCAGGCAGGGGCAGATCCTGCCCCAGCCCCAGCATTCCCTGCATGCCAATTGCAGGAGACATAAGAAGCTCAGGTTTCTGGTCTGATCCCTGGGTCAAGAAAATCCCCTGGAGGAGGAAATGACAACCTACTCCAGTATTTTTGCCTGGAGAATCCCATGGACAGAGGAGCCTGGCAGTCTGTAGTTCATAGAGTCACAAAGAGACACAACTGAAGCAACTTAGCACGCACACACGCAGAATAGAGTATCCCTGTTGCTGCTGCTGCTGCTAAGTCGCTTCAGTCGTGTCCGACTCTGTGCGACCCCATAGACAGCAGCCCACCAAGCTCCCCCGTCCCTGGGATTCCGCAGGCAAGAACACTGGAGTGGGTTGCCATTTCTTTCTCCAATGCATGAAATTGAAAAGTGAAAGTGAAGTCACTCAGTCGTGTCCAACTCTTAGTGACCCCATGGACTGCAGCGTACCAGGCTCCTCCATCCATGGGATTTTCCAGGTAAGAGTACTGGAGTGGGGTGCCATTGCCTTCTTTACTGAACAATTTATTTTTCAGCCCCTCCAGTGAAGGAGCTGTGCTTTGCTGTCCTCATACTTTCTGATAAAAAACCCCTAAGCACTGTTGGACTGCATTGTCCAGTCAGGAGGCTCCACTTGAGATACTTGTTTAGTAAATACAGTCTTAAGCCAGAAAAGATGTCTCATTGGCCATTCCTTAAAAGCTTAAAGAAAATGGTAAAGACCAGGGAAATGTTCTTTGTTATATAGCAAAACCAGGTGCAAAATTCAGTCTTGTAATGCTACATTCAGTTGGTTTGTGGACTAATTTTCATAAATAAATGCTTCATTTTACCTTAGAAGAATCAAGACCCATGTTATAGCAGACTTTTAAACTAATGCTTTATTCTGCTAATCCATGCAAAGCTAGTCACAGTTCAGAAAAGTAAGACTTTTTTAAAAAAGTCTTTTTTTTTTTGTAGCATATGAAGTAATGGATTAGAAGCTAAAATAGGTCATTATATATAATGATATAAGGAATAAATTAATATGGTGATTTCAAGACATTTCCTTATACCTCCTCCACTTCTATTTTGGTCAAACAATAGACCACAGTCTGAGTTACAGTTGCTTACAAATATGATCAGGAAAACTGCAACAAATCAATTGCTAATATGCCCAAAGAATTCTCACATGTTTTGAGTATTAAACTAGCAAGTATTTGATGTCTAAAACTTCCAGAGGCTTCTGATCTATTTAAATGTATGCAGTTTACACATTCAATCCTGGAAGCATTCTGTTTACTCCATATGCTATGCTATGCTAAGTCACTTCAGTCGTGTCCGACTCTGTGTGACCCCATAGACGGCAGCCCACCAGGCTTCCCCGTCCCTGGGATTCTCCAGGCAAGCACACTGGAGTGGGTTGCCATTTCCTTCTCCAATGCATGAAAGCGAAAAGAGAAAGTGAAGTCGCTCAGTCGTGTCGGACTCTTATCGACCCCATGGACTGCAGCCCACCAGGCTCCCCCATCCGAACCTTTTGATGACCTGATGATGTATTTACAAAGTGCCTCTAGACAGTTTCATAATATATCTAGAAATCCAATTGGGGAGAGTGTATTTTTCTGTGCCCACAAAGGCAAGGTTATGGGGCAGATGTAATAAAGAGTGAGCTTACCCTCCTCGTGCAGAACTTTATGGATTGATGCTATTGCCTGATCAGCCCCCAGATTTGTAACTAGTGAGGTCAGAGAGATGAGGTCAGACCTGGTGTGTGCCTGTTTGAGGGCTTCCAGCAAACTGAACTGTCTGTGTCATTATTGTGTCAGTTCAGGTCCTCAGGGAAGCAGATGGCAGGGAGAATTAGAAGTGCAAGTGACCTATTGCAGAAATGCTATGAAAAATTAGGGGGAAGGGGACAGGAGGAAGAGGAATTCGTTCAGACTGCACAGGTGTGACACCTGTGAAGAGAGAGGGAAAGAAGGATTTCTCAGGAAGAGCCTCACACTGCACCACAGCTCTGAGCAAGTGCCCAGGCTCCTGAGGGGAGTCCCGGCTCTCATGCTCCCACCACCATGAGAGCATCCCAGAGAAGGCACAGCCTCGTGTCAACTCTGAGGTGGCGATTTCTCCCTGAAGTTCTCTAAAAGGACTTCCGAGCCATGCGCTTCCCCAGCTGCCTCAGTTATGCTGCCAGGGTCAGAAATATGAGTCATGTTTGAATCCCGGCTCAGTCCCACTCTGTAAATGACTTCCTGATTGATCACAACTTGCTTTAAGAATCTCCAGAGACCTTAATTTCCTAGTAAAAAATATTCAAGTCAGTGTGATTTGTTACTTTATGATTATGATGTTCATGAAAGTATGACTGAATGTATGGCATTGATACAGACTAGAGTCCTTCATTCGTTTATAATTCAGCAGACCAAATTAAAGAGATCTGTGGTTAGGTGTCAACAGTACCACTGTCTGTGACCTTAGGTAGGTCACTTCTCAGCCTCATTCCCCTCATATCTGAAATGAGTAAGTTGCACTAAATGATCTCTAGCAACCACCAATTCAACCATTCTGTCATTCCCCTTCCTTAGAGATTGACTCTGATGAGGCAGGGAATAGAAGTGTCTTTCCTCACAAAAATTTTAAAGTCATGTAAAATGCAGTTCATCTTCCTGTTCTCTATTTCCATGACTATCACAAATATTGAGCTAAATTTTCCGAAGCTCACCTCTTAGACCCATCTCAGCTAATTATCAGCTGATTTGTTAGATCACTAAAATAACTCTTCTTCACGCAACTGTGAAAAATGTAGCATAGCATTTTAAACATGGTATGTCATGTTTATCTTCATACGTTTCCTATTCCATTGATTTTTTACTATATTTGAAATCAGATCATTGAATAACCAACATGAAACTTATCCTGATTACTATTCTTATGGGTACAGATTCACATTTGCTACTTTGCACATCATATTTTGTTATTCTTAGAGCAATGGCTTAATCTGAAATGCGAAAGATTTGCATCCAGATCAGGGCAAAAGACACAAAGGGAAGTCAACGTGAAACTGATAATAGAGGTCCATCTGTCTGGGTCATTCCAGCCATTCACATTGTTCCAGTGGGAGGAGGACACTCTAGCCCTGGATCCCTAAAACCTCATCTTGGTTTAGGGATCATACAACCTGAGTTGGTGATGGAGCCAGGAAACAAATCCCCATTGCTGTCTCCCAGCTCTGTGCAACCTACATCCTCCTATGCGGGCAACAGTGAGCAGCTGCTTTGGTTTCACCCCACAGGTGGTCCTGGCCCTTCCATATGACACCCCAGTGCCTGGGTATCTGAACAACACCGTCAACACCATGCGCCTCTGGTCTGCTCGGGCGCCCAATGACTTTAACCTCAGAGACTGTGAGTACAGCATGGGCTCATGTGCCTTTAATCTTTTTCTTTACTAATTAGAACCAAAGTGAGCTGAGTTTCTGATATGAACTCTTTAGTGACTAAGCATTTTATGGAGCAGGTATGGAGAACACGGTTAAAGCAGTCCTTCCGTCTGACCTTCATAGACTCTCCTGTGAATCTGAGCTTGAAGCTTTGCTGAAATCCTTTTGAATTTTTAGGAATTTTAGGAACCCCACATGGCAGAAGGTCCCCTGCCTCTGGGCCATGGACCCGTACCTTCTGTCAGATCAGTAGTGGCATTAGGTTAGAAATAAAATCCACACTAAATGTGATGTGCTTAAATCATCCCAAACCATCCCCCTCACCCTAAGTCTATGGAGAAATTGTCTTCCACAAAATCAGTCCCTGGTCCTAGAAAGATTGGGGTATTCAGCAAGCATCAGGTGAGATCATGGGGGTTCTGAAGACAGTAGCTGGCCTGTCTGTTTATTGATTTTTCTAACATTTCCTTCAGTTAATGTTGGAGACTACATTCAGGCCGTGCTGGACCGGAATCTGGCCGAGAACATCTCCCGGGTCCTCTATCCCAATGATAATGTGAGTGGTCAAGCTGGCTTTCTCAGTGGAAACAGAAGAGGCTTATTTCACAAGTGCCTATTCAGTAGCCATAAAGCACATACTTAATAATGGTTTTTTTTTCCCATCAATGAGGAATAATCTCCATATCTTGTCCTGCATTGTCTAGATTTCCCTTCCCCTCCGTACAAAACAAATTTGTACGGTTCATTAAATCAGAACTGGTGTTTCACCCATCCCTATTTGGGAGGCTCTGTCCATGTACTTCAAAACAAAACCTGGATATAAAAGATGAGGTGCAGCTGGGATGAAGCACTTCTTCCTTTCCAAACAGGCGTTTCATCCTCAGCATCAGAAGTCCCTGGAGGGGTCCTGCCTATCCTTTTCCCCTCACTCATGGGTCTCCTCTGCCCCTTTGCCCCCAGGAGAGGTAGGGGTCATGGACCTCAGAACAGACCCAGGAGCAGACTCTTGTTTCTTATGCCACTGATTTATCTTGTTAAACTTTTTCTTAAAGGTGATTATTCCTGTTGCTGTTGTTCAGTCGCCCTGTCACGTCTGACCCTTTGCAACCCCATGGACTGCAGATCATTCCTAAATTTATACTAGAAATAACTTAGTTTTAAAAAAAAAGAACACTTGGGACTGAATCTCAAATAACTACTACCAGTTCTTAGTGGATTTAAATGTATTTGGCTCTAACTTCTCTATGCATAAAATAATTTTCTGGAAGCTATAATGATTTTTTTTTTAAGTAATAATCTCAGAAGCAACCAAATTAGCAGTCTGCTCCAAAGAGATGCCACAAAATAAGGATCTTGGGGACTAGGACATAAATGGTCCTAAGACTAGATATCCACTTGCTGTTAAACCTGTCTCCAAGGAGGAGTAAGTGGATTTGCTGCAGCATTATCAGGAACTTATTTTTTCTTGTTATTCTCTCTTTGGGAGAAACAATGTAACTTCAGTACATTTCAGAGGAATCTGCCCTGGAGGAGGGCATGACAACCCACTCCAGTATTCTTGCCTGGAGAATTCTCATGGACAGAGGAGCCTGGTGGACTCTGGGGTCACAAAGAGTCAGACATGACTGAGCGACTAAGCACTGCACACAATCTCAACATAATTACATGGTAATTTTCATTAGCTCTTCAATTAGTGTTTACATTATTATGACCTGTCAACACTACAGACAGCTGATCTATGCCTGTCCATATCATCATGTCATTATTTTTCCTTTCTGTAAAAATATTTTGTTTTTCTTGGAGCTGATGCTTGTTTTGTTGGCTTGGTTTTCTGAGTACTTTGCCCTAATCTATCCTATTCTCTACCCCAGTTGCAGAAATTTCCTCTCAATATATTTAAACACCTTCGGTATTCTGTTGACTTGGTCTTTCTGAAGTCCCTTCTGGATCTCTCCTGTTTGGCTGCTCCACTGGCATCTTTGGAGGAGTTCCCCACTGTTCTAAGGACCTCTGTGCTCTTACGCTCTCTGAGGTCATTTGTTTCCAGAATCCCACGTTTTCTTTTTGCTTGTTTGATCCCTTGTTTGAATAGTACACATGCTTAGGGCTTCCTGGGAACGGGTGCATGTGAGGTCAATTTTTTTTGAGACCCTTCATGTTGAAAGAGGTCTTTATTTTGCCCTCACATTGGTAGTTTGCCTGGATATCAAAGACACAAAGATTTTTTTTTTTAATCTAGTTTTTGGTGTTGCTGAAAAATACAGTGCAATTTGAATTCTTGATTTGTTGTTTGTATTCTGCTTCTTTACCCCTTTGAAAGCTTCTAGTCTCCCTCTTCCTCTCCTTCTGCTGCTGCTGCTGCTGAGTCACTTCAGTCGTGTCCAACTCTGTGCGACCCCATAGACGGTAGCCCACCAGACTCCCCCCATCCCTGGGATTCTCCTCTCCTTCTATCCTCCTCTAAACCTCCATCTCCAAGTGTACTAAAATGTACTGAAAGTTTTTTTAGAGGGGGAGGTGCTTGGTGTGAGTCTGTTTTCACTCCTCACGCCTGGATACCCTTTCAGTCTGGGAACACAGGTCTATAGCTCTCTGAGAAGTGGTCTGGAATTATTAAACATCCTCAACTGGTTCTTTAATTTTCTTACCTTTTGTCTTTTATTTATCATCTCTGTCTTCTTACTCACCTTGTGGGCAGTCGCAACTCTCTCAATCTGTTTCACCTTGGCTCTCGTGTTTTAATTTTTGAGTAGTCTTTTTTTGCTCTAGATATTTTCTTAAAGCATCTTATTCTTATTTCTTGAATACAATATCTAATCTATCTGAGGATATTATTGATAATATTTAATATTCTAATCTCTCTTTCTTCTAAGTTAACTTTTATATTCCTCTTATTTCTTTCTAAGTTAACTTTTATTATTTCAACATCTTTTAGAAGCTTTTTTCTTAGATGGCTGAATGGCTCCTCCATCCATGGGTTTCAGGAGAGACTAGAGTGGGGTGCCATGCCCGTGCCCACTAAAATTAAAGAGAGAGGTACTGACAAGCTTTGGGGAGCTCTGTACTTCTAGTTGAGATTTATCTACTTGGCTTCACTATCCTGTGACCTGTTGGGGCCACTTCCTAGTGGAGCTCTGCATGTCCATGTCTTTAGTTTCTCTCTTCTGGGCAGGCCAGATTCCCTGGAGAAGATGCTTGCAGCTGTTTTCCTCAGTGGAATTAACACTAACTGCCTGTGTTCTCAAATTTGTTGGGAGAGAAGGCTGAGAGTATCAGCATTCAGTACATACACTTTCACTGAACCCTCTTCCCCCGTTTTAGTGTGGGATGGTACCCTGCCTCCACCTGCACCTGCTTAACCATCTCCAGGGAATAGATCTCCACCTTCTGCCTGAGTTGGCAAAGGAGATTGTTCATTTGAGGGAACTGGAGATGAGGTCTGAGGCCAACTGCTTCTTAGACTCTCAGCTAACTGTTTACCCCCCTTCATCCCTATGTTTAAAGGCACACAATGCTGACAGTTTCTGGGCCTTTGGGGAGCTTCGATGTATACACTGGGCTGTTCCTTTGGTTTTTCCCCACTAGGTCAAGAGTCAGCTTTCTTGCATCTTCTGGGAGCAGAAGACCATTATCTATCTGTTTTTCAACTTCTAAAAAGTAGTTGCTGTTGTCTTCTCTCCATTCCCTTCATCCTTTATCAGTATGCCTTTCTAAAATCCTTTACTGTTATTTTCCTGGAGCTCCAGGAGGCTAATGCCTGGCCTTTGACCTTCCATCTTCCACCAGACATCCCACAGATGTTATAGGCCCCTGGGTAGGCTACACCAGTCATGTTTTGGCCACTTCTAGTGTGAACCCTCTCACTCAGTCTCTCTGGCTTGAAGTTTTTTGAAGGGAAGGAGCTAAGATTGAAGCAGGAGTATTTTGTGGTAGCTGCTACCCTGCAAGATGTCATCCGACGTTTCAAAGCCTCCAAGTTTGACTCCAGCAATAGCGCTGAAACTGCGTTCAATGCCTTCCCAGATCAGGCAAGTACTCAGTCTGAATGCAGGTGGGAACCACTGAGAGGATCAGGACTTCCATCAGACTTTCTCCTCAGCTGTCTCAGTGCTAAAAAATCTGAGTATCTGTATACAAAACAGAACAAACTCACAGACATAGAAAACAAACTTGTGGTTACCAAAGAGAGTTGGGGGAGACAAACCAGGACTGTGGGATTAACAGATACACACTACTATACATAAAACAGATAAACTGCAAGGATTTACTGTATAGCATGGGGAAATTATTTAATAGCTTGTAAGAACCTATAAAGGAAAATAATCTGAATACACACACACACAAATGTGTATACATATATATATATAACTGAATCATTATGCTGTACACTTGAAACTGACACAGTATTTTAAATCGACTTCAATTTTTAAAAAAGTCGCATAGCTACAGTGTACTTAAAGCGTTCCATGAAAGGTAGGTGCTTGTTTGGTGCATGTGTGAGCTATGCACAAGGACAAGGAAGCCAGAGATGGGCCGCGGGCCACCTTCATGCTGCTCTCCTTTCCCCATGTAGGTTGCCATCCAGCTGAATGACACTCACCCTTCACTTGCCATTCCTGAGCTGATGAGGATTTTTGTGGATATTGAAAAACTGCCCTGGTTCAAGGTCTGGAGAGTTTGACTTCTTTTTCTTTTGAGTGACCAGAATATCTGTGATTGAGAGATTTTGCCAAAAGCTCCTTTTTACAGTTTTTTAAAATAAGTCACTGTTGATAACTTAACAACAAGGAAAGGTGAACTTTGCACTGGTGCTGACATTTCTCAGTTCTTGGAGTGAGTAAGACTAAGAAATAAACACCTTGCTAATGGGACACAGCTCGGTAGCTATATCAAGGCTTATATTGTGTTTCCCACTTCTGTGTCTAAAACGATTCTAAATTAAACTCTCTAGCCTCAGATTAGAGCTAATTGAAAGTGTACCCATTGAATTTATTCATACTTTTTACTTTCTCAGAACATTACTTAAGCTTTATTCCTCAAATTTTGTTTATTTAATAAACAAAAGACAAGTTAGGATAATAAAGAAGATTTATCAGCATGCTGTCTTAAGTTTTATTGGACAGTTTTGCTGCCTTTTTTTTTTTCCACCCCCAAGAAAACATGTTCCCACTACCTATACCATCCAGGAACCTCCTAATAGTACATGTGCAGATAGAATCGTCCTGTGGCAGACAGGCCAGAGTTGAGGAAATGTTTCGCCTGAGGGATAGGGTGCACCTATGGGCAGCCTCTCTGCAGAGGGAAGCGGCGGACACACACAGCCTATCCCCTTAACCCCACCCCCCTGTCCCCCAGGCATGGGAGATCACCCAGAAGACCTTCGCCTACACCAACCACACGGTGCTCCCAGAAGCCCTGGAGCGCTGGCCTGTAGAGCTGGTGGAGAAGTTGCTTCCTCGACATTTGCAAATCATTTACGAGATAAATCAGAAGCACTTAGATGTAAGTCACTTTGACAGATTCATAACCCTTTGGAGAAGGATGTCTAGAGATGTTAAGGGTAGCTACAGTCTTCCCTCTTACTTGAGGCCCAAACATCTTTCTGTCATTGATACATCAAAAGCATTCAAGTCTGGGTGGGGCTCTGTTAACACCTTTTTGAAAATATTGTGAAGTGGAGGGATGGCATCTCCCTAGGGCTAACATCCCAGCAGCTCTCTGTGGGAGTGAAGTTTTATATTTACTCTATGGAAGGTTTTGGTTGGGAAGTGAATGATGTTACCCTGGGGTTGTCAGAAACCTGAGTGATTAGTAAGGCCTTTCTCTTCCTTTGCCTAGAAAATTGCTGCCTTGTTTCCTAATGATGTCGACCGTCTGAGAAGGATGTCTCTGATAGAAGAGGAAGGAGGCAAAAGGATCAACATGGCCCATCTCTGCATTGTGGGCTCCCACGCTGTGAACGGCGTGGCTAAAATCCACTCGGACATCGTGAAGACCCAAGTGTGAGCCTCTGTCCCCGTCGCAGTGGGTCTCACATTGCTCAGTAACAGAACAGCGCTAGTAAAGGCAGGGCTACCACTGGAGATGAGGAAAGGCCCCATGAAAGTTTAAAAGTATTTTTTTTTTCTATACAAAGAACCATTCTCTAAAAGGAAAAGACCTTCCTCTCTTAACAATCCTAATTCTAGATTTAGGAGCAAAAAATCCTATTCTGCTCAAAAGTCTGATATATATGTCAGTGCCAGGAAATCATATGGGGTGATTTAGATTTTTTTCTTGTCATTATTTTGAATTGCAAATGGATTTCTTTTTAGAATGACAGCCATAGCTACTGTCAGCCCCTCCCTACACTTTTGTTTAACCTTTCTAAGCCTACACTCTGCTTCTTAAATGTAACTCTGAGCTTTATCCAGCATGCAGGAACCTACCATTCCAGCCAAGTTCAGTGCTGTGTCTCTTCTGTCTCCAGATTCAAGGACTTTAGTGAGCTAGAACCAGACAAGTTTCAGAATAAAACCAACGGCATCACTCCAAGGCGCTGGCTCTTACTCTGCAACCCGGGGCTGGCAGAGTTAATAGCAGAGGTAACCGGAAAGTGCTGAGGGGAAGCCGGGCATGACTGGAATGTGGGAGGCAGGGAGCACAGATACAATTTGCTGATCCAGTCTGCAGCAGGGCTGGCTCAGTGCAAGCCAGCAACTTGTGCAGCCCCACTTGCACTGTGCTTGGTTTCGTTTTCTGCTGTAGCCATCTTAAAATTCTTAATTTCAGAAAAGGAAGCTGCACATATTATGTAACTAGCCCTGGTTAACAGTACTCATATGACACACCGGTGGTACCCCTACTTAATAAAAGAGGATAACAAAGATCATATAAATGACTAGCAGAACCTGAGTTTTTGTCACCCTTTTTTGTAGATTTTCTGTTTTTAACACTTAGTACCACTGAAATTAACGGGCTTTCCCGGTGGCTCAGTGGCAAAGAATCTCCCTGCCAATGCAGGAGACGTGGTTTCCATCCCTGGGTCAGGAAGTTCCCCTGAAGGAGCAATAGCAACCCACTCCAGTTTTCTTGCGTGGGAAATTTCACGGACAGAGAAGCCTGGCAGACTACAGTCCATGGGGTCTGCAAAGAGTCAGACGCAACTGGGTGACTAAACAGCAAAACCACTGAAACTGCATGTGAGGGACTAGCCAGTGGTCTTCCCACACAGCATCTCTAGCATCTTCTGTGAGTGAAGCCTTTCTCTGTGTTGTGGGCTGTAGATGAGTTTTAGGAGTGTGAGCACCCACCACAGATGGACAGAAACTGCTCATGTGGGTTTGACGGCCCTCTCTGATTAAAGTCACCTTTTGCTTTAAATTGAAAGAAAATTGGGGAGGACTACGTGAAAGACTTGAGCCAGCTGACGAAGCTGAACAGCTTCCTGGGCGACGACATCTTCCTCCGTGAGATCTCCAACGTGAAGCAGGTGAGGCTTCCCTGCACGGATTCTTTCTTGGGCACTGGCTTGAAGGGTTTATGCTCCAGTGTTTAAAAACAGACCACCACCACCACCACCCCCTGCACCGATTCCTTCTAAGTCTCAAGGGCTCTGACCCTATGCTCTATCTCCACAGGAGAACAAGCTGAAGTTTTCTCAGTTCCTGGAGAAGGAATACAAAGTGAAGATCAACCCGTCCTCCATGTTCGACGTGCAGGTGAAGCGGATCCACGAGTACAAGCGACAGCTCCTGAACTGCCTGCACGTGGTCACCATGTACAACCGTGAGTCTCCCTCGCGGCCGCCAGCCAGCCCCCTGGAGGTGCAGGCCTCAGCACCCCTGCTGTCCACCGTCATCAATTCCATCTCCTATCTCCATCTTTTTCAGGCATTAAGAAAGACCCGAAGAAACTATTTGTGCCCAGAACAGTTATAATCGGTGGCAAAGTAAGTTTGATTCTCTTCCCTGGGGACAATGGGGGCTCTCCTCTCTTGGCTTTTCTCCACTTCCTCATGCCTGCCTTCTCATATGTCTACACTCTTCCCCAAGGCTGCCCCTGGATACTACATGGCCAAACTTATCATAAAGCTGATCACATCAGTGGCAGAGGTGGTGAACAATGACCCTGTGGTTGGAAGCAAGTTGAAACTCATCTTCCTGGAAAACTATAGAGTGTCTCTTGCGGAAAAAGGTAATATGGTCCTCACAAACCATGAGGGCTGGGCCACAGTCTAGGGATGGATTACATACTACGGGAGAATGGAGCCGCTGGCCTTGGGAGCCAGCGACTTAGAATAGAAGGTACCATTCTCGGGCAGAATAAGACCCTAGGCTAAGAATGTTTAAGGTGACCCAGTTGACACTGAGGTGAGTGTCCCCCAGAGTCCACATCAGAGGTTATATTTGCAAGCACATTTTATCCCCTGCTGGTCAAAGCTGGGTGCTGGAGGAGTTGACCCTGAGGTTTTGATAAAGTACAGACTGTGCTCTACAAAAGAAAAAAAGAGATCTTCAGTTCCCAGCCCCCGTTTTGCAGTAGAACACCAATTCCCCAGTCCCCAGGTATTGTTCCGGTAACTTCTTGGAAAGAAGGGCTGTCATTTGTTCAGGTGGCAGCAGGGAATGCGGACACATGTCAGGCTGCCAAAGCCCTAGGTTTAGATGTGCCTCAGATAAGCACTCAGAGCAAGCATGGCATCCCCACCTGGGGACAGCCCGACTGGCAAGAAGCCAGCATCCCTTTCTCTTCCACTGGGACCTTTACTTGTTTGCATCATGAAGCATCATCCACATGCAGGTGCCAACTGTGTGTTTACCCTTTTCCCAAAGTGAAAAGGGACCTTTCTCTTTTTGAGGTGTTTTTGGGTCCTCTGATGTTACAATTTAAGAACTGTCTGTATAAAGAACAAAGAGCCAGATTCTTATGGATGCAAATAAAGATATATCTAATCCACAGATAAGCTCTCAAATCCCTATGCTTTGTATTGGGTGGGTGGGGAGGATGCTGCAGGCAGTATTTCTGTGTGAATCAAGCCACAGATATGCTTCAGTTGCCTGTGGCTTATTTCCCTGCAGTCAAAGCGGAAGGAAGGTGATAAGAAGTAGAAGACATGACACAATCCAGTTTCCTCAGATGCTAAAGGAGAGATTCTGAATTTTAAGGATCAAGAAAGAGAAGTTTCAATATTCATTTTATAAAGTTATCAAATAGAAGAAATAAAACCTTAACAGAAGCTGAATGGAAGAAGGGGGAGAAGAGAAGTGTAGGGTTGATGAAAAAATCAATCAATCTAAGAAAGAAATGGAAAATTTTATTCAAGCCAAACTGAGGATTATAATGCAGGAACTGCAGATCAGAAAGCTCTGAGAACTGTTCCACCCATTAGAAGTCAAAGCAGTTCTATAAATTTTTTTTGAGACAGAGCTCTACACTAAATGTGTAAACTGACAATTTACACAATCCAGATCTGCCAAGTACTAAGTAGTAGGTCATCGGGTCCTAACAAACAAGATCAAGAAGGAATGTTATCTTTTAAGGAGCTGTCTTGTTGGTGCTAGGAGCATGTTGCTCTTTATGGGGATATTTCTTTTTATTTTTTAATTTATTTATTTTTTAATTGAAGGGCGTTTGCCTTACAGAATTTTGTGGTTTTCTGCCATATATCAACAAGAATCAGCCATAGGTACACCCATGTCCCCTCCCTCCCGAACCTCCCTCTCCTCTCCCTCCCCATCCCACCCTTCTAGATTGTCACAGAGCCCCTGTTTGAGTTCCTTGAGATGTACAGAGATTCCCATTGGCTATCTATTATACATATGGTAATGTAAGTTTCCATGTTACTCTCTCTATACATCTCACCCTCTCCTCCCCTCTCCCCATGTCCGTAAGTCTATTCTCTATGTCTGTTTCTCCATTGCTGCCCTGCGAATAAATTCATCAGAACCATCTTTCTAGATACCGTATATATGCATTCAGTTCAGTTCAGTTCAGTTCAGTCGCTCAGTCATATCCGACTCTTTGCGACCGCATGAATCGCAGCATGCCAGGCCTCCTTGTCCATCACCAACTCCCGGAGTTCACTCAGACTCACATCCATCGAGTCAGTGATGCCATCCAGCCATCCCATCCTCTGTCATCCCCTTCTTCTCTTGCCCCCAATCCCTCCCAGCATTAGAGGCTTTTCCAATGAGTTAACTCTTCGCATGAGGTGGCCAAAGTACTGGAGTTTCAGCTTTAGCAGCATTCCTTCCAAAGAAATCCCAGGGCTGATATCCTTCAGAATGGACTGGTTGGATCTCTTTGCAGTCCAAGGGACTCTCAAGAGTCTTTTCCAACACCACAGTTGAAAAGCATTGATTCTTCGGCACTCAGCCTTCTTCACAGTCCAACTCTCACATCCATACGTGACCACGGGAAAGACCACAGCCTTGACTAGATGGACTTTGTTGGCAAAGTAATATCTCTGCTTTTCAATATGCTATCTAGGTTGTTCATAACTTTCCTTCCAAGAAGTAAGCGTCTTGTAATTTCATGGCTGCAGTCACCATCTGCAGTGATTTTGGAGCCCAGAAAAATAAAGTCTGACACCGTTTCCACTGTTTCTCCATCTATTTCCCATGAAGTGATGGGACCAGATGCCATAATCTTGGTTTTCTGAATGTTGAGCTTTAAGCCAACTTTTTCACTCTCCACTTTCACTTTCATCAAGAGGCTTTTTAGTTCCTCTTCACTTTCTGCCATAAGGGTGGTGTCATCTGCATATCTGAGGTTATTGATATATCTCCCGGCAATCTTGATTCCAGCTTGTGCTTCTTCCAGCCCAGCATTTCTCATGATGCATTAGTATGTGGTATTTATCGTTCTCTTTCTGACTTACTTCACTCTCTGTAGTAGGTTCTAGGTTCATCCACCTCATTAGAACTGACTCAAATGTGTTTCTTTTTATGGCTGAGTTATAATCCATTGTGTATATGCACCACAACTTCTTTATCTATTCATCTGTCAATGGACATCTGATTGCTTCCATGTTCTAGCTATTGTAAATAGTGCTGCAATGAACATTGGGGTATGTGTATCTTTTTCAGTTTTGGTTTCCTCAGGGTATATGTCTAGAAGTGGGGTTGCTGGATCATATGGTGGTTTTAGTCCTAGTTTTTAAAGGAATCTCCATACTGTCTTCCATAGTACTGTATCAATTTACATTCTATGGGGATATTTCTGCTGATGGAGAGGTTTGGTCCATGCATAATCCAAGATACACAATGCACAGTAGAGGGGAGAGAGGAGACCGAAAGGCAGAAAAAATTTTTTCTTGTTTAAATTTTTCTTGTCTTGCCATAAAATAGAATTTTATTTCACAGTAGTGTCAACTTTTGTGCAGAGAGACAATGTGAAAGTGTGTTAGTCACTCGTGTCTGACTCTTTGTGACCCCATGGACTGGGAGTACAATATAAGCATATACGTTTTTAGCATTGTGGCCATAACCACCAAGGTCACACATCAGAAGTGGGCAAGAGTGGTTGCTAGAGTTGACGGGAAGAATGAGATCCATCCTACACCATTTGAATATTTATCTGAATGTGCGTGTACTACTTTAATGATTAAAACAGACCAGCTAGATGAATGCTTAGATACTTATAAGCAGATCCAGAGAGACAGAACTACTCGTTCTATTACTAATGCCTTTGTTGCAGTCATTCCAGCCACAGATCTGTCGGAGCAGATTTCCACCGCAGGCACCGAAGCCTCAGGGACAGGCAACATGAAGTTCATGCTCAATGGGGCCCTGACCATTGGGACCATGGATGGGGCCAACGTGGAAATGGCCGAGGAAGCCGGGGAAGAGAACCTGTTCATCTTCGGCATGAGAATAGAGGACGTGGCCGCTTTGGACAAGAAAGGGTGAGAGAACAGTCCTGCTTGTTGAGCATGTATCCCCCTAGGAGGCTGCCTCCCCCACCTAGGTGTCCCATCAAGTTGGGTCACATGGGACATGGCGGCAGAACATCTCCTATAAGTCAGGCGACCTTCCTCACTGCAGATTAAGTCTTTACCCAGCATGTGAAAGCTAAAGGAGCTTGGGCACAGGTACACAGGCTCCTTGCTATTTGCTACCAGCTGTGGCAGAGCTGGCCTTGTGAGCCACTCACTTTGCCCTCGTCTGTGATTTTTACGTTGATCAAAAAACTGAACCAGTGTGGAGTTGAAGTTTTGCCCATAATTTAACCATCTAGTGTTCCTTTAAGGTCTTTAAGAGATGAACTAAAAGGCAGGAGAGAATAGGTCTGGTTGTACAGAAGCACCCAGAATACTTGTTCCACTAAGTATCTGGATAAGTTTATTAACCTGGATTCAAATGAGAAGTAAAGAAAGGGTGCCGCTCAAAGGAACCACAGGAATCACAAAATTTGGAGGAGGTCAAATATACTTCCCAGCCCTTGGAAGTAAATTTTGCCCAGTAGCAACATATCTGGGGATCTGTGGGTCCAAAAAGCACCTGCTTGTTTAGAGTCATAAAGTCTGTTTGAATCTTACTGTATTTACCAGATTAGACTATTGGTCTGTGACTAGGATTTTTATTATCTATTTTCCTTAGTGTCTTGGTTACAAGGAACTAATCAGATTTAGTGGGGGAAAAATATCCAGATCTAGTTAAATATTATTTATACTTATACTCCTGTTGAATTCTGTGACTATAAATGCCAGTATTTTTGAATGCCTTTTTCACAACTAGTGTACCATCTGGTGTGCTGTTAATCACACACACTAACAGAACCTTTTCTTATTATTCCCCCACCCCCTACCCCACAGGTATGAGGCAAAAGAATATTATGAGGCACTTCCAGAGCTGAAGCTGGCCATTGATCAAATTGACAAGGGCTTTTTTTCTCCCAAGCAGCCTGACCTCTTCAAAGACTTAGTCAACATGTTGTTTTATCATGACAGGTGAGTTCCCACAAGAAGATGGTGCTACTTGGGCCATGGAAAAAAGGATGAGAACATCTTAAATCAACTATAACATAACCATGTAGATTAGCATGGATCTGCGGTCTGAGAAACTGACTTAGGCTTAGAAAAAGTAGGTATTCTCCACTAACAATGCTAGGAAGACTTAAGAATAAGATCCACAAATCTGGTATTCCTTTTCTCCTTCCTCTGGTGTACCCAGCTTTCAAATGCATCCATGTGATAACATTCTTACTTGTGGAAAGACCCATAGAAAGGTTGAGGGCTGGTTGAAATCCTTACGAATAGAAATATCAGACTGGTAAGCTAGCCATGCCTGTCATTAAGCAAAAGAGAATTTTAAATGGAATATGAACACACATCTGTTATTGAAGCTTTTTGATGCTTTGTTTTTTTCCTTTTAATCACAAAAACAGGTTTAAAGTTTTTGCAGACTATGAAGCCTATGTCAAATGTCAAGAAAAAGTCAGCCAGCTGTACATGGTGAGTTCACGGCTGAGACTTACAAACGATGCCAGTTTACTACTGTTCATTAAAATTTTAGTTTCTTTTTCTAAATAACAGGGCCCCACTAACCAATCAAAAAAGGGAAGTGAGGCAGCAATGTTGGTTTTTCAGATAAAAACTGGACTGTTCTCAAGTTCAGGCAAAGGCTGAGATTTGACATTTCAGTAGCAGTTGTAAATTTTTTTAATATCCAAATAAGAAGTCACAAATTATTCAGTATTTATTGAGCACCCACCATGTAGCAAGCATGTCCTAGAAACCAAAGAGTATAAAGCCAAGTTAAATACTCACTTTTCCCACTCATTTATTCAGCAGAGAGACACCAGTGCCTCCTCCAAGGCAGGCACCGTGCTGAGCACTGAGACCCAGCAGGGACAAAGCCGTGGCCCCTCAAGGAGCCTGCTTGGTGCCAGGGCCCTTAAGCAGAAGCACATCAGAGTCACCAGGCAGTTTTTTCAAAGTACAGATGCCCACTGCCCTCTGAGGGATTCTGACCCAGTAGTGGGTAGAATCACCATCAGCATTTGAAAAATCTGATAAAGGGATTCGTAGACTGAGCCTTAGAATACTAGAGGGTATCTGAAAGTTGCAAAATAAGTACCTCTCCTGGACTATCCATGGAGTGGTGCTATATGATCAGAATATAAGTGGACAGAAAGAGGGGAGGTTTCATATTTGAATTTTTTTTTTTAAAAAGGAATGAAACAAGAAAGACTATACTAAGGAAGAGAGAGATGGAGGGAGGGAAAGAGGGAGGGAGGGAAAGAAAAGAGAAAAAGGCTAGAACCATGTGAGGAACCCTCCATATGCAAAATCATGCATCTTTACCAAATAGCCCAACCCTCTAAGTACATTTGGTAAATATATGGAAAGGTGATCATCTCTGATAGGAAAGACTTTTAGTGAACTGCAGAAACTACAGAAGAATAGATACAGGAGCAAGCTGGCCCTGTGCCAAGACTCCAGCACTGGCTTCTTGCCCACACAGTCCCCATTTCTGCTCCCCAGCTAGAAAGCCATTATATAGCAGAACCATGGAAATTCATACAATCTCCACCTCCTGCCCTTTGGACATATCAGTAACTACTTACAACAGACACCTACTTCACTGACATTTCTATTTCCTTTCCAAAGCCAGGTGACAAGGTGGTTCCTACAGTCATCCCAGATATCCCACTGGAGTGTTAAAATAGGATCATTCAAGGCCCATACTGCTTTACAGCATATCCCAGTCCCCCTAAAGTGTATATAAGCCAATTTTACACGCTGCTCAAGCAGAGGCAGTGCTGGAGTTAAGCGGAGGAGCTCACTTCCAGCTCCCAGAACACTGGAGAAAGCAGCCAGACACGGCCTCTGGGAACGCAGACAGAGAAGGAGAATGGCCACCTCCAGCTTCTTCCTCTTGCCCTCAACCCATGCTCGTGTGTGGAAAGAATGTTGAGGAAAAGAAGTAGAAGTGAAACAGAGCAGGAACGGAAACTATACGTGAGCACAAGCACAAATGTGAATGTGGGCTTTACACAGTAGTCCCTTCTGTTAAAATGATGGCCCCGATCCAAGGGATGCCCACCTAGAGGCCCAGCATTCCGCTCCACCTTTCTTCTTCATTAATGCAAATTGCAGCTTTTACTCTTAACAATAATTGCATTGTTGAGGCATAGGAAACATGGCCCATGTGGTTGGGAAGTCTAGTCATCATCCCCTTAAGAACACGAAAAAAGGAAGCATTTATTCTCTTCTTATTTTAGTAAGTTTCCAAAGTGTGAATAATTTCAGACTCACAGTTTTAGTTTTTGTTTTAAATGCTTTTAATGCATTGCTGTCTTTTTCAAATAATATTCTAGTCATTGCCATTGAACTCCTTCTTAGAGTCCTTTACAAAATCACAAGGCTATAAAATAAATAGCTTATTTTTTTACATAAAATTATATGAGAGATGTATTTTATTTAGATATATAATCATATATTTTTTTATTTAAGATAAAACCTTAATTCAAACCCCAGTGGAGTATCTGGGATTCAGTGTAAACCTATTGGGAGTATCTACCTTCAGAAAAAAATGAGGAAAGAGAAGTCAGTGAATAAAGTCTCCTATGGGATTGTTTGCCTGTGTGACAGCTAACACTCTAGAGTAGTGTTTCTTGAGCTCTGACCATGAGCCACAGGGTAAATTTCTTACATGGCATCTAGCAGACAATGGAAGTTAGTCCCTTCCTTTCCCATGTAGTTTAAAGGAAGCTGAGATATCTTCATTCAAAATGAAGATAGGAAATACAGCTTACATGCCAGAACAGTGTAACTATGGCAGAAATTACCAATTAAGGTTTCTCTGAGAGTGAAAAATACTTTCTTTTTCATTTTAGAGAAATATAATCTTAAATACCCTAGAGGGCATGGCAACCCACTCCAGTATTCTTGCCTGGAGAGCCCCATGGACAAAGGAGCCTGGCAGGCTATGGTCCATAGGGTTGCAAAGAGTTGGACACGACTGAAGCAACTTAGCACAACAATCTTAAATAGGAGAATAGCGCAGGCTGCCTATCCAGCTCCCAACTGAGAAACAAATGTACTTGTGATCCATTACAGTTTACTCCTGTCACTTTCCCCCTGAATTACACTTGGATGTGCTTGGCCTGGTGTCTGTGACACAGCCTGGTGTGCCCTCAGGCCCTGGGCCTTAGATGCATGTGTCATTTACAGAATCCAAAGGCCTGGAACATCATGGTCCTCAAAAATATAGCTGCCTCGGGGAAATTCTCCAGTGACCGAACGATTAAGGAGTATGCCCAGGACATCTGGAACGTGGAGCCTTCTGACATAAAGATTTCCCTGTCCAGTGAACCCAGTGGTGGAGCAAACACAGCCAATGGAAAGTAAGTCATAAAATGTCCTGAGAAAAAAATAGCTTCTTACTGGACTTGAACATTTTTACAACATTCTTTGATTTTGTTTCATTTTGTTAAATAATAATCTAGTAAAGTATCTCTGGGAATTGAGAGGGAAAGTGTATGACTCTACTAGGGCTAATAAACTGTCACTTTCCAAAGAGTGCCATATCTCTCTATTTTGTAGCAGATTGGGACGCAGACTAGAACTTTCCCCAGTGCTATTTGGAAGGCTAGAAAATAGTTTGGAGCTTTTTAATGCCTTTTAAATTAACTAAACTGAAATACAAATTATTTAACTATTGGAGCATCTTTCTTATACTGCTGTCTAGGTCCAAATCAAAGACCACCTTATCCATAAATATCCTCAGAATGTGCGTAACTGTACATTTTAAGATGGAATCAAATTTTTACCAAATTCTCATTCTACATGGTGATGTTCCTGCATGTTCCCCAAAATAGACTATGATAAGATAAACGAGAACATTCCATAATGCCCAACATCCATGCTTTCTTTCCCTTACTAAAATGGCAGGTGACTTGTAAAAATGTCAGTAAGTTCAGCTCACTCAAGAAGCCCAATACAGTTTTACATAAAAAGTTCACATCACAGCTGGTGTCCAGACCAAGTCTTCACTCTCTGCTGTTCTCAGACTTCATGCCCACTGCTGGCTCAGGAAATCTCTGCAGGAAAAAGACCTCGATGATCTTACATGCCTTCCCCACCACTATGGTCTAAGTAAGCCAGAGCAGCCCTAACTGCATTTAGCAAAACAACTCTTACCTCACGGTATGTAACAGTGCAGGGCTTTTACAAAGGGAGTTATGTCGGAAGCCAGGAGGAAAGATCACCATCTTCACCCTCTCTTTGTTCCTATATGCGTTGCGGGCAATTTCATAGAGCTGCAAGGGGCAGAAAGACAAGGACTCAAAGGCTGATCCTTGAAGCTGTTGTTTTGTTTTTCTAGTCTAATTTTCCCAAAAGGGTACAGAAACAACTGTCTTAGGGAGTGAGTTCCATTCAATTGGCGATGTGGCTGGCACACTCCATATCTCTGAGTGGCTGCCTCTACAACCAAGGAAGGAAAGCTGCACAGCACAGAGAACAGTGACAAGACCTCATTGTCCCCCTGCCAGTACCTCCCTGCAGGGGGACAAGGGATTTCAGTGCACCCCCACTATTGTTTAAAAGAAAAGGAACAGCATCCCTGTTTTTAAAGCCACTGTAGGAAAGACTGCCTGGAAGTTCCCAGAGCCTCCTGGGATCTTCTCTGCATTTGCTGATCCAGACCCCAGATGAGGAAGCAGGATCCCCCACAAACACTCCTTTGCACTGAACAGCATAGCACGCTGATACTTATTGTATACACCAGGCAGCACAGCAACTCAGGGTGCACAGAATCCCTTATAATATCAGAGACCCTTCTTTCGGCACTAATCAAAGTTTGGCTGGCTGAGAAAATGGTGAAATTAGTATGTTTCCATCAGCCACTGAGCTTAGTATACCTTTTTTCCAAATTCCAAAGGTACTGTTTTGTCATCCTCACCATGTATGATAAGAAGGGGAGAAGACAGGAGTTTGACACTAGGAACAAGTAGAGGAAAAGTATTCAGTTTAAGAAATACATTGAGATTTCTCCTCTTCTAAGTTCAGGCTTTAGCAAAACATGAGGTTCACCCAAAATAAAAGACACTCTTTCTGTCCCTCCCAGGAATAACAACTTCATATATAATAAGCTTCATATAATGACATTTTTCTTCCAGCCAAGATTCTTCTATTTACTCACATAATTTAATTAGGTATTTAATTTATTCTTATGTGATTCTTGAAAATAACAAAAAGTGAACTTGTACAAAATTAAAAGAACTTCACTTTTTTTCTTATTCTACCTTATTTCATAATATGTGGAATGTTTTAATTAAAATTTAAAAAGTTAACAAAACCAAAAAATAATAAGAACTACCACAAGACCAAAGAGAACTCTTTGTAGCAATTTATTTACATTTCCCAATAAATGTACAGGATGGACATGAGATGTTAACAGGTTCGACTAGCTTCCTGATCAACTTCCTATTTGGTAATTCAAAAAGGCCATGACACGAAAAATAGCAAAAGCCCTTCCTTGGCCCCTCCCAAATTCTGATACCAGCCAACGCTGCCACAGTGACTCACTGCTTCTCCTCAGGATGTCAGATCCCTCAAGTGTGTTGAAATAGGAAAACATACTGATAACAACTACCTGTTTGCAAGCACTCTAGATTCTCCAACTATGAGAAGCTAGCATGCCACATTCTAGTCACTGGACTTGCTGTTGGGTAGTCAGCTGGAAGGTATATGGATTTTGGTTACGTGGTGAGTGAGGCCTAGAAGTCAGAGATTCTTCCAAGGAATGCTAGGTTAGACCCTACAGGACCTTTAAAAGGTCCTAAAACACCATAAACTACAATTCCCTTCATAACTTCAGAGAAAAGTACTGAATTGGTAAAGTTACTAAATTAGACATAAACATAATACCAAATACTAAAAATTTATAGACACTTTACCCTACATCCTACTGCCCATCTAAGAATTCTCCTCTACCTATTCAGTAAGTCACATGATAATTAGCCCCCAGAATCTAATAAAGGACATCTTTACATGATTAACTTACTTTTCATCACTGGGGAAGACTAGCTTGTCTTTCCTCAGGGCATCCATAATTGACCTTAAAAATCCTGGAAGTTTCCGGTAAATCTATTTTTCAAAAAGGAAAAAAATTAAAATATGACCTAAAGCTATGTCATTTGTTAGAGGTTCTCACTATGAACTGTAGTACTGTAGAGTGTAGTGACTCTCTAAATATACTAAACTTTTTTTGGAAAACATAACTTTCATGATTTTAAAAATAATTCACGTTACTTTCACTTTCACACTTTGGAAAATACAAGAAGGAAGAAAAAAGAAGTCACACATGATAAAGCAGACAGTGCATGGGGCTTCTCAGGTGGCTCAGTGGTAAAGAATCTGCCTGCCAAAGCAGGAGACTCAGGTTCGATCCTGGGGTTGGGAAGATACCTTGGAGAAGGAAATGGGCAACCCCACTCCAGTATTCTTGCCTGGAGAATCCCATGGACAGAGGAGCCTGGCGGGCTACAGTCCATGGCGTCACAAAGATTCAGACACAACTGAGAAACTAATACTTTCACATTTTCACACTTGGTAGGGAAATGGGTACAAAATATGCAGGTTGAGGCCAGTAAAGACAAATGTCTGCTTCACAGTTTGGACGTGGGCCTGCTGCTTGCGGGAGCCTGCGTGGTTCCCCAGGGTCTGTCTGGCCTGTGTTTCTGGCATGGTCACGAAGCACAGGACCCACATTCAGGTGCGGTCTGGAGATCCTAACTAACACTGCTTCTCCTTCTCTCCCTTCCTTTGCCCTTATCAGTGCTAATGGCAAGATTTCTTGTCTTCTCTTTCCTTTGTCTTTGGTTCTTCTACCCCCAGAATCAGGACTCCTCTGATGAGAGCTCAGTTAGAGAAGTCCTTTGGTAGTTCATCTCAGGTTCTGGAGGAGGGAGGAGAAAGTGGGCCTCAGTCCATCCACTCCCGTGATCCCTCACTCCTCTCCAGCCAGGGGTGCCCCTCGGGACTTACAGGTCCAACTCCCCTCCAGGGGCTCCTAGTTGGTCTCCCTGCCTCCTCTCGGTTCTGGAATTGCACCAGATAAATATTCTTTAAATCTGCTGTTACAGATTGTGGGGAGTGGAACTCTATCTATTTAGAAAAACAAACAGCTCCTATCTTGGCTGCAAGGCCATCCACATCTGGCCACAGTCTTTCATCCCAAAAGCTGTCTGCCAGGAGTTAGAAAAGGTAGGACTGAGTCCTATTTCTTTTTTACAGGGCGAGTGGCAATGGGGCAAGCCGCTGAGCCTCCAGCTCCCTCAGCTCTCCGTGGAGGCAGTGGTGCCAGACTCAGGTGCTGTGAGGATTTAAAAGGATAATGAGTGCAAAAGCTCTTACATAGAGGTCCTCCGTGCCTCTCGAGTATCTTATAAGACAGAATCGCCCCACTCTGGCCACGTGCCTTGGCTCACCTTCTCCCCTCCTGTCTGTGTTTCCTAACTGCTCTCCCTCTCCCTCACCTCACTAAGAAATGAGCTTAGATCCTATCTCTTTGTAAGTCTTCATTGATCACACCTGTGCAAAAGACCCTTCTCTTCACTGAATTCTCCTGTCCCTGAATTACTGTTCTGGGCCCTCCCCCCACACCTAGTTTAGTCTGCTGTGTACCTGAGTGGGAAAAAGGAACAGGTGTTTGTTAAGGACACATATTTTGCATGATTATTTTACTTAATTCAAAAATACAAATACACAAAATCCCTATGCAGTATCAACCTCATTATAAAAATAGGAAAAATACAACAAAGGGAAGCAGTTTACCAAAGTCATAACTGGTTAGTGGCAGAGACAAAATTTGAACCCAAACCCAAACCTGTCTAGCTTTATGAAGCCCAGAGTCTTTTTCCACTATGCCATGCTGCCTTCCTATTCCAACTAATTGATTCCAAAGTGATACATGGAAATCCATGTCATTACTTTATATCCCTATCTCCCCAATTGCAGAAAACTTCTTAAGGGTTAGGACCTATGCCTTTTACTGTATCCATGTCTCATACCACCTAAACTTTCTTATTCAACAGTGCCTTATCAACAGCATTTTACTGCTAATAAAAACAACTAATGGCCACTGAATGTCAGCACTCATACATGCTTTTCATATGTGAATTTATTTATCACAGTAATCTTGAATAGATTTAATGAAGCATTAAAAGCAATTAGCCCAAGGTTACATAGCTGTTAAGTGACACCTTGGGGAAAAAAAAAAAAAAAACAGAGTCTGACACCAGAGTGATGGTTCTTAAAGAAAATATATTAAAACCTTTCTGTGAAGGTTTCAGAGATCTACCAAGGCAGTGAGGTCTTGAGTGGTCCAGAGCCCAGAGAGAAGGGATGCCCAGAGAGGTGAGCCTCACACTCAACACCACTTTGCTCCTTGAGACAACTGCCAAGTCAGAAGAAAGCCAGAAAGTAGAGGCAAAAGAACACAGATGAGGTGACACAAATAGAAAACCCAGTAAGAGAGCAGAATATAATTACCATAAACTTCAGACTAAGGATTACATCTAAGAGTAGGCTCACTGCATTGAGAAGTAACATTACAGGAGACTTCCAGAGTGCCGGTGGTGCTAATTTTTTGATTTGAATGGTGGTTACATGGAGGTTCGGTTTATAACTATTAAATCATAGGTGTCTCTATCATGTTCAATTTCAGAATTAACAAAATTTCAAAAAAAAAGTAAATGGTAAACTTGTTTCTAAACTGTAACATGTCTACAAGCTAGTGAATTTATTAGTAATTATTCAGAGTAATAGTAACAGATGTTCAATAACTATCTTTAAATTAATATTTAATTGTCTGGAACCAACTAAAATGGTTTATTTACTGAATCTTAAATTACTCAGCATTCAATATTTTGGATTGTAGAGAGGATTCCTGTAATAAGTTGAGCTTAGAGTGTACAGGCATTTTAAGATTATGTGGTTCTGTGAACTAGCTGTCCCAGGATATAATAAGCTGAAATAGTTAAGCAAATTCCAGAAACTTCTATGATGATTTACTGTATGAAAAATTCCAAGGGTAGACAGTTGGATTTAAGTACCTTTAAGATGCCTCCCAACAGTAATCAACAATTTGCAATTTTAGGCTACATGGCCCCTCTAAGAATCTCACCTCTTTCTCCCTCCCTCATTTACTAACATTTATATAGAGGTGGCACCCCACCCCAGTACTCTTGCCTGGAAAATCCAATGGACAGAGGACCCTGGTGGGCCGCAGTCCGTGGGGTCGCTGGGAGTCGGATACGACTGAGCGAGTTCACTTTCACTTTTCACTTTTATGCATTGGAGAAGGAAATGGCAACCCACTCCAGTGTTCTTGCCTGGAGAATCCCAGGGACGGGGGAGCCTGGTGGGCTGCCGTCTATGGGGTCACACAGAGTCGGACACGACTGAAGCGACTTAGCAGCAGCAGCAGCTTATAGAGGTATAACTGTAAGCAACTGAGCATGAGACATGGAATGAAATTATAAATTAGCTAATGGTAACAGATACAACAGATAAAAAACCACATCTTGTCAATCTTTTCTAATTTATCTTCTTGGAAAGATTGTCTTCTCCACCTGGGATGCCATATAAAACCATGTGGTAGCTTCTTGAATTCTTTAGAGACTTGCTTATCATAAAATAATGAGAGATATGTGGTTGACATTCATAGGGCTAAAAATGACATATAAAAGGTTTATTTTCACTTTGAAAAGGGACAATAAATAAGGGAACCTAGGTCAAGTCTATCTATGAAAAAAATTATAAAAGAGAAGAGGTGTAATTTAGTTAATTGGGGAGGGGGGTGGTGAAAAAAAGCCTTGGCTCTTAATAAGCCACTGAAGGGCTTCCCAGGTGGTGATAAGAAGCTGCCTGCCAATGCAGGAGACATAAGAGATGCGGGTTCAATTCCAAGGTTGGGAAAATCCCCTGGAGTAGGCATGGAGAAACTCATGGACAGAGGAGCCTGGCAGCCTACAGTCCATAGGATCTCAAAGAGTCGGACACAACTGAAGCACCTTAGCACAGCACATACACAAGCCACTCAATCTATTAGAAGGAAATAAAATAACTAAAAATACAAAAGTCATTGTGCTGTCCTTTAATAGTAACTGGCTACTAACCTATCACAAGTTAGAATAAGAAATGCATAAGACTAATTAAGAAAGGGAAAATGGTTAATAAACAGCCTGCACTTTGACATCTTGTAAAGATGTATGAGACTCACCTTTAACAAGGGATAATTGATACTTGCAACCCATATGTTGGTAAACGGGGCTTCTAGGATAATTGCATCAGCTGGGAATCCTTGAAAAATAATAAGAAAGAACTCCCCTATCATATTTAAATATTGTCTTTCCTAAATAATGGATCCTTATCTTGTATATGAACTACCTGCATCAAAATCATTTGTGAATCGTAATAAATTGTTAAATTTGTGAATGGAAAGTAATGACCACACACCAGACTTCAGTGAGAAGTCAGGATCTTGAGGGTGGGAAATGTGAGAATGTGCATTTTTAACCAGCACCACTAGAGATTTCATTTCTGTGCACATGATAAAGAAAATCACTACCTTTTAAAACAAGCAGATTTCCATGATTTGGATAATTTAAGAAAGCAAAAAATTATAGGGAGGGAGAGTGTCCTGCAGAAGCTGACTAGGTTGTTTTGGCCAACACTCTGTCTGAGAACAAAAGATCAAATACTGAAGTTACCATATATGGACTATAAAATAACTTATTGAAAATAACAAATGGTAAAATAGTGAAATATTTATTTTACTGCCACTCTAGAACTCTGTGCCCAGTAAAAATACCCTTTAAAAGTGAAGATGAAATAAAAACATTTTCAGACCAAAATTGAAAGAATTCCTCACCAACAGACAGGTAGAAGAAAAATCCCAGATGGAAACATAGACATGTTAGAAATAATAAAGAGCAAAAAAAAAAGGAAGGTAAATCTAAATATTGACTTTATAACACAAGAATAATAATGTTTTATGGAGTATTGATATAGAGAAAATTAAAATACATGGTAGCAAAAGTTCATAAGTTGGGCACTTAATGGATTTAAAATGCTCTAAGATAATTACATTATCCAGGACGTGAAGTATTCATTTATGTGGGAATTTCAGGTAATTCAGCATTGTCAACACTAAAGGAGCCATAAGAGCTTAAAGGAACAATGAAATGATGTTTGTTTTATTTCCATAAGTAATTAAGATTGTGTATAGCAGGTGACACGCTTTAAAATGTTTACGTAACTCACCCTGACCTGTACTGCCAAGTAAAGTTTAAGATATA
This sequence comes from Tragelaphus eurycerus, assembly GCA_935064755.1. Lineage (NCBI taxonomy): Eukaryota > Metazoa > Chordata > Mammalia > Artiodactyla > Bovidae > Tragelaphus > Tragelaphus eurycerus. The sequence goes on from CAKXYN010000069.1 coordinate 12,996,320, forward strand.
ATGCAAGTGATTACAAGCTTTCAATGCATATCAGAATCAAATCACCTGGTCCTATTCATAGAGTATCTAGTTCATGAAAACAGCCAGGATCCAAGATACCTGTGTTTATAACAAACACCCCCAACAGATTCTGATAAAGGCAGTTCTCAGAACACTTTGAGAAACAATGACATAAATATTACATAAGGAGGGCTGCAGAAAGCAAGTCTTGCCTACTATTGCATAAAGTATAATTTTCCCTTCCTGTAGCAGATTACTCCATAACAATACTTATTTATCACTTCACAGGATGGCTCTTTTAAGATAATTTTTAACTCTTTCCTTAGTATTTACTTTTAATTTCATGCCTCTGAAAACCAGCTATTGTTTCATATTAAATACAAAAAAAGAAAATTCATTACAGTATCCAGAACTGCCTAAAGTTGGTGTGCTTGTAGGTATCTCTGTGTTCAGATTGTACACAATAGTCTCTTCACTGTTTTTATTTTCCCATCTCAAGCCAAGAAATTATACCATGTAAGCATTTTATCATACCCTTCTCTTCTAGAACTTTTGCAGCATTTGTTGCAACTCTGTAAAGAAATGAAAATTAGTATACATGTGAAGCAGTGACTTAACAGTCAAGTAAGCAGTATAAAATGCAACCTCCAATATGAGCATCTGATGAAAGCACTTGACCCTCAAATGCGCATAAACACAAAATTTTGCACGGGATTTCAAGGGATTCCGCTGGCCCTAAACAAGAATCCTTTCATTTAAAACTCTCAAGGAGAGTTCTGGAATGGCGTCAGTGTCCCAGATAGCCATAGATAGCCATTACGTGTTCCCCTGAATTACAAACAAGCACTCTGAGGTGTAAGGACACTGGCCACTTGTGGAACCTGAAAGAAACTGTCTCCCAGCTCAGGGGTCCTCCTGCTGCTCACTGCTGCCTATGATATGATACTGATGCCCCAAGGATCCCCCTAAAGACCCATCTTCAGACCCCACTTACCCTGTCCCCAGAGAGTGGCCCCAGAGACACACAGGGGTGGTACCACTTCTCGCCCTGGTCCACTCGTAGACACAAACTGCATCTGCAGTGAGTCCATCCTCCGTGGGTGTGCCCGTTGAGTCCCCGAACCCTGCCCACGAGGAAATGCAGACATAATATCACTACTTCCAAAATGAGGGTCATCAAAAGCCCCCTGCTTACTGAAAACTTTTTGTACACTGTTCTTAACACATACCTCTGTAGTCAACAGACAAGACATGAAAGCCACCATTACTCAGCACCTGGATGACAAAGGAGCTGTTATCACTTTAGTTAGGAGATGCAAACAAAAAGGTGGTCTCACCTCCTCAACACTTCCATAATCCTGGTGGTAATGGTTAATAGGTAGAGAAAAGATCCATTTCTGAAATCTGGTGTTTGACATCAAACTTAAGATCAGACGCAACAGGAAAGAACAGCAGAGGAGGATCACACAGCCTGGGTCACACCCTAGCTCTGTCACTTACCAGCTATCTGTCCTTGGTCAAGCCACTTAACATCTGTGTAATCTATTCTGAGAAATGAAAAACAATACTTTCAGGATGGTTGGAAGATTGCATGAGATGATGTATTAAAGTACCTTGGGGACTTCCCCAGTGGCCCAGTGGTTAAGAATCTGCCTGCCAATGCAAGGGACACTAGTTCAATTCCTGGTCCGGGAAGATTTCACATGCCACAGAGCAACTAAGCCCGTGCACCACAACTACTGAAACCCATGCGACTAGGAGCTCGCGCTCTGCAACAAAAGAAGCCAAGAATATGAGGAGCTGGTGCACTGCAATGAAGAGCAGCGCCCCTGCTTGTTGCAACTAGAGAAAGCCCACACACACAGCAAGGAAGACTCAACAAAGCCAAAAATATAAATTAACAAATTTAAAATACCTTGTTAAGTCACTCAGTCATCTCCAACTCTTTGTGACCCCATGGACTGTAGCCTGCCAAGTTCCTCTGTCCATGGAATTGTCCAGGCAAGAATACTGGAGTGGGTTGCCATTTCCTTCTCAAAGGGATCTTCTGACCCAAGGATTGAACCCAAGTCTCCTGCATTACAGGCAAGTTCTTTACTGTCTGAGCCACATAGTGAATATCTTTTGTAGGAACTTCCTGAAGGTAAGAATGCTACATAGAGTTGTAGTAGAAGTAGTTAATAATGGGAAGATATTCATATTAAGTCTGAACAAATAAAGAGTTAATATTGATCAAAAATAAATCACTTGATTACATGAAACCACTTTCAAGCCCTGAATAGATAAATGAGAAAAGAATATAAAAACATAATTTTAAATGAAAAAAATACAAATGACAGATGATGAGAAGGGAGATAAAGGGCGACAAAACTTTACTATGCAGGCACTTTAAAATTTTTATTTAGTTCTCACAACAGTCTTACAAGGAAGGTATTATCTGCATTTTACAGATAAAGAAACTGAGCCTTGGAGAACTTAAGTAACTTGTTCACACACATCCAAATGGCCGGAACTTGAACCACAGCAACAGAACCAAGATCACACTTGGGTCTGCCTGAGTTCAAACACTGTGCTTCCCCTACCAGGCAGAGATGTGGGAGAAAAAAAGAGAAAAGTGAAAGTGTTAGTCGCATCCGACTCTTTGCAATGCCACGGACTGTAGCCCACCAGGCTCCTCTGTCCATGGAATTCTCCAGGCAAGAATACTAGAGTGGGTTACCATTTTCTTCTCCAGGGGATCTTCCCGAGCCAGGGATCAACCTCAGGTCTCCTACACTGCAGGCAGACTCTTTACTGTATGAGCCACCAAGGGAGCCTTTAGATGTGAGACACTGAACTTTAAATACAACTGAACTAATAATGAAGAAGTAAATGAAACTTTTTAATATTTAAACTACATTCTTTCCAAACAAGTTATCCAAGACACAGGGCAGTTCAGCATCCAGGGAAACTGGAACACCCATGTGTTTGTTGCTTGTGGTTCCATAAGCTTCACTTGACAATCAACTTAAACAACAGAACCTACTCCCAAGAATTTATCTCCAGGAAAAAATTCCAAAAGAAGCATAAACTACCTGCTTAAAGTTTTCTGTAACAATACTATTCTAAAAGAATTTAGAAAAAAATGTATCAAAGAGGAGTAGAATATTTAAGTAAATAAATAATTGTCTATAAATAATGGAGAATGAGCACCCTTTAAGTTGGTAATGATGACAACTATGGAAAAACATCAAAGAATATTCTTAAGATAGTAAAAGAGCATGACATAAAATTATATATAGAAACAATCAGTAACATAAAAACTTTATAGACATTAAAAACTAGGTGGGAACGGCACATAAATGAAAACATTTACGTGCTATATGATTGAAGTGATGAATGAATGAATGAATGAGAAAGGGGGAGAGAGAAGAAGGGCAATTTAATAAGGACTTAATTATTAAAAGAAATTGCCTATCCAAAGGAGACAATGAAGAGCTAAGGAAGTTTGGTCAGGCTGGAAAATGATGACTATGGTGTGTGGAATCCAGAATCTGCCCAGAGGAAGAAGTCTTATCATAGCATCCCTACACATCCTACCCACCACCAGGAGGATTTGGCTACTCTTCACATCTACACCTACGACATAGGAGACATACAATTGAGCTTTGCCAAGAGTAGAAGGGGAAATATATATATATATATTCTCACAGTCATCAGCATCACACCCTCCCACTTGGAAAGGACAAAGAGTAGAAAGCAAAACTAAAAATTAATAGGCATCATCACCCCCAGGCAAAATGGTAATCCAGCCCACCCACCACACTGGGTGATGGAGAGGGGAGTAGACAGGATAGGGTGCCCCTGTCTGAAGAGGGGAAAGGGGATGAAGATGGTGCTGCAGTGCTGAGCCTGACAGGATTCTGGACCCCATTCATGCTGTTAAATCAGGAAAGGACTCTGGGGTGGGAGCTGGCTTGTGGGAGGAGAGATCAGGTCCTGGGATCAAAAACAAGACAAGCAGCCAAATCACCTGAGGAATGGAGTCCTAACCACCTCACAGGAGTGTGGGAGGGCTAAACAGTAGCTCGCCAGCCAGCTCTGAGTCAGACATGGTGAGGGGAAGAGCCTGCCATCGTCCTTATGCTGGGAAGTGCAGGAGCCACCCCAACGAACCAGAGCCTGTAGCAGGCTGGTGAGGACACCAGGTTGTGGCCGGCCACCTTCCCTCTGCTGAACATTCACATCTGTTTCAATCCCCCAAGGTCAATTTAGGAAAAGAAGTGCATTCAAGGGACTTTAGGTCCCAGACACCACCACCCACCCCTTTGCCCCCACACCAGGGAGCTCTCAGGATCTTAGGACTGTAGCCCAGAAGAGAATAAATGGAGATGTAAAATTGGTGCCTTGAGGCCCCTTCAGACATACCTTTACTAGCTCCAGTCTATGAGAAGCTGCCCTGTAGAGAAAGTTTAAAAGAAAAAGCAAGAATTAGGAATTATGATGACACATTCAACAAAAATCACTATCAAGCTGCTGGCAGCTGATCTCATTGCTTTCTTTTTCAGGTAGGACAAATAAATAACCAGGGGAGAGGGCACTACTTCTTGGTGTTGGAGCCCCCGTGCATGCCTCAGGACGAACTCCCTACGGCTTCCCACTCCCCGCCTTCCCCACAGTGAGCACCGCCTGCCCAGACCACTAGCGCTTCACAACATAAGCATCTGATGAACTGCTGACGATCCATCTTCTTGCACTGCTGAACAGCAAAACCTATTTCTCAGAATACTTCTAGAAGCCAAAGGAACATAAGTCCCAGAAAGTGGCTTTTCAGGAAAAGGGATGACATAGTCAAGTTCACTAAAGTAAGATCTCCCTACATCCTGTCTGCTCTGCCATGAAGGACATGAGGAAGTGAGAAGAGAAACTCACAACCCTGGAGGTTCAAGAAACACTTTCTTCCAAATAACCATAGTCTACTCTCTATGAACCACACAAAAAGGAGAAAAAGATGACTCAAAAGATAGAGGAGTCTTTAAAAACCATTTGAATTTTTAGAGCCACATTTCTTAAACATTAGTAGTGAATCATGAAACCCTTGAAACCTGTGATTAAAGCTATGGATTAAAGCCACTGCCCTGAAAAATGTATCCACTCTTCAAATTTCATGTACAATTCGAGGTTGGGAGTTCACGGACCCTCTGGGGCTTCTGTGGATCCTAAGTCTAGAACCACTGTTTTCATCTAGGTTCCCTGTGACCTGTCATTTGGCCTCCTTCCAGCTCAGTACTGCTGGAAGCAAGCTGAGACCAGGACAGAGGATGGTAGCTAGCCCCAAGCCAGAAAATCTAGGAAAACTGGGGGCAAGAGCCAATTCACTCAGAGGGCAGACGTGATAGTGTGACCCACAGAACACATTAAAGAAAAGGGCACTGTAACACCGTACCCAAGTTTGCCCAACTGGAATACTGTTAAACAATGTTGAAAAACATTGATTTCATAAGAAATCTCTGTAAACGTGACTCTAAGGCATAAACCTCAAGAAAGCACCTTGAGCAAAGGCAAGGCTTGAGAAAGCCATTGTCTGACACAAAAGACAGTAAAAGAGACGGAGGCGAGGGAGCTGAGGGGCAGAGTCCAGAGCTTGTCACTGAGTTGGAAGTGTCCCCCGCCCAGAGACTGGGCAAGGTATGTGGGTCTCTGAGGCGTGGCGCCCCTCCCCCACTCTGAGAGCTGCAGTCAGAGCCAATATTCCTCACCCACTGTAATGGCCCACAGAGGGGCTGGCAGTGCATCAAAGAAGAGTCAGGCTTCCAGGAGGCACTCTGTGACAAAGCAAGGTTGGGATGACAGGAGTGGGCTGAGGCATCAGTATCCCAGGCTAGAATTAGTCAGGTGGCCCCCAGAGCCTGGGATCAGAATTCTAGGGGATCTCTCCTGGAGATGATACATTTGATTTTTAGAATTCATTGCTACATGAAGGAATCTCCATGTGGTTCTGTGAGAAGACCATTGAGTGGAAACTCTTCCTATCCTCCATACCTCATGCATATTTCCTATCAAGTCACTCATGGCTTCAGTTCATCATTTCCAACACTCTTACAGAATAAAGCAACACGGCCTTCTTTGAAATCAGTATCCACATTTTGAAGTTTGTCTCCCTTCCAGTTAAGGATCCACATTATTCTACATGTGGAATATATAGTGTGTGTGTGTGTGTTTTTTTAAAAGAGAAGCCTATTGCCAGAATACTCTTGAATTCCAACAAATGGAAACAAATGTGTGGAAAGATGTTTACAGAGTTAAAAATAGCTCTGCCTTTCATTCCCCCACAGGAATGAAATGCTCTTTTGCTCTGTTTGAGGGGGAAAAAAAGAAATCCAAGCAAAGACACTGACCTGTGTTGTGCACTGCCATGAAGATAAACAATAATTGGGTTGCCATCACAGAGGGCTGCTTCATACCAGCTCCGGCCCTTCCCCTTAGCATCCTCCCCTCGGCAGCTGGGAACCGTGTGCCTGAAAAGTAAGGCAAGGTTTTAGCTAACATGGACACAGAGAAGAATTCCCTATCCTTGCCAACAGTCTAAAACCTCCTTATGTCAATCAGATACATATTTATGTATATAAAACATATTATATTCAAAGCCACCTGGGAAAGCCTATAGTAATTATCAGAATATATAATAAATTATAGTTTTATATGTAAATATTTATTTATATACAAAAATTTATCTGAGTCATAGATGCATGCACTTCCCAGGCAGCCCTACTGGTAAAGAACCCACCTGCCACTGCAGGAGACATATGAGATGCAGGTTTGATCCCTGCATCAGGAAGATCCTCTGCAGCGGGGCATGGCAACCCACTCCAGTATTCTTGTCTGGAGAATCCCATGGACAGAGGAGCCTGGCGGGCTACAGTCCATAGGGTCACCAAGAGTCAAACATGACTGAAGCAACTTAGCACACACACAGGCAATATATGCACACAGTACCAATTAAAATAATCTTATAATGAAAATTATTACTGCCCTAGCCCACCTCCCTCATGCCCAGGGATAACCCCTTTTAACCATTTACGGTTTAGTTCTTCTGATTCCTATACCAATTATGCTTCCAAAACTGCAATTCTTAGGTGTGGCTTACTGAAATACAGTCTTTTGGGTGGAAACCACTAAAAGATAATAGATATTTGCCACCTGCTATTGGTTTGCTGAAGAAACAAGCTGGAAGAAAGTTAAAGGGAAACCACTTTGGGTAGGAGAAAAGAACTTAAATATGAAATTAAGTTATTCTCAAGAAACTGAGTGACCTTGTGATTTTAAACCCTTGAGTGAGCTCTAGTTCCCCGCCCACCCTCCGCCTTGTCAAATCAATGAATGAACTCTGATAACACAAATACTACCATATGACACATTTTGGCCACCTCCTGCGAAGAGTTGACTCATTGGAGAAGACTCTGATGCTGGGAGGGATTGGGGGCAGGAGGAGAAGAGGACGACAGAGGATGAGATGGCTGGATGGCATCACTGACTCAATGGATGTGAGTCTGAGTGACCTCCGAGAGCTGGTGATGGACAGGGAAGCCTGGCGTGCTGCAGTTCATGGGGTCGCAAAGCGTCGGACACGACTGAGCGACTGATCTGATCTGATCTGATCTGATGACACATCACCAAGGGACTTGGAGAACTGGCCACATGATGATGAATCTTCAATCCTCTAATCACTTAGAGGCAAAAATTCTGACATCAAACCCCCAAGACCTCTGTACCAAAAAGACAGGCGTCATTGCCAGCTAGATAAGTGGTCATGAGGACAGCTGACTCACTCGGCCAAGGGCGGATGGGGCAAGAGCAAAGAATAAAAATATTTTCAAATTCCAGCACTATCAGTGTAACTGCATCCTACAGATTAGAAAAAAGTTATGTGAACCCATATTGGTTCCTAAATATTCCATGATCACATGTTCAAACTCGGAGATGAAATATACAAGAAGGCAATGGAAAACTGGCAGCCAAGAACAAGCAGGTAGACCCAAACAGAAGAAAATGTTGAGATTAGCACAGCAAGACAGACAGTAGGATGCTCATGACCTTGTTGGACAAATATTTATGGAGTGCCTTTGCCAAGTACCATGCTGAGCAATGAAAACCCACTAACAAAGTCCCCACCTATAAAGTTGCTATGCTATGCTATGCTAAGTCACTTCAGTCGTGTCCGACTCTGTGTGACCCCACAGACGGCAGCCCACCAGGCCTCCCTGTCCCTGGGATTCTCCAGGCAAGAACACTGGAGTGGGTTGCCATTTCCTTCTCCAATGCATGAAAGTGAAAAGAGAAAGTGAAGTCGCTCAGTCATGTCCGGCTCTTAGCGACCCCATGGACTGCAGCCTACCAGGCTCCTCCGTCCGTGGGATTTTCCAGGCAAGAGTACTGGAGTGGGGTGCCATTGCCTTCTCCACCTATGAAGTTACTGTCTTGTAAAAAAAGACACACATTAACCAGATAATCGCACAAGGAATAAGGCAAGAAAGAGAACGACCCAAAGCATCTGAAAAGTAAGATTCTCGAAAAGCAAATTCAAGCAGGTCAAATGTCAATACAAAGGGAAGGTGTGTGGAACAGCTTCCTCCAAGGAACACTGACCTCTCCACAGGCAAGTAACACAGCACCGCGCACCTGTGCCCTGTAACATGAAAGCCCCGCCCACTAAGCACCCCAGTGTCCAATCAGCGCACTCACCAGATTCCCAGAATCACCCCGGGCTCAACTTTGATGTAGAAGTTCACGGTGTGAGGAATCTTCAACTCTGGTTTCTTTAAATCCACAAGAAATGGTGCTTTGACTAGAAAGTAGAATTCATTACCAACTCCCAGAATGAAAGTCCATGTCTTTTAATAACAATTCAAAAAAGTAATTAGCCTCATGTTTCACATGTTTCTAAGTTACAAGCACTACACTCAGTTCCAAGCAAAGTATTTTATTTTATAAACTAGGACTAGCCCGCAGAAGAATTGACCCCCACAAATACTCTAAAGCTAGACTTAAAAATAGCACCAGTGTGGTAGCCCCTAATAGAGTTTATTCCACTTTATCCCTGTTTCAAGTGAAAAGTAAAGGAGACCATTCACCTAAAAAATAAGAGGGTATGTTTTGGAAGGAATGATGCTAAAGCTGAAACTCAGTACTTTGGCCACCTCATGTGAAGAGTTGACTCATTGGAAAAGACTCTGATGCTGGGAGGGATTGGGGGCAGGAGGAGAAGGGGACGACAGAGAATGAGATGGCTGGATGGCATCACTGACTCGATGGACGTCAGTCTGAGTGAACTCCGGGAGTTGGTGATGGACAGGCCTGGCGTGCTGTGATTCATGGGGTCGCAAAGAGTCAGACACGACTGAGCGACTGAACTGAATGAGTTTTGGGGCGGAGAGGTTTGTTTTATTTGGTTGGATGTTTTATCTTTGGCTGCACCAGGTCTTAGTTGTGGCTCTCAGGATCTTCAGTCTTCCTTGCAGCATTTGGGATCTGTAGTTGCAGCATTTGAACTCTTAGTTGTGGCACGTGGGATCTAGTTCCCTGATCAGGGATCGAACCTGGGCCCGTTGCATTGGGAGCATGGAGTCTTAGCCACTAGTCGACCAGGGAAGTCCCAGTAATGAGTGTTCTGCTACTTAAGTCATGCATTACTTTTGCACTAAGTAAAACATAGTCACTAGCCATAAACCATGAAATGTCCAAGATCAGCGTAACACTTAGAGACACGCAGGTGACAGCACCACCTGTGACCAGAAGAACCATGTGCCACACTAACAGCCTTCAGTAGAAACACAGGAAAACAGATTTCTCACGTCAACCTGTCTCTCTCTAGGGATACAAGCAAAAAGAGGAAGTGAAAAGGCACAGAATACAGAAAGCACTAAGGTATCCAGATTAACAGCTAATTTTAAGACTGAGCTCCAGGATTGAAATCTCACCCACAAGGCCATGGTTTTCTTATCTATCCCAACAGTTCACCAGGATTCATCCTAGACCCCAAAGGCAATATAATTAGGTTTCAGACAATTTAAGTCTAGCCACAAAGATGCTGAAATACCTTTCTCACTATGTCATAACTGTAAGGGCAGTGAGTTCTTTAATTGGGAAAAAAATATAAAGGCAGATTCACAAAAAGTACATACTTACAAAAGTTTACAAATATCAGCATGTGCATCAGAGGAGGGCAAATGTGTTCTTTTAATGATTTACTTGTAAAGCTGTCACACAGAGTGGCAATTTTCCTTCTGAGTGTGGAACAGGAGTGTGGGAAAGATCTGTAAGATATTGTGAAACAAATAAGGTATTCAAAATCAGTCCAAGTTTTGTCTTGGTTTGTTTTTCCTTCTAACGTCCAAATCAAATTCCACAGACTGACACTGGGAATTACAGGCAAACTGGAATTTAAGCAAAATCCTTTACAGAACTGTATGTAATTAGGGCAGATCCAGACCAGGCCCTGTGGGAGAGCCAGGAGAGGAAAGGACAATCAAGCCCCCAATCGGCTGCTCAGAAAGCCCCGAAGGGATAGGAGAGGCAGGGAAACGGATGCACCCAAGTCAGACTTGCTTTCTCAGTGTACCCCACAGAAAGCCAAGGCTGGACCCCAAAGTTAGCAGGAAACAGGGTTCAGGCTATTTAACAGTTGCCGCAAGTTTTTAATCACAATTCAGTGCCGTATGTGCTAGCTATTATTAGTATTAGCCTAAAGCAGTGAAAGAATAATTGTCAGATTCCCCCCTCCTTCTGGCTGAGTCTTGGGAAAAAATGAGCCAATGCGAGGAAAAAACCCACTTCTGAGGTGAGTGGGATCGTGAGGAGCAGGGTGGGGTGCAGGGCAGGACCTAGGCAGGTGATGGGACACAGGGTGGGTGGTGCAGGCGGAGCCACACACATCTTGTTTATTCTACTGTCCCAGTGGCGTGAACCATCCAAACTGGGAGCCACCAGCAGACAACTTATGATCTTTCCATGAGGGCTCACTCAGGCCACCTCTGTCTCTAGTCACATCTCCCATGAGAGCTGAGCGTCTCCCGAACCTTTTAGAAATGAGGGATACAGGAAGTCTGTCACCACCTCCCACTCACAGTTTTTGTTCACATCATTCCTTAAATGAATCCCTTTTACTATTGTGAAAGGTCAATGGGAAGACCATCAATGTAATCAAATTATGAGGTTGTAGGGGCTGGAAAACATGTGTGATGCACTGTTTCCATGTCCTGATTCCTCTGCTAGACTAGAGGCATCTTAAAAGACGTTACATGTACAGGTTAATATCTGTACTTTGCAAATGAAGAGAATGAAAAGTTAAGTACCCTTCCCAAGGTCACACGGAAAATGAATGGCAGAGCCACGTGAATCCAGCGTTCCATGATGATCTCCAGTGAGCTGTCACAGTCCTGGTGAGTTCTCCTTGTCATCCTTGAAGCAAAAATGAGCCCCAAGAATGAGGCTGGGTTCTAGCCAAGTCCAGTTCTTACAGAAAGTTATATCAGGATCCTTTTCTCTTGTGCATCCTTGCCTCTCTCAGGGTCCCTCCTTCCTCCCACTCTCTTCTTCCATCCTGTTCCCATATTCTCAGAAGATACCAAAAGCATCAAAGAAAGACCTCTAAAAAACTCTCCCTCTAGTATAATCACTTAAAAATCAGGGCACTTATACATATTTGGAAAAGGCATGGAGGCAGAAGATAATGAATCTCTAATGAATTTCCAGCAATTCTGTGGGGAGCAGAAAAGATAAGCAGGCTAAGGGTGATGGACAGCTCTTCAAATACATCAGCCGTGGGCAACTGCATACCCATAAAATCAGCAAGAAAGAAATGAAAATGATTGTTTCATACTTTAAAATAGCCTCTGTGAAGGTGGCTGGAAGGAGAGGACACTGTTGTTCCAATTTTAGAGATAAGAAACTAAAACCCAAAGAAGCCACTTTGAGCCACAGATCAAGCCCAGACAGACAGGCAGAACTGAATTCTTATGCTTCCTTCCAGTTGGCTGGATCCGGTTTTCTTTCTCCTGACTCTCTGAACTCCCGCTACCCTGCATGTTAGTCTCCCACTAAGTTGCCTTTTGAAGGTAGCAGGGTGCTTGGGAAGCAGAGGCAATAGAGGGAAATATGCTTCTGCTTTTAAAGAATAATTCATACAGGACCCTTCTCTCAAATAGCTCAAGGCACTTCTGTGAGAAGCGCTGGGGGAAGAGAACACAGTGACCAGATCCCTCCGAGCATCAATAATGCACAGCAGCTCCTTTTAACTAGGGGGCTGTCAGTTTGACTTCCCCTAGATCAATAGGGGATCAAAAGTCACCAGCGGCTAATAGACCTTATTTGAGCACAGGATGCCGTTTCCGTCCAATCCTCGCTCACTGCCAGCACATCAAACAGCCACCTTGATGCTTTGGTGTTCTTTTGCCTACCCTTTGATCAGCTGTGGCTGTAACTGCACAGCATCCCACAGGGGCCACAGAACCTAACTGGATGATTCTTACTGGCGCTGGAACCTGAGCTGCTACAGGGCCAATCATTCTTGCTTAATGCTCAGAAGTACCAGCTTTGGGAAGCCCAACTCAGACCACAGTTGGCAAGACAACAATTCCAAATGTTAAGACATGCTGCACAGGCATGCTGTGCCCATTCATCCCACCAACACATACTGATCACCAAACACCAAGTTACCTCTTTCTCCTCCCTCCTTTCCTCCCAACCAGATGCCCTCTTTCCTTCACATCCACTCAAGTGTCCCCTCTTTTTCAAATCTTCTCTAGACAGATCTTCCCATGGTGACTTATCCTCTCTTTTCACCCCTGCCACTAATTATAGTCAGGGCCAGAGTTTGACCCTTAATTCTTTGCTGATTTTTTTTCTCACTATTAGCCCTGTATCCCCAGTGATAAGAACCATGTCCCAGCTAATGCTGCTTTTACTTTCCACTCTGCCTAGCACAGGGCTGTTGCTGTTTGTTGTTTAGCCATTCAATCATGTCTGACTCTTTTGCAACCACATCGACTGTAGTCCACCAGGCTTCTCTGTCCATGGGATTTTCCAGGCAAGAATATTGGAGTGGGTTGCCATTTCCTTCTTCAGGGGATCTTCCCAACCCAAGGATCGATACTGTGCCTCCTGCATTCCAGGCAGATTCTTTACCACTGAACCATCAGGGCAGCCCTGGGCTGAGTGTCATAAATATCCATAGAATGACAGGTTGAGAACAGAAAAGAGTGTATTTCTAGAAGGAGGCAAGGCTTATTGGTAGCTTTGGGGGACAGGGAAGGGCTTCCTTCTCTTTTGAGTAGGAATGTGAGCTACCCAAGAGCAGAGGTTTTGCCTGTTTTATTTATGGCTGTGTGCCCAGAGCTTAGGCAAGTATCTGGTAGGGAGTAGATGACCAATATACTGGGGAGAATGGAAAAGTTTGTCAGCCTTCTCATAGGGATTTTCTAAGTACCATCTAGAACGTAAAGGCTTGAAGTGAAATAGAAATAAAAGGGGAAAGAGCCCTTTGGGTTCCCCCAACTTCTTTCCTGAGCATGGTTTCCATTTTTCTAATTCAAAGAAAATCAGCAGCAAGAGATTTACTCTGCTGGGCCCATCCATGTTAAGAAATGGCTACATCTGATGAGACTTTTGTATAATAAGTAAATCCATCCCCAAGGCATTAAAAAATAATCACTATAAATATCATGATTAAATGTTCTTCTTGAATCTCATGACACATCACAATAGATCGATGGCTACAGGCCATCCCAGGTGCACAAGGAGCCCTCCAGGAATGTTTGCTGATCTAACCAGGCTCCGTGAAACAAAAAGGACTTAAGATGCTGGATTTCAGCTGGATTTCAGTCTGCACCTCAGGCTGATCTAAATTAAATCAGTAATTTTCTGTTCGGATAAAGAAATGCTCAAGTATTTTATTCTTTCAGAAAACATCTCAAGGCTTATTTTTAGTAATTAGTATTTAGAAGTAATAGGGACTTCCCAAGTGGCACAGTTATAAAGAATGCAGGAGAAACAAGAGAGGAGAGTTTGATCCCTGGGTTGGGAAGATCCCCTAGAGGAGGAAATGGCAACTGCTCCAATATTCTTGCCTGGAAAATCACATGGACAGAGGAGCCTGGTACACTAAAGCCCACAGGGTCCAAAGAGTCAGACATGAATGAGCAACTGAGTGTGCACACGTGTAGAAGTAACAGAGGATCCCCAACTCCCCATCTCCACTCCTCTATCAACAAAGTGGGCTGTTCCCTAAAAACACAAAGCAGCTTTGATTCTCTGTCAAATAAATGTTAAATAACCAGTCACGCATTCTATAAAGAACTCAAAAGTAAAAGGTGGTAAATGCCAGCTTTCCCAAAACAGGTGCTTCGGGGATGTAAGGCCCACGATTATGAAGTTTGAAAAGTGTAGCCAGTCAGGACTTTGGGCCTGGTGTTTGGATCCAGTACAAAAGGGGGCTCCAGCCTGCACTGCGGAGCCAGGGAGAGCTGCACTCTGACCCCTGCCCTCAGCCACAGCAGGAAGAGAAGACAGGGAATCAGGGTTGTCTTAGCCACTCAGATGTTCCAAATTGAGGTCTCCAGTGCCTGGATGTGGTTCTTAGATATTTTGTAGTCAACAAAAGTTAGGCAAAACAAAGCAAAGGAATACAAAGAAGAAAAGTAAACAAAACAGCCCATGCCTTCCCACACCAACAAAACAAAATAAGATACCCAGTCTCTTGGGTCTGGGTTCTCCAACCAATACCTGGATTCAGTGCAACAAGACTGACAGCATATTGCTTGCTGGTCGATTCAGGTAGTCTAAGATTACTGCTCAAGCCAAGGATTCGTGGAAGAAAGAAAACTTAACCTGCTGACCTAGACATTTCAGATTTAAAGGATGTAAGAAGTTGTCATGGGCAATGCCAAATCATGGTTTCCATGTACTGTGCATCTCTAGCATCGTGAAGAGGTCTTCCTTAACTCCATGGCAGAGTTCACACTCAGGGAGGTGGTTTTCTGCCCCTTCCCATCTGTAGATAGGCCCTTGATCTAATAGAATGCCATCCAAGACAACAACACAGATTATTATTGTCACTAGTATTGTCCCGCTGTTAGTAAAATGTCTAGGCAGTTAAGAGATTTATAGAAACCTGAACCAGTTCTCTGGAATCTCCATTTCAGAAGCACCAAAGGGATACACGTTCCTGAAAAATCACAGGCTTGAGTCTCACTGGCCCTGGTAGGGGCTGAGGAAACAGCCGTCCAAGAGCCCTGGGGGCCTCCGAAGCACCGAGAGTCAGTGCCGGGCCTCCAGCCCCCCGGTCCACGCTGGGTGGTACCTTCCCTCCCGCATCCCGGGCAGCGGGGCGTACAGGGCGCCGCGCGCACTCACCGAAGGTTCCGCACGACCATGTGCCACCATGCGGCCACGGAGTCCCGCTCGTCCGGCTCCATCCCGCGTCGCGTCCCGATCCGCCACCACAGGAGCTCTCGCAGGTAACCGGGAGCCAGGAGCCGTGCCCCGGCTTCCCTCCTCCCCCGCGAGGGCGGCGACTACCCGGCGGCCTGGCGGCGGGTGCTGCGGGGTGTCCTACTCAGCGCGGGGCGGGGCGCAGCCGAGCCAGGCTATCTTCGCTCACCCTCGGCCACACGCAGTGATTTGTGATAGTAACAAGTGCCTTACTCTTCCAGCAGGCCACGCGCAAATTCATTTCTATTTTATCCTGTACTTCTCTGTGTGTGCGCGCCCTGCGTGGACTAAAGTACATTTCTTACTCTGATAGTAATAAAAGTCTGAGGGTCACAGCTTTAGAAGACCCTCCTGGAGAATATACGCTTTCCTCCGTGTTAACCCCCTCTTTTTCTCTCTTCCTTTTGTTTTCCCCCTTTTCCGGAATCTTCCCTTCCCAACCCCCGTCTCCCTCCCTCTCTCCCCTCTCTCTCTCTCTCTCTCACACACACACACACACACACACACACACACACCTGTCATCATTACTACAGTAAGAATTTCATTGGCTCCCTTCCATTGACTACTACTTTATCTGTCTGCAGTGTTATGAGCTACACAATTCCTCCATGTGTCCAAATTCACCACCTTCTTGGTGTTTTGTTTACCTAGCTGCAGGTAGCAGAAACTGCCCCCCACTCACCCCTCTTGCATCAGAAGTTAAGGCTTTGAAAGATTTGGTGGGGATGCGCTTATGCTTACATAGCGCACTGTCTCCTGGGAGCAGAAACTGTCCTCCGCTAAAGCTGTTCCAGGGAAGCCACCTGGCAAAGTTGTAAAAGAGGGTAAAAAGGAAATGAGTTTCCATTTGAAAGCAATTTGATGTCAGCACCAAGACTACATCTGGGAGGCAAGGTTCAGACTCCTCAGAGGGAAAATGTAGTCTCCAGTGTGTCTGAGCTTTGGGGGCTTTGCCAGTTGAGCAGAAGGCACAAGGGGGGACTGCTCACCCACAGAAAGTGCAACTGGCCAGACTGGAGGAAAGCACCAAAAGCCCTTGCAGGGCTGGGCAATTTCAGATAAGTGGGCAGAGGAGGAGGAGCTTTCTTCACTACTTCTTGGAATTGCTCTAGGAATGTCAACTTTTGGCTGCACATCAAGATAGAAGCCAAATCAGATTAGGAAGAACTAAAGGAACCTAAGCCTGATTGATGAGCCAGCTGCAGGTGGGTCACACCCTGCATGGTGAGAAAGGTTATGCCAGCAGCAGATTCCATATCTGGAGTCATTCATCAGTGGGTCTGGAATCTCCTAGGTCTTATTCTGGGGAGCTCCGCAGGATCCCCTGGGGCATGCCTTGTGGAGGTGG
Source organism: Tragelaphus eurycerus (assembly GCA_935064755.1). NCBI lineage: Eukaryota > Metazoa > Chordata > Mammalia > Artiodactyla > Bovidae > Tragelaphus > Tragelaphus eurycerus. Next base: position 13,013,133 of record CAKXYN010000069.1, read on the forward strand.
AGGGATCAGAGATGGGGGGCAGAAGGGGAGGGAGAGAGAGCAGATGTTTTTGGTCCCAGATTCTATGTTTATTCAGGTTGAAAGCTCAGAGGCCTGTGTGCTGATTGAGCAAAGTTGTAAGCCTCAGGTCTATGGAAATGTTTGAAATGCTCAGCAAAATCATTGAAGTTATAAATCACTATGACCCTTTTTTTTCTTTTAAAGACTGTATAAATTAAAACCCTAAGAGAAAACAGCCTGGCACTCTGTGATGACCTAGAGAGGTGGGGTGGAGGGGAGGAAGACTCAAGAGGGAGGAGATATATATATATATAGTAAAATTATGGCTGATTTGCTTGTTTGTACAACAGAAACCAAAACAACACTGTATAGTAATTTACCTCCAATTAAAAAAAAAAATTTAAGTCCTGGTAGAAAACTTTCTTCAGCATTAATAGCCCCTTTTCAAAAGACACATCCTGTAAGTCAGAGAGCAGAGTCTCTGCAACAATTTGGCAAAATATAAAAAACAAGTGATTCATGTATTCATTAAGCACCTATTTCCTGCTTACAGGTTAGGTGCCAGACACCACATTTGGTGTTACAGGGACACAAAGCAGGATCCTGTCTGGTGGAGAGACTTACCTGCAGATAAAATGATAGCACAAAATAGGGATTGAAGAGTGCCCTCAGGACAGAAATCAATAAAGTTGTGGGAAGGGGCATACCAGGGCCTGGACATGGAGAAAGGGGTTGACTACAAACGGACACGAGGGAGCATTTTAGGCTGCTGGAAATTGCCTACCTCTCAAGCATGATAGTGACTGCATGACTGCACGTGTTCCCCAAAATTCACTGAATTGGAAACCTTCCAAGGTGTAATTTGACAAAACATAAATTATACCTTAAAAAGCCTGACTTGTAGAAAAGTGACCTAATAAGAAATGCACAGATAAACTGTATAAGTGAACACATCCTTTCTGATGTCATAGAAATGGCAAGACAAAGCTATGGATATGAAACCAATAAATGCTGCTGCTGCTAAGTCGCTTCAGTCGTGTCCGACTCTTAGCGACCCCATGGACTGGAGCATACCAGGATCCTCCGTCCATGGGATTTTCCAGGCAAAAGTACTGGGATGGGGTGACATTGCCTTCCCCGAAACCAATAAATAGTTGGACGTTATTTGTGCTTCTAGTAGGAAAAAAGATCCCACTTAGAGATAGATTAATTTTACCACCTCAGATTATTCTAGAGGAAAAGAATGTCCCAAACAGCTGTCCTATACAGCTGTGGCGGTAAACCACTGGTGAGAAAGCGTTTGAGGAACGAAGACCTAGCAAGCAACAAATCACTGATTTTTCCATTACTTGGAGAATGTTTTTTCTTGGAAGGAAAGTATTTATTCACTTTGAATTTTCTTCTTTTTTGTGCTTTGTGCTTACTCAGTTGTGTCCAACTCTTTGTGACCCCATGGATTGTAACCCACCAGTCTCCTCTGTCGGGGAAGGCAGTGGCACCCCACCCCAGTACTTTTGCCTGGAAAATCCCATGGACGGAGGAGCCTGGCAGGCTCCAGTCCGTGGGGTCGCTAAGAGTCGGACACGACTGAGCGACTTCACTTTGACTTTTCACTTTCATGCATTGGAGAAGGAAATGGCAACCCACTCCAGTGTTCTTGCCTGGAGAATCCCAGGGACAGGGGAGCCTGGTGAGCTTCCGTCTATGGGGTCGCACAGAGTCGGACACAACTGAAGCGACTTAGCAGCAGCAGCAGCAGCAGTCTCCTCTGTCCATGGGGATTCTCCAGGCAAGAATACGAGTGGGCTGCCACGCCCTCCTCCAGGGAATCTTCCCAACCCAGAGATGAAGCCCACATCTTTCTCATCTTCTTCTTTTACTGAGATATAATTAACATATAACATTAAATCAGTTTCAGGTGTACAATATAATGATTCCACATTTTTATATATTTTGAAATGATCACCACATTAAATCTCATTAACATCCATCACCACAGTTATGATTTCTTTTCCTGTGATAAGAACCCTTTCAAGATCTACTCTCTTAACAATTTTAAAATATACAATACAGTATGATTAACTGTAGCCACTAAGCTGTATATTACATCCACAGGATTTATTTATTTTATAACTGAAAGATTGTTTTGTATCTTTTGAACCCTTCACCCATTCATTCACCCTCATTCCCACCTCTGGCAGAAGCAACCAGTCTGTTCTCTGTATGTATGAATTTAGCTTTTGTTTATTTTTAGATTCCATATGTAAGTGAGACCTTTGTCTTTTGTCTTTCTCTGATTTATTTCACTTAGCATAATACTCTCAATGTCCATCAATGTTGTCACATACATGGCAAGGTTTCCTTCTTTTTAATGACTAAATAATACTCTACTGTGTATATATACATATATATATATATCACATTTTCTTTATCCATTCATCCATTGATGGTCACAGCTTGTTTCTATGTCTTGACTACTGTAAAGATACAATGGACACTGGACACATATCTTTTTGAGTTAATGTTTTTATTTTCTTCAGATAAATACCTATAAATGAAATTGTTGGATCGTATGATAGTTTCATTTTCAACACCAATTTACATTCCCAACAGAGCATAAGGGTTCCGTTTTCCCCACATTTTCACTAACACTTCGTGTTTCTTATCTTTTTGGTAACAGCCATTCTAACAGCTATGAGGTGATATCTCATTGTAGTTTTGATTTGCTTTTTTCTAATGATTAGTGATGTTGAGTACCTTTTTGTGTATCTGTTAGCCATCTGCATGTCTTCTTTGGAAAAATGTCTCTTCAGATCCTCTGCCCATTCTTTTTTTAAAATAACAGCTTAATTGAGATATAATTCACATACCATTAAGTTCACTCTTTTAAAGTGTACAATTCAGTGGTTTTAGTATATTCACAGAGTTGTACATTTATCACCACTAATTTTAGAATATTTTGATTCACCCCAAGAAGAACCCCATACTCCTTGCTGACTCATATAGTAATTTTATGTTTAATTTTTTAAGGAACTACTAAATTGTTTTCCAAAGTGGTTACATTGTACAATCCCACTAGCAAGGGCCCTATATAAAGAACTGCCTTGCATTTTCCCATTCTCGTCCTTTTCACCCTTTCTCAATTCCATATACAGATAGCAGGGTATTAAAAAAAAAAAAAAAAAAAAACTCATGCTGTTGAGATCAAAATGAAACATTAAAGGGAAGTTTGAGGATAGTCCCAGAAGACAGGAAGTGAGTCAGATAACTAACTAATTGAGCTCATTTATTTTTCTATGTTGTTTAGATTTTACATTGTCTTTACCTGTGCTGATGGTAGTGGTTTAGCCACTAAGTTGTGTCTAACTCTTTCGACCCCACGGACTGTAGTGCACCAGGCTCCTCTGTCCATGGGATTCTCCAGGCAAGAATACTGGGGTGGGGTGGGTGGGGAGTTGTCATTTCCTTCTCCAGGGGATCATCCCCATCCAGGGAATGAACCTGCATCTCCTGCTTGGCAGTCAGAGTCTTTACTACTGAGCTACCAGGGAAGCCCTGTCTTTGCCTATATCAGATCTAATTTAAAATGATTCATTATAGCTACAAGAGTGGGTGTTGGGCTATTCTCATGGGCTTGGATTTGAGTGTGTTAGTACAGGCTTCCTTTTAACAAAGGGGGTAAGTTCTTTGAATAGAGAGAGTTATGAGAGTTGGACTGGAAGTACTTGACTGCCTGCTTTCTCCCAGAGAACTCTGCACCTTCCAAGACAAAGCCTAAGGGCTCTCCTGTTCCTTGGCAAGAGATGGGACTCAGCTTTTCCTTGTATGTGTAAAAGGACTGAGCCAGGATTAAAAGCCAGGGGTGGAAAGCCCCTCCTTCTCTGGATGCTCCTTTTCAAATTCCTCCTGACTTTCCTTAAAAGTTAGTTGTTCTGCAGGCTTCTTTCCTAGCCTTGCTTCTCTTCTTATGGTATATCAGTGTGTCCAAAGTCATGTCCAGTTATTTGGGGAACTCTAGGCTACACACAGTAAAATACATTCTTTTGGCCAGGATCTCATCTCAAATAATGATTTGGATAATGTTCTTCTAAAATCTCCAAGAAGGAGGTATAGAATGCAGCTTGTCACTAAACTTACCTCCTCCACACCCTCCTCCAAACCTGTTCCTCTTGTGAGATTCTTTCTCTTGAAGAACAGCATCATCACACACACGTTTCCCAGACTACAATCTTGGAATTCACCCTTGATTATTCTGCTTCCCTTAAGCCCAGAATTTCCTCTGGATAAAATTAAGATGATTTCTTGATGTGGTATCTATTTATTTGGCAAACATTTACAGAGCACATTTTATAAAATGTCTGGCTTCGGAAGCTTACACTCTAGTGTAAGGAAAGGACAGGATCTACACAGATGAAAAGCTCAATACCAATCTGAGATGTGTCACCAGATAAAAAATATGTATTACAGATAATGTAGTGCTGCAAGCTCAGTGATAAACATCTCTGTCGGCTGAAGAGGTCAAACAAGGGGTTCAGGGAAGTACTATTCTGTTGCTTAGAAACAGCTTTGGAGATGGGAGATAATTCTATATGGCTGTCCAAAAGGACCCTTAGAACGTTCAGACTGGAAGATATATAAGCAATCATTTGCTGATGTTCTCATTTTACGTAGAGGAAATGAGACTCAGTGATACCAAATGATGGGTGATAAGCTGCATTCATTCGGTGTGTATTGAGCACCCACTGCGTGCAAACACACCTACCATGCGCTACACTTACTCAGAAGAGTAGGGCAAGGTGAAGCTGATTCTCCAAGGGCACCTGGACCTAGTAGGGCACTAAAGCTGTGTCAGAGCATCTCCAGGGGCAGGGCTGTGATGGCCAAGCTAAGCTGGGTTACTGGTCCTCCCACTAACCCTTGAAAAGAAAAGAATTAAAATAGTTAATCATGGGCTAGTCATTACTGCTTTGTGAGCAGTCAGGGTGAAGGAATTTACCACCACCTACAGGGTCCTGTTGTCTCATTAGATATCCAGGTAGGAGATTCTGAAGCTATCTTTACCCTATGACGCAGCTGGATTCTTGGGAAGTGGAAACACTGCGGCTGATTTCAGGACAAGACACACTGGGACGGGGGGAGAGAGTCATCATCGAGGATTTTTTTTTTCCTTTTACTTGAGTTATTCTTTAAATGCCCCTCAAACAAGTTCAGAGTCAGAGCGCTTTCCTGGTCCACATTCCAGTCATAGGGAAAACAGAGACATGGGGCTTTGACTCCAGAGGAAGTCTTACAGGAAAAGCTAACTGATCAGGCAAGAATATGTAAAAATATCTTCTTGAAAAGGAAGGCACATGCATAGAGAAATTATTGAAGACAGGAAATAAGTCACAGCTGTAGAAAAAATAAACAGGAACTGACTTTTCAGTCCCAAGAGACTAAAGGTTTCCAATGCTGGGCTTTCTGGATGCCTAATACTAGTTTGACATCATCTGTGCCTGAGTTTGTGTGTGTCTCTATTTGTCTCCAAAGACGATCCTGAAAGTAGCCTCATTTCCTTAGCTCCCCTGTTCATGCCCCAAGTGTGTGCTCTCAGCACATCTTGAAATTAGTATATTTTTTCATCTTTGCCTTTAGTTTTTTAACAAGCAGGGAGAGACCCAAGGGGACCCGGGTGGGGTGCTCGCTGACTTGCGGTGCAGAGTCCAGTCAGGTAGCCTGAGGCAGGTCTTCATTATCCTCACCCGGGCTGTGTGTGTGTGGAACAACCCACCCCTAGAGAGGAGTTTTAAAATAATCATATGTAGTGTGAAATGAGATCATAGATACAAGAACTCTTCTTTTGAAGGTAAAAATTTTAACCCACAAATGCACAGTATCGATCTTATTTATTAATGAATGTATTTGATAGTATCTTTGTCTGGTTCCTAGCCATATCCAAATGAATTAATTTAAAAAGATGATTATGGCTTACAGACTAACATTGAAATTTAATTACTAACAAATGCTAGTATATAAACAAGTATACACACAGAGGAGGCTGTGCCGAAACTCTCTTCCACTTCACGGTCTACCGAAAGGAATTAAAAATTGATGTCATCAGGGGATTCCCTCCCCTCCTTACTGTGTGTGAGACAAAGGAACATAAGAAGGTCGGGGTGGGGGTACTCTTCTCTCTCCAACCTGCCGAGAATCAAAGAGGGTGGGAATTCACAAAGGAATCCACCCAACCCAGCAATCACAAATGACTTAGAAAACATCCGTTCATTAATCCAGTCATGAGTTCGAGTAGTACTGGGAGGTGACCCACTGAACAATTTCTAAGCAGAGAGGCTATAGTGTTTAACATGAAAACTTATAGTCTTGCACCATAGGAATTAGGAATCCTTGAGTTTGACATTGTCCAGTGTGAACAAAATGTCACGCACACAGGCTGTATGTATCCCCAGCACCTACCATAACACCTGGCACAAAGCAGGTGCTTGTAAGTACATGAACGAGTAATTACATAATTGCAAAACTTGAATCTATATGTATTGCAATCAGTCCAGTATCACACAATTACAATCTTTTCATCTCATGCATTCTCTGTAACACCCTCTGGCATCCTCTGATTCACATGTATCAAATTCTGAACTGCATGATGATAGAAGGAAGAATCCAGGGCTGGAAGCTCTACTGTGAAAGCCATTACAGGGTCCACTGCTTGTTCTCACCTTCCCCACCCAGAGCCAAAATCCTGGCTCTGTGTAGTCATCATGCCCTACTCTACTGTTGACCCATGTGAGGAATTGACAGGTATTCGTTCTCTTGTGAGATGCCACTCAACATTCATCAAATACCAACTGTACACATTACACCCTGCTAGGTACTGTGGGGGAGAGTGTAAATATAAGATAAGGCCTATGATCTCAAAACTAATATTATAGTTAGGGAGACTCTGCATCATTCTTCATTTATTCCACAGACATTTGAGCATATGTTCTTTTTTTTTAATTGGAGTATAATCGCTTTACAATGTTGTGTTAGTTTCTGCTGTAGAACAAAGTGGATCAACCATGTGTATATATGTATATCCCCTCCCTTTTGGACCTCATTCTTCCCGCCCCCACCCCCAATCCCATATATCTAGGTGATTATAGAGCACTGGGCTGAGCTCCCTGTGTGGCACCGCAGGTCCCCATTAGGTATCTGTTCTATACATGGTAGTGTATTTATGTCAAATCTAATCTCTCAATTCATCCCACCCTCCCCTCCCCCACTCGTGTCTATGCATCCATTCTCCACATCTGTGTCTCTATTCTTGCCCTGGAACTAAGTTCATCTGTACTATTTCTCTAGATACGTTCTTAGTGCTGTTGAAAGTGCCTGGGATTCAGTGTTTAGAAGACAAATAGCTTCCCTTCTCCCGTGATGCTGACATTCTAGAGGGGGAAGACAAAAAATCCCAATCATACAAACAGATAAATACATGATAAAAATTCAGATTAAGTGCTATCAAATTGAAATTGGGTCATAGAGAAACTATTTTAACTGAGATCTTAATGTCAAGACTTGTGAGCAGACTTCCAACCAGAAGGAAGCACGGGGATGATGGGGAGAGAAAGGAGGCAAGGCAGGGTCGGCAGGGGCCAGCTCATGCAGCTCTGTGTCCCTTGCTGCTCAAAATGCAGTCCATGTGGACCAGTAGCATCAGCATCACCGGGGAGTCTGCTTACAATGACCCCCAATCTCAATTTCCCTTCTTGTACAATCAAAGGACTATCAAATTTCAGATGGTACATATCTGCCTCCAATAAAGATCACTTCTCCAAATCTCCCTTGCAGATAGTTGTGGCTATGTGACATAAAGGGAGTGATCAATGTGACTTCTGGAAGTGTCCCTAAAAGACTTGCTTTTCCTGCTGTCTGGAATACAAATTCAAAGGCTCCTTCTCCAGCAGCTATTTTGGACCATGAGATGCCTTTGAGGATGGAAGCTACTCGAGGCCAAATAGCAACAGACAGCCCGCATCCCTGCCCTGCAGAAGGTCTTACCAGCTCTGAGCTGACTACCTATCAAACTTCTGAATGTAAGAAAAAAAGAAACATCCATTTTCTTTAAGCGACTGACACTTTGGATTTTTCTGCTACCTCCAGCTGAATTCAGTCCTAACTAATTCAGACTCTGTATCGTTATTTCTCTTATAGAACTATAACATTTCCCCAACCTCTAAATAAAGATCAATAATCCAAGAAGATACTACTGTATTCATCCTGTAGCTTAAAAACACTTGTGCTAAGCCTGACCCACCCTGCTGCTCAATGGTCACACATACAGCAATACAAGCAGCATGCTCCCAGCTGGCAGGGAGGGTGGACACGGCAGAGGTCAGTGACAAAGGCAAGGGCACAGACTAAAAGTCAACTTGAGCTCCAGATCCTCCTCTGCTTCCCTCCTGAGGGCACTTAGGGAAATGGACCCCTCCAGGCTGAGCTGCTAAGTCTCAAGTCTTGGTGGCATTGCCCACCCCCCACTCTGAAATGTCTAAAATTGTCAAACAATCAACAGATCACTTGCTCTGTTGAAGACTTCAACCTAGACTGATAAAACACTTCACACCAGGTCTCTATACATAGAAAGAGCCTTTTCTTTGAAAAATTGGAGGTCTGACCTACTGGTTCTTTTCAATGCAGTTCAGTGGGCAGCTCCATCAACAGCCCCCAGAGCCACCTCTGATAAAGACACAGTTGAAACAGTGTGCTTAAATGCACATGCAACCTCCAGACATTCCCTCCAGCACCCACATTCAGTCAGATAATTACCTCAGAGCTCCTTCCTTGTAGAGATTTCTGGAGCCCCTGCTGCCTGGTTCTCAGCTGCCTTTGCAGACACTGCTTGGCACCTTGGCTCTTAGAGTTCAATATCTCCATATGTGCCATATAGGGTAGACTTTGGTCAGAATAATTTAAAAGGCTCAGAAACACCGAACTTGTATCTCAGTCTGTATCCCATAGTTTCAGCCTTCCCCTCTGGGGCAGTAAAGCTGATCTTGACCTTAGTTCACAGGATCAGTGACTAGCAGAATTACAAAACATGATGAACATTCCATCAAGAGCTCCTTTTTTCAGTAATCCTGGCTGCCCATTCAGACCACACCCTTCACAACTTTCCTTTGGGAGTAGACATGGGGTTGGGTCTAAGAGAATCTGCCCCAGTGGATCCTATGTGGGCACTGAATTTGACCAAACTTCTTTGATTGTTTTGAAGGAAGTAAAGCCTGAGCGCTCTCCCTCAGAGCTATTTCTGGACTGAACAGTGAACAATCAATATGACCCATAAATAACACTCAGGAACCACAGGAGGCTGCTTCAGCAGGTGACTTTGAGAAGTGACACCAAGGCTACCACTGCAGTATAGGAAGGTTCTGGAAGGAGTATTGGGAGCAAATAGCCATCCCCTCCATGCATGCTGAGGAGAAGACTATTGCAACCTTTCTGCATAAGGGAGCAGCCTCTTAATCTATTCAGGATGGAAGGCATTTTCCAAATTCCACCCATGACAACATATTCTTTGTGACCCTAGTTTCTATGGAGCAAGAAGCCACTCAGATAAACTACATAGATAAGCCAGAAACAGGAAGAATTGGTACTTAATACACACCCACAAAAGCAGCCTAGTCCACATCAAAATGGGAATCCAATCTCCCCACTGAAGATAAAGGTACCAGGTGAGCCCAGGGAGGTTACACTTTGTTGTGTGTTTTGTTTGAGCCTTGGATCAGAAGTTATCTCACATCAGAGACTCTTGATGCAAACCTTCAATCATGCTGAATATAAGATTTCTGTTGAAGGCTGTAAAATAAATCTAATGCACATCAATGAATAAGTCATGTGGTTTTTCTGGAAGGGGTATCATTAGTAGGACTAACATCATTCATATAATCATAACCACTCCCTCTAAGGATTAAATTTATCATTTCATCAAAGGCACAATGAATTGAAAGAGAGAAACACTATATAATGAAGTCTTCCAAAACTAAAGACTTGTTGAAAATTCACCTGGGTTACGAAGCTCTCACTCAAGCATTAATTCTGTACTGTTTATTGTCATGGGAGCAAAACAGACTGGTGGAGGGTTTCCATCATTTATTTGCAGAGTAGAAAATTGTGTTGTGATGTTTAGATAAGACACGTGGGGGCAGCAGTGAGCTTATGAGGAGGCATAACAATGGTGACACTTCTGAACCAGAAAGTTTGACTCTAGACATTGATGCTGGCCAAGCTCTGTTTTAAATCATTTAAACCAAACAGAAACACTTTTTAACTTTAAAATTAAATATTAGAAAAATTTAATCTTCTGCTCCCCACAAGTGCTTAATGTCCTTCTCAAACATTTTAGTGTCCATTTAGGAGTTTGATGATCTTTTAAAGCTGAGAAACTTCCTCCTGACCAGTCCAAGTTGAAGGGTGCTGAGCACGATATCCCAATGCCAGGGGAAGGAAAGAAAGCTCTGGGTGGTGTGGAAGATCAGGAGGCCCGCCTGTGTAGAGGGCCCACCATGCCCGGTGCTGACAACATCACAGAGCAAGCTGGTGGTGAGGGCTCCTTTTTAAATAGGGGGATGTGGTGGCACACCCTCTTCCTCGCCAAAGATGGCTCATCTCATCCCCACCTGTCTGAAAACTGAAGACCACAGACCAGTACCGGTACCTGGTTCACTTTCATTGCTGGAAGATGTTGTAAATAAAGATACTACAGCCAGTCCATCTTCACATCCCAGAACGGAGTGGCAGTGAGACAGGCCTGGAAGCAAAGTTGCAGATTACTGAGGGCAGGCTGGTCCTCCAAAGTGGGTGTTGGGGACGCGGGGAGGGAGGAGAGGGTGGGAGTCTGGGCTCTTCCCCACGGTGGCCCCAGAACAGCCTGGCAAGGAGCCACCAGGTCAGCCCCTCTCGCTGAACCCGACAGGAGGCCTTTGTCCACCTGTCAGGCCGGGTTTTACTTTTAGGCTCAGCCGGGCTGCCCTCCCACTCCCGGCTTCCCCCTCGCACAGCTGTTGCTTCAGCTTTCCAAAGCCCAAGCCAACAGCTGTTGTGTTTCCCGTTGCCTTTGTTTGGCTGGGCCAAGTTGGAAGCATGATGGTGGCTTTAAAGAGAGGGGGTGGGGAAAGTTGCAGGGACTGAGATTCCTGCTCCCAGCGGGCCCTGCACCAGCCAGCCTTCCGTCCTCCTCTCTTGGACCTCCAATCCACACGTTTCTCAACCAAGTGATCTCAGGCCCAGGTGAGACGGCCTCTTTTTTGAGCATCCTGAGATACCAGGCCCTCCTCGCCACTCTGAATGTGGGGCGTTCCACCTACTTCTCACCTGCTGAGAAGCCAATAGGAAGAACAGAACCTGAACCTGACCTCCAAAGCCTGCTCTCCCCTCGGGTCCCACACCACAGGCCCTCTCAGATAAAAAGGGTTCCTTGTATGAGTTCTATTTCAAATAGTTTCTTTCTTCCACTATTAGCAGGGAAAGGTATGTGTTTATTGCTCTATTTCCATCCAGTGTCTCTCTCTGAACAAATCTAGACCTGCGATTCTTCTTCTTTGAACATGATTTCAGCCATAAAGACATGTGACTGCCTGTGTCCCTGTGTATATTTTAAAATCTGCCCAGAAGCAGAGGTTACCTATGGAGAGTAGGACTGGGAGTAGGTGGGTAAGGCTGTTTTGCTTTATACCCTTCTGTATTGTCTAATCTTTTCCCAAGAAATGAATTCTCTTGTAGGGCTTGAAAAGAAAGGAATGAGGACAGCTCTAACTACAGTCAGGGCCATTGCCGTGCTAGCCATGCCCTCAGGCAGGACTCAACACAGCACGGTTTTCTCTTCTGTTCTTAAAAATATACTTTAGTTCTTGCTCCTCCTGCTGAAGTCCTCTTTGTTAAGCCTCTGGTGTCCCTAGATACCCATTTCCTGAGAGCAGGCTGAGGGCCTCCTTCCTGCCGCCTCCTGCACACCCACACACACACACTGTTTTTCCCTTTCTTTTTCAGAAACTCGATACTATCAGGCCCAAGAATTGGCCAGGAAAGGGCTGGACGCAGACAGGACCACTCAGAAAAGTAGTTAAGATAAACCTGTGTATTGTGCGATACTTTGAAAAGCAAATTGTCAGGAGAGTAGAAGAGAGCTGGCTCTTCTTGAACACTTTGTTCTTTGATTTGTATTCTCTCTTTAATCCATTCAGCCTCCAAATCCTTGCTGAACAGCCACCCTATGCCTGGTTCTGACCAGTTCCTGGGTTAGAAGGGAAGAAGCCACAGTCCTTTCAGGGAGGTCTAGGCATTCTCCAGCAGGACGCAGCCAAGTGGTGAGTTTTGATGAGATGAGCAGGCGGGGGCGCCCTAGAGCCCAGGGCCCAGCCCCACCCAGCCCGGGGTGGGAGTGGCCGGGGGGGGGTGGGGGGGGGTGTTGGGGGTGAAAGGTTCCTGGATGGGGAGATGCCCAAGTTGAGTGTTTAAGGACCAGTTGGCAGAGCAGAGAACAGGAGAAAGGCCATTCCTCACGAAGGGAACATGAAATAAGAAAGAGGCTGTTGAACTTTTCAGTACACCATGGCCCTGCCCTGAACATTCCACGTGTATATCACCTCGTTCGCACACCCCTGTGGGCAAGTGCTCTTGCGGCTCCACTTTAAAGGTGGGGTCCCTAAGACACAGAGGGGAGAGGGATTTTTCAAAGACCTTGAAGTGTGGCGCAGGGAGAGCAAGGATTTGAGCTGAGGCGTAGAGGCCCTCTTCCAAACTTCGGTAACCTTGGTAACTCACGAATTGAGGGGGCGGGACTTCCCTGGCAGTCCAGTGGTTAAGACTCTGCACTTCCAATGCAAGGGGTGAGGGTTAGACCACCGGGAAATAAGATCCCACATGCTGCCCAGCGGAGCAGCCAAAAGAAAAAGGAAGTGAAGAGGCACCGGAACACAGGGTTGCAGGAGCTTGCTAGCAAGATGGGCAGAAGTTTCACAATGCGGAGGACCAGACTTAAGTTCTAGATGGATCTGTCTGCGCCCCTGGAGGAAGGGTGGGTGAGGCCAGTCTAGGTTAGCAGTGAGGTGGCGGTTGTAGTCATCTGAGGGAGAAAGCAGAAGGTGGAGATGGGCGGAGAGGGCGGCCAAGCTGAGCTCTACTGCCGAGTTGGGCCAGGTCCGCGACGGAGGGTGGAAGGGGCAGGTGTGACGTGGGGCACCCAGCGACTGGTGACTGAGTGGTGGCTGGCTCTTCTTGAGTAGGCGAGCACGCCAGAGGAAGAGCAGGCTTAGAAGGGGAGGAGTTAGTTAAGGTGTGGGTGGGGATTCCTTGTGGACACAATTAGGTCAGTGGCAGGAGGACGGAAAAGAGGACAGTAGTGCCAGACGTCATTTTAAAGAGGAAGTGCCCAACTAGGGTGGAATTCAAAGGGTCTGTAAACTCTTATGGGAGAAGCGTTTCATCATTTTTTCTGCTATTTCACCTTTTTACATCACGTTTTGTTTCACTATTTCACTTTTCTGTTACTAAAATCATAGCCTTCTATTATTAATGTGAGAAAATTGCTATAGTAATATTAGCATTATCCATGGCTTTGTCCCCAGTAGAAATTACTGGTTTTATGCATCACATTTCAGTTACTGCAGGTTTCTCCAAGTATCATTAAATCTATAAGTACTTTAAAATCATGGTAGTTAGACCTGAGTAGTTAGGCATGGAGTCTGAGTAGTTAATGCTATATCAGTGCATTATTACATCAAAATTTTTTATATGTTTGGAAGCTGTGCTTCCAAAAATGTCCTTTGCATTAAAACATTTTTAAGATTATTTTCTTTTGTATATTATTACAATACATTGAAAATAATTCCCTGTGTTATACAGTAAATCCTTGTTGTTTATCTGTTTTAAGTATAGTAGTTTAAATCTGTAATCCCATACTCTTATTAATTTATCCCTCCCCCCAATCTTTCCCCTTTGGTAACCATAAGTTTGTTTTCTAAATCTGTGAGTATATTTTGGCTTTGTATTTAGATTCATTTTTAATGTTTTTTACATTCCACAAATAAGTGATATCATATAATATTTGTCTTTGTCTGATTTATTTCACTAAGTTTAATATTCTCTAGGTCTGTCCATGTTGCTGCAAATGTAAAATTTCATTCTTCTATGGTTGAATAATATTCCATATATTCTTAAACCAATTGTCTTGATGAGCACTTGGTGTTTCTCTGTCTTGGTTATTGTAAATAGTGGTGCTGTGAACATCGGGGTGCAACTCTCTTCTTGAACTAGAGTTTTCATCTTTTCTGGATACATACCCAGGAGTGGGATTGCTGGATCATATGGTAGTTATAGCTTTAATTTTTTTTTTTAAGAACCTCCATACTGTTGTCCATAGTAGCTGCACCAATTTTCTTTCCCACCTTAGTGAAGGAGGGTTCCATTTTCTCCACACCCTCTCCAGCATTTATTATTTGTAGACTTTTTGATGATAGCCCTTCTGAACGGTGTAAAGTGATACCTCATTATGGTTTTGATTTGCATTTCTCTAAAATTTAACACTGTTAAGTATCTTTTCATATCCCATCTGTATGTCTTCAGGGAAATGTCTGCTTAGGTTTTCTGCCCATTTTTTGATTGGGTTGTTTGTTTTTCAATGTTAAGTTGTATGTGCTGCTTGTAGATTTTGGATATTAACTCCCTGTCAGTCACATCATTTAAATTTAAAATAAGATCATTAGGGCATACCTGGTGGTCCAGTGATTAAGACCTCATGGTTAATGCAAGGGTTGTGGGTTGAATTCCTGCTCAAGGAATTAAGATCCCACATGCCATGCAGCCAAAAAAAGGAAAAAACAAAACCTCAATAAAATCATTGACAGTTATGTAGTACTTGCCAGGGGAAATGTTATGTGTGTATTAAGTCCTTTAATCCTCATAAAAACTCCATAATGTTTGCATTATGAAATTCTTCATTTTACAAGCAGGGAAACTGAGTCATGGAGAGGTTAGGTAACTTGCCCAGGGTCACATATGTAGTAAGTCCCAGCCCTGGGATTTGAACCCAGGCAGTCTGCACAGAGCAGCCTCTCCACAGTGTGCCTCCCAGCTGCTGCTGCTGCTGCTGCTAAGTCAGTTCAGTCGTGTCCGACTCCGCGTGACCCCATAGACGTCAGCCCACTAGGCTCTCCTGCCCCTGGGATTCTCCAGGCACCACCAATCCAGGACTCTGTAGTCCCACCTGCCACTTTCTGACACAGTATAACTTTACTGATTTCCTATTTTCTGTCCCTTGCTACTAAAATATAGACTATATGAAGACAGAGCTGTTTATTTTGCTCACTGCTGTATCCCCAGTGCCTAAAATAGAGATGGGCACCTAGTAGGTCTATAGTAAATATCCTGTGATCATCTTAAACTCTTTAATATTCCCGTAAACTCTTTAATCACTCCAAGAAGTGATCTATTTGTAAAACTGTGAAAGAAAATGAAAATAAGAGGAAACACAAAAATGGGGAAAATTTGGCTCACATAAAATCCAGGAGGAGAAAATAAACTTTATGTATTTTGAATAAGAAATTAGTATTATTTTAGGTGTTTGTAATTCATGTTATCCAGTCCTACATGTCTCAGATCTGGTAGATTATACTGGGAACCATCTAGGAATGATCAAAGGACTCCAGATGGTGTTGTGTAGCCAGCTGAGATTTGAAATAAAATTTGTGTTAGCACCTGACTACATAATTATGTGTTATGTGATCTTCTCCTGTAATGCTCAAGGGCCAAAGAAAGCAGATAGAGGGGTGGGTACAAGACTGAGGATTTGTTGATGCTGTGCCAGCAGGTCAAAGGAATAAGGGGGTTGTGTCTAATGAGAAGAGTGTCTTAAATCCATGAAGACTGGGGGCTACTATACAGGAAGATTGAAGACCAATGCTTTGGTAGGACTGAAGATGGGTGGGATGAAGGTGAAGGGAGAGGAAATGAATAGGGCTGAGGTCACAGTGGAATTTCCAAGTTCAGGATTTCAGAGGTGAAGCAGTTCTAAGTGAAGACAAGGTCTTGTAACAGGATAGGAGATATTGATAGCAAGTGAGTAG
The DNA here is from genome assembly GCA_935064755.1 of Tragelaphus eurycerus. Classification (NCBI taxonomy): domain Eukaryota; kingdom Metazoa; phylum Chordata; class Mammalia; order Artiodactyla; family Bovidae; genus Tragelaphus; species Tragelaphus eurycerus. Next base: position 13,029,227 of record CAKXYN010000069.1, read on the forward strand.
AGCTCCCAGATGAGTCACAGGACATGAGAAAACTTGATATTATGTGGGTTAGGCACTGATGGATACATTTGTCATCTTGGGCAATGATTTGGAGACTGCAAAGCCAGCTTTAAATATCACATGATGTTTAAGTATCACCTTCTCTAACAGTCGCCTTTTGCTCAAAAATACTTTACTTACAATAATTCTAAAATAACAATCCTCCCCAAATTAACAAGCTGATTCTAGCATCATTTCAATTTAGTAGGTTCATAATGAGTTTGTGAATTTTGCCTGCTGAAGATTTGATTCTGTTCAAAAAGTTATTTGCAAATAAATGCACACCAAAGGAGGATCCCTTTATAGCTTCAGATTAAAGTCCCTTTTGAGAATATACTGAAGAATCCATTTTTTATTTGATGCTACACACATCATAAAAGATCCTTAGTCTCCAGAAGTCCACGTTCTAAGCCTACAAGACTCTCAGTAAACATGTAAACATCATGCTAAACAATAGCTGGATGGAAAAAAGCACTTAGATCTCCTAGACACCCAATCCATGAAGTGCTTCAGTTACCCATATAATAGGCCAATTTTCAGAGAAACAAAATCTTTGCTAAGTATTCTCTAATGGCTTTTGATAAAGATAATAGAAGCTTGAAATTTGATGTAATGTCCAGTGAAGAGTGAGATTTCAGCTTCTTTCACTGCCAGGCACAGCTGGGGATAGGCTAAGAAATGCTTTATTTTTCAAGTTTTTCATCCACTACTAAGCCTGAAACAGTAAAGAAAGATATCAGAAATCCTAGATCAACTGTAGCCAGCAAGTAAACAGATTATATTCTTGTTTAGGGAATATTCATAATAAGGGAAGCAATCCATGTGTTTCATTAAAGTCACCTAACATGATAAGAAATTTTACTAAAGTTGTGCAAAATAGAGATTGTGCAAAAGGTATTCAACCTTACAAACTTTCTAACCAGGGGATTACTAAACAATTTCTCTTTTCCCCACTTAAGAAGGCAGAGGGCCAGACACCTGGGTAGTGTGGGGAAGTTTGAAGTGGAGGAATCCATACTCTAGCTTTTACATGTGAAGTCATTTTTAGACATTTTGTAAAGCTAGGGAAGCAATTTTGCCCTCCCATTTTTCTCCTACTTAATTTTCCATATCTCCAAGACAGATGGAGCACACGCAACAAAACTAACTCAGTGCAGAGGATGCAATCTGGGATATTAAAAATAAAATCTTTTCCAAATCTTCACAAGCTCCTTTAAAAACACTTCCATCCAAGTGTTAAAGAAGCTAACAGAGGTGTCTAAAAATGGAAAAAAGAAGAGGTGCTCCAAAGGGTTCTTTTTTCAAAACCAGTCAGCATTAATATTTACTTCTCAGAAAAAGCTCTTTGCACAATCAGCAGATATGACCAAATTTAGTCATATGTGGATTCAAAATGATTATATCCCAGAGGGCTCTCCATTAACAGTCTTTAAAAATGTTGTACCAAATCCAGAAATAAGACAAATAGTTAAATGTGACTATAAAGTATACTGTTTATATTTTAACAGACCTCAAATAAACATTCATTTCCATTACATTATTCAAAAAAATCAGTAAAGAAAATATGGTTAGGTAGATTTTGACATTGTATTCTTTACCCTTACTAACTTTAAACCCTTTATTACAGAAACATTATAGCTTATATTTTACATTTTCATAATATTTAAGTTTTATATTTTCATAATATTTAAAAATAGGAACCTATCAGTCGTGGCTCCTGGGTTTTTAATTTTCTGTGTAAAACTAGTTGATTCCGAGCCATATGTAATTTCAAATTTTCTAGTAGTAGATTATCCCCATAAAATTGTGTTCAAATATGGCTATCCCATTGCCATCATCTGAAGAAAGCATCAATATTCAATTAAATGTAGATAAAATTAATTTTTCTTCTTTTCCCCACTGGGACATATAAGTGAATTGTTTGAAATGTATTACTAGTGGAAATTAAATGTGAATTACTTATTTCTTAATTTATGTAGCCTCGGTGCACTGGGAACTGATCTAGTTGCTGGGGATACACAACCATGATTGAAGCAGACAAAGCCCATTCAGACTAATAGGGGAGACTGCTAACAGCCCCAGCAGCCCTATAAACAAGCAAATGAACAAACAAGACCATTTCAGATAGTGATGAATGCTGTGAGTAAGAGGGACCCTGCCAATGGGATGGAGGGTGACTGTGAGAGTGTGAGGGCCAGGGGACAGTGTGGTCAGGAGATCAGAGAAAATGGTGTATGGATCAAGAACAGGGTAACCAAAGGAGCCAGCTTTGCAAAGAACAGAGGGGAAAGCATTGCAGGTGAAGAGTGCAGCTAATGCAGGAAGGAGCTTGGTGTGTTTGTATGTCAAAAATGTGGCCCCGGAGTGGGGCGGGGGTGGACTGAGCATGGGGTGGTGGTGAGAGAAGAGTTCAGGTGTTAGGCAGGTTGATTATGGAGTCAAGATTTGGAGTTTATTCTAAGAATAGAAAGAAACCACAGGAATTTACTGCATTTTTTAAAAAAGATAACTTTGTTTTCTGTGAGGCACATGGAAGGGACCAGAATGGAGGCAGGGATGCCAGGAGTTTTGCAGAGACAACTACTAAGGTGGCCCTTAGTAGCTGCTAGCAGTGACCACAGTGGGGATGGTAAGAAATGTTCAAATTTTGAAGTATAGTTTAGAAATACAGCCTAAGGGACTCTCTGACAATTCATTGCAGCTCCCCAAACTAAGTTATCTCTCCTGAGCTACACTTCCCAAGTTTTTCTGAAACAGTTTTAGATCCCATCACCTTGTTCTCCCCTCCCTAGCCCTCTAGTGTGCCCCTCTCAGTGCTCAGGAAAATGCCCCCTCAACTCTCTCAAATCACAGTTGATCCCAGTGGCTATCCCATCATCCATCCCAGGGCAAGGGGTGCACCTCAGCTGCTATTGTGCCTGCAGGCCTCAGAAGTGACTCTCTAGACAGCCTTCCCCTGGTCTTGTCACCTTACAATTCATACCCTCCAATGGACTCCTAGAGAAATCCCCAGATGTCATTTCACACCTTTACATAACTCTCCACATACCCAAGACTTCTGCACCCTCTGGGGATCTGTCCTTAGAATGTGATGGCAGCCCCAACCACACTCAGCTGGTGGTTTTGCAGTCAAGCTCAATACCAGGATTTCTTTATGCCTCAGTTACCTTGCAGAGGACAAAGCTACCAGCAGCACGATCATGTAGCTGAGGAAACACATGTAGATGTGTTTTTGCAAATTGCAAAACAACACACTGGAATTCTCTGGCAGTCCAGTGGTTAGGACTCCATGTTTCACTGATGAGGGCATGGGTGGGATCAATCCCTGGTCAGAGAAGTCAGGTGAAACTCAACTGGTCTCTTAACCTTGTGCTTCTCCAAGAACTGCTGCCTCTAAAAGAGTACTCCCCTCCACCCACTCCTGCTGCTGCTGCTGCTAAGTCGCTTCAGTCGTGTCCGACTCTGTGCGACCCCATAGACGGAAGCTCACCAGGCTCCCCCGTCTCTGGGATTCTCCAGGCAAGAAGACTGGAATGGGTTGCCATTTCCTTCTCCAATGCATGAAAGTGAAAAGTGAAAGTGAAGTTGCTCAGTCGTGTCCGACTCTTAGCGACCCCATGGACTGGAGCCTACCAGGATCCTCCGTCCATGGGATTTTCCAGGCAAAAGTACTGGGGTGGGGTGCCATTGCCTTCCCCCACCCACTCCTGGTAAAGCATTATTTTTAGAATAGACTCTGGAACCAGATTGCCTACAATAGAACTCAAGTATCATTACATTTTGGTTTACATGACCTTGAACAAGACATTTCACCTCTCTGTGCCCCTGTTTCCTCCTCTAGAGAGGAGAGAGAATGATAATATGTGCTTCATAAGGTAAGGATTATATGAGTTACTATGTATAAAGTGCTTTGAATGGCATCTGATGTAGAACAAGTGCTACATAAATATGAACTACTAATATCATGGTCATCATTTTCCTGTCTCCCACTGACACATCACCTTCTTATTTGTGCTGCATAACTCCAGCTATATGATCATTGACCTATTACCAAAAGCCCCTGGGCAGATGTCTAGGTAGGGGAGGTTGTTAGGGGAGTGCATAGTGAGGTCATTATTAAAAAAAGTTGATGGGCGAAGTGATGAGGCAGGTGTCAGGGATGCTAAAGAGACACATAATACATTGTGATTAATTTACCCTGAATAATGCATTGAAGTGAAGACATTTTTAAAGCAGTATTTAGATTAAATTACTTACCATTCTGAGGCTCATCTCACTAACCAGGAAGTGTGCGGAGCAGGCAGAGGGGAGCTCGTTCTTTCTGGTTACTGTTGATTTACCTGGGGTTAAAGGCCTGTATCTCAAGCTCTTGCTTTAACCTCATTGTTTTTAGTCACTGCAGTATTTAGGATGTTTACCAATTTAAGTAGGCTGGGTTTATTTGTGGTGACAACAGTAACACTACATTCAGCAGCTTGGTGACAAGGTTTATTTCATATATATATATATACACACACACACACACACTCTTTTAGTTGCTTTAAGAAATATTTATTTTCATTCACTTGGCTGCACTGGGTCTTGGTTGCAGCATATGGAGTCTTTGATCTTTAGTTGCTGCCTGCAGGATCTTTAGTTGCAACACGCAAACTCTTAGTTACAGCAAGTGGGATCTAGTTCTTGACCAGGACTTGAACCTGGGTCCATTGCATTGGGAACCCAGAATCTTAGCCACTGCACAACCAGGGAAGTCTGATAAGGTTTATTTCTTCTTCATGCCACAACTTGTCATAGAAGATTCACTTACTGTATTCATTAAGGAACCAGGCTGGCAGAGGCTCCATCTCAGCGTGCTTCCCTGATCGTGGGGGCAGGAGTGAGGAAGCAAGGCAAACCACACACAGGCTTCAAGAAATGCCCAGAAATACCCACATCATGCTGCTCATATTACATTGGTCAAAGCAAGGCATATAGCCATCCCTGGGCTTGAAAGGGAGAGAGTGTACAATCTTCCTGCAGAGAGGTACCCCCAAGTACTCAGGGACAAGCTTCCATAAGGAGTTAACTGAACGTGAACGGAAAACCCATCTGAAATTAGCTGAAACAGTAAAAGGAAGAGGGGATATTTCCTCACCCAACAAGAAGTCTGGAGGTGGATCAAGGGCCAAGTCTGTAAGTCCAGCTGTACAAGGAGGTCTTTAGGGGCCCGCTTTGTTTCCATCTTTCTACTTTGCTACCCCCCGTCATTATCACGAAATGGCTGCAGCAATATCAGCCATCACATGCATCCCAATGACATCTGGAGAAGAATAATGATGCTTCCTTCCACTAGCCTCACATTATTGAGAAAATGTTTTCCAGAACCCCCTTCAGCTTCCCTTGGGTCCCATTGGTCAGAATTAAATCTTATGGCCATGTCTTAGTCAGTCACTGGCAAAAAGAATTAGACCACCTCCTGGCATGAGAAAAGGCCTATTTTCCCTTCGCACAAACAGGTCTGATTTATATAAGAAACATGCCACTGAACATCAGAAATCAGAAAAATGTAGTCTAGTTTCACCAACTATGACAAGCTCCTTTATTCAGAGTGTAAATAAAGAGGGACCACGGTGTCCCCCCGTGAAAAGCTTTCATTTGTGCTTACATAATTATCACAGTGGAATAGCTAGGGGCAAATAAAGCAAGCAAAACAGGCATTTAATAGGAAAGGATCATTTACCTAAGGGTCAGGGAAATAAGACACTACTTTGGATTGATATTACATCCGTCTCAAAAGAGTTGACCAAAAGAATTCACCACTCCCTTTCTTTGTGACCCCCCATCACAGTCTAAACATACTTTCTTCATCATTTCACTCACCACACATTATTTGCCTTTATCTGTGTACCTGTCTGTCTCCACCTGCAAGACTGTAAGCTCTTTGAAAGGTACGGTCTGTTTCAACTATTTACTTTCCTGTGTGTGCTAAAAATAACAATGGATAACATCAGTTAATTGTTCACCATGTACCAGAGCCCATTCAGATTCTAAATGAATTAATTCTTAAAATGCTCACAGCTGTCTTATGAGGTCTGTGCTGTTATAATCGATATTTTATAGATGAAGCAGCGGAGGTTCAAAAGGTCAAGTCACTTGACCAAATGTACACAACTATTAAGTGAGAGAGTTGGATTTCAAATGGAGGCAGCCTAGCTAGATCATGCCTCGCACATGAGCTTGACAAATGGGCGAACCTAACATACGTTAATAAGCAATGCAAAGGTGAGAGAGCGTAGGAAGGAAGAACAAGTGCTATTATCTTTTATTGACATGTAGAATCTGAAATCAAGCATGACAGATGTAAATTCCCTGAGGGTAGAGATCATCTGTGTTTCCCTTGTTCAGTATGGTTTCTCTGGCTCTTAGTACAGTCATGGCACACAGTAGGTCCTCAAATATTCCTGAAAGTGGGGGAGAGAGAAAAGGCAGGACTGAACCAGGGAGGAAGGAAGAGAGATTGAATGAATAAACACCACAAATGCCCTCCTTCCTCTGTATTTTCTACTTACTCTTCCTCTTTCTTATTTCCATGGGTAACTTGGCTTCTGAAATTTACAGCCTCCTATGAAGGAGAGGCGGGGAAGGCAATGGCACCCCACCCCAGTACTTTTGCCTGGAAAATCCCATGGACAGAGAATCCTGGTAGGCTCCAGTCCATGGGGTCGCTGAGAGTTGGACACGACTGCGACTTCACTTTCACTTTTCACTTTCATGCATTGGAGAAGGAAATGGCAACCCACTCCAGTGTTCTTGCCTGGAGAATCCCAGGGATGGGGGAGCCTGGTGAGCTTCTGTTTGGGGACAGAGTCGGACACGACTGAAGCGTTAGCAGCAGCAGCAGCATGAAGGAGAGGAGGAAGTGTTGTCCCTAAGTATTAAATGCTCTCAAAGAGAGGAGTTTAAATGGAACATTGTTGCAGAGTACCCAGGCCTATCTGCTGCCCTAAAATTCACTTGGCTTTTGAAACAATGTATCTTATATACAGTAGACTTTTCCTCAACTGAAACATTTTTTTGGAAACATTTTTAAAGAGTTTGGACTTGTGTTTTTTCTTCTAATTGTGTGTTGCTTGAAATGTCAATGCAACACAGGAGTGGCAGTTCCCATGTGGACAAACTGATTACTTTTTAAAAAACCATAAACAAATGAGCAGCAATAATTAAGGGCCAGGAAATGGCCACTGTCAGTTAGTGGAATTATTACTCCAGTAGCCCCTCCACCAGCAATGTGTCCCATTGGGTAATGGGCTGTGAAAGCTCAAAGCACTATTTTTCTTCTTTCAGCACCATTATCTTAAGACTCTGCTTTCATCGTTCATAGAATTTCATAGTCCATAGAAACAGCCATACAAATTTGATATATCAGATCTAATTTTTAGATTGTATAGACTCCCCACCCTAGTTTTAATCAGCAAAGTAAAATCATATTGAAACCAAAGTGTTGCACTTTTGTCACAAGTGAATTTCAAGTGTTCTTATTCCTAAAAGGTGTCCAAGTTTCTGTCATTGATTTTCTTGTTTTGATTCCTATCCAGAAAGCTAATTTTTAAAAGTGTCTCTTTGGTCTAACCTTGAACTAGAACTTCATGAGTCTCTGAATATGTGTTTGTTTGTTCTTTATTCTCAGATTACTTTCTGATTTCATTCAAATGTCTTTGAGTTATTAGGGTTCTCTAGTGTCTCCTTCAATTTCAGCATATCCAAAAATGAACTCATTGATTTCTTTTCCATCTGGATTTTTCTTCTTGATTCTTTTACTTTGCTAATGGTACCATACCGTCTTCACCCTCTGATCCAGTGCAACACTTTGACCACTTTTTATTGCTCTCATTTTCCCACCTACATCCAGTTAGTTTACAAGTCCATTTGCTTTAATCTCTGGATCCACCCTTTCCTTTCTATTACCACACCCACTGCTCTAAGTCAGTCGCTTATCATTTCCTTGTGGAATGTTGCAGTGACCCCCAAATTTAATTCTATTGTTTGTCTCTTATCCCTCTGACCCATCCTTTACATTTCCGCTCAATTATTTTCTAAAAGAGAAGTGTATCATTTCTCCCCTGCTCAGACATCTAAGATGAACAATTTTTTAAAAGCCCAAACTCTTTAATGACATTCAAGACTCTTCTTCATTTACTCCCAGCCTACCTTGGTGGTCTCATCACCTTTCACACCCCACCATAACCTTCATTATCCCTGCACATGTATGCATTTTCCCCAGATTTATTGTGACCTCCCTCAATTCCATCTGTCTGGTAAAATCCAAATAACCCTTCAAGGCCTAGTTCAAATACCCCTCCTTTTATGGAAAGGTGCTTGAACACCAGGCAAAATCAATCACTCCTTTCTGCTCTCATAACATTTTGTTTATATCATTATATCCTTGTCCTCAGTCAGGTTCCCAGAAGAAGATCCTGAGAGGAAGGTTTGTAGAGTCGGGTTTTACTTAGGGGGTGTTCCAGAAGAGAGGAACTGGCAAGTGAATGAGGGGAGTGGGACAGGGAAAGAGAAGAGACAGAGCGTGTGTGAGACTGTGTGAGACCAGGCAAGAGTCCAGGAGCAGCCGCTCAGCCTGATCTGGTGGGATGTTAACCGAAGTCCTTCTCCAAGGCAAAGGGAATTGGGCTTTTGTATTCCCACATTGAGCACTCACTGCTAGGAATTAGGCTCCCCAGCACTTGCTGCTCTCTAAATATGTGCCTTGTACCCAGGGGCAGCCACTAAAGAAGTCATAGGTGCAGACCAGTGGAAGCAAAACCTGTCAGCTGATGGAGGGGCACAGAAATGGAGAAAGGGATCCCTGAACACGTGGGAGGAGAGCAGACGGCGCCAGCTCTGCTCCTTGCTATAGGTGCCTTGTTTCCACCTAAGCGCTTCCCAGCCCCTGGATGGTGGACCACTAAGGCGTGGAGGCCCCTTTTTAGTCATCCTTTTGTCCCCACAGCACAGAGGATATGACTTTGCACCTGGAAGGTGTTTAAATAGCATTTGTTGTTTCAAATTGAATATTCTTTTCCTAGGTCTTACAGAACATTTTGCTACTACTAATCATATAGCTGAGATTTTTTTTTTTTTTCCTCCTAGCTGGTTTTAGCTCAATATTTCAAAACCTAAGGTTCAACTTTTCACCTTGTGCTTTTCTTCCTGGAGCAACAACTTGCTCAGCATATCTCTCCCTAAATTCCAAGACAGGCTGCTTGCTCTGCTCAGTCAAGACTGCCAACCCAAGAAACATTTTTGAAAGATCACAGTCAACATCACTGCCAAGAGAAGAGGTTCTTGGCACACAAAGAACCTGGTTCAATATGAGATGCCAGATGGTGATTTCAACTTCAGCTAAATTCCTGCTGAAAAAAAGTGTTCGAACTGCAGATGAGAAAAGCTTCTATGACAAATTTCTAAGTGTTAGAAGCTTCAGAGGGAAATGGCAAGTGTTGATATAGCCCCCTCCCAACCACATGCACACACATCATAGAACTACTACCTGCATCTGGTAACTAAGATTCCTGCAAAGATGACTTTGCTTAAGAAGACTGTCAGCCATGATATGATTTTTATTTATTAATATTAAAGTATATTATCCAAATCCATTCAAAGAAAATACTGTCTGTCTATATGCAGTGTTTTTTCAAAGGATGTGTCCCTTTAGCATCTGCTGTGAGGTTTTTTGGTATCTGGAGTCAATTCTTTCCTCTTCACCAGTAACTCCATTATTAAGCCAATTAATAAACAGTATGTCTCCCCTCTCTGAATGCTTTCACATTATGAAGGATGTGTGTGAAGTATAAATTGGTGGTGCTCTGCCTGGATGCCCTTGGGTCTCTGACTGACTGCTGCAGGAGGTGGAAAACCCAGCACCTGTGAGTCAAGTCAGGGCTAACTCTGAGGTGCAATTTATGCTCCAGAACTTCACTCAGGATTAGGCTTAGGCTGGGACTTTGCCTGAAACTGTACCCTTGGCTGACTTCTCTTCTACTCTCCCTGTCTTGTTCTTCTTTTCCTCCTAACCCTCCCCTACAGGCTTCTCCTAGAGCATTTCTTTAATAAGACTCATGCACATAAATCCTTATCTCAGGGTCTGCTTTTGGGGAACTGACCTAAAATTCTGGGCAGTAGAAAACTTCAAGGCATTTGTGCAAATAGAGGGAAGATAGTTTTTGTTTTTGTCTGGAACAAGGAATGTATGTATGCATACTTCCTTTATTAAAGTCTCAGAAGGGAATAGTGGATAAACTAAAATTAGGTATTTGGAGAACAGTTAATAAAGGGACTACTTACAAAGGGGTGAGCTGAGTGCACAGAAGCAAGGGTAGTACCTGCCTGGAAGCTGATACCAGAGGGCACCATTACCAACCCTTGGCTTCACTGGCAAAACTGGTAACAGAGCACTGTGTAGAGTTGGCTGTGCCACAGAGGCTGTGATCTTAAGGATGCAGCCAGCCTGTAGAGACCCTAGAGGTGGTAGCAGGCTGAGTAAATACCCCAACCTCATGTTCTTTCCTCCATCCAATCATTTGCCATTGACCCCAGCAGCCAAACCTAATGGGATGCTAGGTGCAAAGGAGACCCTTAATACAGCACATCTCGGTTGGCTTCTTGGGGCATAGAGCAAGTAGAAGAGGCAAAGGGGGCATTTGGAAGGACAAACAGGCACATCTACCTACCCATTCTCTCTCTCTATGTCTCACACACACACACACACACACACTTTGCTGTGTGACCAGATACACATAAACAGGCACTCATTTTTTTCCCCTGCTGATTTCTAGTCCCCTGATCCCCTTTTATTTGTACTTTAGGGGATCCAGAAATAGGTTGCATGATGTGGGGAGGAGGCAGTAGAAAACTTCTCAATAATAGAGAAATCAGACAAAGTGCTTTTTTGTTAAAGCTTTGAGCATGGCATCTGGACATCTCATCATAATCCCAAAACCTCATCTCCAAGATGGCTTTTTTTTTTTTTTTTTTGCAGATTGAAATATGACTCCTAGAACTCACTGCCGTAAGATTTATCATCACATTGACCTCAGTATTCTGGTGTGAAGAGGTCTAGATTATATCTTTAGAGAACCATGCACATTTGGTCCAAATTGAAAACAAAATGCAAATCAAAGATTTATGTTGTTTTTGGTAATGAAGGATCTCATTGCTCTCTCATCAATCCAGGTGCAAAAGATGCCTTCATTATTTGGTTTACTCCCAAATGTTCTCATTATTGGAGGCGACACTCTCTTCCTATTGGTCTCATTTTCTGTATTTGAAATGGTCATTTTTCCTGCATTCAGCTTTGACTTGGTTCCAAATATAAAACACTGCAAAATGTGCAGAGTGGAAGACAAAAGTCACCCAGTTGTTCCAAAGCCTTTGAGATTAATCATGGAAAATAACACAGCTCCTTGGGATGCCGGCAGGAGCTGATGTGGGCAGGATGAAGGCTGGAGGATGGAGTGCACCCCTCCCACTCATCCCTGGAGGACAGGCACACACAGCAGTGATTACCTTCTGGGCCTCCAGCCCTCCCTCTCAGAGTCCCCTGCAGGTGGAGGCACAGCTAAGCACAAAACATGCAGGTGGTGGGGCGGGCGTTAGCAAATGGCCTACAAGGTTGTCATCTCCAAGTGTTAGAATAGGGCACACTGGGCTATTTTCTTCTGAAATTTTGCTTTTTAAAATACTTTCAGGCGTTCAAAGGTTTTAGAGGGTGGTAGTATTTAAGAATATTTTAAAACTGTGTTCCATTCCAAGAAGGTGGTTTGCATCACCCATGAACCTGCATAGGAGGGTGAGTGTAGGTGTGGATGAGCCCAGCCCAGGGGACTGATACGTGATCTTGAGCAAATCGCCAAGCCCTCCTGAACACAGGCTCCTCATCACAACAAGGTGTTGGGTGGGATGAATAAGAACCCTCTTCTTGTTCTAACACTGCACTCCCTGAAACAGCAACAACCAGCCATAGACAGCTAGTCTGAGTGGAGACGAGCTGCAAAATACACACTAGATTTCAGACTTAGTACAGCCACTTACGTAAATCATATAATTCATAATTTTTATATTGACTACATGTTAAAATGATAATATTGAGCATATATTGAATTAAATAAAATATAAAAATTTTACTTGCTCATTTTTACTTTAAAAAATATGACTACTATAAAATTTTGAATTACACATGTAGCTCACTTTCTTTCAACAGAACTGTTTTATTTATTTAAATACTTTTTTTTTTTTTAAATGTTTCTGGATTCTCGTGTCTTTTATGCATGCCTCAAATCTAGAAAACTTAAAGTATTCTTGCTTGGGGGAAAATGTTGTATCATTTTCCATTCAAAGGTCTCTTTCTTTAAAGAAAAAAAAGGTAGATATTTCATGTCATGATGACTGAATGTTTAAGAGAGTGTGAGGTGAAGGAATACCAATGGTTCTTAAATTAGAATTTTAATCTCTTCTACTTTGAAGGAAACTGTGTCAGTCTTTAGACCTTACATCTTTAAAACAGTAGAGTATTTCCAGATCCCAGACACATGAAAAAAAAGATATTTTTCAAGAGTGAAGACCAGCCTCCCTACCCCACCATGCACACAGGAGACATCTCTTCTTCACGTGAGGTTCAAGTATTTGGAAAGCACCTCAAAGTTTAATCTGTGGGCTCCCAAGGATACGTGTTCAATAACTACTTCCTTCTGCGCATGAACTGCTGGGTCAAAGAACAGTGGACAGAGACAGGGCATCACATGTGTCTTTGAACTGATGATCTGGGCAGAAGGAGTAGCAGAGGGGAGCTGCCAGGACCCTCACGAGCACAGCGGGAGAAGGGTCGCTTGTCTGGAGACAGTGAAGATACGTGCATTTGTGTGGATCAAGTAGCGTCTTGAATATCAGGAAGAAGATCTAGGACTTGATATGAAAGGCACGTTCAGCCTTGATATGAAAGGCTGAAGGACTTGATAGAAGACACGTTTTAGGGAAATCACTCCTCTGTTCTCTGTTATGCTATATACATGTTTGTCCCCAACTCCAGGACCTGACTAGAATCCAGTACCACCTCACAGAGTCCCCTCACTCTCTCCTGTGTGCATAGTTTTGCCTCCTCAAGGCACAGTAACACATTCCTCAAGGGTAAGGACCAAGGCTGAGGTTTCTTTTGAACACCTCTTGACTCCCAGGAGAGCAGTGGACATGGCTGCTGCTGCTGCTAAGTCGCTTCAGTCGTGTCCGACTCTGTGCGACCCCATAGACGGAAGCCCACCAGGCTCCCCCGTCCCTGCGATTCTCCAGGCAAGAACACTGGAGTGGGTTGCCATTTCCTTCTCCAGTGCAGGAAAGGGAAAAGGAAAAGTGAAGTCAATAGGTGTTTAATGCCTACTTTTTAAAAAATAATCTTGACAATAGCCAGGACATGGAAGCAACCTAGATGTCCACTGACAAATGAATGGATAAAGAGGCTGTGATACATATATACATACAATGGAATATTACTCAGCCACAAAAGAAACAAGTTTGAGTCATTTAAACTGAGGTGGATGAACCTAGAGCCTGTTATATAGAGTGAAGTAAGTAAACAAAAACAAATGTTGTATATTCATGCACATATATGGAATCTAGACAAATGGTACTAATGAACTTATTTGCAGGGCAGCAATGGAAACAGACATAGAGAACAGATTTGTGGACACAGTGGGAAAGGAGAATGTGGGATGAACTGAGAGAGTAACATTGAAACATACACATTACCATATGTAAAAATAGATAATTAATGGGAAGTCACTGTATAACACAAGAAGCTCAACAGAGTCCTCTGTGACAACTTAGAGGGCTGGGGCGGGTAGAGTGGGGTGGCAGGAAGGCTCAAGAGAGTGCGGGTATATGTATACTTTTGGCTGATTCACATCGTTGTATGGCTGAAACACAACAACACAACATTGTAAAGCAATTGTCCTCCAATTAAAAATAAGGTTTTTTTGCTGAATGAGGGAAGATAAAGAGAGCATCCTAATTCCTAAGGTACAAATTAGGAAATGTAAATATAAGTCTGTTTGCTTTCTTTAGAGCACAAATGGGCACAAATGTAAATCTGTTTGCTTTCTGTCTCTTTCCCATCCCCGTTCTGTGTATCTCTTGTTTCTTGCTGGCATATTCTTGGGTTCTTACCATCAATATTTTGTCAGGCAAACTCGTGGTCTTTGACTTGTAAGTCTGGAACCCAGATTTTCCCCTTCCTCCTTTGACCATCCATCTCCTTAGGCCTTTGGGGAGAGGGTGATGTCCTTTTCACCTAGACAGTCCCTGGCTTGGATGATTACTGATAATCTGCTTTATGTACTTGGCTCTCCTTGATGCAGCTCTACTGCTTACACAAACACTGTCCTGATTAGTTCAAACCATCAGAGAAATAAGAAAGACACTAAGTATAGAAGGAGCTGGGAGTTACCGCAGAGTGACAGGAGAGTTTCAGTTTAGGTTTTTTTGTTTGTTTTTTACTATTCTGCAATTATGAAATAACATAAAGCCAACTATGATTTTAAGGGAAAGTACACAGTTTGGTTAGAGCTGTAGCCTTTCCTTAATCAGAGAAAGATAACTGCAGATTCCAGGACATTTACGAAGTTTGAATCTCCCACTCTTACTCCCTCTTTTAATTAATGTCTGTTATCTTGACTTTAATCATTACAGAGTTACTGCAGGAAGACACAAAGAATAACTTTCTTTTCCCTGGACTATTTTTTAGTTAACTTTTACAGCTTTTTAACATCTAAGAAAGCCATCCAGTACTGGAAAATATAGCAGAAATCCATGGGGAAGTGTTGACTACAAAAACTTTAAGGATACTAGGTCCCTGAACAAGGCTCTTCTTAAAGTGAGAGCTGATATCAGTGGCAGATAAACTGCAAGAGATAAGGAATGTGGTTTGTGAGGGTTTTAACTCTGGGTAAACATTTACATTTCTTTTAATTTTTTTCTTACATTGCATATAGTGTAGAATTGATGCTTGGCCACTATTTCTGCTGTTATCTGTATTTTTTGTTTAACAGAGAAAATCTCAAGTGATACCTTCTAAGGTAATTCCCTGCTTTCTTCCAGTGACTCAGTCTGGACCAAGACTAACCTTTCACCCTGTGCAACCTAAATTGCAGGCACATTGTGTTAAATGATTTTCATTGGCAGGATTGTTATTGCAAAGCTACACCGTGAAGTAGCCATGCTGCATACTTCCCCCTCCTTTGTAGCGAAGCTGGAAATTGCATGTAATTTTCAGCATTAACTCCACTCCATTTACTCCCCTTGTGAAAGATATATTGTGGTTTTGAAATGACGCGATCCCCACCAATTCTGAGTTTTCTCCATAGGGAGCATCTCCTCAACCCCAAGAATCACTGCTGGAAATGAATGAAAGTCTCATCCTTAGGATTCTTGCAAGTTAAAAAGTGATGTCTGGGGAAGGGGAAAAAAAGTGATGCCTGGGGAGAGAGCTTGTAGGGCCTCATGGCAGAAACTAGATGAAACAAGAAAAAAAAATCTTTTAAAAATCTTATTTTATCACATAGTTGATTTACAATGTTGTGTTAATTTCTGCTGTAGAGCAAAGAGATTCAGTTATACATACACACATACATATATATGTTCAGATCATTCTGCTGTAGAGCAAAGAGATTCAGTTATACATACACACATACATATATATGTTCAGATCAGATCAGATCAGTCGCTCAGTCGTGTCCGACTCTTTGCGACCCCATGAACCGCAGCACGCCAGGCCTCCCTGTCCATCACCAACTCCCGGAGGTCACCCAGACTCATACCCATTGAGTCAGTGATGCCATCCAGCCATCTCATCCTCTGTCGTCCCCTTCTCCTCCTGCCCTCAATCCCTCCCAGCATCAGAGTCTTCTCCAATGAGTCAACCTCGCATGAGGTGGCCAAATACTGAGTTTCAGCTTTAGCATCATTCCTTCTAAAGAAATTCCAGGATTGATCTCCTTCAGAATGGACTGGTTGGATCTTCTTGCAGTCCAAGGGACTCCAAAGAGTTTTCTCCAACACCACAGTTCAAAAGCATCAATTCTCGGCGCCAGCCTCTTCACAGTCCAGCTCTCACATCCATACATGACCACAGGAAAGACCATAGCCTTGACTAGGCGAACCTTTATTGGTATAGCATATTCAAAAGCAGAGACATATATATGTTACATATGCATATATATTCTTTTTCATATTCTTTTCCATTATGGTTTATCAAGGATATTTAATATAGTTCCGTGTGCTATACTTAGGACCTTGTGAATCCATCCTATATATACTAGTTTGCATCTGTTAATCCCAAACTCCCAGTCCTTCCCTCATCCACCCACCTGCCCTTAGCAACCACTAGTCTGTTCTCTATGCCTGTGGGGTTGTTTCTGTTTCACAGGTATGTTCGTTTGTGTCTTATTTTAGATTCCACATATAAATGATATTATATGGTATTTGTCTTTCTCTTTCTGACTTACTTCACTTAGTATGATAATCCCTAGGTCCATTCATGTTGCTGCAAATGGCATTATTTTATCCTGGAAAAAAAAAAAAAAACTCTTCATTCTCACCTTCTAGGACTGTTGGCTCTTTTAGTCCCCAGTGAATATATTCTCTTATTTATAACATGATATTTATGTAAGGATTCTGATAACAGGTTGCTGCTGCTAAGTCACTTTAGTAGTGTCCGACTCTGTGCGACCCCATAGACACAGCCCACCAGGCTCCCCCGTCCCTGGGATTCTCCAGGCAAGAACACTGGAGTGGGTTGCCATTTCCTGCTCCAATGCATGAAAGTGAAAAGTGAAAGTGAAGTCGTGTCCGACCCTTAGCATGGACTGCAGCCTACCAGGCTCCTCCGTCCATGGGATTTTCCAGGCAAGAGTACTGGAGTGGGGTGTCATTGAACAGATTAGCTTTTCCCATAACAAATAGTGTGTATGTATGTTGTATAATTATTACTGGACTGAACAGTCATGCATAAAGTAGGTGAGGTGTGTGTGTGTGTGTGTGTGTGTGTGTGCATGTTTGCCCAAGACTATTAAAGAGTGGGGAGAGAGCATGAACCGCTCCTTTTTCTTATTCTCCATGTCCATGTGTCGAGCAAATAGCATTTGGTTTCTAAAATAAAGCTGATCTGCATGAAACAAACAAACCCCAAATTTTATTTTCAGTTATCTGTCAATTCACATTCAGTTGTAAGAAATAATACAAGAGACCTTCCTTATAGACCTTTCCCCCAATTCTCCCCAATGATAACATTTTGCATAATTGTAATATAATGTCACAACCTGGAAAATGCCATCAAAACAATCCCAGGGCCTTATTCAAATGCCACCAGTTTTATCCTCACTTGTTCCTGTGACTGTATATTTAGTTCTGTGCAATTTTGTCACAAATGTGATGTGCTTTTGAAGCCTAGCTGTGCCAACTAGCTGTGTGGTCCTGAGCAAGCTCCTTAACTTCTCTGAGGCCTAGTTTCCTCATTTGCAAATGGATGGAATAAGGTTTGGCTCCTAAAGGTGCTATGAGGATTAGATAAAATCATTCCTGTCAAGTTTCCAGCACACTGGATTCTCAGAAAATGCTAGTTTCTTCCTGTCTACCCCTTGTTCTTTCAGTATCAAGGGAACATTCTCCAGTTTCCAGCTGAAATAACCAGGCTGGTGGGTTATACTAAATCAGGCGGCTCCTTCAAGAACAACTCATTGAACTCTGCAGCCCAGAGAGAAAAGTGGTGTCACCTCCGGCCCATAGCCAACGCCTCCGCCTCTAGGCCCGGACTGGAGTCGGGTTTGCCTCCAGATCAGAAGTGTAGAGATGCGGGAAGTGAGAAGCAGAGACTCTGGGGGAGCCGGTGGAGTAAGGGTAGGAGGGAGGAGGCGGTAAATACCAAGCAATCACAGGCCTGAGAATTTCCGACTCCAAGGAGTTTCCCTCCGGTGTGGCTAGTGACAGAGGGTTGGATGTAGCCAGAGAAGGACATGGTGGGCAGGTGCGGAAGCCAGTCTAGACTGGTAGGAGGGTCGCACTCACTGGTAGGGTTCAGGGTCAAGCCTGGAGCTCTTCAGCCTCCCGGGACCCTCTTCTAATGACCGCCAATGGGCGCTCGAGGGCCGAGAAATCCAAGGCCGCTTGGGGCAAAAAAGGCACCTGAATCCCCATCTCACAGTCCCACGGGCTGGAGGCGGGCCCTTTCTCCGACCCGGAGACTTTGCTGGCCGGGTGTCCTCGGCACGGAGGGGTGTGTGCACGAGTTTCTGCAAGGAAGGAAGGGGCAGAGGGTCGACTTCAGGTCGCTGACCTCCCCCACCCTCGTCCCAGCAAGCCCCGGACATTCCGAGTTCAGATTTCCGCGGCGACCGCCCGAGCAGTCGGGACCGAGCTCCTCCGGGCTTCGGCCCCACGAGGAGCGGTCCCCGTGGAGGAGGGTTGGGGACTGACTCCGAGAGGGCCCGGGCGGGGCCCAGCGCTCCTCCCTCAGCGGTCCCAGCTGCGCGGGCCGCGTAGGAGGAGTCGCGCCCGGGCCGGCGTCGCCCTGGCTCCTCCTCCCCGCGCGGGCCTGGCCCTTCCTCCCCGCCGTCCAAGGCTTCGGGTGGCCGCGGCAGAGCCCGGAGCCGAGCGCGCTGGGTGCGGCCGTCCAGCTGCCACCGCCGCCGCCGCCGCCTCCGAGTCCCGAGTGCCCCCGCGGTCATGGCACCCGCGGCGGCACCGGGAGCCTGAGCTCCGGGACGCGGTAAGCGCGCAGCCGGCTCCCGGGGACCCCAGTCCCGCGGCCTGGGGGTGCTTGGAGGCCTCGTGCTGCCCCCGCGCCGTCGGCGAGGCCCTGCGCGCCCGGGCAGCCCCGGCATCGGGACAGGCTGGGGATCTCCCTCCGGGGCTGCGGCCGGGTGGTGGCTGTCGGCAGCGAGGAAGCGGGTGGCCGGCGGCCGGCTCGGACCCGGGCGTTAGCGGAGAACCAGGCGGGGAGGGGGCGGCGTGGGAGGCAGAGGAGGAGCCGGTCCCGGAGCGCGGGCGGCGGGGGCTGGTCGGCGGGCGGGGAGGATGCGCGCCGCAGTGCCCGGGAGCCGCGCTTTTGTGAGTGCTGGCCCCTTACATATGGAAATGACGCTCGCGCTGGTCCCCATTCGCGTCCTTTTGAAGGACGCCCGCCCGGAACCCCGGCGTCGGCTGCGAAGTATTGTCCGGCTTCTGGAGCCCTAACAAAGCGTCCCTCCCCGCTTTGCAGAGCACTGGAGGCAGCGGCCGGCTGTGCGGGCGCAACGGAGAGGCCGACAGAAGGTAGGCGAGGACAGCGGGGGCCGAGGGAGCTGTTGCTTCGAGACACAATGGGGTGCCCGAGGTGTCCGGGGGTAGCGATAGGCAGGCGGTCGGGGGCGCATCTGCATCACGAGTTGCGGGGCACCTGGGCGGCGCACTCGCGCTCCGCCCTCGCCTCGCCCTCCGCCGGTACCGCAGCTCAGCCGGGGCTGGGCACCTCCGGACCCCGCAGGGTCCCCGCCCGCACCGCCAGCTGAAAGCGGCTACTGTGTGCAGGTCCAGGACCGGACTTGAATCCTGGAGGGAGCAGAAAGGGTGGTTGCTCTGTTGCCTTGTGCCACCCAGGCAGCACTGTGACTGAGAAATTGAAGGGAAACCTGCCTGGGGGAGCCCGAGGTGTTAGTCTGGACTGAGTCGCGGAGAGCTGTTTAGTAAAGTGGGCATTTTAGAAGGTGTGAGTGATCAGTGCTTAGAGAAAGACTTCCCCGTGCGACTGCTAAGAAAACGGGAAGAACAAAATGACGCTCGGTTTATTGCCTGAAACCCTTGACCGCCAGACCCACGGAATGAAGTGTGGAGTGTAGCCGGAGAAGCTTCCAGGGTTCCCGAGGGTGGGCTTCTGCAGCTAACAAACCGGTCCCTGACAAAAGGACAAGGCTGATGGAGACAGTTTACTGCTGAAAGCTCGCTCTGTGAAGTTGAAAGAGATAGAGATAGGAAGGGGCGATTTCCCAGCCTCAACCCGGACAAACCCAGGCTTAAGTGTAAATGAAATGGGAGCTGGAAAGATTGTGCTACCGTGTACCTTGTTTCTAGACAGCTTAGCTATTATGGAATCTTCTGCTTTCTTTACTTGACCGGGGCAGATCCCTTCCTGGTGTCGAGGAACTCCTGACATAAGCTTGTCATAGAAATTAACTCCTGGATTTGTGAAATCAAAATCAATCACCGTCATTGTCTGTCGTGACCGAGGTGATAGCTTTTTTAGGGTTAGAATCCCAATGAAGTCCACAGAGGCACTCAGGCTAAGCTTCTGAGACCAGGGAGGGTTCTCAATCCAGACCCCTAAGATAAATTAACATAAATTTATATGTTTGCTTGCTTCCTGAGGCTTGACAGTCTGCAAGGACGTGTTTGTTTGTTTCAGTGTCAGTTTAATTTTGAGTCTTCTTTGGTGGCCAGAGTGTTGGTAATTGACCTGAAATATTGGCAGGTTTTGCTCTGGAGTTGAAGAGGGCTGTGAAAATTCCCAGACTGTTTGTAACAGTGACATGACAGGCTGGCTGACAAAACAGTTTATTGTGGTCTCCTCAGCTGTTGTCAGTGTCCTCAAAGAGGTGAAGTGAACTGCTGGGGAGTTTCTTGGCAGATTTGTTTATTTCCAGCTGGTTTCTGGTGATTCCTTAGAGGAAAGCACTCTGAATTGCAGTATAGATAAAGGGTAGGAGTTACAGATGTTCCAGATGGGTTGGACATCAGCAAAGGTATTGCCAAGGCAGGAAGAGGCTTTATAGGGGGCAATCGCAGGCATGGTCTTTGCAGTCAAATGTCAGGATCAGTCATTTTTATAATAAGGCGCTTGCTCAGAATGCCATGGATGTCTTTTTTCTTGTTCTTTTTTCATTTTAGATATGTGATGAGCCTTAATATCAAAAAATGTGAACTGTCACAGAGGCGGAGAATAGGGCGCCAATGAATTTTGAACAGCCAGTCTTAATAGGCAACATTTTTATCATAAGTCAAATGTTATTCAAATAAATTGTTTTAAATGTCACTGCAAATGACTTTCTAAACTAACATTTCCCCAATCTTGATGCTTCGGTTTTATGTTGATAATGAAAATACATTTTATCAGTCTTATACTGATAAAGGGTTGGCACATTTAGTCAGAGCATTTTAGAACGATTCAATCAGCCTGCGGCCTCTTCAGGTTTATTTTTATAGATGTCAATTCATTTGTAAGCCAATAAATTATGTGGTTTGAATTCTGGCTATTGAACTTACATCTGTTGGGCAGGGGCTTGTGGAGAGATTTACTGAAGCTTGCAAGAAGATATTTTTGTCCTATTCACAAATAAAATGTAAATTTGAAAGATGGGAATATGCAAGTGAGCAACTTTATTTGAAATCAGGACACTTTTTTATTGCAATTCGTATCAGCAATTAACCATTTGTTCAAGCCTTTAGATGGAAAAATTACAAACTATTTATGATCTAATGCTCACTTAAAAAAGAAAGCTAGGAAAATATTGTTTATAGATATGAGAAGACAAGAACAAAATGAGGCTATACTCCAGGGGGCCACAGTCAGAGCTGCAGACATTGTAAATTAATTTAAGTAAAAGTGGCTCAAGGAGTGAAAGTTGTTACAAGCTATCTCTTTTAGGAGAGTAACAAACATGAACCTCTGTTTTCTACTTCTGAAATTTACTTAGTAGCTGATTACAGGTTATTGAAGCTACCCTGTGCCAGGCTAATGATTTTATTCCTCCAGCCATCCTGAGTTAAGACTTGATTGGGTAATCCACCTAGCTACTAGGTTTAACAAAAGCTTGGGTTTGTTACATCATTTCAGGAAAGTAAAATACTAAAGCCTGTTATGTTTTAGAATAAATGCTAGTGGGATATCCTTAGTTAAATTTTTTTTTAATTGTAGTTAGCAAAGTTTGTTATTTCCTTTCAAATTTAATGTGATTTTTCCACTGTGTGGTGACACTTAAGTTTTTGTGGTATATTTTTACATTCCGATTTTATTCTTGCTGATACTCTTGTGCTTTTAGTATCCAGCTAGAAGTGAGGTGCTATCGGAGCTGAGAGGAGACTCTCTGACAGTAATAAGTTTGATGAGCAGCAGTTTTTGGCAGAAATATTCTACATCAACACACAAATGGGGGATGGGGGCGCATTGCTTTTTCTGTTAAGCTTCTGCTAAACTTAAATTTATTTTTGTCACTGTGTCATTTTATGCTGAAATTGGTCCAAAATGGAAATCTCTGCAACAAATTAAAGTGTTTGCAGAAAAGAGTGAAGAAAAAGAAGCATTCTAGTCTGACCATTGGTATTATGAGGCTCTGACGTGGCAAACAGTGAAAGCAAAAGGCATGAATGAAAAGCTTAGCCAAAGCAGAGCTGGTCTATGTTCATCACTTTAGTTATAAAATAACTAAATTAGTCACTTAATGGTCACTGCCTGGGCTATGGACCCCCAACAGCTATGGCTGAACACAGATCCAAAAGCATCTATTATGATACTCAGGGAAAGCTGCTGAGCCAAGAGGGCCATCCAGACATTCCTTGTAGCTGTTCAGCTGCTGAACCATCTGGAGGCGAAATAAAAGGCCCGGGCTAGGGACTCTGGCATTGTGCTCATTTATTATTTGTTTTTTTCTTGCCAGACTTTGTCCCTTTTTCACTCCTTTTGGCCAGAACAGACGTTCCCTTTGGCTGGTCTACCATTCTTACAAGCTCCTTTCTATACCTTGGATGCTGAAAAGTTCACAAGTTCACGGATCTACTTCATGCTGGCCTTATATTAGGGACTTCATTGTCCCACCCGCACTTCCACCTCACTCTTTTCCAATCCCAGACGGCACAGTGATTTCATCAGCTGGGGTTGCTGAGGAGAGCACAGTGACAGCGGTCTCTGATGGACATCCCTGTTAGGAACAGCACATCCTGGCAGCCTCATTTTGAGTTATTTGGAAGGAAAATGCTCTGAATCGTTCTCATTTTGGGTGGTTGTTGGGTGGTAAATGTTATGATGAATGGCTTGGTGCATCTGCCTCTTATTTAACCATCCCTGGTTAGAACTGCAAAATATTACCCACACTGGCTATTTAATTCTAAAGGTGTCATAAGGTTTCTGGCAATTTGATTGAAAAAGTATATGTTAGAGGTCCAGGCTTGTGGCAGCCTTTATAAAACTGAAATTGTCCTTGGAAATTTGAGGGATGATTTTTTACTCAAACCCCAACTTCCTTCATCTCTGAGTAAGATTCCTGTCACTGGTGAGTGTCAGCTGGGCTCTCACTCTGGAAAGCACTGAATTATACAGATTAGACATACTTAAGCATTAACAATTATCTGTTTCTGGACTACACCCGTTATTGAAGATACAGTGAACATTTTGTGTAAAAATGTATTTCTTCTTTGCCATAAATCCCAAAGCTACTTTAGAAAATAGAGAATGCTTAGTCTGTGCATCCTTAGAGCCTCATGGGCTATGTGGTTGGTGGTGTTCAGTCACTAAATTGTGCCTGACTCTGTGACCCCTTGGACTGCAGTACACCAGGCTTCACTGTCTCCCAGAGTTGGCTCAGATTCATATCCATTGAGTTGGTGATGCTATCTAACCCATAGTTATTCAATAAATGAATCAAAGGATGTAGGGAGGAAGGTACCCCATTCCTCCTCATTCCAATTTGGAGGAGTCTGTGGCCACCAGGTATTACATGATGGTTTCTGGTGCTTGGTACCATACAGCTGGTTAATACATAAAAGTGGAGATGAGAGATTTGTCAATGATACTGTACCAGAGTCCCATCCGTGTGTTCTGTGTGCATGTGTAAGGTTGACAGTATACTTTAGAGTCATACCAGAGTTCAAGTCCTGGGCCCATGGCCATTTTTAGTGTTAAATCATCGGACAAGTAGCTTGACTTTGCCAGGCCCCAGTTTCTACATATTAAATGGGGATATGATAGCTACTTTAAAGAATTAGGAGGATTAAATGAGATCATTTATGTGAAGTACTCAGCATGGCCCCGACTTATAGTAAATTCTCAGAAGTTAAAAAGAAAAACAAAAAATCTTCTGAGCTCTCAACTATAGTTCAGCCTTTCTGCTTTTGTTTGACATTAAATTTACAATAATCTGCCTTTGAAAATTGAGGAAGCCCTGAACATTACCTACTGCTATTACCATTTAGCAATATGATATTGCTTATATGTATAATTCACCCCCCACCAGTTCTTGCTTTCTAGGGTATTCCACAGCTCCTGTTTTTATTTTTGGAAGGCAGGACTATGGCCGGTTGATGTATATAAGTTACCCCTCTTCAGTTTACCTCTCCTTTGTAAATTGCAGGTATTTTCTTGGTTGTTTTCTCAATTACCCTCTTGTACCAATTTCCTCTGGGATTAGCTGCTCTTGCTTGCCATATTTAACACTCAAAACAACCTTCCAGCTGGGTATTATTATTCTCATTCTCTAGACAAGGGAACTTGGGAAAGTATTTTAGTACAGATTTTCCTCCAAAATCATATTCTGTAGCAGCAACAAAATGCAGCTGAAGTTTGTGAATCGTTAATTACTAACTTGTAGAATCAAACTTAAGATGGTCTCCATGGTGCAGTTTGACAGTGAGTGCTTGCCTTCAACTTATGCTTGGTTATGTCTTCTTGTGGAAGAAATAGGTGTTTCAAAGTCTTCGTATGCTTATTTCTATAATGTTCATTCAGGGTAAGTTTCCTTGCAAGATATCTCGTATACTAACTCCATGACGTTTACTGAGTCCCTGGTATGAAGAACAGACTGTATGAAGCATTGGGAAGCTAGAAAAGAAACTGAAATCATGGACCTTGCTGTTAAAGAAAATTCTGCCAAATGAGGAGAAAAATAATTCTTGCACATGAAATAACTGATGAACATTTGGGGAATAATATCAACCAGTAAAAACCCCTTTTGTGCCAGAAGAGTACTGACAACTTGTCACCATATGTAACATCTTTTGGATGTTTCCATATGATCATTTGTTCTGCAGGGGTGGGACTGTTTTTCCTGTTAAGTCTAAAGAATGTTTTACTGAGCATAGTTCTTGGGAAGGAGGGAGATGAAATAGATAAAAAAGGAAAATTGCTATGAGATGAAAGGTTTGAATTAGTGAAAATCCAATGACCTTGTAAAGAGCAGGATGTGATAGTTTATCAGGTTCAAAGCCATGAATAAGATTGAGACTTCTTAGTACATTATGAGGTGTTTTTTCTTTTTAAATTGGAGTACAAATGAATTTATTTACAAAACAAACAGACTCACAGACTAGAAAACAAATATGGTTACAGTTGCCAATGGGTGAATAAACTCAGATACACATAACTGTTGTGATTTTTATGGTTCTCTTTCATTGGTTTAGATAGACAAGTTTCCAGCCCTTAAAAGTAATTTTTAAAAGGGGAAGTGTTAGAGTTCTTTCACTTTTGCATTTTAAAAAATATGCAAAATCAGGAAAAAGCAGAATAGTCTAACTTTTATGAAGTTGATCAGATTCTAGCCTAGGGACTTCCCTGGCAGTTCAGTGGTTAAGACTCCACACTTCCGCTGCAGGGCTCTGGGGTTCGATCCCTGCTTGGGGAACTGAGATCCCATGTGCCACCGGAACTAGCCCCTCGACTATAGAAAGCAGCACCTTAAAAAAAAGTGTATCTTGCCAATATGATTTTTCTTGGGATAAAAAAAGATGTCCAAAAAAATTAAAAATAAATTTTTAAAAATTCTATCCCAAGGGACTGTAAAACTCAGAGACTAAGTCTGAGAGCTGTGACAACCTTGAAAATCCCAGAGCATCTTGGGGATTCTCAACAGATCTTAGTTGATGATGAGGTGGGCAGACGCTAAGTGAATTTCATTATCCAAGCCTTGGCATTGTCTAAATTCCTAACTTTTGTGCTCAGTTGTGTCCAGCTCTTTTGTAGCCCCATGGACTGTAGTCTGCAAGGCTCCTCTGTCCATGGGATTTTCCAGGCAAGAATACTGGAGTGGGTTATAGCTTTGCCTAACACCTTGGTTGTTCCTTTCTGGTGTTTTGATGTTTATGTCACACTCTCAAGTTATTTTGTAAACATTTACGTGGTGATTAGTTAAGCCAACAGACCAACCCTGGGAAGGCAGCCAGAGCTAGCAGCACCATAAGAGAGAAACTGATAATTAGGAGAGGAGACCTTGGAGACCAGGAGCCTGGAGCAGAACATTACCTCTGTCCCTTTAATGAGCAGCCTAGCTGTTTGATCCATCTTCTGAGTTCACTCAGTTCTGCTGACACCCTTGGGATGGTCGTTCGCTCTGTGTTAGCTTGTCATGTTTTGAACAGTTGTCTGAGGAAAGAAGGCAACCCAGCCTAGAGCAGCACTGATGTGTTCTGGAAGGCTTGTTTATTTTCAGGTCTGGCTGTGTGCAACATCTTAATGTGTGTGGTCCCCGTGATTGTAAAGATCTGCCGTATAACATCGCCTCTAAGTTACAGTTTTCTGATCCAGGACTTGTTTTATTTAAATGTGTGTTTTTAAAAGTAGAATATTGGTGTGCCACGGGCTAGCAGAGTAGAAATGGAGGGTTACTGGGGAGTGAGTGCAGAGTTTCCGTCATGCAAGATGAAAAAGTTCTAGAGAGCTGCTGTGTAACAGTGCATATATACTGAACAATACGGTACCGCACACTCAAAATTCTGTTAATAGAGTGGATTCCATGTTATCTTTTTTATCCCAAGAAAAATTATATTGGCAAGATAAATACTTTATCTATCTATTTTTTTAGGGTGCTGCTTTTTATAGTCAAGGGGTTAATGCTGCAAGTCGTTTTTGAGATGGCTGAGGTCACCCTCTCAAGGGTATATATGTCTGTCGTGTTTGGCTTCCATTGCATCATGGTGAAGGTACCTTCAGATGCAAATGTTTCAGGCTTTCACTGGAAATCCCAACACAATAGAAGTGAATGATTATGCAAGCAAAAAACCAAATTTCATTCTTCAACTGGAAGGGACCTAGAATTTTACAATACATATTTTAACAAAAATGATTCTGAGAGTTATTGATAACTCTGTGTTTTCATGAATCCTGTGAAAGATGGAAAAATGGAAAGGCTGGAATTGGGGTGGGTCAGAGAGATGGAAGACCTCTTCACCAGGAGTACAGAGGTGAGATAGTCTAGATTGTAGAGGGTCCTAAGATTCTGCATGATTCACATGTGGTCTGTGGTTCTTTTGAATCTCACTGTCTTTCTAAAAGGCTGAAGTGGTGTTTTCCTCTTTCTCTAGGCAACTAGGCCTTACCTAAAGCTCCCTGGGGTTAAAGCAAGCTTCAGGGAATACTCTTCCGGTCACACCTCACATAATTGCAGCAGTGAAGTTAATTGAGTTGCCATTTTTGAGGAACTCATGTAAGAGGCATTTGGTCTCATGTAAACAGGGATGGTTTTGTATCAGACGTGTTCACCCAGTACCTCTTTGCTGCTGCCCTCCGGTCTGACTACAAAGAGGGGCAGCTCGGCTGGACAGAGAGAAATGAAACAGTTTGGCAGATGGCAACATCTGGCAGGTCTTCTGGAGCTTGCTGTATCGCATGGAGCTCTGGTCCTGCAGTCTGTTGTCACTAACTATCACTTCATTTGGAAGGACTGGATGGCAGGAGTGGCTTTTAACCTTCTCTGAGTCCTGACCACTCTCAGTCTTGTGTTTGACATACTGGCTGTCTGCCTGAGGCTGGGCAGGAGAGAAAGGCGCCTTTCTGCCCAGGAGACTCTTTCCTTCTGGTGACCCTGCCAGGACCCGACCTCGTGGGTATGCACCTGGTGTGAGTGTGTGTGGGAGCTACCCTGGCCTGGCCTGGAGGCCCAGAGGCTTCACTGGGAGATGTGCAGTGTTACCTCCCTCCCCCACTGACCCTCACAAGGCCCGGATTGACCAAAACAAGGGGCCCAGGACACACCCAGCATTCCCAAGGGACTGGCAAGCGTGGGGGTGGCATGCAAGGGGCGGCAGGACTCCAGCAGCGGTGCCATGACCAGGCCTTGTCTCTGTCCTGCGCAGGTGAGGGCTGCAGGCGATGGGATGGATGAGGCAGAGCAGGACCAGCATGAGGCCCGACTCAAGGAGCTGTTTGACAGTTTTGACACGACGGGCACCGGGTCCCTGGGACAGGAGGAACTCACCGACCTCTGCCACATGTTGAGCTTGGAGGAGGTGGCCCCAGTGCTGCAGGAGACGCTGCTTCAGGACAACCTCCTGGGCCGGGTAAGGCCTGCGGAGAGGCAGGTGGTGGGAAGTGGGTGCAGTTTCTGTGGGGGGAGGGGCGGGGAGGCGGGTGGAGCAAACCACAGGCACTGCAACTTGTTTAGAAACATTCTGGCCTTGTGTGCTCTTAGCTGTTAACCTGATAAACAGTGGAGGGTGGAAGGTGAGGAATGTAATGGAAGTGACACAGCGGTGCAGTTTGCTGCAGAGACCAGGGCCTGCTTTATTTTGTGCCCTGGAGTGAAAGTGTACACTGAGCATCTTAGAAGAGAAAAAGGTACCGAGGATGTTTTCCAACTCTTTGTGGTGCATTTTATGGACTCCACACTTATCAAGGGAGGGGGCTGAGATTTCCATTGAAGTGAAGGAACTTACAGGGAGAAAACTGCCATCCCAGGAAGAGCAGCTCACTGTTAGGACGTTTATAAACAATAAACATAAAGCTCTTTCTTGTGAGGACTATTTGTAGGATAAAGTATTAATTAAACCTTTCACCCAGGAAATAAGACAGGAGGGTAAATAAATACTGTGCAGATTCATTTAAAACCCAGCATGACTTGCTTCCAGCAGGGATGTGCATATGTGCTGATGTTAAGTTTTACCTGTGAAAACAAATAGTCATGTTCTCCCTGTAGATCAGGTCACAGAGATGAGTAAGAGCTGAAAAGGGGTTCCTCTTGCTATTAGTGGGAAGGATGTCATGACCTGCTAGTGTCTTCAATTCTCATAATTAAAACTGAAAGCATTATTTGTTTGGCTTCGAGTTGAATCTTGCTATTGGTTTTTTGAATGGATAAGAAGGAAAAATGGGCAGTACTTTTTGAGCTGTGTTGCTGCCATTGCTGACACTTGGTAGACGTTTGTTTTTATCACATGGTGTAGATCGAGGAAGCAACTGTGAAGCTCAGCTTTATTCTAGTGACCAAACTTCCTTTTCTTCATTTCATTTTCGCTGTCTCTTGACTGAAACATTGGGCAGGTGACCTCAGACACAGGGCAGTGTATTGGCTGTCTGTGATGGAAAATAGGAGTGGTAAGCATCCTGAAGTTAATGTACAGGGGATGATGTTCTTGGGGGCTTGGCACCATGAAGATGGCATTTAGCAGGGCTCTGCCACCATGAAGGTGGCATCTAACAGGACTCATACTTAAAGTATGAGATTTTTGCAAAAGTGAAACTATTTTTGGTAACTTTGAGGGAGGATTAGCTGCTTATTAATACATGTGATCCCTAAAAAAAAAAAAGGCAAAATCTTGCTTTGAAAGCAACCATAATGGGAGCTTTGAGAATTAAACCACTTGCTCCTCATTGTGTAAGGCATTCAACTGTTTTCTTGTTCTTTCTCCATCTCAGACACTATTGGAAGCCAACAGAATCTCATTTCCCACTGTGGTTCTTAGGGATCTGAGTCCTTTCGGTATCTGAGGGATAGTATCATGCTTCTTAAAGCCAGAGAAGACAGAATATGATTTCAGGTTTCCTTGAGAGTCAGTGAAACACAGAACCCTCTGCTCTGTGCAAGAACAGATTGCTCCTTGGCAGCAGACTGACAGCCCACTCTCCAGATGTTGTGCATCTTTGCCCTCATTTGGCAGACTAAAACAGTGGACCAGTTATTGATTGATTCGTTAACAACTTGACACTACCAACCCACTTTTAAATTTGCTCTTGGCCTGTGAATAATGAATACCTAAGTGGTCTATAGTGTGATATTTACTTATCCAGTGATAAAAGTTAAATAGATGTATGAATATTGATTTCATGGTGAAGGTCCCTGGTGGTTGTCTTGAGAGCAGAGTTGGCATGAATTAATGCACTACTGTTAAATTTGCATTTTTTATGAAACTGAATTATTCTCAGATGATCACATAAACTGCGCCATATGTTGTTAAGATACTCTATATGGTCTACAATTTTAAATTGTAAGGAAAAAAATTCCTTAGACTTCACTGGAGAATTCTAAGTTCTACTACCATGATATATTAAATATGGATCATAAGTTGTAGAATTATAAAATTATAAAATTTTCTAATGCCAGCATCTTCCCTCTCTTTAGATGGTATTTATAGAAAAATATGTCAGAGTTAGCAGTTTGGCTTAATAAAAAAGAAGAAAGAAAAATAGCATGACAAACCTAAGTATATTCCTCTATTCATTAATTTGACAAATATGTATTGTATGTGTCCCATATGTCAGCACTCTAATGGCCTTTTGGTATAGGTGCAACTTATATTTGTTGTAAACTTTTCCATTAAATTGGCTTTTGAATACATTAATATCCATCAGCTTCCTGCATGCTCATGGTTTTAATTTTGTCTTTTATATCATAACAAATATAATTTCTTTTTTAAAGAACTGACGCATTTACTCCCCTTTTTTTTTTTTGGCTGCACTGCCTGACTTACAGGATCTTAGTATCCTGATCAGGGATTCAACCCAGGCTCTTAACAGTGAAAGTGCAGAGTCCTCCCCACTGAATCACCAGAGAATTCCAAGCATAATTTTTAAACAAAACAAAATAAGTTTTACCTCCTTTGGAATTAGGCTGAATTAATCTTTTTTCTTGAAAAAGAAATATGGTAAAAACATTTCCCCCCTCACCTAAGAATATGAATATTATCTGTTTATTTTTTATCTTAAGATCCATCTTTTGTAACTTCTTGTTCTTTTTTTTTTTTTTTAAAGCCTAATGTTTCTTTTGACAGTTATTAAGGAAACTAACTTAAATCAACTTGCCATTTTTTATATATTTTATTAATTGGCCCTCAGATTGCCTTCTTTGCTCTTGCAAAGACTTGAAGTCATATTCCCCTGACCAGGGTGGGTGGGCTTCACAGGTGGCACTTGTGATAAAGAATCTGCCTGCCAATCCAGGAGACCCAAGAGACGTAGGTTCAGTCCCTGGGTTGGGAATATCCCCAGCTTGGGGGGGATATCCTCCCCAGCAGGAGGAAATGGCAACCCACTCCAGTATTCTTGCCTGGAGAATCCCATGGACAGAGGAGCCTGACAGGCTATGGTCTGAAAGGTCACAAAGAGTCATCCATGACTGAAGCAACTTAGCATGCACGCACTTCGTAGTTATCTTGTAAGTGTTTGAAATGCCCAGAGATTGTGGATCCCTGATTTAAAGGAAAGAGGACATTGCTGGTAGGCGTTTCCTACTAGATTATCAAAAGAGCTCTACTTGTATCTTTGTTATCAGGTAAGCACCTGTCAGGCGGGTCAGACCCCAAGACAAGGGATTCCTCAAGATACTGAGGAACTTGTGGACTGATTAGGTAACATTCCTGGTAGGTGAATAGTACTGGGAGTAAGTGCTACAAACATTCACGAAAGCGAACCATATTAGCTCACTTATTAAGCCAAGTTTTCATCCAAGCAGTTGATTCCATTTGTAGGTGCTTCCTGTTTATTGTCTTTTAAATGAAGAGTTCCCACATACCTCTTGCCTCCTTTATTAGAAATCAGAACATAAAATTTTCATAATTTGGTGGGGGAAAAAAAAAGATGATAATTTACCTTGCTTTTGTTGAAGCCTTTAGTTAGTTCTGGTTTTAAAAATACATTTTCTTTTCCTCATGGAACATTTTAACTTTAAGACAAAGCTGCCTCCTGAGTTTCCCTGATGTCCTCTTTAATGTGAATCTGGATGATAGAGAATTAGCATCTCACATCCTTGACACTCTCTAGAATCAGAACAAACCATATGGCAGCGGAACTTACCCCTGGTTTCCAAAGAGTTCCAGACATATGTGGACTTTGGTCATCAAAGGCACTTTGGAATTTTTGTATTAAAATATGATAACTGTACAAATATATAATTCCACCCAGTTTCCCCACTTTTCATTTTCAGGTGCCTGGAGTTCTTTTATAAACATCATGTTTAGTTTTATATGGTGATCTGCTGGCTTGCTTCCTTGAGCTTTTTAAGATTTCTTTCACTGGGGCGGCAGAGGATGAGATGGTTAGATAGCATCACTGACTCAACAGACATGAATTTGAGCAAACTCCAGGAGATAGTGAAGGATGGAGGAGCTTGGCATGCTACAGTCCGTTAGACCTTCCATTCTCAACAAGAGGCAGGAGCAAGTGCTAAATAGCTGTTCTTATCTACCTACTCTATTTCAGTAATGGCCGTCAGTCTCACCAGAGAAAATAGTGATATGATCTGGAATAGTCATTAGGTTTCTACAGTATTCCATTTATACTTTTATGAGTAGCTTCTTGTTTGGATGGAGGGGACTGAAAGTTCTTCAGTGTCCAGCACAGATTTTACATTTCAGTGTCCATCTGTATGTATGACAGAGAAACCTAGAACCCAGAACTTGGAAAAAGGATGATGACTCATCCAAGGTCAGGCAACTCATTTGAAGCAGCGCTGCGATGGGAACCCAGAGTTTCCACTCTCTGAGTTTGAATGCATCTCTCCTCAGACTGCACATATACAAATATGAATCTCATTCTCCATCCCCTGCAACTCGCCCTCACCTCCCACCCCTCAGCCCCCACCTTCCACCTTTCATGACCTCCACCTCCCACCCTTCACCCTCACACCCACCACATGGAGACCATATGCTGTAGAAGCAGTCTTTGAATCAGACCTGAATTCAGGTACTGATTCCTGCTGCTTTTTAGCCATGTATACCTGTTATCTTAAATACTTTGAGCCTCAGTTTCTTCATCTGTATAATGGAAAAAATAATATCCTCCTTATTAGATTGTGATGAAGTTGCCTTAGATTGTGCATGTCAGAAGCTTATTTTGGAGCCAGGCAAGTAGGTAACTACTGTGTCTAGTGTCTCTCTGTACACTCCCCTCCTCTATCCCTTACACACTGAGAGTAGGTTTTTGATATATGATGAGTTCCCAGGAATGGTTTTCCGAGAAAGCTCATTCAAGTGGAGAATGGAATCGCTAGCAACTCTCTTGAGTGGCGGTGGCTTGTATCTATTTCCATCTGTAGGCAGAACTCCTTGGAACTGTCTTGGAGTACAACTTTATACAGTTGCTTCAGGTTTTACAAACCCACCTTTGAAAATGGCCTTGACCTCTCTCCACGTTGTTTTCAGTAAATGACTTTTAAGCTGCAATAACCCAAAGGCTGTATTTAGGAGAAAATATTTTGTAACTGAATCTTTCGTTATGAAACCAGGTCTCCCTGTTCTTCTGTGTCATTTCTCTTTGCATAATGCTGTCAATGGTTTTTTCCTCTACATCAACCTTCTGGTGAGTCTGTATTTCTATGCCCATTTCAGCTAACATTTAACGTTTTGAAAGTCCTTTCTTTGATTTCTCCGTGTATTAATAGATGCAAACCTTCTACGTGTGATGAGAGTTACGTAGACCTTTGGTCCAGTAAGTGCACTATGTTGAATCTGGCTTAAGCCCTCTCATCTCGGGTCTGTTTGAAGTGCTGCCTGCTCATATGGGGAACCCTGTGTGCATCTGATCTCCATGATTGCACGAGACGATTTCATGCAATTTAAGTTCCTCCTTCTGTTTCCTGTTGCAGGGTTTTGTGTGTGTGGTTTGAAATAGCATCTGTTTATTATGCCATGCTTAAATTCTTTTTTTCAGAGAGGCAAATTGTGTTTCTCAAAAAGCATTCCTATGAAATTTGGAGAGGAAGAAAGATGAAGTAAATTTCTATTAAGCATTGGTGACACATGACAGAAAATATCAGACTTGACTAGTCTTCCTGTTAATTTAGTTTGAATGTCATGGGTGTTTTTAGTCAGGTAATTTTCCCATTGCTGCAAACTGCCCGTTGAGGCCTACAAGGCATAGGGATGCTTGTAAAATGAATGGCAGCAGTTATTATTCAAATGAGGGGGTACCTACCCAGGTATGCATGGCTACCACAGCTGGTTACTGTGTGAGATTTAATTACATTGAATATTTCTGAAGACTTCTAAATTTTAACGGAACACAATAGTCAAGCTCCCTGGGAGGATAAAAATGGTACTTAAAAATTTCAGGGACTGAACTGAGTGAGCCATTGGATGCGCATTTCTTCACAATAGAGGGTGTTTATTCCCGTTTTTTGGTTCCGAGTTGTGCCCTGAGGGGCTTTTCCACCCCATCAGTAATCATGATATCAGATCAGTCGCTCAGTCATGTCCGACTCTTTGCGACCCCATGAGTTGCAGCACGCCAGGCCTCCCTGTCCATCACCAACTCCGGAGTTCACTGAGACTCACATCCACTGAGTCAG
Source organism: Tragelaphus eurycerus (assembly GCA_935064755.1). Classification (NCBI taxonomy): domain Eukaryota; kingdom Metazoa; phylum Chordata; class Mammalia; order Artiodactyla; family Bovidae; genus Tragelaphus; species Tragelaphus eurycerus. The sequence goes on from CAKXYN010000069.1 coordinate 13,063,789, forward strand.
TGATGCCATCTAGCCATCTCATCCTCTGTCGTCCCCTTCTCCTCTTGCCCCCAATCCCTCCCAGCATCAGAGTCTTCTCCAGTGAGTCAACTCTTCGCATGAGGTGGCCAAAGTACTGGAGTTTCAGCTTTAGCATCATTCCTTTCAAAGAAATCCCAGGGCTGATCTCCTTCAGAATGGACCGGTTGGATCTCCTTGCAGTCCAAGGGACTCTCAAGAGTCTTCTCCAACACCACAGTTCAAAAGCATCAATTCTTTGGTGCTCAGCCTTCTTCACAGTCCAGCTCTCACATCCATACATGACCACAGGAAAGACCATAGCCTTGACTAGACAAACCTTTGTTGGCAAAGTAATGTCTCTGCTTTTGAATATACTGTCTAGGTTGGTCATAACTTTCCTTCCAAGGAGTAAGCATCTTTTAATTTCATGGCTGCAGTCACCATCTGTAGTGATTTTGGAGCCCAGAAAAAGAAAGTCTGACACTGTTTCCACTGTTTCCCCATCTATTTCCCATGCAGTGATGGGACCAGATGCCATGATCTTCGTTTTCTGAATGTTGAGCTTTAAGCTAACTTTTTCACTCTCCACTTTCACTTTCATCAAGAGGCTTTTTAGTTCCTCTTCACTTTCTGCCATAAGGGTGGTGTCATCTGCATGTCTGAGGTTATTGATATTTCTCCCAGCAATCTTGATTCCAACTTGTGTTTCTTCCAGTCCAGCGTTTCTCATGATGGACTCTGCATAGAAGTTAAATAAACAGGGTGACAATATACAGCCTTGACGTACTCCTTTTCCTATTTGGAACCAGTCTGTTGTTCTATGTCCAGTTCTAACTGTTGCTTCCTGACCTGCATACAAATTTCTCAAGAGGCAGATCAGGTGGTCTGGTATTCCCATCTCTTTCAGAATTTTCCACAGTTGATTGTGATCCACACAGTCAAAGGCTTTGGCATAGTCAATAAAGCAGAAATAGATGTTTTTCTGGAACTCTCTTGCTTTTTCCATGATCCAGCGGATGTTGGCAATTTGCTCTCTGGTTCCTCTGCCTTTTCTAAAACCAGCTTGAACATCAGGAAGTTCATGGTTCACATATTGCTGAAGCCTGGCTTGGAGAACTTTGAGGATTACTTTACTAGCATGTGAGATGAGTGCAATTGTGCAGTAGTTTGAGCATTCTTCGGCATTGCCTTTCTTTGGGATTGGAATGAAAACTGTCCTTTTCCAATCTTGTGGCCACTGCTGAGTTTTCCAAATTTGCTGGCATATTGAGTGCAGCACTTTCACAGCATCATCTTTCAGGATTTGGAATAGCTCCACTGGAATTCCATCACCTCTACTAGCTTTGTTCGTAGTGATGCTTTCTAAGGCCCACTTGACTTCACATTCCAGGATGTCTGGCTCTAGGTCAGTGATCACACCATCGTGATTATCTGGGTCGTGAAGATCTTTTTTGTACAGTTCTTCTGTGTATTCTTGCCATCTCTTCTTAACATCTTCTGCTTCTGTTAGGTCCATACCATTTCTGTCCTTTATCGAGCCCATCTTTGCATGAAATGTTCCTTTGGTATCTCTGATTTTCTTGAAGAGATCCCTAGTCTTTCCCATTCTGTTGTTTTCCTCTATTTCTTTGCATTGATCACTGAAGAAGGCTTTCTTATCTCTCCTTGCTATTCTTTGGAACTCTGCATTCAGATGTTTCTATCTTTTCTTTTCTCCTTTGCTTTTCGCTTCTCTTCTTTTCACAGCTATTTGTAAGGCCTCCCCAGACAGCCATTTTGCTTTTTTGCATTTCTTTTCCATGGGGATGGTCTTGGTCCCTGTCTCCTGTACAATGTCACGAACCTCATTCCATAGTTCATCAGGCACTCTATCTATCAGATCTAGGCCCTTAAATCTATTTCTCACTTCCACTGTATAATCATAAGGGATTTGATTTAGGTCATACCTGAATGGTCTAGTAGTTTTCCCTGCTTTCTTCAATTTAAGTCTGAATTTGGCAATAAGGAGTTCATGGTCTAAGCCACAGTCAGCTCCTGGTCTTGTTTTTGCTGACTGTATAGAGCTTCTCCATCTTTGGCTGCAAAGAATATAATTGATCTGATTTCGGTGTTGACCATCTGGTGATGTCCATGTATAGAGTCTTCTCTTGTGTTGTTGGAAGAAGCTGTTTGTTATGACCAATGCATTTTCTTGGCAAAACTCTATTAGTCTTTGCCCTGCTTCATTCCGTATTCCAAGGCCAAATTTGCCTGTTACTCCAGGTATTTCTTGACTTCCTACTTTTGCATTCCAGTCTCCTGTAATCCTGAGCGCAGATGAAAAATAGCAGTCACTCGCCTCTATTAGAGCATTCTCTTGAAAGATGTGGAATTTACTGCTGTTTAAGGCAGAGGGTCCGATGTCTCTTTCCTCACAAGAAGGAAAATAAAGATCAATTTAAGACTTACAGCTGCTCCAGTTGTTTGATCAGCCTGGCAGGTACTTGTTTTAGATCTGTAGGTTCTTCTTGTAGAGGAAGAAGAGGTTACCCAGATAGACAGTGTTGGATTATGAAGAACCCCTGAGTTAATAATCACGTTTAGTCTTTTATAAACTTTTTTCCTTCTAAAATGTAGTTCATTTAATACATCCTGAGTCCATTTTGGAAACTTTTAAGCTCTGCCTGTGAATATCATGGAGAAGTCAGATATCAGAAACCTGCCCTTCCTTTCCCTGTTGGCCTACTAGGACCTACTCTTGTATCAGAGCCCCCTACCAGCTTTTTTTTTTTTTTTTAAGAGCTGATGATTGTTTATTTATTTGTTTGTTTTTTTAATTGGAGGATAATTGCTTTACAGTGTTGTGTTGGTTTCTGCCATACAGCAACATGACTCAGTCATAACTATATGTCTATCCCCTTCCTCTTGAGCCTCCCTCCACCCTTCCATCCCACACGTCTAGGTCATCACAGGGTGCCAGGCTGGGCTCCTAGTGTTGTATAGCAGCTTCTCACAAGCTACTTTACACAGTATATCTGTCAATGTTGCCTTCTCAATTCGTCCCAGCCTCTTTCCCCCCAACTATGTCTACAAGTCTGTTCTCTGTATCTGGGTCTCTATTTCTGCCCTGCAAATAGGTTCATCAGTACCATTTTTCTAGATTCCACATATGTATGTTAATATACGATATTTGTTTTTCTCTTTCTAACTTCATTCTGTATAACAGGCTCTAGGTTCATCCACCTCAGTTCAACTGATTCACATTCGTTCCTTTTTATGGTTGAATAAAAAGGGAACACTTTTGCACTCTGGGTGGGGATGTAAGTTGATAACAGCCATGGTTATGGCTGGAGATTCCTTAAAAAACTAGGAATAAAACTACTATATGACCCAGCAATCCCACCACTGGGCATATACCCTGAGAAAACCGTAATTCAAGAAGACACGTGTACCCCAGTGTTCACTGCAGCACTGTTTACAATAGCCAGGACGTGGAAGTAACCTAAATGTCCATGGATAAAGAAGTTGTGAGATAGATAGATAGATAATATATATATTTATATATATATATAAAATCACACACATACACTGGAATTATTTTTTCTTTTCATTTTTTTGTGTTTCAAAACGTTTGCCAGTTTCAGCCTTGTAGTTGCTAATCAACTTTCTTCCCTTGTCCCCCCTCCCACCCTCTAGAATCTGGACTGTAGCTGGTAAACCACTTGAGGGCAGAGGTTATGTATACTCTTGCCTTCATGTCGTTCAGGACAGGCTTCATGTCTTGAAGCCTCAGTGTCCAGCTGTACACCTGGTGACATTGTGTAAAGTTGAGGATGTGACCCGGACCAACAGAGGGATCTCCCTGAGAGGTCAGACCAGGAGTGAAGGGGGCACTGGGACGGGCAGGGGCTGGACTTTGATGAGTCCAGGCAGAAGGCCCGAGTTCTCCTGGTACTCTGACACTTCAAGACGAGCAGCCTTGGGAAAGGCCATGCCTTCTCTGAGCCTCTCTCCTTTCAATTTAGCGGAAGGATGCCTGCCTTGAGATAGGGCAGTAAAATTCATCTAATCACAGCAGCAAAAGACAGACATAGAGAGCAGAAGGGACTTATGGGACACTGTCAAACAGACTAATAACACACTTATAGGGGCCTGTCTCTCCTGGATGTTGTGAGTCAGCTGGCTAAATGTCCAGGAGGGAATGAACCTACAATAATGCCCCCAGGACTTGCATTAATATAACTTTCTAGTAACTGAATCTCTTTCCCATTTAGCAGTGGGGGTTTGGGGAGTAAATTTGAGATACAGAGACCCCTGAGTCATCTGTGTGGCTAGTCCTCACTGGGTTGAACTACATTAGGACAAAATTCTGAAGGGCTCTTTCCAATGACTTCTATCAAAACTGCCACCTTGCGAAGACCCAGCAGAGGCCCACAGAGTCAGGTATAAAGGATGTGAAAGTCTCAAATCAGGAACCACCCTTTTGAAACAGGAGCCTCCTCCTCTTCAACTCATTAACTAACTGTGGCCATGAGGGACTCCAGTTTCATTCGGTCATGCCTACTGATTCCCTAAGAGAGAGTAGACTCAAGGAGTTGGGGCCCCCGAACACAGCAGACCAGATCTGCTTTTCTGGTGCTGGGCAGCTGCACAGATCCTGGGGGAGGCCGGCTCCCAGATTTCCTGCTCTCACCCCACCCTGCACTTGGTTGGCTGGGCCACTCTCATGGTCATTGCTTTGCTTGGAAAACATGGCCATTTCTCTGTGAAAGTGGTGAAAACAGTCACCCCATTACTGGTCCTATTGGTAGTGGCTAGCTTACTGAGTACCTAGCAGGCTCTGGAAGTTGGTGATGGACAGTGAAGCCTGGTGTGCTGCAGTCCATGGGGTTGCAAAGAGTTTGACACGACTAAGTGACTGAACTGAACTGCACAAGTGCTAGGAAGTTTGAGACACTTTATGTAACTCTCATTTTATCTCCCTAAAGCTCTTATGAGGGAGGTGGTGGCATACATAACATAAAATACATGCAGTGCTTTTGGCAAAGTACCTGCCTGACTCCCTGTGACCATTCCTGAGAATATGGAGGCTCTATCACCAGGGCCTAGGATAGGGCCTGGCACATAGCAGTGGCCCAGTAAATATCTGCTGAATGAATCATAAAATTAGTTGTTCCATAGCCCCGCCTTTCAAGAGGAGCAGACTAAAGCTTGGATAGGTTTAGTAATTGAGCCATTTCACAGAAGCAGGTGAGTGGCTGAGCCAGAGTCAGAATCTCCGGCCAGCTGGCTCTGGCATATAGAGCCTTCGCGCCTCACCCTTCTCCTGCCCACCCTGAGAGGGAGGCATGATCCTACTGGTAGGAAGTAGTAGATGCCAGTGTGGGAGATGCCCTGAGTAGGAGGGGCTTGGGTATGAGATGTTTGTGCGCTGGCTGGTGGGGAAGATGGTCTTGCCCCTGGCTAACTGAATCTGGATGCTGCAGTGCCTGAAGCGCTTCTGCCACTGGCAAAAGCTGGCCCTCTTTCCTCTCCCAGGTATTTCTGTGATTTGTCAGCTATGAAACCTAATGAGCACAGTTTCTAATTCTATGATCTTTTAATCCTTCACTGGCTCCTTAGGAGATGCCCGCCCTTCCTTAATAGACTTCTGCTCTGGCTCCATAAATATGCTGACTTTTAGTCTGTGTGATCTAAAGGAATATGATTTAGAAAGCAATTTCAAGTAATCAAAATGAATGTGGTAGAGAAATCACATGTCCTTTGGGAGAGTGTGGTAAATTGCAAGCATATACAGTTTTATGACACATGAATCTCAGTGGATTCCTCTCTTTTGCATTGATTTGCATGAATAAGACATATGATTTGTTTCCTTTATTGTTTAGATAACTAATGAGGTTTGCTGCTTTTCCACATTTAATTCAGAAGTGGTTTTTATCTGTCACCTATATTTAAACTCCTAAGCAATGTTTTGTAATGATGTCCCAAAGAGACCCACAGCAGCACACATTATGAATTTATCAACTTTGTGTTTACATATGGGCTTCTGTATAAATAGGTATCATGTTATTAAATTATAATTATGGTGAGAAGAAATACCATCTCTTGCTTCTGCCCCGTGGTGAGATCATGTGAATTTAAGTTATAGAGTAATATACTTGGCTATAAAGAACACCATTTTACTCCTTTAATATCCCAGTTCTGAGTTTGTTTGTTTTCAAGAATTGTACAAACCTCGCCCGCTTTTTTCTTTTTAATAACGAACGTTCCAAATGATACCAACAGTCCCCTTTGTGGACCACACCAAGAGAAGAGGGACTCTCCCTTATGTGCCAAGGAAACTGATAAGGATATTTGCAAAATTGTACTTGCAAAACATTAGATAAAGCTTCAATAACCAATTCTGAGTATTTACTTGAGTAAAACTCAGGTTCCGTCCTACTTCACTCAAGGTAATTGTATTTTTAAGAATTCTGGAGCATGCTTCCCAAGGTTCTTTTATCCTTTGTGTATGCTATTGATTTCTACTTGTTTATAGAATTAGGGGCCTTGGGAGATAAATATCATCTTCTTGCCTGAGGCAAGACTGTATTTCAAGTCATCCTTGAAAGGTAGTTTACTCTCTTGTAGAATATCTTAGATGAAAGCGTTTTTGGCACATTGTTAAAAAGAGTCATTTACTTGGAAAATTTTTTCTACTGTCTAACCTAACATCTTGCTCTTCTGGTCTTGTTCAGAAAAATAAAAGGAACTGAGTTCAAAACCTATCTTCTTCTGAGTTTATAAAGAGGATTTTGCTGTGTAATTTTTCCCCTCAGGGGTGAACAAATGTTGATATTGGTGTTGGTGACTCTGGTGTGTAAAATGATCGTCCCATTTTCCCTTTAGTGCTTTAGAGAAAAGAAGAAGCAGGAACAAAAACAGGTTCTAGGACTCCCTTCAAGGCTGTCAGGATGCTAACAAATGGTTCTAGAACCTTGTACATGGGTTTGCTTCGTTAAGGCTATGGAAAACATTTTTAATTTATTTTGAATTGTTTATTTTCAGGTGCATTTTGACCAGTTTAAAGAAGCATTAATACTTATCTTGTCTAGAACTCTATCAAATGAAGAGCACTTTCAAGAACCAGGTAAGGACCCTAACTTTTGTCTCTTCCTTCTGCTTTAAAATGTGTCCAGGGGAGAATCCGGGGACTTTGAGGCATGTGTGTGAGAGCTTTGGAGTATCTGCCTCCCCCAGATTGAGTGGTTATTTGGAGTGACTTATCTTTTGACATGGTCATAAAAGGCGTGCAGCTGTCGCACACTAGGAAGAGCCTCCTCTACCACAGCAGCGAATTAGGGAAGAAATCACTGGATTGTTCCCAGGAGATCTGTCAGATGGTGTGGCCGTAACTCATTCCTGGAATGAGCAGAGTGGAACTGAATTGTCCTTCTTCCCTCCTCATTGCCTGTTAACATGAAACAATATGAACTGGGGCAGAATTTTGTCTGAGAGAAGGGTGGGTAATTTTATTTAGTCCCAGTGAGTGGAAAGCCCTGTGTTACAGCAGGACCACATTATAATTGTTTTTCTCTCTCCTCTTGAGTGATAGTTCTTTATGGTCCGTGTTGTTCATATTTGTACTTTCAGTGCCCAGTAGGATGCTTAGCACATAGCAAGTATTCAATGATAACTTAATATTATACTTCATTGATTTTTTTAAGGCACTGTAGATTATGACACATCATTATTTTACATACTCCTTCCTAAAAAGAAAATTTTTTCTCAGTGGTAATGGTAAAATGCCATTGATTATAAGACACATCATAATTTGAGAATGTTCAAATCTAGGTGTGTGTATGTTGGGGGTAATGTCTTGGGATCAGTGATACATGGTAAATATTTAAGGGGAAGTCTAAACAGTGTTGAAATTTATATTATAATACAGTCTTGTTTTTTAAAAATTAGAAGCTAGGGTTAGAGGTTGATTATAAAGGGGCACACAAGGGAATATGGGGGTGATGAAACCATTTTTATATCTTGATTGTTATGGTGGCCACAAATTTTATAAGTTTTTTTCTAACCCACAGAATTGCTCTCTAAGAAGGTGAAACTTACTCTTTGTAAATTATATCTCAATAAACCTGACTTTTAAAAAGAGAACACTAAAAATATAGTCCAGTTTTAAGAGTGAGGAGAGATCATTAATATTTTGTTGCTACAAGCAGTCATTCAGTGTGACCTAGTTGGAAACACAGGTGGGAACTCTTGTCTTATCCTCACCGGTGATCCAGTTCATCAGACCTTCTGAAATGCTCCAGATTTGTGTCATTTGTATGAACTCTGCAGTTAGCAGTGTTTTGGGTTAGGATTGAGTCTCCCCCTTTTTATTCAGGTTATTGTTAATTCTGAGGCTTGGCAGAGCTCTCTGCAAGCCTCTAGCAAGTCTGGGGCAGGGGTAGGGGTGGGGAGTTTATTGCATCCTAGAGGTTTTCCAGACTAAAAATAGAGTTTCTATAGGCTACCCAGTGATGGAACCTGGACTTTTGTTCTTACGGGGTCTCACATTTTATTAGTAGTTTTACTTAAGGTTGTCATCTTGATAGAAATGGTGTAAGATCTAGGGACCCTAACGAGAGCTATCGTGATGTCACCCCATCTACTGTTGTTCATGTGAGCATAGGTGACATGCACTTAAGCTCAGTGTTCTCTTTGCCCATAATGGGTGTTTATGTCAGTTTGGAATAGGCTGCCCTGATTCTCGTCCTTTTTGCTGCTCTTTCTTCAAAACCTGTTCTTGATACCTGCCAGAAAATTGTCGTAATAAATATACAGACCACAGATGTGAAGGGTTCCCTGTAGAACTGTACCATCTTGGGATCTGAATCATAGGATGAGGAGGTAGACAGAGTCTGGTTGAGCTTGGTAACAGTTTGAAAGAAAGGTTTGTAAGTCCAACTCCAGTCAGTGGTTTCAGGTTTATATGTGCGCCTCACTGCTGGGCAGGAGGAGGCATCTTTTGGGCAAGTCTTCCAGAGGGGTTTTTAATAGTGGACTGTGTGTTCCATCCTTTGGGTAGACTACAGCAAACCTTTGTTACAGAGCTGCCCCAAGTCAGTGAAGTAAAGCATCAAAGTCCTTACTGACAGCATTTCCTCCAGCATGGATGTGACTTCCATTTGATCTGGAAGGATAAAATCTAGGGTTGAGCCTGTGCCTTAAGAGTGTTTTATCTCATATGAGGCTGAGTCATTCCTTCTTTGTTCCTGAGCATCTCTGCTTTTTCTGACTTCTGCCTGTCACTCCCTGGCCCTTCCAGTTGTTTCTGGAGATCATGCATTTCTTTTCACTCAAACATTCTCCCACCCACTCAAGTATGTGACTCCACCCCTACAGGCTGTCTAGCTTGGCTAGAGAGAGGCAGAGAAAGAAGGATCAGGACTTAAATGCTGTATATCAAGAGGCCACCTGGGTTCACCCCCTTTCCCCTTTACGAACATGGTTCAGTTCAGTCACTCAGTCATGTCCAACTCTTTGTGACCCCATGGACTGCAATACGCTAGGCTTCCTTGTTCATCACCAACTCCTGGAGCATGTTCAAACTCATGTCCATCGAGTCGGTGATGCCATCCAGCCATCTCATCCTCTGTGGTCCCCTTCTCCTCCACCTTCAATCTTTCCCAGCATCAGGGTATTTTCCACTGGGTCAGTTCTTTGCAGCAGGTGGCCAAAGTATTGGAATTTCAGCGTCAGAATCAGTCCTTCCAATGAATATTCAGGACCAGTTTCCTTTAGGATGGACTGGTTTGAACTGTTATCAACATAACAATCCCATAAGTCATAGACTGTATGACTGCAGGGCTAGAGTGAATGCTGCCATTTTATCCGTGAGCAAACTGAGATTCAAAGAGGGATGTGGATTAAGTCTCACAGATAGGGGCAGAAGAAGATGCTAACACTGTTATCACCAAGGGATGGGAGTCCAGGAGGCTTTGGTTTAGGGTGTTCACCCTCAGAAGGATGAGGTGCGGGCAACGCAGTCTCAGTCGGTGCAGCCTGGCCAGAAAGACTCTGACAAGTGGCCAGCAGCAGAAGGAAGGAGCAGAGAAGAGCAAGTTTTACCTAATCATCAGTGACAGGGATTTCTATATCCTTAGCATACTTGGCTATTCAGCACTTAGTTCATATTCCACCGTTAGGGGCCAGGGCTGTGGTCTTTTTGTCTTACGTTTTGAGATCAATGGACCTACTGGACTTTGAGAGGAAAATTACTCTTAAGTTAGTAAAAATAGGAGGGCCATAGTGCACAGCCTTTGACACTGAATGAGTCATGAATTGATATTTTGTAACATTCAAAATTTTTATAAATTAAAAATATCCAGTGCTGTACCTGACTATAATATAGAAAATCCAGCATGATATAGTAGAAAGACCCTTGAAACAGGAATTATGTAATACTGGCATGTGTGTTCAGTGGTGACCAACTTTCTGCCACTCCATGCTCCCCTAATTGGGTGGCCTTATATCACTCACCTAGAGCCAGACATTTTGGAATGTGAAGTCAAGTGGGCCTTAAAAAGTATCACTACAAACAAAGCTAGTGGAAGTGATGGAATTCCAGTTGAGCTATTTCAAATCCTGAAAGATGATGCTGTGAAAGTGCTGCACTCAGTATGCCAGCAAATTGGGAAAACTCAGCAGTGGCCACAGGACTGGGAAAAGTCAGTTTTCATTCCAATCTCAAAGAAAGGCAATGCCAAAGAATGCTCAAACTATTGCACAATTGCACTCATCTCACACGCTAGTAAAGTAATGCACAAAATTTTCCAAGCCAGGCTTTAGCAATATGTGAACCATGAACTTCCTGATGTTCAAGCTGGATTTAGAAAAGGCAGAGGAACCAGAGATCAAATTGCCAACATCCGCTGGATCATGGAAAAAGCAAGAGAGTTCCAGAAAAACATCTATTTCTGCTTTATTGACTATGCCAAAGCCTTTGACTGTGTGGATCACAATCAACTGTGGAAAATTCTGAAAGAGCTGGGAATACCAGAGCACCTGACTTGCCTCTTGAGAAACCTGTATGCAGGTCAGGAAGCAACAGTTAGAACTGGACGTGGAATAACAGACTGGTTCCAAATAGGAAAAGGAGTACGTCAAGGCTGTATATTGTCACCCTGCTTATTTAACTTATATGCAGAGTACATCATGAGAAATGCTGGACTGGAAGAAGCACAAGTTGGAATCAAGATTGCCGGGAGAAATATCAATAACCACCACCCTTATGGCAGAAAGTGAAGAGGAACTAAAAAGCCTCTTAATGAAAGTGAAAGACGAAAGTGGAAAAGTTGGCTTAAAGCTCAACATTCAGAAAACTAAGATCATGGCATCTGGTCCCATCACTTCATGGGAAATAGATGGGGAAACAGTGGAAACAGTGTCAGATTTTATTTTTTTAGGCCTCAAAATCACTGCAGATGGTGATTGCAGCCATGAAATTAAAAGACACTTACTCCTTGGAAGGAAAGTTATGACCAACCTAGGTAGCATATTCAAAAGCAGAGATATTACTTTGCCAACAAATGTCCATCTAGTCAAGGCTATGGTTTTTCCAGTAGTCAGGTATGGATGTGAAAGCTGGAGTGTGAAGAAAGCTGAGCGCCGAAGAATTGATGCTTTTGAACTGTGGTGTTGGAGAAGACTCTTGCAAGTCCCTTGGACTGCAAGGAGATCCAACCAGTCCATTCTAAAGGAGATCAGTCCTGGGTGTTCATTGGAAGGACTGATGCTAAAGCTGAAACTCCAACACTTTGGCCACCTGATGCAAAGAGCTGACTCATTTGAAAAGACCCTGATGCTGGGAAGGATTGGGGGCAGGAGGGAAGGGGACGACAGAGGATGAGATGGCTGGATGGCATCACTGACTCGATGGATATGAGTTTGAGTGAACTTTGAGAGTTGGTGATGGACAGGGAGACCTGGCGTGCTGCGATTCATGGGGTCGCAAAGAGTCAGACACGACTGAGTGACTGAACTGAACTGAACTATACAGTAAAACCTCTGAGGTGTTTGATCACCTCATATGTGAAGGTAATTATACTAGAAAAATACTTGAAATCCATTCAACTCCAGGATTCAGCTGTGTTGTCTCCTAATATCTAAATGACATCTACATGTGTGAAAAAGCTAGCTCTGTGTTTCTGTAAATGGAGAAGGCAATGGCACCCCACTCCAGCACTCTTGCCTGGAAAATCCCATGGATGGAGGAGCTGGGTGGGCTGCAGTCCATGGGGTTGTTAATAGTCGGACACAACTGAGCGACTTCACTTTCACTTTTTCACTTTCATGCATTGGAGAAGGAAATGGCAGCCCACTCCAGTGTTCTTGCCTGGAGAATCCCAGGGGCAGGAGAGCCTGGTGGGCTGATGTCTATGGGGTCACACAGAGTCAGACACAACCAAAGTGACTAGCAGTAGCAGTGTTTCTGTAAAATTTCACCCAAAATAAATTGACATGACAAGAGTCTACTTTTTAAGAGGAAATACCCAGTATAGTTCACGGTTTCCTATTCTTCTAATAAAAGACAGCTATATATAAATAATATAAAAACAAAGCTATAGTAGGATTTCAGAGGAGATGGAATTAAGTCATGAGTTCCACAGTCTTGCGTCTGTCATTTCTAACATCTCTAAGGTACAGTGTCTTTATTTTTAAAATTAGAGGGCATAGATATTTGCAGCATCTTTTTAATTCTGATGTTTATGATTCTAAAACTCTTAACAGAGAGTTTTTTCCCCCCTAAAAACTCAACAATGCAACGAAGGTACTAAAATTCAGATGAAGTCAGAAAAACGGGTTGTGGATGTAGGGAGTCCTTTGTGGATTCCAAGCTGATTAACATCGCCGGTGGCAGAGCTCCACTGCATCTATGTGTGCAGCTTAATCTTCAAGTTATTTTCCTAGAGTGAAAGAGGGACACCTTCATTATTATTTATGGATTGTAGGATTTGGGTAACGGAGATGCCGACACGGGCTCCAAGCTACGCGACTGCAAGCTTCGTAGTCACGTGCCTACGCGGTCTGAATCTGGTCCCCAGAGACTCCTGTCCTTTCTGCTGCATCTTGCAGTAGGTTTCTGTTCGGTGGTAGATGTAAGCGTGACGCAGCAAGCGCTTCCTCCCCTCACACTGTTAATGCAAATATCTTTCCTTTGTTTATCTGGTGAGGGAAATCTCAGGTTTGGAAAAGCTAAACCGTTAGAAAAATAAGGTAAGGCAGGTGATTGGGTTTTTGTTTTTTGTTTTTGTTGGTAATAAACATTCTTCACTCCAGAAACTGCCCTATTTCTAATTATTTTCCTTGTATTTTGGAGAAGCTGTGACTATAATAAACAAATACCTCCTCGTTCACTTGGCAAGTGTGCACTGAAGCAGACAGCAGGCTAGATCCCGGTTTGCAGGGCTTGAAGATTTGTGCTTGCAGCTGTGTTCGGGGGCCGTGGGCCAGGCCCTGAACTCTGGCTGAGGGCCCTGTGTTTAGAAGGTACGCACAGATGGCCCGCAGGAGTGTCCTCTTGTCCTCTCTTCAGTTGAGAACCTAGCCCCTGGTTCCCTTGGTATATATGGGATGCTATCAGTGAGGACCAAAAAGATTTCTTCAAAAGTTAAAAGCAACATAAAGGCACTACCATTAACCACCACCACCGTCAAAAGACCGTGTGAGGACTCGTTTCCTGAGATCAGAGGGAACTAGAAATGTTCACATCCACTGGTGGCCATATAAAATAGTGGGACATTCCTGGATTTTTGTAAAACAATAAGCATCAAAAACTATAAAAGTGTTTTTGGCCAATCAATGCCAGATTCAGATTTTATGCTATGGAAATAATTATGTGTGTGTAAGGATGGTCATTTAAAATAGTTAAAATACTAATATATATATATATATCTATCTTGAGCAGAAATTTTTTTTTGAAAGTAATTTTATTTTTGGTTACACTAAGTCGTCATTGCTACAACAGCTTTTCTCTAGTTGCAGAGAGCGGGGTCTACTCTCTAGCTGTGGTGTACAGGCGTCTCACTGCCATGGATTCTCTTGTTGCGGAGCACAGGCTCTGGAGCACAGGCTCAGTCGTTGTGCCTCATGGGCTTAGTTGCCCTGAGGCATATGGGACCTTCTTGGATCAAACCCATGTCTCCTGCACTGGGAAGCAGATTCTTTACCACTAAGGCACCAGGGAAGCCCTCAAGCAGAAATTTTTGACAGTGTATTTTGGTTAGGAAAGCTATGATGTACCTGTATAATCAAAGACTAGGCAGCTATTCAGTTGTCCTCTGGAAGAATACTTATTGTTTGTTATGACTTGGGAAAGAAGCATAGAAGCAACAAGAAGTCACTTAAAAAATATGTGTGTGTGTGTGTATGTGCAAAAAGGATATGACTTATTTAAAATCAAATAAGTCTGGTGAGAATTTTGCTAATGACACAGTTTGTCTGGAAGTTGTGCTGCCCTAAGTTTATTTCAGTTCCAGTGTGCGATGGTTTCCAAACCAGGGACATGAAAATGGTAGTTTTCTGCAGGGAGTCCTAGAGAACTGGCCTGTCCTTTCATGTCAGTGGTGCTAGTGGAAGAGAGCCAGCCTGCCAGTGCAGAAGATGTAAGAGGCTCGGGTTCGATCCCTGGGTCACGAAGATTCCCTGGAGGAGAACATGGCAACCCACTCCAGTAGTCTTGCCTGGAGAATCCCCATGGACAGAGGAGCCTGGTGGGCTACCGTCCATAGGGTCACAAAGAGTCGGACACGACTGACGTGATTTAGCACACATGCCTTCATGTCAGCGCCGTGGTGAAGGGAAAGGAGATGACGAGGAGGAGAAAATGAGGGCACGAATGAGATGAAGGCGGCTTCAGTTCCTGAGACAGACAGGATGCCGTCACTGTGCGTTTGCCAGTAATCTTAACCTGTCGCAACACATGAGGAGAAGGAATGTGCTGCAGGACTGGAGGCTGTGAGGCCTTCCCTAAGCCTGCTCCATGGGCTCCAGGACCCTGGGTGGGAGGACCAATCCCCGGCAGAAGCTACCTGACAGAATAGTGCCCTTGCCCCACAAAGCTCCTGTGGCTTTCCCTAAACCTCGGGATGTTAGGCACTCCTCAGCTCAGTGAGGACTAAGGGTCCAGGTCTCTTTGACTCCAAAGCCCACGGTCTCTTTCCATGAAGCACTGCTGCCCTGGAAAGCATGCAGTCCAGCTGGGCAGGTGAATCTAACAAGTAAAATGTTTATAGAAAAATATGACCATGGTCAGTATTAAGCGTGGAGCAATCAATATACAGGTTGCACTGAATTCACAGGAGAAAAAAGGTCCCATGAAAGTTGTACCAGTTTCGAAAGAATTCAGTTTTGAGCTGAGCCTTGAACAATGGAGAGGATTCAGTTAAATGATCTCTGAATCTCTGGCTTCTTTCCCCAAATGGCTCAAGAAGCAGGACCTTCTAACAGAAATTAGCAGGCTGAGCCTCCCAGGAGAAGGTTGGGGAACAATCTCATCATCATTTTCAACTCAAAGAGTTTTTCCTATTGACAGGTCTTCACCTGCTTTAGGGCTTAGATGGACCATCTGGTCAGACCAGTGAGCCCTGGGGGTTGTTAGACCACACCTATCCACCATCCTCAGCACCCGTGGGGAGAGACCACACCTATCCACCATCCTCAGCACCCGTGGGGAGAGTGCTAACCTTCCTCTTGACATTTCCCTTCCAGACAAAGCTAATCAGAGCCACCCCATTTTGTGCCCAGAAGCCCCTGTGTTCCAGCAGGAAGCATCACTCAGATTGCTAAGAACTGAGTGGAACTTATGGAGACTGAACTTCTAAGAACTTGTGGAGACTGCTCCTAAAACTCTCTTTGCATTCAGCTGTTTAGTTGCTAAGTCATGTCTGACTCTTTACAACCCAGTGGACTGTACCCTGCTGGTCTCCTCTGCCCATGGGATTTCCCAAGCAAAAAGACTGGAGTGGGTTGCCATGTCCTTCTCCAGGTTTTGCATCTGGGGAGGGGACACTAAAACTCCAATTGGCACCTGCATCTTGTGTGAAGATGCTGGAAGAGAGGCGTGATTGGGGAGTGGGGTGCTAGGGTTCAGGAAGCAGCTGCCTTGGAAACGGCTGTGTGGACACAAAAGTGGGGGTGAGGACCCTGCCTGCAGATGCTCTCCGCAGAGGTGGGGTTGCACTAGGAGGCAGAAGGAATGGATATAATGTCCCAAGGCTTTCCAGGTGTCTTTTTTCCTCCACTCCCTTCCTTGGAACATCTCCCTCTCCATCCCTTTTCTTTTCCCACCTCTCCTGCTCTCCTCTACCCTTGTCTCCTCCTCTTCTTGGCCTCTCACTCATTCTTCCTCTGCTAGTTGGACCCCAACCCGTCAATTCTTCCTGCTTCCCCTCTCCCAGCCCTCTGTCGGCCTCTAGCTCTCTGCCCTGCTTCTGTCCCTCACCTGCTTCCTTTGCTGTTGGTTCTCTTTCTGTCTCTGTGTCTTCCTCTCTCTGGGTTGTTCTCCACTTTACTTCTTCTCTTCCCTTTTCTCTTATTTAGTATCGGTGTGCACTTGCTCTCTGACTGTGTGATCCCTGTACAGCAGTGTGTCAGAGTGGGCGAGGAGGTGGGATGCACAGTGGGGGTGGGGGTGCTCATTTGCTGCATGACTGCCTCTTCCTGGGAAGCTTTGTGTGGTGGGGTGGTAGGGGGAGGCTTGTCCTGAGGTTTACACCTGCTTTATTTTCAAAAGAGTTTCAGGAATCCTGTGAGGCCAGCAGAAATATAGTCTAGAGGGTCTCAGAGGATCCCCCTGTCCCCAGGTTCATTAGAAGGGGTGGGGTCTCTGGGAATGAATTCCTAGGTTAAGGAGGCAGGAAGCCATGGATTGCAGGAGCAATTCCAAAATAAGGAGATCAGTACCACAAAGGTGTAGCTTTCTTCTTCATCCTGGAAATATCCTCAGATCATTTCAGGGAAAAGGGAAGTTTGAATCAAAAAGTGATAAAATAGCAATCTTATCCCTCAACAATAACCTCAGATATGCAGATACACCACCCTTATGGCAGAAAGTGAAGAGGAACTAAAAAGCCTCTTGATGAAAGTGAAAAAAGAGAGTGGAAAAGTTGGCTTAAAGCTCAACATTCAGAAAACGAAGATCATGGTATCTGGTCCCGTCACTTCATGGGAATTTGATGGGGAAACAGTGGAAACAGCATCAGACTTTATTTTTTCGGGCCCCAAAATCACTGCAGATGGTGATTGCAGCCATGAAATTAAAAGATGCTTACTCCTTGGAAGGAAAGTTATGACCAACTTAGATAGCATATTCAAAAGCAGAGATATTAACTTGCCAACAAAGGTCCATCTAGTCAAGGCTATGGTTTTTCCAGTGGTCATGTATGGATGTGAGAGTTGGACCGTGAAGAAAGCTGAGCGCTGAAGAATTGGTGCTTTTGAACTGTGGTGTTGGAGAAGACTCTTGAGAGTCCCTTGGACTGCAAGGAGATCCAACCAGTCCATCCTAAAGGAGACCAGTCCTGGGTGTTCATTGAAAGGACTGATGTTGAGGCTGAAACTCCAATACTTTGGCCACCTGATGCGAAGAGTTGACTCACTGGAAAAGACCTTAATACTGGCAGGGATTGGGGACAGGAGGAGAAGGGAACAACAGAGGATGAGATGGCTGGATGGCATCACCGACTCAATGGACATGTGTTTGGGTGGACTCTGGGAGTTGGTGACGGACAGGGAGGCCTGGCCTGCTGAGGTTCATGGGGTTGCAAAGAGTTGGACATGACTGAGCAACTGAACTGAACTGATCCCTCAACAACCACAACAGAATGCTCTGCCATGGCTGGTGTCTGGTATTTAATACCGGAGTGCATCTCTGAAACTCTCCTTTAACTTCCCATGTATGTACTTTATCCCAGGTCCTAAGCTTGTGTTTTTCATGAAAAGTATTGATGGAATAAATAGTGTCTAGGCTTTAGGGTAAGCATTTCAGCTTCCTCTTGGGTCCTTGTTGCTTTGTTTTTGGCCATTGCAAGAACTGAGTGTTCCAAGTGGCCATTTGCATCACACAGGTGCCTGGGGCAGTTCTGGGAGACAGCACTGAGTGTACACTGCCCTGCTTAGTTAGGGGGAGAAGAGAGTGGGGGTGGGTGGCTGTTGGTTGTTTTCCCTGCCTGCAGCTAGCCTGTTCCAAGTGGTCATTCTCATTAACTTTGTATTTCAATTTTTCTTTTATTATGATCACAAGATCTTCTGGTCACTTTAAATGTGTGCCCTGTGGTTCATCCAGATCCTGGAAAGTGAACATTGTCACAGCTCTAGAGTTTCTCTTGTTACATCTCACTGTGAGCTCTCCAGGAGTCAAAGACTCCTCTAGGCAGTGTGGGCTTGTCTGCTTTCCTTCAAAGCTCACTTGTACTTTTATGTAGTGATACCAAATAGGGGAAATGGAAAGTAAGAAAGAAGGGAAAATGGCTCACAAGCTTGATATTCCAGGTAGAATCATAAATATACATTCAAGGAACTGAAACACTGAAAGTAAAAGCAGTCCTTTATCTGCCCCCCACCCCCACCACTGATATTTCATGTCCCTCTTTGGAGCTCATGATTGGAGCAGTTACTTAGACTTAGCTTAAAGGAAGCTATATGTACATAATTTCATTTAATAGGTTAAATGACCATGTATTATCTGACATAGAAAAGATTATGTACATACATTACATCCAGATGTGCTCCTAAAGTAAAGAAACTTTGCCCCAGAGCTGTGGTTTGGCAAGTCTTGGGCGTGGTGGGGCAAAGTGTTCTTTAGTTTCAGTGAGCAAGAATGTCTTGAAACCCCCACTAAGGCCTCCTTTTTGGTGGACTGCTGCTGAACACTTGTAAAGCCCTGCTTGAGGTGAATACGGAGAATATTAGAGTTTTCAAACCCTTAACACAGCAATGACTGTTGGCCATGAATGTTCTCTCTAGACCTCCTTACATTTAATGTCTTTCTTCCCCTTCTTATTTTGTAAATTCAATGAGGTTGGTGCTCTAAACAGAAAAAAGATATGCGAGTATGTAAGTCTAAAATGTAACTATTTTTGATTGATGTGATTAGTCTGATACTTTATTGTATGATTTGCAAAATTTCTTATGAGGAAACTTTAATACTTCATTTTTCCTTTGCTATGTTAATATCTTTATTCATAAAAGATTTTATATTTTAATCAATTTCTCTAGAAATTGACTTTGTGATGTATGTATAGTCTGTGAAAGATATTAACTTAGAGTTTACTCAGAATTGGTTTTTATAATTAAAATAAAAATTAACTTAAAAATTAAAGTTTCTGGCAATGCAAAAATAAGTACGTATATAAATAAAACACCAAAGGATCCTAGTGTTTCACAATCCACATATTACCTTTCATTGTGTAGGGGAAAAAACTGTTTCAAATCTACCACTGCTCCCTACACAGCATGAAATATTTAGTGGTAAATAACTAGGGCTTCCCTGGTGACTCAGATGGTAAAGAATCTGCCTGTAATGCAGGAGACCCGGGTTCGATCCCTGGGTCAGGAAAATCCCTCTGGAAAAGGGAATGGCAACCCACCCCAGTATTCTTGCCTGGAGAATCCCATGGACAGAGGAGCCTGGCAGCATACAGTCCATGGGGTCGCAAAGAGTCATACACGACTGAGTGACTAACGCTTTCACTAACTAGGGAACCATTTTATCCACAGATGGGTTTTAGATTAAATCACAGTGGGATTTTTTTGGTTTTTGTTTTTTCGTTTGAAACAGTGGCTTTGTCCGACTGCTTTTTTTTTTTCTCTGAAAAAGTACAGCGTATATTAAGAGTTCCTTTGTCATTTCCTTCCCCAGACTGTGACTATCTTCTCACAGTGGGAAAATCCCATGTTCCATTTTCTGATGTTTTACATTTTCCCTTTAATTTTTTCTAAGCCCCTGTCATCACTAAATGGTGTTATCTTGTTGTCCTCCACTAAAATTGAAGAACATGTAGTAAATTAAGGATGGTTCTACATTGCCTCTTATCTGACTAGCATCTGTGGGTGTCAGCTGCCAACAAGCAGCTCGGGTGTCTGGGCCGCTACTGAACGCTCACAAGCTGACACGTTCTCTTCTGAGAAAAGGTACCTTCAAATGTGCACGTGCCTTTCAGTATACATTTTGTATGCTTGAACACTTTCTGTAAGAGAATCGCTCGACCTAATAAAGTGGCTTGGCTGGGACTTTGAAAAAGCTGGATATAAATATCGCTAGAATTTATAGAGCAAGCATAAATACTTCACTCTGAGCTCTGCTGAGCATTTTCAGGATGTTTCTGAGCACATTTGTGAAATCAGAGCTTATCCCAGGAAAAGGGCCTGGGGGAGTGAGGACAGTTAGTCACATAGGGTCACCAGTCCTCCCAGGGAAGCTTCAAAGTAACGGCTACCCCTTAACATTTTCATGTTAAGGAGTAGGGTTTTATTTTCTTAGTTCTTATCTAATCATCTACCCTAGTTTTGTTGATATGTGTACAGCCCTAACCTAAAAATCTACATGTCTGAGTTCAGACATACCTTGTTAAGACTGTCATGTTCAAACAGAACACATATGTTCTCCAGAGAGACAGTATGTCTCTATGGGTGATAAGAACTGAAATCAAAGTATTGCTAATCTTATATTTAATGTAATATTTTATTCTCCTAATTCTGTTCAAGATGCTAAAAAAAAAAAAGTCTATCTCTAATTTGACATTTGTAATGAGTGAAGTATTATTGCTTTAAAGCTATCATTGTAGAGGAAGATTAGAGTGTGGTGATGGTGGTGGTGGTGATGGGTGGTGGTGGTGATGGTTGGTGGTGGTGAAGGTGGTGGTGATGGTGAAGGTGATGAAGGTTGAACCTGAGACATGTTCTGCACATGCTGAAGCCCTTCTTCAGGGTCAGGAGATGACTCTCCCCTTATATACACAGTCTTTTTTATTTTGCAATACACAAAGCTCATGAAGAGAAAAATATATATAATCTTCTTAATGCAGTTTTGCAGTTGCTGTTTTATTCCACAGCTTTTAATTTCATAATGAGATTTTGATGCCAAGTTTCATGTAAGCAATGAGCTGTCATTAATTGATGAGGATGCACTGTGTCAGCTTCTTTGTTCTCTCATCTTGCTTGTCTGATGGATCAGAAAGTGGGATGGTTAACAAAGGAGTCGCTGAGGTACAAGAGGGGTGTGGTCCAGACTAATCGGTGTGAATGCTGCCTTTACAGTGCTGATAGAGTGCTCATTTTATCATTTTCCAACGTGTCTCTTTGGTGGTATGATCCCTCCCTCTACCTTCCCCTGTGTCTGTGAACAGAGCTTGATAAACAGAAGAACAGATATGACTGCATGCTTTGTCCTGATCTTAATTCCATAGTTTTAAGCAAATTCCTCACTGTGGGCTCTGCATCTCTCCCACCATATGCTGAGATCTACTCGGGGCACTATAAATCATTCGGAATTAGAAGCTGTGCTGTGCATCTGACCTACTGGCTCATGGACGCCCACATCCACTACAACTGGCAAACGGTGGTGGTTTATTTTGGGGCTGGTATATAAGAGGCTGTGTCCGAAGGCTGGGAGTTGTCAGATAGGGACTGAGATTGTCTTGTAATGTGGCCTCAACTCTTGTCTCCTTGCCCAGACTGCACTCTCGAAGCTCAGCCCAAATATGTTAGAGGTGGGAAGCGTTATGGACGCAGATCTTTACCTGAATTTCAAGAATCCGTGGAGGAGTTTGCAGAGGTGACCGTCATTGAGCCACTTGATGAAGAAGCACAGCCTTCACACATCCCAGCCAGTGAGCACAGCGAGGTAAGAAATTGGACAGACACATCCATCTGGACCACAGGTGTGGAGACTTGTGGGTACCCACATCCTTGTGGCGCAAACACAGGAGGACTGAGGGGCTGATGGCTTTTCTCAGCCACTTTTTTTTTCAACTACATGCTAATCTTCTTACTTACCTTTTGGATATCTATGACTGCTTTTTCTATTGTTTATATGTTTCATCTCTGTTTCAGCTTTTGAAGAGCTGATGTTTCTGTGCATGTTTTATGTATATAGTTTTTAATGCAGTTATTTTTGTATTATCTGAGATCTGCCACTTCTAGCTCTTCTTGGGAATCTCTCTCTCCTCCACGGCAGTGTTATTTTCAGTTATGTAAAAAGCTCATCAGCTCCCTCCCCGCAAACCATAAAACAGCTGCAGTGACAGGTAAGAAGTGAAAGCCTTTCTCAGGCATTTGAGGAGCCAGCATCTTATCTTTTGTGGTGGGGTAAAGCAGCTTTGCAACTTTGTCCTCGTCACAGGGCTCAGCAATTGCCAGGATTCTTACCAGTTCTGTCGCCCCCAGGCGCATGACTCCCCCAGCAATCAGATATCCCTCTGCTTCCCTCATCTCCCTCTTTTCATTTTACATTTTGCTATACTCTACCAATAAGGAAGAAGCAGTAGCATTTTCTTTTTTTTTTTTCTTTATGGCTCATTTACCAGCATCCCATTTATAGAACATGATTGAAAGTGCCATGCTGAGCAAGCTCTAAATATTTCTTGCAAATCCCAGCTTAGTCTGGGGATGCAGATATTTCAGATGCTCATATAAGCTGGGAAAGAGACAAAAGAGCCTCAACTTCCTTAAAGTCATCTGTAGATCATAGTTTAAGCAGGGAGTATGTGTTTGTTGCCATTAACTTTCATGTTCAGCTTGCTGGTATCTGTGAGAAGCTTGCTCCAATAATGTCCCCTGCAAGCAGATACCCGGCATCTTCAACTTTCTAGAATACCCACAAACCCAAAGGTAACCAGAGAGAGTCCCAGTATTGAGCAGAAATGAGACCAACCACAAGGGCTGCAATTTAGAAGTCACGTGACTGGTCTGCTAACCAGAAGAGGCTCGTTCTGCTTTTTAGAATCAAGTGATACCTGTCCTCACAATAGAAGTAAAGCAGTGGCAGAAATGCGAGTGAGAAGAGAGGAAGAAAACAGCTCAAGGGGATAAGATAGAAGCCACAAAAGTGGTGTGAATAGTGTGGGTGAGAGGTGATGGCTAAAAATGGAAAGACTATGAGAAGCAACAAGGATGCTACTGAAACCTCACAGCACTAGGGGCCCATAGGTCTGGGGCAGAGACCTCTACCCATCTTGGTTCAGTCGGTTTCAGACCCTTCCTTGGGTCACTTTGAGAATTTAGATAGGGCCCTTTCCACAGTAAAGCACATGGGCTCACACTCACAAGTGCTCCCTTTACTGTTTCAGGTAAGCAAGTAATCTGCATACTTCAGTAACTGCAGTGTTTGTACTATTCATCTTGCTGTCAGGAAGGGTATCAAAATTACAACATTCAACCTGTTTCATAGCCCTAACTAGTGTGGAATGTATCTGAGACATTTCTCTGTGAAAAAAAATAATTGGTTAAAATAGGGCTCCACACTTGATGGGGGAAGATTTTCTTATTTGGAAAACACTTTTAAGTCTTGTATCTCCTTTCTCCAACTGTTTTCAGTGCTGAGGTACTGTTATTTGGTGCTAAGAAATGAAATGGTTACTTATTTTTTTGTGAGGCCAGTTTCTAATTGCCACCTGGGGATACCCAGAAAGTTCTTGGGCAGAACTGATTTTGTTGCTAGTAGGATATTTCTTATGTCTTTATTTAATTTCATCTACTGATTTCCAGTGAGATTTACTGTTTAAAAAATGTGACTTTGGCTTTATGTGTAAATAAAGTTAAGGATTGAGGCCAGAGTCTGGGCAAAATCTTGCTGCTTATACTTAGTACAAGGGTATATTGGGAGAATCATTTCACCCCTGATAAACTTCAGCTTCCCTAACTCCTCTTAGAAACCTCTTAGGTGTGACCTTTTGACACTATATAGAAGCTTTGGTGTAATAACCCACCATCAAAGAGCAGCAAATAGAGGGCTGGAGAACGTCATTTGTCTCTGTCTGCTCTCCCCAAGGACTCTACTGACTTGACTTCAAGAGTCTGTTATAGCCCAACCAGAAAACCTGTAGCAAATCAGATAACATGTTTTTACCTCCCTCTTTATTTATTGCTAAAAGTGGACTCAAAGTTCATCCAGCTGCTTTCTTATCTAAAAATGAAGTGTTTTGTGAACTGAATGGAGCCTGTTGGTTTTCGAATCGATTTATCACAACATTCACAGCAGGATGCATGAGGTTTTTGATGTTCCTGTTGGCAGTGAGACGGGCTGGCCTGCGCTTCATGCAGTAACCTTGGCTGTGGATCGCACGCGCTGCCCTCACGATCTGCAGCACAGTTTCGTCACCATTGGTCTTAATTGCATCCGGTGGTGTCAAGGTGGCACTCCGGTTTCCTGGCCAGTTTCTGTAGTCACTTCGGCAATCGAAAGCCACTCTGTTGGTCAGCTCAGTTCATGCTCTGGTCAGTACTGGCTTGCTCTAGACACCCTTGTCTCTTCTACAGAAGCTACCTGGGGCTCCTCGGAGTACTGGGGCATCTTCCCTATTCTAGAGTGGCCCTCAGGTGGGGAAGATGGGGAGGGCAGTGTTCTCAATGAACTGTGGGATTTATTTGTTCTTAACTTACAAGTTCAGTATCTGTTAGGAGGCCATTATTTTTTTTTGTACAAACAGCCAGATTGCAGATTTCTGCATGAATAAATGGGTTTTATTGCATCTCAAGCTACCAAATCACTTCTTTCCAAACTAAAATTTTTGTTTTGTATTGAGGTATAGCTGATTAGCAATGTACTTACCAATGTAGTTTTAGGTGGACAGTGAAGGGCCTCGGCCATACATATACGTGTGTGCATTCTCCCCTAAACCCCGCTCCCATCCAGGCTGGCACATACAGTTGAGCAGAGTTCCATGTTCTATACACTAGGTCCCCCATTGGTTATCCATTCTAAACATGGCAGTGTGTCCATGCCCTTCCCAAAGTCCCTAAGTGTCCTTTCCCCCTGGCAACCATAAGTTTGTTCTCTAAGTCTGTGAGTCTCTTTCTGTTTTGTAAGTTCATTTGTATCATCTCTCTTTAGATTCCACCTATAAGGGATGTGGTAGGATAGTTCTCCTTCTCTGTCTGCCTTACTTCACTCAGTGTGACACTCTCCAGGTCCATCCATGTTGCTGCAAGTGGCCTCATTTCATTCTTTTTAATGGCTGAGTGATATTTCACTGTGTGTGTGCACCACATCGTCTTTATCCTTTCCTCTGCAGATGGACATTTTAGGCTGCTTCTTTTTTTTTTTCCCGTGTGTCCATTTAAGTTTTTATTTTTGTGGTATGAACATATAATATGAAATCTACCCTCAGCAAATTTTAAAGTGCACAATACCATGCTGTTCATATTGTATGGTAGATCTCTAGAACTTACTCATCTTGTAAAACTGTAACTTTATAACCATTTAACGACCCCTCATTTCCCGCTCCTCTCATCCCTGACAATCATGATTCTATTTTATATATCTATAATATAATTTGCCTATTTTATATACTTCATTTAAATAGAGTGGTGCAGTGTTTGTCCTTCTGTGGCTAACTTATTTCAGGTAACATAATGTGTTCTGCCTTCACCTATCTTGTCATAAATGGTAGAGTTTCCTTATTTATTTATTTTTTTTTTTTGCAGGGGAAAATGGACAAAGGAGAGGATCAATGAGGGTGGGAGGGAAATGGGAAGGAAAAAGGGGAGTGATGGTGGGGAGGAGTATATGTAATTTCTTAACTAATGGCTTTCTGTTTTTAATCACAAAGAACATTTTAAAAAGTCATATTTAATTCATCTTATATTAGGAGGTTTGATCTGGAAATGAAAAGTTCATGAAACTAAAAGTCAGTTTGGGTGTCCTCATCTTAGGCACATCTTGGTATTTTGTATTGGTAGGTCTGTCTTTACAACAATATATGATTTAGGACAGGATCACATGTGTCACTTCTTCCTCCCTACTACCCAAAGTGGTACCAGATGGACATTTAGGCTGCTTCTGTGTCCTGGCTTTTGTAAATGGTGCCGCAGTGAACACTGGGCTGCATGTTTCCTTTCAGATGTTTTTCTCCAAATATATGCCCAGGGTTGGAATTGCAGGATCATATGGTAGCTCTATTTTCAGTTTTTAAGGAACCTCCATCCTATTCTCCATAATGTCTGTACCAGTTTGCATTCCCACCAACAGTGTAGGGGGGTTACCTTCTCTCCACACCCTCTCCAGCATTTGTTGTTTGTGGATTTTTTGATGATAGCCATTCTGTCAGGAGTTCTTTATTGTACTGCTGGTTTCTTTTTTCTTCCTCTTGGTTGCCTCTGACCCTTTTGTCTCCTGCGCTTGGGTGTTAAGAATTTCTTCCTTGGGTGTGTTTGTTATCAGGGACTCATGAGGCTTTGCAGTATTAAAGGCAGGAGCCGGCTGGGTCTCCTGTGACATGACTATTTTATGAGAAGCAGTCAGATGGGAAGCTAGAGACAAGTCGGCTTGGTTTGGTTCTAAGTTTCTTCGACTCCTGGGCCCTGGCTCAGGGGTTGCTGGCTTGCCCGTAGACTGAAGTTTTTCCTGTCCTCAGACAAGCCTCACTTTTTCTTCTAAAGTGACTTGAGAGTTTTCTTTTTCTTTTTTTTTTTTTGATGAAGACCACAGGACCTGAATCTGTTATGAGAAGTTCAATAATGAGGAAGTCCGGCTGTTATTACCCAACAGGAGAATAGCTTTCAGCTCTAGGATGAATCAAGTAATAATCCTCTTTATTTAAGGAATTTGGAGAGGTGAGCAGTAGAATGGAATGGTGTCACAGTTCAGTTCAGTCACTCAGTCGTGTCCGACTCTTTGCAACCCCATGGACTGCAGCATACCAGGCCTCTCTGTCCATCACCAACTCCCGGAGTTTACCCAAACTCATGTCCATTGAGTCCTACCTCATCCTCTGTTGTCCCCTTCTCCTCTGGCCCTCATTCTTTCCCAGCATCAGTGTCTTTTCAAATGAGTCAGCTCTTCGCATCAGGTGGCCAAAGTATTGGGGTTTCAGCTTCAGCATCAATCCTTCCAATGAACACTCAGGACTGATCTCCTTTAGGATGGACTGGTTGGATCTCCCTGCCGTCCAAGGGACTCTCAAGAGTCTTCTCCAACACCACAGTTCAAAAGCATCAATTCTTTGGCGCTCAGCTGTCTTTATAGTCCAACCGTCCCATCCATGCATGACTGCTGGAAAATCCTAGCCTTGACTAGATGGACATTTGTTGACAAAGTAATGTCTCTGCTTTTTAATATGCTGTCCAGATTGGTCATAACTTTCCTTCCAAGGAGTAAGCGTCTTTTAATTTCATGGCTGCGGTCACCAACTGCAGTTATTTTGGAGCCCAAAAAATAAAGTCAGCCACTGTTTCCACTGTTTCCCCATCTATTTGCCATGAAGTGATGGGGCTGGATGCCGTGATCTTAGTTTTCTGAATGTTGAGCTTTAAGCCAACTTTTTCACTCTCCTCTTTCACTTTCATCAAGAGGCTCTTTAGTTCCTCTTCACTTTCTGCCATAAGAGTGGTGTCATCTGCATATCTGAGGTTATTGATATTTCTCCTAGCAATCTTGATTCCAGCTTGTGCTTCTTCCAGCCCAGCATTTCTCATGATGTACTCTGCATATAAGTTAAATAAACAGGGTGACAATATACAGCTTTGTACAGACAATATACAGTACTTCTTTCCCAGTTTGGAACCAGTCAGTTATTCCATATCCAGTTCTAACTGTTGCTTCCCGACCTGCGTACAGATTTCTCAAGAGGCAGGTCAGGTGGTCTGGTATTCCCATCTCTTTCAGAATTTTCCACAGTGTATTGTGATCCACACAGTCAAAAGCTTTGGCATAGTCAATAAAGCTATGGTGTCACAAGTCACCTGTAAATGCCAGCCTCAGGGTAGCTTGTTTCCTTCTGGGAACTCATCCTGTAGAGATATGTCAGCAAACAGTCATCTGAAGGGATAAACAATAATCCATACCCTGTTTCCCTGGTGGCTCAGATGGTAAAGAATCTGCCTGCAAGGCAGGAGACCTGGGGTCAGTCCTTGGGTTGGGAAGATCCTCTGGAGAAGGAAATGACAACCCACTCCAGTATTCTTGCCTGGAGAATTCCATGGACATGGGAGCCTAGTGGAGCCCCAGTCCATGATGTCGCAAAGAGTCAGATATGGCTGAGCAGCTCACACACACACACACACACACACACACACACACACACTTTCCATCTAGGGTTGTTCAAGTGTAGGGGTGTTGCTAAGGGGGGAAATTTCGTTCCTAGGCTCCTGGTCTAGTTATGCACAGTGTCCTTTTTGTATTCTTATTTGGAAGGCCTTCTCGCATATGTTCAACAGATTACAGGTAATTCTCAGTAGCCACAATTCTCTGAGGTCTACCTGTAACTCCACCATTTTCCTCCCACCCAAGAAAACAGAGATGCTGGCAAGTGAGAGTGATGTTGTGGTGTGTGTGTTAGTCACTCAGTTGTGTCTGACTCTTTACAACCCCGTGGACTGTAGCCTGCCAGGCTCCTCTGTCCATAGAATTCTCCAGGTAAGAATACTGGAGTGGGTTGCCATTTCCTACTCCAGGGGATCTTCCCAACCCAGGGATAGAACCTGGGTCTCTTGCATTGCAGGCAGATTCTTTAAGGTCTGAGCTACCAGGGAAGCCTGATGTTATGGTAGAGATTGCTTTCCAGCACGTAAATTTTTTAATACGAGTTATATGCGAAGATCCAAATTGCCCCCATGACCATTCATGGTGCACCAACCATTGTATGCTGTGCCTTAGGTGAGAACCCATGTTATGACTATGGGATCACTTGGCCTCATTCTTTGAATAGAATACATGAGTCCTGTGAGTTATAACACCTCATTATGAGGTATCTGGGGTTGTGTTTGACTTTTGTTTCAGTTCACATAATGTAAAACCCTAACATAAATTGTCAACATTTTAATCATCTCCATCCTACCCTCCCCTGTTTTATTCAGGCAATTTGATTCTTTCCTGATGAAGCAGAAAATACCTAACCTCACTGTTAAGCATGCCTCCCCTATGGAGTTTACTTTACAAGGCCATAAAGCTATTGCACAGGGAAAGACCACTGTAATCCTGCTAAGTTTTTTAGCACTAAAATGATATTTTAGAATTTCACTTAGAAACCTTGAAGGCAATACATGCTAGTTCACAAGTGATAGAAGGTTCCACCCTCAGGTTGAGACGTGCAGTCACCTTTCAATTTAGTGTATTTATCTGACAAATAGATCCCTTGGGAGTCTGACATCTCTTCTGGGGTATTGAAGGGAAAATAGTGACTTTTCTTTGTTCGTAGGATCATTTTCACTCAAGGTAGTTCAGTTGGACATTCTATTCTGAATTAATCCGGACTAACAAAGGACACTTTCTTGATTCCAACGTAAGGTATGATTAATGAAAAGGTTTTGCTGGTGGTAGTTTTTGCTTTACTTTGTGAAGAAACAGGTAAGTTTTTAGATTCCAAGAGTACATACCCAGCCCACCCCCTTATATGCACATATGCAGTGGCTACTGAACTAACCTTGAATTTTATATTCACTTTTCTCCTAAGAGTAGCTGGAAGTGGGGGAGAAAACTAATTCTTGGTTCTATTGGTTCTATTCTGTATTATTCAGATGTAGTGGAAAAGGTTGACAATGAATACAGTTGGAGCAGGGCCACTTTGCTTTCTGCCCTCATTCCAAACACGGGACACCTTGTTAACTGTTTTCCTCCGCAGGGTATAAATTGGGTCTAGTAAGATTCTTATCATGAGCCAGAGGCTTTAAACAATGATTTCTTCAATTGCAGACAATAGGAGTGTAAGTCAAAACCTTGCAGTTTAAGTGAGGACCTGAGAGAAAAGTTAAAGCCAATTGCTTCATTCAGCCGAGAATGGACATTAAATCAAGCCTTTGTGTCAGGACTGTGGGAGTGGGAGGATGAGTGCTGGTGGTTGTTTAAAACCAAAAACAGAAATGAAGAACCCCGACACTGTACTGCCCTCCGTAAAATCAAACTTCTTCAAGAAGTGTGAAACTGACTTAAATTCTCCTTATGTTCATTTTCATATATGCATAACTTTGTAGTTGAACTTCATGAATTATTCATGTGTGTTGTATAGAGCAGATATTTCATTTTGGAGCAAAACTTCTTAGTAACTTAGAGAAGTTCTGCTAAGAGCTTTTGTAGTCAAACCTATTTTTCAGTTCCTCGCCTGTTACATTGTTTGTTCTAGTGTTAGATAAAATAAGCAGTTACATTACTGATGCCATTTGCTTCCATCAAATGATGTGAGGTTATCAGGAGAGCTTTCCTTATTCATGGAATTCCAGTGATTCCCTTCATATTTCTTGAGTATTATTAGATCATCTGGCTATTCTCAAAGATGAAACTCTCATTCACGATGCAAATATAGATCATAAAAGTGATATAAAGACACCCCTTCAAAGCTAATAAGATGCTTTCATTCTAGCATAGACACAGCTCTCAGATTTTCAGGTTTTGTTGTTCTGATAAGTCCTCCTGTCTTCATCACAGAGGAAGTTCCTTTGGAATCCATCCTTGATTCTCACTTCTTTCCAGGTCCACAATTTCTAATACTTATTTTCTGACTAGAAAACAGAATCAACAACACTTCAAAAAAAAATTAACAAGTTAATTTAAGTGATAATAGTAACATTTTTCCAACTATAGCATTAGAAAGTATTTTTCAAATAAGAAAGCAGTATCCACGATCTGAGAGTGACTCGGATGAGCAGGATACCACAAGCAGATGTATGAAAGGATCCTTTTCCTTTAATGACTTTAAAATCCAGTGAACTGAAACCAGTGCCCAAACTTGGTAGAAAAGGCTTAAGGCTCAGACTCCTTTAAATTCAGCATTTCTTCACACTGGCAGTACCGCAGGCTGTTTGGCATTGCAGCAGGACTTATCTAAATGTGCATGCATTTAAAAATCATACATTAATTCTTGTTATCCCCAGCACTTACTTGTAGCTTTTAATTGCTTTTAAAGATAAAGGAACTGATTTGCATTCTAGTTGTGACAGCCCTGCAACCGAGCAGCTTGTCCCTGGGTTAAGAGATTAGAGTGTGGGGATGTCAGGGCACCCTTCATCACCCCTTCCCCTTCAGATGCTGGAAAGCTAGAGATGAAGTTCTCGAAAGCGTGTCCCTGCAGGGATAGTAGCAGCCTGGTTGGGCACACTTAGCTGTGTGTCCAGTACCTGCCCAGAACATGGCTTTATAAATATTTAGAATTGTCAGTTAAATAGGCCATAGATGCTGCACTTTTTAAAATGCTAAGGTTTCCATCATAAATATTCTCCTAAACTGATCCTCTTTTTGTGTAGAGACTTCCTGTGCTTACTAAAGTGTGCTGTTCTTGTAAAATGGATACTGTGGCTCTGTTTGTTGGGGGAGCTTTGTTACTTTAATAAATTTCCTTTCTCTTCTCTCTGGGCTTGCAAGACTTTCTCCTTTCCAAAAAAAAAAATAATAAATCTGCTTAAGTCTGCTGAGATCGGCTCAGCTCAGCAACCTTTGCTGGGAAAGAATAGTCCCATGTGTGCACCATAATCGTTTTAATTAGCCATACATTCTGAGGGGCACGGAGGTCTGCCCTCGAGCAGATGGCTGCTGGGGGCTGAGGTTGGGCTATTGTGGCCAGGGGCCACGCCAGGCCCACGGGCTGCAGATGCTGGCCCAGCCTCGGGGCTAGCAGCTCCTGGATCCCAGAGGCTTGGGCCATCTGCTCCGCAGTCCAGCAAAGCAGGTGTCTCTCCAAAAGAAACATTCCTGAAAGCAGAGCCGCCTGTATGGCCCACATGTGCGGGGCACCCTTGTCCAGCTGTAGGACAGCCTGAGAGCTGACCACAATGACCAGCGTGACTGAGCTGCGCAGCCCACAGGGTGGGTGCGGGACTCCCTTTGTCTGCTTAAGTGTGTATGGGGGATAAGGGGAGCTGCTTTCTGCAGCAGCCGTTTTAAGGCCAGGCAGCTTCTGACCATCTCCCCTCTGTCCACTCTCACAGAGGCTGTTGGTCAGCACACATGACGTGCTGAGCCCTGCCAGCTGTGGGGACACTGTTCAGAGTGTGGAGGCCCCCCAAGGAGGCCTTGCTCCTATGCTGAATCAAAGGTTGATTGCTTCATCACAACTAACACGCTCAAAGCTGTCATTTCTACAGTCTCTTCTGGGTTTGTTCTTAAAGCTGATGCTCCTCTGTCTGCTGTTTCTTTCCTCTGCCTTTGTCCTAGTGTTGCACACCCAGGCTGTAGGAATAATAACTATAACATTTATTTACTTAACAGACACTTAGCACTTAATTTGTAGCATTCACTGTTTTAAGTGCTTTCCAAGTACTAGCACACCCTCAGAGGTAGGTACCATTATTCACTTACCCCTAGGGAAACTGCACACAGAGATTAAGTAACTGGCCCAGGCTTGCATAGCCCATAAGTGAAGAATCCATCTCTGGAGCCTAAACCCTTTACCACATCATTGTTCTTGCTGAAATATTAACAAGAGCTAACATTTCAAAATCACTGCAGATGGTGATTGTAAGCCATGAAATTAAAAGATGCTTACTCCTTGGAAGGAAAGTTATGATCAACCTGGATAGCACATTGAAAAGGAGATATTACTTTGCCAGTAAAGGTCCGTCTAGTCAAGGCTATGGTTTTTCCATTGGTCATGTATGGATGTGAGAGTTGGACTGTGAAGAAAGCTGAGTGCCGAAGAATTGATGCTTTTGAACTGTGGTGTTGGAGAAGACTCTTGAGAGTCCCTTGGACTGCAAGGAGATCCAACCAGTCCATCCTAAAGGAGATCAGTCCTGGGTGTTCATTGGAAGGACTGATGCTGAGGCTGAAACTCCAGTACTTTGGCCACCTGATGCAAAGAGTTGACTCATTGGAAAAGACTCTGATGCTGGGAGGGATTGGGGGCAGGAGGAGAAGGGGACGACAGAGGATGAGATGGCTGGATGGCATCACTGACTCGATGGACATGAGTCTGAGTGAACTCCAGGAGTTGGTGATGGACAGGGAGGCCTGGTGTGCTGTGATTCATGAGCCCACAAAGAGTCGGACATGACTGACGACTGAACTGAACATTTCCTAAGACCCAGGCGTGTGCCTCCATGTCCCTATGGGAGGGGGTGGTCAGGCCCACTCTGCAGACAGAGCAGCAGAGCTTCACCCTGGCAGTCTCCCCCAGCTGCCATTTTGCCTCCAGAGTCAGGAATAGCTGGGCTCCCACAGGACAATTTTTTTTTTTTAATTTATTAATATCCATTCATTCTCCAGGAAGAGGCTATTATAAGATTTCAAGGAAAGAAGTTGAAAATCCTTTTTCATTAATTAGTATGGAGAACACATCCTAGCAATTGCCACCCCTTCCTCTCCCACTTTTCCAGAGGTGTTCATGATTACCTCCCTTCTAACACTCAGGGCAGACCAGTGTCTGGAGGCTACCTGCCAGGCTTTACTGCTGGGGAAAGCATCAGCAATTAAAGGACCTGGTTCCAGAGTGATGGCTCTTTTTATTGGTGGTATTCTGGTAGTCCAGAGATCTAATCCCCCTCTCCCCCACCTTCTAACCTGCCTTCCCCTTTCTCTCGCCCTGCTTTTTAATTGGAACTACTGGTTCCAGGCAGTGAGAATGAAAATAAATGAGCTGTGAATGAATTGGATCTGCTCCCTCCCACCCTCACCCCCTGAAATTGCAATTTAATAACATTCAGCCACTATGTGATGTGCTTGCTGCTGCTGCTGCTAAGTCACTTCAGTCGTGTCCGACTCTGTGCGACCCCAGAGATGGCAGCCCACCAGGCTCCCCCGTCCCTGGTATTCTCCAGGCAAGAACACTGGAGTGGGTTGCCATTTCCTTCTTCATTGCATGAAAGTGAAAAGTCAAAGTGAAGTCGCTTATCTCCCCTTAAAGGAACAGACCTATGGGGGAGACTGGGAAAAAGCATAGCAAAACGTCTGGGTGGTGAACTCAATCTCCAGTTGAAGTGGTCTTGGGATGAAAATATAGCCCTTAGGATAAGTTTGCTTCCCCTTCTAACAGGGCTGGTCTTAGCTGTATCTGTGCTTCTTACACAGGGCTGTAGAGAAACGCTTGGAAAATCGTTACCCCTGGAGATGTTAAAATAAGTTATTCCTTACCTTGTCACCACTCACCCTAAGAGTTTGCGTGAAATCACTTAAATTGCTGTACCTGATGCCATTGGTTAGGCTGTCTGAGGGGTGCTTCTCTGGATGACTCTGGTCACAGTCCCCAAGGCAGGTCTCAGATGAGTGTCCCTGATCTTCCTACACTCTGCTAAATTTAGGAGGCATTGGCACCAGCAGCTTTTACCCTCCTGGAAGGACCTGGGCTTCCCACTGAGCCTGTTCCCTTGATCACAAGTCATCGTGCATGAGGACCTTGCTGAGTAGCAGAGTGGTACATACCCAGGGGGCAGAAGTTTCCCTTTCCCCCACCCCCAGGTCACAGGGAACTCATTCAGTGAGAATTCGAGGGCAGGTGGGCAAAAGAAGTAGTGAGGTTGTGCCTATTTATATGATATAAACAACATTTATAACAGTAAAGGAAGTAAAATTGTTTCCCACATTCCCTCAACTAAATATATATTTATTGTCTCTGTTTCCTTCCAGTCTTTGTCTAATTGTATAAATGTTTTTTCCCCCCAGTGGCATAGTGTTGATAGCATTTTTGTTGTGGTCTTTCATTTAACATTTCATCAGATGTATTTCATGTTCCAACATGGTTTTATAATTATATAATGACTGTATTATGATGTGTTATTATACTTTATGCCCCACTGTTTTTAAATTGTTTTCAATACTTTACTTTTACCATCAGAAATCATATGAAATTGGATCAGAAAGCATGAACATTTTCATGGCTTTTGATACATAAAGTCATTTCCTTTAGTAAAAAGTAATATCCATTTGTATTGTTTCCAATAACATTAATAGGTCTATTTTATTTTCTTTCCCAAACAGGCCTATTTTAAATCATAACCTTGTTGGTAATAGGAGTCATATCTTAAATACTTGGATAATTTAATGGGAACAAAATGATTGCTTGGTTTTAATTTATGCATCTCTGAATGCTACTGAAATGAACCTTTCCCCATATTTAATTGGGTTGCCTCTTATGTGAATTGTCTGTATTCTTTGCATATCTGCTGGAGACTTGGCATTTTTCTTACAAATTTTTATAAATAACCAATACCCCCTAAGGGCAATCAAATTAATCCCTTAAGTTTAAACATGGTAATGAAAAGAAACTGCAAATATAAATTTAACATGTGCTACATAAACACATGTCCAAGAAAAATAATATCAAATTTTATTTGCTTATTTAGTGCCAGGCACAGTTCTAGGCATTTTTACTCAGCTCTGTGAAATATGTACTACTTTATTCCCATTTTATAGATGGAGAAACTGAGGCAAAAGAGATTAAGAAATTTGTTCAGGCTCAAACCCAGTAGGTAAGCCTCGGTTCAGAGCCAGGTGGCAGTCTGATGCCCACCCTCAATAGTCAGACGTGAGAATCTCGGAGGAGGGGTGGCACGGAAGTGGGAATCGGATGAGACACCCAGTTGCATAGATTCATGAGATTTTGGAAATAGTACACTGAAGCCTCTTGCTCCTCTGAACTAATTAGTTGTTCACTATTTTTAATGAGTTGAAAAGTGAGAAAATGTAAGAAATACATTTTTCTATAGCAAGACACACACCTTGTTGTGTTAGTAATTGTTGCCAAGCATTTTTTGAAGGTGTGTGTTTGCACTTTTCCAACTATTGTCCCGGCAGCGGCTTGTCCAGTGGCACCTATTCTGCCATGTCTCATTCCATTTCTGCTGTTAGAAAATCATCCCCTGCATGTGATTCGATATGTTTTATTTTGACCAATGGTTCTTAGATCACAGAAACCTACTGTATTTTTTTCAGGTGGACTGAATGGATTTCATTTTAGGGTGTTTTCAACTTACATGCTGAATGATGAATTTTCACCATTTTGGGTGCTGCAATAATATGAGCATTTGCTTTATTGGTTGAGGAAATAAATGTGGAGGGATACAGAAGCAGGATGCTTTTATTAGGAGGCATAAAAATGTATACTTTACAAATAAAAACAATTGAATTCTGCCTAGAAATAATAGTGTAAGAAAAATCTATGGAAGTCTATTTCCCCCATTGCTCCCCCTCCAACCCCAACACATCATCCATTCCTCAGGTTTGGGTTGTGGAAATGTGCCCCAATAAAATTATAATCACAATCAAGTAAAAATCACATTGTGCCACAGTCCCTAAACTTAGCATCCCTTTTAGTGACCTTGAGTTGTATCTGTGAGTTGTAGTGAGCTTTTATATTTTGAGTTATAGCCTTTGAATGTCTCTCTATGGCAAGGATAACTTAGCACTGGCAGTTTGGGGTTTCAGGTTAGTGTGGCAAATCTTGGTGAGCTCTTTGAATCAGTGCTCTATGCAGTACCTTTCTGAGTGAAATATGGAGCTGTGAAATCCTGGTAGATGGTTATCCTTCAGTTAAGAAGACAGGAACAAAATAGATGTGCCTAGGTTGGCTGTAGGAACTTCAACTCGTATCAACTTGAACAAGTTACTAAAAGAAATCAACGTTTAACCTAAGAATTTTAGATTGCGCACTGTCTGCCATGAGGAATCAAAGCTCTGGAGACGGAAGTTAATTAGGTTTGTTTTCCTGTTCATTTCAAGAATATAAGAAATAAGTTCCCCTTGTGCAGTTCAGCCGCCAAGGAGAGTGGACTGGTTATTTATATGTTATCAAAGGCTGTTGTTCAGTCACTAAGTTGTGTCCGACTCTGCAACCTCAGGGACTACAGCATGCCAAGTTCCTCTGTCCTCCACTATGGAGTTTGCTCAAATTCATGTCCATTGAGTTGGTGATGCTGTCTAACCATCTCATTCTCTGCTGCCCCCTTCTCCTTTTGCCTTCAATCTTTCCTAGCATCAGGGTCTTTTCCAATGAGTCGACTCTTTGAATCAGTTATCAAAGGTACCTTCATTCATAAAGTTGGATCTTTGCTGAGACAGCAGGAGGTTTTAAAAGGGAGATACACTTCTCTCAACAGGGTTACCTGACTGCAGTGGTTGTAGAACCTCCTAACAAGAGTAATTAGGAAGCTTTCTGATGAGGCCAAAGATCACTGTGTACCTACTCATGGCCACTGGTTGGAAGCAGATTTGTGCCATGCTTGGCTTGTGGAGCAAGGGCTGGATTTTGGTTCTGACGGGTGCCCTGGGCTGGGTGCTTTTGTGTAATACACAAACACCTGTTTGCTGTGACTTGGAAAAGACTCAGTAGAACATAGCATGATAAGGGGCAAAATGATCCAGTGCAGATCAGTTCCACTGTTTTTAATGTAGTAATTCACTGCTACTGCTACTGCTGCTAAGTCGCTTCAGTCGTGTCTGACTCTGTGCGACCCCACAGACAGAAGCCCACCAGACTCCCCTGTCCCTGGGATTCTCCAGGCAAGAATACTGGAGTGGGTTGCCATTTCCTTCTCCAACGTATGAAAGTGAAAAGCGAAAGTGAAGTCGCTCAGTCATGTCCGACTCTTAGCGACCCCATGTACTGGAGCCTACCAGGCTCCTCCGTCCATGGGATTTTCCAGGCAAAAGTACTGGGGTGGGGTGCCATTGCCTTCCCCGAGTAATTCACTAATAGTATACATTTTAACTTGAGCTTTCTGGCCTAGCTGTTTGGGGCTGGACCTCTGTCTCCTTTGTGCCACAAACACACCTGTCTCATTCTTGTCTCATGGGTCAGCAAACAGTCTCTGCTCCTTTCTTTCCACTTGGCTGTCTCCAGCCTATCCCTCAGGTCTCAGTCAGATCTTGCTTCTTTCAGGAAGTCTACCCTGAACTTCCGAGGCTGAAGGATACCCTAGTTAGGTACCCATTCTTGAACTCCTCCACAATAGCATTTAATACACTACAATATTGTTCTGTCTGTTTTCTTGTCTGCATGACTTTGTCAGCACATAATCTTCATGAGAGAAGAACTATGCTTGTCCTGTTCATGGTTGTTTTCCAAAGATGTAGCATGATACCTGACACCTATTAAACATTTACTAAAGTACAAACTCATAAATGCATGTGTATAAACTCTTCTCAGTTGATGGATTCTGAATATTGGCTTTGGCCTGATTTTATTGGTTGTGCTAGGTTTTGCTATTAAATAAGTGATGTCAGCTCACAGGCCAAATCCTTGGTGAGATGCTGCAGAAGGCGGTGTGATAGTTCTTAGGCATCTGCTCTCTATTGGCTCACTGATTGAGGAGAGGCTGCTGGATAAATGCACTAGAGGGTCCTGAATCATGCGACTTACTCAGATAATGACATCAGAGCCAGAGAGTGATCTGGTCTTGGAAGAGCAGGCTTAGTTCTGAAGCACACTAACCTCCTCCTCTTGCCTCCTCTAGCACTGGAAGACGCAGCGCAGCGAGGAGTATGAAGCAGAAGGTAGGAACTGAGGGTGTGCTGGGCTGACCTGGGAGGGAAGGGCTGCATTCACAGGGCATTCTCCACAAGCTCTTCCCAAGGCCCTTCCCTTCTTCCTAATAGCCCTACCTGCTGGAGGCCAGCTAAGAAGCAACCTGAAGTACAATAGCAACAAAAAATTCATTCCCAGTTGATAGCTCATAGTTTTAAATCATTGCATTTAACATCATGAAAGATATGGCAACTGAGATGTGGAATTTTACTTGCAGGTTAATTACTGTCTTATATAGACTTTCACGTTAATCTATAAACCATCCTAAATGATTTACTGATTAAATGTATCCCTTGACAAGTTTCATGGTGATCTCCTCACCAGCAGATGGCACTGTGGTTCAGCTGACAGATCGCCACCCACTTCACAGCCTACCCTGGATTAACTGTACTTAAATGTAATTACAAATTCTCTAGGCCTCCAACCTGTAAAGACACAGCAGTAATGGGCTTAATGTCTTTAATAAATAGTAGGGGTAGCACTAAATACTCTTCTCAACCCTCCAAGGTTCTTGGAGGCACACAGCATCGTGCCAATACTTAGCTCATGTTTAAGTAATGACTTGACAGAATCTCTAATGTGAAAGTGGAAATCTTAACTAGAAGTGAGAACTTTTCATAGAGAATAAATATTTATTTTTAAATAAGTAGGTTGATCCTTGTATCATCAAATAGAATTTATCCTTAATATGTGCTTAGTCGCTCAATTGTGTCTGACTCTTTGCTACCCCATGGAAGCCCACCAGGCTCCTCTGTCCATGGAATTCTCCAGATTAGAATACTGGAGTGGGCAGCCATTCACTTCTCCAGGAGATCTTCTCGAGCCAGGGATCAAACCCAGGTCTCCTGCATTGCAGGGAGATTTGTTACTCACTGAGCTACCAGGGGATCAACTATCCTTAATATACAGATAATTAATAACTTGCAACCATTTTTTTTAAAGTTAGGTTGCTTATAGGTCAGAATATTCATGTGTAAAGATTTAGAAACAGGCTACTCTTGAGACTTTTATCATTATTTAATGGTATTTACCGTGAAATTATTTCCTTCTCAGTAAAACAGTGCTTAGATTAGAAAGAGAGTAGAGATAATGAAGTCTAGTAGCTATAGTTGAGGTAGGATGTATACAGCTCTTTAGAATGGCTCTCAACCAGCCTTCTCTTTCAATCACACACCAAAGCCTAAGCCT
The DNA here is from genome assembly GCA_935064755.1 of Tragelaphus eurycerus. Lineage (NCBI taxonomy): Eukaryota > Metazoa > Chordata > Mammalia > Artiodactyla > Bovidae > Tragelaphus > Tragelaphus eurycerus. The sequence goes on from CAKXYN010000069.1 coordinate 13,103,589, forward strand.
GTGCACATTTTTCTTTGAAATAAAACAAACCTAGAACCTTGACGTGACTGCACCAGAATATTTCTTACAGGGATATAACTGCCAGTGAACAAAGGAGTGCCTGTTGGCCTTCACTGCAGCCTGAGAACCAATGGTTCTGCCTCATTTGAACTTCTGGATCAAATCAACCCTTGGCAGTCTCTTTTTTGTAGCATTTATTTTCAAAAAGCGTATTTTTCTTTGAGTATAGGTGCTCTCTCTGTGCAGTTCTTTTAGGGACAATATAATATACGCTTTCATTTTAGGCCAGTTAAGATTTTGGAACCCAGATGATTTGAAAACCCCACAGAGTGGGTCTTTGGCGCCCCAAGACTGGATAGAAGAGAAACTGCAGGAGGTTTGTGAAGATTTGGGGATCACTCGTGATGGTCACCTAAACCGAAAGAAGCTGGTCTCCATCTGCGAGCAGTATGGTTTGCAGAATGTCGATGGAGAGGTGAGCGTTGCGTTGTATTTTTATTTAGGGTAGTAATCGTGATACAAGCTAACCTGGCCACAGGCTGGAGACAGCCATGTTTTGGTTTCCCGCCGCAAGTTACAGACTCCATTCTCTTTTTTTCCTGGCAAGTCAGCCATCAAGTTTGTGTCTCTGAGGAGCTCATGTTTGTCGTGGGAGAAAAAAACTGACAATAGCTGATAATTACTGAACCCAAACTGTGTGTGCCTCACTGTGCTAAGCATGTTATCCCACATCATTGTCAGAGCCCAGCTCAGTGTAGCCATGATGTCAGTCTGTTTGTAGCTGTGGCATTCACAGAGTCAGAGGTGAGAAAGGTGTGGAGGCAAGACAAGGCAGAGAGTTCGGGAGAGTTGGGTTGGGGGAATACTTTGAAGCCCAGGCTGATAAGTTTAGTCTTTGGACAGACAATCTCCATATCATCCCTGGGTTCTTTAGCAGATTACGTAATACATTGGAAAAACTTACTTGCTAAGGGTGGTCTGAACGTCTTCTCGCTAGAGAAGGCTTTCTCACCGAGGGCGCGCCACCCCTCACCCGGATCGTCTCTCCTACAGGCCCACGGAGGCGCTCCACGAGCCGCCAGTCCTCAAGCTGGGCGGGAGGGAGGGGTCTGCGGTACAGGTAGGCGGAGCACCACACATAATTATGGTGGTGCTGCTGCTGCTAAGTGGCTTCAGTCGTGTCCGACTCTCTGCGACCCCATAGACGGAAGCCCACCAGGCTCCCCCGTCCCTGGGATTGTCCAGGCAAGAACACTGGAGTGGGCTGCCATTTCCTTCTCCAGTGCATGAAAGCGAAAAGTGAAAGTGAAGCCACTCAGTCGTGTCCAACTCTTAGCGACCCCATGGACTGGAGCCTACCAGGCTCCTCCATCCATGGGATTTTCCAGGCAAAAGTACTGGGGTGGGGTGCCATTGCCTTCCCTGCTTTATGGTGTATATTGGTGTAAAGAGAGCCATAGATTAGGACACCAGCCAGGAGTCATCACAATAATCTGGTCATGAGGAAATGGAAAAGGGTAGGTTGGCGGTTTTGAAAACATACAACAAAAGAGTCTTGAAGCAGCCCCCAAGATGCTCTTGCTTGGTAAAATTCTCAACTTTACATTTTCTAAAAAATTAAGAGGGGTGGCAGGACTGGATGCATGAACAGCCATGAAACAAAAGAATGTAATTAATTCCAAGACATGTCTTTCAAAGAGTTGGAAATAAGGATTGAAGCAACTTAGAGGTTAGGGCTACAGTTGTACAAGCTTTGGGAAACTTTGATTATAATGATATTCGAAACCATGTTATCTGCTTGCTCAGAGGATAAGTGGTATTATTTTCCTAAACCAGAATGAGATTTATTATCAAAAGCTTCCAAGTAGCCTAGCTTGCAGGAAAGTTCTCCCTCCTCCTCCTCCCTTGTGTATGTGCCCATTGCACACTCTCTGACTACTTTTAATGGCTCTGCAGTGATTTATTTATCAGTGGTGACTGTTGAGTCATAAAATTAAATTTGTCCTCCTAAATTATAAACCAGTGCAGTGTACAGAACCTTGGGTTGTTTTTGCCAAGAAATATTGCACAAACTTGGATTATTTAAGAACAAATCTTGGAATAAACTAGCTGTTTATGGGGAGTTGCATTTTCTTCTGCGGTGGAGTTTCCAGAATCCAGGAAAAGAAGCTGCACATTTATTCTCCTCTGCTGTGAGGATGAGTGAAGGGTTGCTAATTGAATGTAGCTTTTACTTAATGTTTTTCCTCCCTGCCAAAATCATGAAATACTATAGTGCTTTTGTACTACTGGCTCTAGACCACAGCGGAGCTGAAAGTTCACGATGATCTCACCAACACACAGCTTGGAATCCTAGAATTTTATAACTGAAAGCAATTTTAGATTTAGTCACCCCACATTTTATAGATAAAGAAAGAGGTCACTGCTGCATGTTGCCATCAGCATGAAGGGAAACTAGATCGACTGTCTTCTAGCTGAAGCTAGCGCCTGCCTTCCAGAAGCCAAGACGGCTGTAGGGCAGTGAAGGCAGACTGTCCCCCTTGTTGTTTCATCACCAAGTCATGCCTGACTCAGGCATCCCCGTGAACTGCAGCCCACCAGGCTCCTCTGTCTGTGGGATTTCCAGGCAAGAATACCGGAGTGGGTTGCCATTTCCTTCTCCAAGGATTAAACCTGGGTCTCCTGCTTGGCAGGAGGATTCTTTACCACTGAGCCACCTGGGAAGTCTAGAGGCCAGATATGACCCAAAGGCCATGTGACCTACACAATGTTTAAAAATTGAACTACTTGCTATACTTTTTAAAATCGGGAGATTTTTTCTGAAAATCAGAAGATTTTGCTCCATTTTTCTGGTAATGAGAAACAGCTAGCCCCTTTGGACAGGGCACACACTCACATGTTCCATTCACTGCTTTAAAAGGCCTCCAAGTAGCCTTTTAAATGTCTCAAGACCATCCTGCCTCATTCATTTATATCACCTTCCTGGCCCCTCTGGCTATTTCCCAGCTTACACATTGGGAAAGCAGCCATCCAAAGACCTGGCTGGTGATAGGGAGGAAGAATGTCCTCAGGGTTCTAGATTCAGCTCCTGCATAGGCTGCAGGGTGTGTCCCAGGTGCCCACTGACTTGCATTCTTATCAGGCCAACCCAGTCCATCCGTCCTCTTCTGAATCCACATTCATTTGCTCACCACTTGCCCACACCCCCATGTCTAATAACTGGCAGGACTCGCTTACTCCACCACTTGGAAAGGATCAGGTGATGGGTGTTTAGGCAGTCAGGAAGCTGAACATTGATTTGGCCAAGGTCACAGGGCTAACCAATGTGGAGCAAAATGTTAAAGGCAAATATGTTGGAATGTTCCAATGTTAAAGGCAAAATATGCTGGTTAACTTCAGTCATCACTGCTGGATTTTACTGTGACTTCTGGCTTGACAGTTCTGAGAGCCTAGTCCTCTAAGAAAGTGTTCTGTTTGATGAAAATGAGACAGAGAATCTAAGGGAGCTTGGCAACCTCCGAATTTTGCCCAAAATATCTTTCCATCTGTTTCTTCCTATGATTCTCTATAGGAACTGTTGCTTCTTTCAAAGATTTCCACCCTTTAAAATGGTTTTGTTTGGAATCCTCTCCAGAGGAACTGGTAGAAAAACAAGAATAGAGACAGATGTTTCCCATTGGATATGGATTGGGAAAAAAACCATTCAAGATAAAAGAAATGCCATAAAGACTTAGCTGAGGGATAGAATCAACAATTAGGAGATGACAGGAGTCCTAGCAGTAGTCCAGACTTAGGAAATAAATATTGAAAATTTGAGGATTTTTTACAAAGAGGCTTTTGTTCGAAGGGACCCAGTTGCAGGCACTAATGGTAAGTTTGTTGCTTATTTGGTTCCTTGCTACTCAGCAAATTAGGCATTATCTTGTTAGAAATGTAGAATTCCTAGGCCCCAGCCCTAGATTTAACTACATCAGAGTCTGCACTTTAACAAGACCCTCAGGTGATTTCTCCTTTGTACATTGGGGTCATGTCCTATAGAAAAATTTCAGCCCCCCAAACAGGAAGCTGACTGGTGAGAATGGAGGGCTTTGCTTTCCCTCCCTATTTTGTGGTATCTGTGATTCATGTTGCTTTATTCCCTTTTCCATTCCTCTATGAGTTAGGGAACAAATCATCTCCCAGGCACACCTCTAGAAGGGACTCCATATGATGAGGACCACTTGATTACTGTCAGAGGGGGCAAAGTAGTCAGGCAGAATTTCCTTCTCTTCACATCTCTCGGAACACTTCTGTTGCACACACGTGAAATTCTTCCTATCCAGTCTTCATTTCAGCTGTGCAAAAGCATTAAAAGAAATTAAAAACCCCAAACACCACAGTGTGGTTCCAAGTAATAGTCTAAATTCCAAGGCATGGGTTTCAGACCCAAGCTCTTAAATCATTGCAATCTGTCCCAGACCCATTTATGCTAGTTTCCAAAATTTCATATAAGCAAAATATCATGTGGAGTCACCATAATATAATGGCTTAATGAATGTTTGTTTTCTGCTATTACAACACTGGGAAGCTATATCTTTATATTTTTCAGTAATTCTTTAACTCACAAGGTAATGCATAGTAACGTTAAAGATAACCTGTTCTAAGAGTATGAGCAAAAGAGAAAACAGTTAATTTCTAAATTGCATAAAATTATGAAGATGTTGAAAATGAATTTAGTTTATGTGAGGGGGAAGGACAGATTACTAGAAAGGAAAATATATTTAGTGAAGTGAGAATAAAGGGACATGTCATATTTCTGGCGTCCTGGGATCAAGAGTGGTGCCAATATCTGTTGGCTTTGTTGTTTAATCACTAAGTCATGTCCGACTCTTTGTGACTCCACGGGCTGTAGCCTGCCAGGCTCCGCTGTACACTGGATTTCCCAGGCAAGAATAACTGGAATGGGTTGCCATTTCCTTAGACCGAGGGATCAGACCAGCGTCTCCTGCATTGGCAAGGGAATTGTTTACCACTGAGCCACTTGGGACTAGAAATGCACTTTGGACTTTGTGGGATTTTTTTGAGAGAAATAGTTAAGATATATGGTTACCCTTTTCTAGATGCTTGAAGAAGTCTTCCATAATCTTGATCCTGATGGTATGATGAGTGTAGAAGATTTTTTCTATGGCTTGTTCAAAAATGGAAAACCTCTTACACCATCAGCATCTACCCCATATAGACAATTGAAAAGGCACATCTCCATGCAGGTAAGAAATAAATAGGAAGTGGATTCTTTGGGAGTAAAGTTAAAATTCATTTGAATAATTTCTAGTGAGTTAATCTGCTGTCTGAAGAAAAATACTGAGGAGAAAGAGAAGCAAAAGAAGAGCAGAAATGAAAGACTAAACCACTGAGGAAGTTGGGTTTGAGAAATGACCATAAATTACAGTAGGAAGACCACTAATTATGCCCCTTCATGTTAGCTGTGGGCCAGAAGGAACCTGATGTTGAGATGAGAGATGCATCTCATCTGTATGCAGGATCTGTCTGCCAGGTCAGCTGTTGATCAGCTTTGCATTCTTGACTGACTTGGGAAAGGAAGATCAAAGGGGCTGCATGGTTTTTTATCCTAGCAGTATAAATGAGAGAAGCATGCCTCTGCCCCTTGTGGTCAGGACTGACTGCTTTTGGTCTTGACCAACATCATGTTGCAATGCCTGAGCTTGCTCAAGTTTCTTTCTTCTTCTAGTCTTTTGATGAGAGTGGACGACGGACCACAGCTCCATCTGCAATGATGAGTACCATTGGTTTTCGGGTCTTCTCCTGCCTGGATGATGGGAGGGGCTATGCATCAGTGGAGAGAATACTTGACACCTGGCAGGAAGAAGGGATTGAGAACAGCCAGGAGATCCTGAAGGTGTGGCAACTGAAATGGGAGGCAAATGACAAATTGGGAAGGGTTGAAAAATTCTATTTGTGATTTGATTTGATTTCTCCTTCATGATTCTGTTCACAAGATCTCAGACATAAGAGAGAGTTTTTCCTACCCCCTTTAACCAGGAGTGTTGCTAACTTCATGTTTTTAACCCCTAAATTATTGACAAGAAATTTCTTAACTGATCTCTGGTTGGTAAAGATTAGAGTTTTGCCGTTGTGTTTATTTACAGTGCCAGACAGCATTTTTTAAAAACACGTAAATAATCATGTTTTCCTTAGAGAGACCTTAGTTGAATATTGTTCTGAGGCAATCGTTAAAGAAATGTAAACATCCAGTTTGTAGATTATAAATTCAGTTCCCCAGGTCTGCATAACCTTCACATTTTCTGCTTTTTGAGGATAGAACTTGTGATTATCTTGAACTTGTTCTGGTTTCTAGGCCTTGGATTTTAGCCTTGATGGAAATGTCAACTTGACAGAGTTGACACTGGCTCTTGAAAACGAACTTTTGGTCACCAAGAACAGCATTCACCAGGCAGCTCTGGCCAGCTTTAAGGCTGAGATTCGGCATTTGCTGTGAGTTGAGCAGAAAGCTTACCTGCTCTGTTCCCTTTCCTACTTGTTGAGCAAGTGCTCAGATGCCTGTGGCATGTATTCTTCCCTTCTGAAGGCAGTGGTGGCTAATCGCCTATCATCTCACTTGTGTGAAAGTGAGGTGGAGCTTAGATCTGCATGTAGGCTTTTGAAAAGGGCTGTGGAATGTCTTTGTGTTTTGGAAGGGTTCTGGTTGTCTTGGTTTTGTTTTTGTATAGGAGCAAGCCAGATGAGAGTTTTTTGGGGTCTACTTGTTGCCTAGTAACAGTCTCCCTTATAACTTTGTTTCTTTCTGATTTGTTTCTTTCTGATTCTAGGGAGCGAGTTGATCAGATGCTCAGAGAAAAAGAGAAGCTAAGGTCTGATCTGGACAAAGCTGAGAAGCTGAAGTCTCTAATGGCCTCAGAGGTGGATGATCACCATGCAGCCATAGAGCGGCGGAATGAGTACAACCTCAGGTGTGACGGGTGGGGCCAGGGCCCTCCTTTCCCACTACCCTGGCCCAGAACAGTGTGGTTTTTGCCGGCCTGCCCGCCTGCTTGGCCACACCTGGCTGGGGTGATTTAGGTGTGGCCAAGCCTACAGGAAAGCAGGGCTCACTGGCCACTTTCTCAAGGAGCTTCCATCTCTATGACTCTTTCCGTTTTTGGTAGCTCTACAGAGGGACCTCTGAGGGACTTGATGGCAGCCTGTCAGTCTTTCCTTCTCACAGGAAACTGGATGAAGAGTACAAGGAGCGAATAGCAGCCTTAAAGAATGAGTTTCGAAAGGAGAGAGAGCAGATCCTGCAGCAGGTGGGCAAGCAGCGTTTGGAACTAGAGCAAGAAATCGAAAAGGCAAAAACAGAAGAGAACTACATCCGGGACCGCCTCGCACTCTCTTTAAAGGTAATTATCCTCTTAGTTATGTGGTCTGTGTGCCTTCTGGAAACACCACATGGAAAACCACAGCTCTGTAAGAGGACAGGTCTGCACAGGGCTCATAAGTCTGGGTCAACACCTGGACATGGGAGAGCCCCCACTGGGATCCAGGTTTCAGGGGTGTCCAGGCTTCTGGTTTGCTAACAGCATATCTTGTTCTTACCTGCTGAAGCGTCAGTGAGTCCTCAGGGTTGTTTGATACCTGGTTGGTGCTGTCCCCTTCCTCATCCTTAGCAGATGGCTTTTTTTTTTTCCTTCCATGCCGAGGCCATCCACTTTGTTTCTCTGCTCCCAAATCTACCTTTTTCCTTGCACATCTTCCTCTTCTTTTCTGTGCCTCAGTAGAGGAAGTGATCCTTCTCTTTATGGAGCTCTGACACTGGGTAATGTGGTAGTGTCAGCTGGAGCTGAAGGTGGGCGGGACCCTCTCAGGTCTTGGGAGGGGTCTGGACTCAAGACTCTCTGGTTCAAATCTGGATACCACCACTTACAGAAGACCTTCGTCAGGTTACTCAAGCCTGTTTCCTAATATACAAGAGAGGCACCATCATAATACCTACCTCATAGCATTGATGTGGAGATTGAGTGAGTTGCTACATATACAGTATCTGAAAGTAATAAGAACCTATGGAATAGTTAGTTTTGTTGAGATTATGAAAGGTTCCTGAAACTCCACAAATCAGAGACTGAGCCAGTTCTCCCTCCCTAACCATCAAACTGCTTCCTCTCCTGAATTTTCACCCTAATCTCCATCACCACCCTGTGCTGTAAGTCATAGAAGTCACCATCCTTGGTCATCCTGGATTCTCAGTTTCTGAGTCCTGCTGATGCTCTGAAAGGCTTCTCAGATTTATCCCATTTCTCCATTCCCACAGCCTCTGAACAGGTTCGGAATTCATCACAATTTCTCAACTGACGTATGCATTTTTTCTTCCATCTATCCATCCTCCCTCCGCCTGGTCATCAGAGTTATCTTACTGCTGCTGCTGCTGCTGCATCGCTTCAGCAGTGTCTGACTCTGTGCGACCCCATAGACCGCAGCCCACCAGACTCCCCTGTCCCTGGGATTCTCCAGGCAAGAACACTGGAGTGGGTTGCCATTTCCTTCTCCAGTGCATGAAAGGAAAAGTGAAAGTGAAGTCGCTCAGTCGTGTCTGACTCTTAGCGACCCCATGGACTGCAGTGCACCAGGCTCCTCTGTCCATGGATTTTCCAGGGAAGAGTATTGGAGTGGGGTGCCATCTTACTGAAGAACACTTAAAAATTATTCTATACCCTTTGTAAAAGTGCAGCATGGCAGCCTGACGGGCCCTGAAAGGGGGCTCATGCTCCTACCTTCCTGATCTCAGGTCTTGCCAGCAACCCCCAAGCCCACGCCCGACCTCTGCTGCACCTGCTTCAGTGATTTCAGTTTCTTAGTGGGCTTTTAGGCTTCTTCACTGCTCTCTCCAACACTGCAGGCCAAATTCGTGTTCATTACACTTACTTTTTTTTCTTGCCAGAAGATAGCATATTTTCTGTCACATCTTAGGTAATTGTATCCATATCTGTCTCCCCTGCCATGGCCCTAATTGTGTGTTCCCTGTGGTCGGCAACAGAAGCTGACTTCTCAGTTTCCAAAGCACCAACACAAGCCCAATTCATAGAGATTGCTCCTGATTGTTTTAACATCTAAATTTAGCCATACTTTGAAAGATTAGAATTCTAGAGTTGTCATTTGGGGGGAGGGTAGTTTTCTTTTTTAAACACTTCAAGCACATGCTTTTTTACTCCATGTTAACTGCATAAGGGTGTGAACAAGAATATATTTAAAACATATTGGCTCTACTTAAGTGTCCAGTGACAGAGGAATGGATAAAGAAGATGTGGTACATAGATACAATGGACTATTCCTCAGCCATTCAAAAGAATGAAATGGTGCCATTTGCAGCAACATGAATGGACTTTGACAGTATCATACTGAGGGAAGTAAATCAGAGAAGGAAAAATATCCTATGATATCCCATATATGTGGAATCTAAAAAGAAATGATATTTATACAAATGAACTTATAAAACAGAAACAGACTCCCAGACTTTGAGAATGACCTATGGGTGCTGGTGGGAAGGATGGGGCAGAAAGCGTAGTTAGGGAGTTTGGGATGGACATGTATACACAGCTGTATTTAAAATAGATAACCAACAAGGACCTACTGTATGGCACATGGAACTCTGCTCAATGTTACGTGGCAGCCTGGATAAGAGGAGACCTTGGTGGAGAATGGATACACGTATATGTGTGACTGAGTCCCTTTGCTGTTTACCTGAAACTACCACAGCATTGTTAATTGGCTATATACCCTAATACAAAATAAAAAGTTTTCTAAAAAGAAATATATCATCTCTATATTTTGGCAAGATATGCTTTGAAAATACGCAGAAAAAAATCCCACATTTTGTGGACTTAGGTTGACATGTTATTATAATAATTTAAACATAAATTATGAAAAAACTATGTGTAGCTTTTCTATCTTTAAACCAAAATCAAATTGTAAGTTAAATATAAACTGTGTCTATATCATCATTAAATGAAAATTGTTGGAGCTATTCTCCTTTTTGCAGTTTTTCTGAGTTCTCTTTTGCTGTCAAATAAACATGGCATTCTGCAGCCAGTCTTTCATTTGACATCCTAATGAGAACGCTTTTCATGTCGTTAAATTTTCAATTGCAAAGCTGTCAAATAGAAGTACAATGCAAGTCATATATGTAATTTCAAATTTTCAGACAGCCACATTAAAAGGTAAAAAGAAACAGGTGAATTTAATGTTAAATCATTGTAATCTGTAATCTCTAAAACATTATCATTTTGACTTGTAATTAATATAGAAAACCTGTTATTGAGCTTTTTTTTTTTTTTTTCATTTTTTTCCCTAAATCCTCAAAATCTGGCGAGTATTTCATACTCACAGCTCCTCTATCTGGGACTGCTAGTGCCTGCTATTGGATAGCATGGTTCTGTAGGATCAAGAAAAATAAGAGGCACACTTTGGGTTATAAGATAAACATTGTTTTTTTTTTAATATTTACTTTTTCTCTTCTAACATACTGAAACTTTCTCAATCTAGAGCATTGATTTATGCATGGTATAAAATGGTACAACAGCTTCCTTTTTAATCCATGTAATTTCCCCAAATTTCTTCAGGAAAACAGTCGTCTAGAAAATGAGCTTCTGGAGAATGCAGAAAAGTTGGCAGAGTATGAGAGTCTGACAAACAAACTTCAGCGAAATTTGGAAAATGTTTTGGCAGAAAAGGTAAATCTGTTTAAATGTGATTTCCTGAGAGGTAACCCCGAAATGTAGTTTACTCAAAAGACCAGAAGCAGTGCCACTAAGAAAATGTCTATTATGGAATTATTTATGTGACTAAAGGAAGTTGTCAACTTTTGCAGGGATTTAATTTATATGAGGAAAACTTTGCATGGCACTGAGAAAGGATCTCTGCTTTAGTTGAACACATCACTCCAGAATGTTCTTTCCACTTTCCAGTGGATGGCGTTTCTGTTCAAAAGTCACATTCCTTTTATACTCAAGAGACTGAGTGAACACCAGAAATTGGGGCCTTTGGTATTTTATAGGTCAAAGAAGGACACTTGGGAAAAATGACAACTTTGCACTTTCCATTTTCTAGTTTGGTGACCTTGATCCCAGCAGTGCTGAATTCTTCCTGCAAGAAGAAAGGCTGACGCAGATGAGAAATGAATATGAGCAGCAGTGCCGGGTGAGTGACTGAAGAGAACTTACTAAGTGGAGGAGTGCCTCGATTCAGATCCTGCTTCACCGTTTACCAGCCAAGGGACTGGTAAACATAACCTGTGGGTATCTTGATTCCTCATCTACAAGGTGACAAAAATAAATGAACCCACAAAATAGGGTTGTTGTGGGGAGTCAGGAAGTACACATGAAGTGCTTAGAACAGAGCCTGAGACACAGAAAACACTTAACCTAAGTGCTTGCTATTAATGTTATTATGTAGTATCCTGACATATGAGAGAGTCGTGCAAACTGCAGTTGCCTGTTTTATCTGGGTGAGAAATTGCCAGTAATTAGAGGAAAATAAAGTTTTATTCTAAGAGAAGGAAACTGTGGCCATGTTGATATGCTTATTCCAAAACCAGCCTTTCCTGAGTGCAGGCCTACTCTGATATAATTTGCTTTTGTTCTGTGGGGTTTTTTTCCCTGAATACATTCCTTACTTTATTTACAAAATGCAAATAGAGCAGAAACCACTCAAGTCTTTAAGTAGTAAGTCATTACTACTAGAGGATACAAAAACATCCTAATAAATTAGAATCTTTGACTTTTTAGAAAAGTAACTTTTCTAAGCTTGGGAATCTGGGATTTTTTTTTTTTCCTTAAACCACAGACACTTGTGTATTTTAACATGGTGAGCATAACTGAGTTCAGCCGGCTTTAGATGAAGATAGTACTTGGGCAAAAATGAAGAAAACAATCACCTTATGAGGTTGTTCATAGTCTGCCTTCTCAGGAAATATACACGCAGATTTTGAGAAAAGAAATGAAATATTTGTCACTCTTACAAATACATTTTGGCTCTTGTCTCTGATGTCCTATGCTTTCAGTTATATAGATTTTTTTTCTTCTATGCTTTCAATTATTTCATCAGTAAAATCTGTCAGCTCCACCTCCAAAAATTCCCCAAATTCATCCACTTACTTATTTTTTAATAGCTTTTCATAATCATACAGTTCACCAACTTAAGGTATACAATTCAGCCTCTTTTAGTATATTCACAGAATTGTACAACCATTACCATAATAAATTTTAGAACATTTTCATCACCCACAAAGAAACTCCCAGTCCACCTCACTGTAATCTCTCCTGTGACCTCCAGCCCTCGGCAACTAATAATCTATTTGCTATCTGTTTGGTTTTGCCTATTTTTTACATTTCCTATAAACGGATTTATACAATATATCGACCTTTGTGACTGGCTTCCTACATTTAGCATATTGTTTTAGAGCTCCATCCATGTAGTACCATGTATCAATACTTTATTGCTGCATAATATTCCATAACATAGCCATACCACATTTTATTTATCCATTCCTTAGTTGATGGACATTGAGTTATCTAAATATTGTGAATAATGGGCTGCTGTGAATTGTTTGTGTGTGAGCTTTTGTGTGGACATATGCTTTCACTTCTCTTGGGTATGTACTGAGGAGTGGAATTGAAGCATATGATCACTGTATGTTTAACCTTTGAAGAACTGCCAAATTTTTTGCAAAATATTTGCACCATTTTACATTCCCACCAGTAAGAGAGTTCCCAGTTCTCTCCATCCTTTCCAACAGTTGTTACTGTATGTCCTTTTTACTGTAGCCATTAATGGCACCCCACTCCAGTACTCTTGCCTGGGAAATCCCATGGACGGAGGAGCCTGGTAGGCTGCAGTCCATGGGGTCTCTCAGAGTCGGACACGACTGAGTGACTTCACTTTCACTTTTCACTTTCATGCACTGAAGAAGGAAATGGCAACCCACTCCAGGATTCTTACCTGGAGAATCCCAGGGACGGGAGCCTGGTGGGCTTCTGTCTATGGGGTCGCACAGAGTTGGACATGACTGAAGTGACTTAGCAGTAGCAGCAGTGGATACGAAGTGGAATCTCATCGTGGCTTTGATTTGCATTTCCCTGCCTGATGGCTAATAACATCGAGTATCTTATCATGTGCTTGTCAGTATATCTTCTTTGGAGAAATGTCTCTTCAGATCCTTTACTAAATATTTAAATGTGTTATTTGTCTTTTTATTAATGAGTTGTAATAGTTCTTAGTATATTCTGTATACAAGTCCCTTATCAGATATATATGGTGCAAAAACTTCTTTTCCATGTGTGGGTTGTCTGTTTACTTTCTTGTTGGTATCCTCTGAAGCACAAAAGTTTTTAGTTTTGATGATATACAGTATATCTGTTTTTTTCTTCCGTTGCTTGTTTTTGACATCACATCTAAGATTTATATTGGTTTTTAAATTCCAGCTATTACAAGACCAAGTAGACGAACTCCAGTCTGAACTGCAAGAATATCGTACACAAGGCAAAGTATCCAGTCTTCCCTTGAAGAACTCACTGTCAGAAGAACTTGATATTAATAGTGGTTGCATCGAGCCTGACCAGGGTAAGCCATTCAGATACCATCTTTTCAGTCTGTGCCTTTGACTTTTGATTTTAAAACCATGGTTGAATGTAAAATTGCAAAATGTTGGCAACCCTGCCTTCTCCGCCCCCACAGCACTACCCCCACCCCCACCCCCAAAAAAAAGACTTTGGCAATGCTATTTTCTTGAGCTCTTTCACTTGTGGTATGTTTTTTTCATTTGTCCTGAAGTCTTTGTGAGAATATTTCCATCTGATTTTGATACACATCAACAAAGAAATGGAAAAATCAAACCACAAGGATATTAAAAAACTGGCTGCGAGTCTGAGAATCCAGGCCTTGGGAGTGTTAGAATTCAGTCACTGAGTTATTGCTAAATCCTCCCTTTCTAAAAGAGTGCCTGACTGGTATGACAATGTTTTGGAGAGTGAGCCAGCCAGAAACCCCAGAATTTGATTTTCTTATGCTGGTTGTGCTAAATGCCTGCAAAACAACAAATAAGATAAATAAATCTTGGTGCCTGTGCCTTGGGGAGGATTTTGAGTAATACAGCTGGAAGGCAGAGCTGTTTGGGAACCCTCCTATGTTCATTATCAGCTCTTTTCCTCCCTCCTCATATCCTGCCTCTTTCCTCCAGTGTGTTGAATATGAATTTCAGAAAGGCTTTATAATAAATTCTTCATTATAAGTAGTTTTCCCCACTGCTTCTTGGAACAGGAGTACAGGTTCTCAGAATGGTTGTTTATTCTTCTCCTTACCTATTTATTCTACAGTAAATAAGGGAGTGAGGAGGGACCAGGAAGAGGCTTGAGTACTTTTCCTCTCAGTCTGTACTCTGTAGCCTTACTGTAGTAAAAGGATGGAGCCCAGCTGGTAGGATATGTCTCAGAAGCTTTTTGGGGGTTTTCTGTAGATGACCAAGGGCTGGGAGTTCTAATCATGGGTACATGAGGCTGTGCCATCTTGGGATGGTTTACACCCTGGGTATCACTTCTCAGATGGGGAATGCCATGACAGATGTATAAAAGGCCCAAAGGTTGTCAATTCCAGATGTTAGACTTACACTATTTCTTGCCTCTGCCTGTGTCCGTCCACATGAAACCTTTTTTTGAGTCCCCTGCCTTAATATCATTCCCCTGCCTTAGTAGTAGATGTAATCATTTCATCTGTGTACTAGCTCAGCCCTCAGCTTATACTTCACATTTCAATGTCTGCCTCAGTCACCATTGTGGGCAGTTGCAGAGGTGAACTCCTGTGGAATGAGTTGATAATTTTCTACTGAATCTGCCTATATCCAGGTTCCTAACCTATGCTCTATTCTTTTTAATAACTTTAGCTGGATAAGATGAGGCCCCACCTGCACTACAGGAAATTAGCATTGTAGTGCTCAATCTTCCGTAATGTTGAGTGGTGGTTTGGATACCTTGATCCATGAAGTGAACACCTCAAAGTGTAGCAAGTATGCTGGCCATCGATCCTCCTGCCACATTCCCTTCTGCTGATTTGTCCCCCAGTATTTGTTGGATGGAAAGAAAGCTGGTTGATTTCATCATACTGCCTCACTCTGTAGTATTTTCATTAGCAGGAGGTAACTTTTAAGAAACATTTTCCCCAACTGCTCCCACCTCCTGACCTATTGACTTCTATTAAGGTTTGATACCCTGCCTATACATGAAAAATCTGTTGTCTTTGTTTTTTCTCATTTTCTCTTATGCGTGAAAACAAGAGACCACTCTTAGATTCTGCTGTTTCCTAGTAGATATCATCTATTGCAATTTAGGATTCCATAATTAATGCCAGTTGTGTTATTGAAAGAACCTGTAGCCGGGTCAACAGATCCCATGTGTTTTCAGGGCTTGATTCTGAAGAATGCAATCCACTGAATATGAGCATCGAGGCAGAGCTGGTCATCGAACAGATGAAAGAACAACATCACAGGGACTTGTGTGACCTAAGACTGGAGCTTGAAGATAAAGTAAGACCTTCTTCTCAATCCTGTTCTCTGATTTCTTTGAGCTCTGACAAGCTTTTGCGTGTACGACACTCCATTCTTTTTTCTCCCAGAGCAGCACTTTCTGTACATTTCCTCATGCATCTGGCTGGCTACCAGGAACTCACTTCCTCAGGATGCTTTCACAGGCCAAGGGGCCTTTGAGGGCTCTTCTTCATGGGAGAGAGATTCTTAAAAATAGAATATCTTCCGTCCTAGCCAGCATGGAGCTTAAAGGTCATTATGTTATTTCCAACTCATTAAAAAAAAACTTAAAAAAAAATCAAAAAGTCCTTTGATACAGCATTATCTCCTAAATTAGGTACAAGTTCTGAATCTTGGTTTTCAAAACCCTTTAACCATGTTGCTTTCGGTTATATTTCCAGTCTTCTCTTTTATCATCCTTTGAGTTACTTCATCTTCCAGCCAGACCAGGTAGTTTGCTGCTCTTCATCAAACTATCCTCTTTTGCTCATGCTATTACATGCTATGTTATTATTTCTTTCTACCTCTTGAAAGTCTACTTAACCTTCAGTGTTTACATCAATTGCTACCTCTTATATTCCTGAATTCTCCCAACCAAACATGATTTTCACCTCCTTGGAGTCCCCAGGTATTTTTCCTACATGTTTTTAAATGTCTTATTCTAACTGGTAGTACACTTTCTTTATATTTGTCATAGCCATGTCTAGAAAGGGTGCTATGTCTTATCCAACTTGTGTCCCCATGAGGCCTGCAAAGTCGAATACTTGAATATAATTATGTTAAGACTTTCAGTTTGCAGTTGGAAAGGATGCCTGTGAAGACATACAGTGTCTATGTGAAGGTCTAGTTAGTTTTAACAGAGTTGTTTAGAAACTAATAAAATTCAACCAATTTATAAAGGAAATCAAACCATGCCTGACTTAAAAATATCTTATTTAATGTGTTTGAATTGTTACTTTAAAACAAAAATAGGAAAACTGAGAAATGTCTTGTAAGAAAAAAGTCTTTACTGCCCCATCACCTTTCCATGGCCTTGAGTTGAATAACACTGTGGTGGTTTCACTTTCTGGCTTTAGGTGAACTATTATGAAAAGCAGCTAGATGAAACCAAAGTTGCCTTTGAAAAGGAGCAGGAGAACATGAAGCTCAAGTGTGAGAATGAAGTACACATCTTAGAAGAACAAATAAGTGACCTTAAAAATAAAATTGCAGAACTTCAGGGCCAGACAGAGGTACTCAAGGAGGCACAGCATGTGGCTATCTGCAGACATGAAGAGGAGAAAAAACAGCTGCAAATGAAGTGGGATGAGGAGAAGGCTCATGTGCAGGAGGAGCTGCGGCTGGAGCATGAGATGGCACTCAGGGCTAGGCTGGAGCAGCTGGAGGAAGGCTTTAACAGAGAGAGGGAAAAACTCGTCCAAAATGGCACCTGGACAGAGGAGAAGGTGAGGGGCTTGACTCAGAAACTAGAACAAGTTCACCAGGAGCAGCTGAAAAGCCTGGTGGAGAAACACATTCTTGAGAAAGAGGAATTGCAAAAAGAGCTCTTGGAAAAACACCAAAGGGAACTACATGAGGGAAGGTAAGAAAGTGGGGGAAGGAGAGGAGGGGACACCAGTCCTCAGTTGCACTACAAGTCCCAGTTAATAAAGGCGACTTTGAAAAATCAGAAGGTGTAAGCGCCCACTTACTGACTAGAATTCTTTTTTAGTTTTCCAACTTGTTTTGTCCTTGTTTAGATATAAGCCTACCTTGGGGTTGTTGAAACTTTTTTTTTTAAGAGGAAAGTTTTTCATTTTTTTTTTATCAGACATATACTTTTTAAGGTTCCAGATGAGGATAAGATTATCACAAATGTGATTTCTTCCTCGTTTAGTCCTGTTGTTCTCTAAGAAAGGCCTTTTATAAGTTATTAGATTCAGGCAAAGTTACATTTCCTCCCAGAGTTATAACAGACTATTTTGTGCTTACTTGCCTCCTGTGAAACCTCAGATGCTTTTGAGGGCTTTGGTGCTTCATACTTTATCTCGATGGTACTTCATTAAATAGAAAGCAAAACATATATGTACGGTTTATATAACTACATATAGACAGACAGGGAGTCACTCAGTCTTGTCCAACTCTCTGTGACCCCACAGACTGTAGCCTGTCAGGCTCCTCTATCCATGGAGTTCTCCAGGCAAGAATACTGGAGTGGGTTACTATTTTCTTCTCCCAGGGATCTTCCTAACCCAGGGATCAAACCTGGATCTCCTACATTGCAGTCAGATTCTTTACCATCTGAGGCACCAGGGTATACATAATTAAAATGAAAGAATTTTATGTATTTCCCATTTAGGGTTTAGGATAATATGTATTTGAACATTTAATGAGAAAGCACTGTAAGTTTTTGGCTAAAACTCCATAAATATCTGGGACTATGCCAGAGAATTTGGTTTCTAAATCTTCTTTTTAAGTGCAGAGAGAGGTAAGTGAGTCTTTTAAATTAATTATGGCTGCCATTGTTTGGCGCTCAGAAATGAGATCCCTTCTGAGTATAGAAATAAGTGAAGACCATTTTTTAAAAAATATTTACATTGTTTGCTTGGCTGCTTCTTCTATGCATGGGAAAATGTTTTTTTGTTTGCTTCTGGAGTTGATGACAGTTTCAGTAATGCTGTATGTTGACCACATTTAGGGAAAAAATGGAAACTGAGTGTAA
Organism: Tragelaphus eurycerus; assembly: GCA_935064755.1. Classification (NCBI taxonomy): domain Eukaryota; kingdom Metazoa; phylum Chordata; class Mammalia; order Artiodactyla; family Bovidae; genus Tragelaphus; species Tragelaphus eurycerus. The sequence continues at coordinate 13,121,852 of CAKXYN010000069.1, forward strand.
TAGAAGAACCTCTCAGATAGAAGCCCAGTTTCAGGCTGATTGTCAGAAAGTCACTGAGAGATATGAACACGCCCTGCGGAGTCTGGAGGTGCACTACCGCCAACAGCTGAAGGAGCTCCTGGATCAGCAATGTGAGGAGAGGTCCCAGTGGGAGTTTGAGAAGGACGAGCTCACCCAGGAATGTGCGGAAGCCCAGGAGCAGCTTAAAGAGACTCTCCAAAGGGAGAAAGCAACCTCTTTGGTCCTCACCCAGGAGAGAGAGATGCTGGAGAAAACATACAAGGAGCATTTGAATAGTATGGTTGTTGAAAGAGAGCAGCTACTGCAGGACCTGGAAGATCTGAGAAATGTGTCTGAAAGTCAGCAAAGTCTCCTGTCCAGCCAGATACTTGAGCTGAAGAGCAGTCATGAAAGAGAGCTGAAGGACCGTGAACAGATCCTGTGCCAGGCAGGCACCTCAGAGCAGCTGGTCAGCCAAAGGCTTGAACAGCTGCACAGGGAACATGACCAGGAGAGGCAGGAAATGATGTCCAAGCTCCTGGTCATGGAGAGTGTCCACAGAGCAACCTGTGAGAAAGCAGATCGAGAGAGGGCTGAGATGAGCACAGAAATCTCCAGACTCCAGAATAAAATCAAGGAGATGGAGCAGGTAGTGTCTCCTCCCTCCAGGCTTCAGAATAGCCGTCAGGCGATAGGAGGGGAGGAGGCAGAAGAAAATGGGGCCATGTCCCTGCTTCAGCAAGGAGAACAGCTGTTGGAAGAGAATGGAGATGTTCTCTTAAGCCTGCAAAGAGCCCATGAACGAGCAGTGAAGGAAAATGTGAAAATGGCAACTGAAATTTCTAGGTTGCAGCAGAGGCTGCAAAAATTAGAACCAGAGTCAGTAATGTCTTCTTGTTTAGATGAACCAGCTGCTGGGCTCTTTGGAAATTCAGCGGAACAAACAGAGCCATTTTTACAGCCAAACCAAATCAAACAAGCAGAAGGTGGAACCACGCAGCACATTCTCAGTGACCTACAAGGCGATGAGGTCCGTGACCTCGAAAGTACAGGGACAAGCTCTGGTCAGAGACAGGTCAGAGTGGAGGAGTCTGAAGCATCAATAGAGAGTTTTTCCGAGCTTGAAAATAGTGAGGAGACCAGAACTGAAACCTGGGACCTGAAGAATCAGGTCGGCCAGCTTCGGGAACAGTTAATGATCTTACGTGCAGACTGCGATCGAGCGTCTGAAAAGAAACAGGACCTACTGTTTGATGTTTCTGTGCTAAAAAAGAAACTGAAGATGCTTGAAAGAATTCCTGAGGCTTCCCCCAAGTATAAACTGTTATATGAAGATGCCAGTAGAGAAAATGAATGTCTTCAGGAAGAGCTGAGGATGATGGAGACGCGCTACGACGAAGCACTAGAAAGTAACAAAGAGCTCACTTCAGAAATGTTCAGATTACAGGATGAGCTAAAGAAGGTTGAAGAAATGACTGACACATTCCTTAGCCTGGAAAAGAGTTACAATGAGATCAAAAGAGAAAATGAGGAACTGCATGTTCTGGTTTTGAGACTTCAAGGCAAGATTGAGAAGCTACGAGAAAGAGCAGCGCTGCAGTGTGACTGCTTCTCCTTATGGGAAGCCCATTTAGATAACCTGGAAGTCGGACCTGATGAAAAGGTCTTTGAACTGAACCAAACACTGGATGAGCGTGTACCAAATGTTATGAGTGTGCACCATATTATAGAAGAACATTTGTATCAAGAAAACCAGTACCTAGAACAGGAGAATACACAGCTCTTAGAGAAAGTAAAAGCACATGAAATTGCCTGGCTACATGGAACACTCCAGACACATCGCGACAAGCCTGGGGCACAGAACCGAGTTATACTGGAGGAAAACACCGCTCTCCTCGGCCTTCAAGACAAGCATTTTCAGCACCAGGCCACCATCGCAGAGTTAGAACGGGAGAAAAAAAGCTGCAGGAGCTGACTAGAAAGTTGAGGGAAAGAGTCACTGCTTTAGTCAAGCAAAAAGATGTACCTTCTCAAGGAGAAAAGGAGGAAGAGCTGAAGGCAATGATGCATGACCTGCAAATCACATGCAGTGAGATGCAGCAGAAAGTTGAGCTTCTGAGGTAATGTATGTACCTTCTGCACTTCACGGAGTCTCACAAAGCACCTCACCAAATCTAACTTCTGCTGCTAGCTGTGCCTAGAGAAACTAACCTGTTAGTCTTCACAAAGAGAGCAGTACTTTAGACTCCCTTCTGCTTCTGTGTTGTATTAACAAGTAGAATAACCCAGCCTAGGAGGCATTCCTTCCTCTATAGGAAATCAGTGTTGTTCGTTTGGGGGCTGAAGGTTCATAATGGAGACTGTTCGCTGTTTAACCGTGTGCATCATCATTGTATGTCATCTTTAACTCTTTTCTAGCACTTCATTTGGATGGACAGACTTTTTTCCTTTGGCTAAATATTATTTTCCTCATTTTGATGAAACAAGTTATATGAGAATGAATGCCTTTTGTGTATTATTAACTCACTTGGTAGATAAGAGCTTTCTTCTTATACTAATATGCGGAAAAAATGTTGTTTCATGGCTTATGGTTTTCACTTACATCACTTAAAGTGCATGCTGATATTCTATAGATATTGGAAATTCATCTTAGAACATACAGTTTTATGAGGAGCTATCAGATTTTAATGTGCTGAAACAAAGACAAATATGATACTAATTTGAACCACTGCTCACTTGACTTTATAAAATATCATAGCAACAGTCTTCTAACAAATTTGGTTCAAAAAAATTGTAGAATTTACATCATGTCTGAAATATCTTAATGATATGGGGGAAAAAACAAAATAATTCTAGGTGTGGTCTTTCCTCTTTTTATTTTAGACCGTTCTTAGTTCCAAAAATCATAATGAGATGAAAGAAATTAGAAGGTAACCGTTAGTGTACATGTTTGATGTCCCTTTCATTTATGTAGTGAATTTTCTTTCTCTAGGTACCTTGGGGTTTAAAGCTCACACAGCTTAGTGATACGGCTTTTGTCTTTGAGGAGCAGGCAGGACTTGAGACTGAAATACAAAGAGTTATTTGCTCAGAGCAGTATGAGAAAGTCAGCAAGTAGGATGGATACTGAGTCTCTCTTCTGTCTCAGTGCTTAAGTGTTTTAGTCACACTTCCCTAATGTCTTTTAGTAAAATTCTTATTTCCCAAAAGAAGTGAGTCATTGTCATACCTTGGTTTCTAAGTACCAAGAGACTACTAATTTAGGCTTTTCTTTTTAATGGGTATGGAATATGGGTTTAATTGGAAGTTACTAGAAAGTGTTTTCCAAAGATGCCAGATGATGGCCTTTTTATAACTATTTTTTAAAAATCTCTGTACTGCAGATATGAATCTGAGAAGCTTCAAGAGGAAAATTCTATTTTGAGAAATGAAATTACTACTTTAAATGAAGAAGACAGCATTTCTAACCTGAAATTAGGGAAATTAAGTGGTTCTCAGGAGGAAATGTGGTAAGATATATACTTAAATATTCTAAAGGCATTTTTGCAAGGACTAAAACTGTTGTACTTCAGTGTTTAAAGCCTAACTCTTAAGTTATATTTTCATTGTCCCTTTAGGCAAAAAATAGAAACTGTAAAACAGGAAAAAGCTGCAGTTCAGAAGATGGTTGAAAATTTAAAGAAACAGGTAAGAGGTATTTCTCAATGTTTCCTGATTCTAAAATTTTCTTTTTTTTAAACTTGGAATTTATAGCACATGCCACTGGAAATGTAGCCAAAAATGGTAAGGTTGTAACTCTGAGTTTCAAAATGGAAACTTGCCTCATGCTAATTCTAAATTCAGTCTCTATTTTTTGAAAATATATTTATTATTTTCAAAATGTGTATACATTATTTCTAGACTCTGGGTGTTTAATACAAGCCATATAATCAGTGGAAATGGGGAGATGATAACCTCTGAACCAAACCTATGAAAAACTAGCTCTATCCCTTATGTATTTTTTTAATTGGTGGGAAATTGCTTTACAATTTTGTGTTGGTTTTTGCCATACAGCAACATGAACCAGTCATAATTTTATATATACATATATATCCCTTCCTTCCTGCGCCTCCCTTCCCTCCCGCTATCCCACATCCCTAGGTCATCACAGAATACCAGGCTGGGTCCCTGTTATTTAGCAACTTACCACTAACAATCTGTTTTACACATAGTAGTGTATATATGTCAATGCTCTTTCCTCAGTCATCACACCCTCACCTTCTCCTGCTGTGTCTACAAGTCCATTCTCTACTAGGTTCATCAGTACCATTTTTCTAGGTTCCATATATATGTGTTAATGCACGATATTTGTTTTTATCTTTCTGACTTCACTCTGTATAAGAGGCTCTAGTTTCATCCAGCTCACTACAACTGACTCAGATTTGCTCCTTTTTATGTCAGAGTTATATTCCATTGTGTAAATGTACCGCAACTTCTTTATCTGTTCATCTGTCAATGGACATCAGGTTGCTTCCATGTCCTGGCTATTGCAAAGTGCTGCAGTGAACATTGGGATACATGTGTCTTTGAGAATGGTGGTTTTCTCAGGGTATATGCCCAATAGTGGGATTACTAGGTCATATGGTAGATTTAGTCTTTTAAGGAATCTCCATACTGTGTTCCATAATGCCTATATCAGTTTATATTCCCACAGTGCATAAGGGTTCCCCTTTCTCTACTTCCTCTCCAGAATTTATTGTTTGTAGATGTTTTGATGATGACCATTCTGACTGGAGTGAGGTGATAACTCATTGTAGTTTTGATTTGCATTTGTAATAATAAATGATGTTGAGCATCTTTTCGTGTGTTTATTAGCCATCTGTATGTCTTCTTTGGAGAAATGTCTGTTTAGGGCTTCTGCCCATTTTTTGATTGGGCTGTTTGTTTTTCTGATATTAAGCTATAAGAGATCAGATCAGATCAGTCGCTCAGTCGTGTCCGACTCTTTGCGACCCCATGAATCGCAGCACGCCAGGCCTCCCTATCCATCACCAACTCCCGGAGGTCACTCAGACTCACATCCATCGAGTCAGTGATGCCATCCAGCCATCGTATCCTCTGTTGTCCCCTTCTCCTCCTGCCCCCAATCCCTCCCAGCATCAGAGTCTTCTCCAATGAGTCAACTCTTCTCATGAGGTGGCCAAAATACTGGAGTTTCAGCTTTAGCATCATTCCTTCCAAAGAAATCCCAAGGCTGATCTCCTTCAGAATGGACTGGTTGGATCTCCTTGCAGTCCAAGGGACTCTCAAGAGTCTTCTCCAACACCACAGTTCAAAAGCATCAATTCTTTGGCGCTCAGCCTTCTGCACAGTCCAGCTCTCACATCCATACATGACCACTGGAAAAACCATAGCCTTGACTAGGCAAACCTTTGTTGGCAAAGTAATGTCTCTGCTTTTGAATATGCTATCTAGGTTGGTCATAACTTTTCTTCCAAGGAGTAAGCGTCTTTTAATTTCATGGCTGCAGTCACCATCTGCAGTGATTTTGGAGCCCAGAAAAATAAAATCTGACACTGTTTCCCCATCTATTTCCCATGTAGTGATGGGACCAGATGCCATGATCTTCGTTTTCTGAATGTTGAGCTTTAAGCCAACCTTTTCACTCTCCACTCTCACTTTCATCAAGAGGCTTTTGAGTTCCTCTTCACTTTCTGCCATAAGGGTGGTGTCATCTGCATATCTGAGGTTATTGATATTTCTCCCAGCAATCTTGATTCCAACTTGCTTTTCTTCCAGTCCAGCATTTCTCATGATGTACTCTGCATATAAGTTAAATAAACACGGTCACAATATACAGCCTTGACATACTCCTTTTCCTATTTGGAACCAGTCTGTTGTTCCATGTCCAGTTCTAACTGTTGCTTCCTGACCTGCATACAAATTTCTCAAGAGGCAGATCAGGTGGTCTGGTATTCCCATCTCTTTCAGAATTTTCCACAGTTGATTGTGATCTACACAGTCAAAGGCTTTGGCATAGTCAATAAGGCAGAAATAGATGTTTTTCTGGAACTCTCTTGCTTTTTCCATGATCCAGTGGATGTTGGCAATTTGATCTCTAGTTCCTCTGCTTTTTCTAAAACCAGCTTGAACATCAGGAAGTTCACGGTTCACATATTGCTGAAGCCTGGCTTGGAGAATTTTGAGCATTACTTTACTAGCGTGTGAGATGAGTGCAATTGTGCGGTAGTTTGAGCACTCTTTGGCATTGACTTTCTTTGGGATTGGGATGAAAACTGACCTTTTCCAATCTTGTGGCCACTGCTGAGTTTTCCCAATTTGCTGGCATATTGAGTGCAGCACTTTCACAGCATCATCTTTCAGGATTTGGAATAGCTCCACTGGAATTCCATCACCTCCACTAGCTTTGTTCCTAGTGATGCTTTCTAAGGCCCACTTGACTTCACATTCCAGGATGTCTGGCTCTAGGTCAGTGATCACACCTTCATGATTATCTGGGTCGTGAAGCTCTTTTTTGTACAGTTCTTCTGTGTATTCTTGCCACCTCTTCTTAATATCTTCTGCTTCTGTTAGGTCCATACCATTTCTGTCCTTTATCGAGCCCATCTTTGCATGAAATGTTCCTTTGGTATCTCTGATTTTCTTGAATAGATCCCTAGTCTTTCCCATTCTGTTGTTTTCCTCTATTTCTTTGCATTGATCTCTGAAGAAGGCTTTCTTATCTCTTCTTGCTATTCTTTGGAACTCTGCATTCAGATGTTTATATCTTTTCTTTTCTCCTTTGCTTTTTGCTTCTCTTCTTTTCACAGCTATTTGTAAGGCCTCCCCATATGAGTTGCTTATATATTTTGGAGATTAATAACCCTTTGTCAGTTGCTTCATTTGCAATTATTTTCTCCCATTCTGAGGGTTGTCTTTTCATCTTGTTTATAGTTTCCTTTGCTGTTCAAGGCTTTTAAGTTTTATTAGGTCCATTTATTTACTTTTGTTTTTATTTCCATTAATCTAGGAGGTGGGTCAGAGAGAATTTTGCTGTGATTTATGTCAAAGAGTGTACCGCTTGTGTTTTCCTCTCAAAGTTTTATAGTTTCTGGCCTTACATTTAAGTCTTTAATCCATTTTGAGTGTATTTTTGTATATGGTGTTCTAATTTCATTCTTTTACATGTAGCTGTCCGATTTTCCCAACACCACTTATTGAAGAGGCTGTCTTCTCTCCATTGTATATTCTTGACTCCTTTTTCAAAGATAAGATGCCCATAGGTGCTTGGGTTTATTTCTGGGCTCTCTATCTTGCTCTGCTGCTGCTGCTGCTGCTGCTAAGTTGCTTCAGTCGTGTCCGACTCTGTGCGACCCCATAGACGGAAGCTCACCAGGCTCCCCTGTCCCTGGGATTCTCCAGGCAAGAACACTGGGGTGGGTTGCCATTTCCTTCTCCAATGCATGAAAGTGAAAAGTGAAAGTGAAGTCGCTCAGTCGTGTCCGACTCTTAGCGACCCCATGGACTGGAGCCTACCAGGATCCTCCGTCCATGGGATTTTCTAGGCAAAAGAGCCTACCAGGATCCTCCGTCCATGGGATTTTCTAGGCAAAAGTACTGGGGTGGGGTGCCATTGCCTTCCCCGCTATCTTGCTCGATTGGTCTATATATCTGTTTTTGTGCTAGTACCATACTGTCTCGAGGACTGCAGCTCCTCATGTGGTTTTCATTTAGGTTAGCCCTTTGCTCTTTCTTCAGCATGATGAAAAGCAGTAGGTTAAGAATAGAATTTTACAGATATAGAATACTAGTTAGTTCATGCATATTTTCACAGAATTATGATTTATTTAGCTAGTGTGTGCCATTCAATGCCCAGTTTGTATAATCTCAACAATGTGCAATTGTGTGAAGAAAGGCCATTTGAGAATCAGTCTGAAACAGTCAAAAAACAAGGACATCCTGGGAAAAGAGTATTTTCAGCATTTGAAATAGACAAGGTGTTAACATCCAAAATATATTTTGTACTCTTACAAATTGCAAAACCCAATTGAAAATGGATAACTGATATGAATAGTCAAGACAGAAAAAAGAGCACATATAAAAAGAAAGTTAGCCTCATTATTCATTATATACTATATATACTATGCTAAGTCACTTCAGTCATGACTGACTCTGTGTGACCCCATAGACTGCAGCCCACCAGGCCTCCCCGTCCCTGGGATTCTCCAGGCAAGAACACTGGAGTGGGTTGCGATTTCCTTCTCTAATGCATGAAAGTGAAAAGAGAAAGTGAAGTTGCTCTGTCATGTCCGACTCTCAGCAACCCCATGGACTGCAGCCTACCAGGCTCCTCCATCCGTGGGATTTTCCAGGCAAGAGTACTGGAGTGGGGTGCTATTACCTTCTCCGCATTATTCATTAGGGAAGGGCAAATTAAATGTTTCCTGTTTTTGCATATCAGTAAAAATTAAAGATTGATCTTGTATTAAAAGGGAGTGAGAAAATGAATCTACTTATACATTGTTGATAGAAATATAAGTTGGTAGTGCTATGAAGAACACATTTTGGGGATGTCGATCAAAACAGTGATATATATACATACCTTCTAACCCAGAAGCCCCACTTCCAAAAATGAGATGCTAAATACAAAATGCCACCATGTATAAATGAATTTTCCAAAAGATTGTTTTTTTATCAATATGAGAATGGATAAATGCAGTATGGAATGTCTTGCTATATGGAATACCTCACAGCCACATGAAAATATAGCATGTGCCAGTTTCTGAATGCACTGATTTGGAAAGATAAGAGTCTATAAGATATTATAAGGGGAGAAAGCAGAGTATCCAAACATCTGAAATTATGCAAATTTTCGATCTAAAGAAGAAAAACACTATGTGTTTATGTGTCTGTGAAAGTGAAAGTCACTCAGTCATGTCCGACTCTTTGCGACCCCGTGGAATTCTCCAGGCCAGAATACTAAAGTGGGTAGCCTTTCCCCTCTTCATGGAATCTTCCCAACCCAGGGATTGAACCCAGGTCTCCTGCATTACAGGCAGATTCTTTACCAACTCAGCTATCAGTGAGGCCCTCATATGGGTTTGTATATGCATCAAAAACAATCTGGAGGGGGATGCATCCAGCTGTGGACAGTGGCTACCCCTGTGGAGTGGAATTGGACAAGAGTGTCTAATTGACTTTTTCATAATGAGTATGTATTGTGTCTGCTATTAAATGTGTATGTGTGTGTATATATATGTATATATATAAACTACGTACATAGAGAGGGTAAAAGAATTAATCTCTAAATAAGCTTTTTTAGCAGAAGTAGGATAACAAATTTTAAACACTTATTTCAATTTTAATTAGATTTCAGAATTAAAAACCAAAAACCAGCAGTTGGATTTGGAAAATATGGAGCTTAGCCAAAAGAACTCTCAGAATCAGAAAGAGCTGCAAGAACTTAATCAACGTCTGGCAGAAATGCTAAGCCAGAAGGACAAAGAGCCAGGGCACAGTGCATGTGAGGAATGGGAACAAGAAAAGTCTAATCTCAAAGAAGAACTGGAACACTGTAAATTGCAGGTATGGTCTACAGCTACTCTATAGCCTTTCTGGACAAAATCCCAATTTAAAAAATAAATGCTTATATTTAATTTCCTATACATTTAAGTCCTAAATAAAACAGTGTAGTGTTGGCACATGAGTAGAGAGATGAATAGAAAGTCTAGAACTAGACCCAGATACAAATGAAAACTTAGTATATAACAAAGATGGGTTCTCAAATCACTGGGGTACAGGTGGACTTTTTAATAAGTGGTGCCTGGAAAACTCAGTAGACATTCAGAATTAAAGTCAAAAGACAGCTCATAAACTGGGGGAAAAAATATTTTCATCATATGTCACAACTGCTGCTGCTACTGCTAAGTCGTTTCAGTCGTGTCCGACTCTTTGCAACCCCATAGACGGTAGCCCACCAGCTCCCCCATCCCTGGGATTCTCCAGGCAAGAACACTGGAGTGGGTTGCCATTTCCTTCTCCAATACATGAAAGTGAAAAGTGAAAGTGAAGTCGCTCAGTCATGTCCGACTCTTCGCAACCCCATGGACTGCAGCCTACCAGGCTCCTCCATCCATGGGATTTTCCAGGCAAGAGTACTGGAGTGGGGTGCCATCGCCTTCTCCGCATATGCCACAAAGAGTGGGGCTAATATTCCTACTATGTAAAGAACTCTTAAAAATTAAAGGACTTAGGATCAAAATCTGATAGCAAAATAGAGGGAAATGCATGAACAAAATAGTCACACACAAAGAAAAAGAGATAAAAATGGCTGTCAAATCTATGAAAAAATATTCAAAGTTACTCAGAATTAGAGAAATGCAAATAAAGCAACACTGATGTCTCATTTCTCACCTATGAGATTGGCAACAATTTAAAAATATAACAACATATTCTGTTGGCACAAGTTTGGAAAAACAGGCACTTTCATCCATTGCTGGTGGGATATAAACTGGTACCATATTTCTGGAAGGAAATTTGGCAATATCTAAGGAATGGTGCTAAAGCTGAAACTCCAGTACTTTGGCCACCTCACGTGAAGAGTTGACTCATTGGAAAAGACTCTGATGCTGGGAGGGATTAGGGGCAGGAGGAGAAGTGGATGACAGAGGATGAGATGGCTGGATGGCATCACCGACTCAATGGACGTGAGTTTGAGTGAACTTGGGAGATGGTGATGGACAGGGAGGCCTGGCGTGCTGTGATTCATGGGGTCACAAAGAGTCGGACACGACTGAGTGACTGAACTGAACAAAATTATATATGTACTTACTTGTATGCTAGCAATCTTACTTCTAGGAATTTACCCTAAAGATATTCCTCCAAAAATATGAAATTCACATGCACAGGGTTGGTTACTCATTGCTGCATTGTTTGTAACTGCGAAGTATTGGAAACAACCTAGATGCTAACACATAGGACAGTTGTTGGATAAATGTGATGGAGTCACACCATGGAGGAGTATTATACAGGTTTAAAAAAAGAAAAAGGAGGAGCTAAGATGGCGGGTGAGTAGGATGGGGAGAATACTTTCTCCTCCACAAATTCGTTAAAAGAACATTTGAACACTGAGTAAATCCTATAAAACAACTTCTGAATGCCGGCAGAGGACATCAGGCACTTAGAAAGACAATTCATTGTCTTTTAAAGGAGATTACGAGTCCTGCGGTAACTCCTTTTGCGGAGAAGCGGCACGGACACCAGCATTTGCAATTAGCAAGTGGGGGCTGGGCTAGGAGGAGCGGCACGGCCTGCATCGCTTTGAGTAAGGATTTGGCCTGGCTATCCCGAGCTCTACCCGAGTGAAATAACCAGACTGTCAGATATCTACTACATCAAAAGCCAGCCCTAACCTAAGACACCACCAGGATTACGTACGGAACAAAGGACTGCACAGAGATAGCCGGCTGCAGGCCGTCCCACTCCAGCGACAGGCAGCCAGAGCCAAAGCAGGCAATCACAGCCCTAGAGAGACATTATCTAAAAAACCGTAAGCAGGTTTCTGTGTTAACTAACACTTCTTGGGGCTCTGGACGGTCAATATCCGCCTGAGAAGGTGCACCAGTTGTATGCCCAGAAGACTGAGTGGCGGGGAGGCAATAAGTCGCAGCAGCTGCGCTTGCTAAACACTTCATCACCTGCACTACTCGGACCTGGGAAGGGCACAAAATGCAGACTCAACCGAGTCTGTGCTTCTGAGAACTATCCAAGTGCCTGAACCTGGCCGGCGTAGATTTGAGTGTTCATCTTCACCCCCTCTGTAACTGGGCAGAGATCAGATATTGAAAAGACGAGTAAACTGCCTCAATAAAGAGAATTCAACAAACTACCAGAATATAGTAAGGACACTCTATGCTATGCTATGCTAAGTCACTTCAGTCGTGTCCGACTCTGTGTGACCCCATAGACGGCAGCCCACCAGGCTCCCCCGTCCCTGGGATTCTCCAGGCAAGAACACTGGAGTGGGTTGCCATTTCCTTCTCCAATGCATGAAAGTGAAGAGTGAAAGTGAAGTCGCTCAGTCAGTCATGTCTGACTCTTAGCGACCCCATGGACTGCAGCCTACCAGGGTCCTCCGTCCGTGGGATTTTCCAGGCAAGAGTACTGGAGTGGGATGCCATTGCCTTCTCCAACCTGGCAATTTCAACAAGATGAGGAGACAGAGGAATACCCAGCAGCTAAAGGAACAGGGTAGATCCCCACCAAACCAAACCAAAGAGGAAGAGATAGGGAATCTACCTGATAAAGAATTCCAAATAATGATAGTGAAATTAATCCAAAATCTTGAAATCAAAATAGAATCACAGTTAAATAGTCTGGAGACAAGGATTGAGAAGATGCAAGAAAGGTTTAACAAGGACCTAGAAGAAATAAAAAAGAGTCAACACATAATGAATAATGCAATAAATGAGATCCAAAACACTCTGGAGGCAACAAATAGTAGAATAACAGAGGCAGAAGGTAGGATTAGTGAATTAGAAGATAGAATCCTAGAAATAAATGAATCAGAGGAGAAAAAAGAAAAACGTATCAAAAGAAATGAGGACAATCTCAGAGACCTCCAGGATAACATTAAATGCTACAACATTCGAATCATAGGAGTTCCAGAAGAAGATAAAAAGAAAGACCATGAGAAAATACTTGAGGAGATAATAGTTGAAAACTTCCCTAAAATGGAGAAGGAAATAACCAATCAAGTTCAAGAAATCCAGAGAGTCCCTAACAGGATAAACCCAAGGCGAAATGCCACAAGACACATATTAATCAAATTAACAAAGAGTAAATATAAAGAACAAATATTAAAAGCAGCAAGGGAAAAACATCAAATAACTCACAAGGGAATTCCCATAAGGATAACAGCTGACCTCTCAATAGAAACTCTCCAAGCCAGGAGGGAATGGCAAGACATAATTAAAGTGATGAAAGAAAATAATTTACAGCCCAGATTATTGTATCCAGCAAGGATCTCATTCAAATATGAAGGAGAAATCAAAAGCTTCACAGATAAGCAAAAGTTGAGAGAATTTTGCACCACTAAACCATTTCTGCAACAAAAATTAAAGGACATTCTCTAGATAGGAATCACTAAAAGGGTGTATAAATTCGAACCCAAAACAACAAAGTAAATCTTACTTATTAATAATTACTTTAAACGTTAATGGGCTGAATGCCCTAATCAACAGACAAAGACTGGCCAAATTGATACAAAAACAAGACATCTACATACCTTGTCTACAAGAGATAACCAAAAGATTAAAACGGGTCGAATGGATACAAAAACTAGACCCCTATATATGTTGTCTACAAGAGAACCACCTTAAAATAGGGGATATATACTGACTGAAAATGAAGGTCTGGAAAAAGATTTTCTATGCAAATACGGACCAAAAGAAAACAGGAGTAGCAATACTCATATCAGATAAAATTGACTTTAAAATAAAGGTCCTGAAAAGAAGACAATGAAGGTTACACATAACGACTTAAAGGAACAATCCAAAAAGAAGTTATAACAATTATATATGTACCCAACATTGGAGCATTGATATATCTAAGACAAACACTAATTAGTACGATAGAAGAAATATACAACACAATAATAGTGGGAGACTTTAATACCCCACTCATATAATCTGGCTGTAATAGACAAAGTAAAGAGGAAAACATATTCACTTATGAGCCTCAAAAAATTCAATTCACTCAGGAGAGTTTAAAAAATGTTTTTTAAAAATTGACTTATTTATTCATTCTGTAAATGTTTATTGACTATTTTATGGATCTGGTACCACTTTGGGTATTAGGAAGAAGTGACAAATGTGATCCTGTCCTAAATAATATATTGTTGTAAAGATAGACCTACCAATACAAAATACCAAGATGTGCCTAAGATGAGGACACCCAAACTGGACTTTTAGTTTCATGAACTTTTCATTTCCAGATCAAACCTCCTAATATAAGATGAATTAAATATGACTTTTTAAAATGTTCTTTGTGATTAAAAACGGAAAGCCATTAGTTAAGAAATTACATATACTCCTCCCCACCATCACTCCCCTTTTTCCTTCCCATTTCCCTCCCACCCTCATTGATCCTCTCCTTTGTCCATTTTCCCCTGCAAAAAAAAAAGAAAAAGAATGAATGAGAAAGAGCTCTTGGTATGAAATTATTTCCAGGACACACTAGAAATAGGTGAAAAAGGAAAAGCTGAAAAGCGTATCTAAGAGTCTCTCTAGTATGTCTCCAACCATGTAAGAAAGAAGGGGATATTAGACAACACACATGTATTTGTGTAAAAGAAATACAGAATTTTTGGAAAAGAAATACAGGAATGATAAACCAGGTAACTAAAGAGATGCTTCTGTATAGGGGGCAAATGGGAAAGGAATGCAAGAGAGGAAAGGGAATGTGATAGCAGGGATGAGGAAGGGAGTGATCCTTCTGAGAACCTTTTCATATAGTCTGATGCTTACAACCATAGTCATGTTTCACTCTCTCTTCACATACCCCCTCAAATAAACAAGCAAAATCAATCCAGAAAATAAAGATCGGGGAGGGGGGGGGGTGGGAACTAAATGGAACACAAACACTAACAAGTGAACCTAACAGTGTTATGAGTGGATAACATAACCATGATGTGGAAGAAAATAAGCAGTTTAGAAATTAGTATCTTGACTGTACATGGTAAGGTTAAGACAAAAGGAAGTGTACATAAATGCTACAATAGTCACTAAATGTATTTCTCCAGAGGGTGTATGTTAGAGATTCTGGAACTACTCTGTGTATACCAGAATTGAACAAATAATATTGCAGATAGTAAGAACTGAGTTTCTCATTTTGGGACAAGGAGGTTGGAAGTGGGGAAACTAGGAAAGCTAAAATGAACCTTCTGATGTTGGATTGGAATTTGAGTTAATAGAATAAACTCATCATTTGTTTAGTATATAGGCAGATACAGAAATGTAGATGGGTGTATATGAATGGAGCACCCAAATATTGGTTTCTGAACACTGTTCACCTATATGAGAAACCCGGCTTTTTGGAGAGATGATTGATCCCAAGGCTGGTGAAGGGTCAATTCAAAATGAGCCTGGAACATCTCATTGTGCCAGAAAGAAAAAGGCCCCCCCCCCCCAAAAATGGGGCATGTCAAAAGGACAGGACACAACCTGAAGAAGCTCCTAATGGCCAAAGCTGAAACAATTTGATCAACAAAATAAAGCATAGCACAAAATAAACGTAATTATAAAATACAGAAGGAAATGAATATCTATAGGCTATAGGTCCATACTGTTATAATGGAATAAATAAATAAAGGGAAGAGAAATAACAGATCTTCCTTACAATAGAATTCCAATTAATAAACGTAGAAGGAAGGAAGGAAATAGCAAGTCTTCATTAAACAAATACCAAAGTAGTAATTGTTGTCGATAAAATCCACTGATAGACACTAAAATTAATAAGCAAATGCTTAAGAAAAAACACAGTTTGCATGGTCTCAAAGCATCTGCCCCCCCGCCCAGAGAAAGATAGTAACTTTACAGTTGGAGAATCTCCAAAATCAAACTTAAGAAATCATGTTTATGCCATTTTAGTGGAAAATTTTTTAAAAGATAGTTTTGGTTAGTTCCATTGAGTACAAATGAGTGTGTCATTGAGTATGTACTACTTTTTCCTTAATGCTGCCTTTTGTGACCTTATTAAGTTTCCCTAGGCTAAATATGTGTGTTATTTGACTTTTTATTTTTTTTTCTTAGTCTTCCACTTTAGTGTCTTCTTTGGAGGCAGAACTTTCTGAAGTTAAAATACAGACTCACATCGTGGAACAGGAAAACCTCCTTCTCAAAGATGAATTGGAGAAAGTGAAACAAGTAAGACTGTGCAGCTTAGGTGGGGGCAAGGAGATGTGTGTGGGAGTCACAGAATAACATGTACCAGATTGTCTTTTTTATTTTAGCCGTTGAAAGTCCCTTTTACTGAATCTGTTAACTAGCTTATTGCTTAGTGAAGTTCAGGGCTTGCAATACAAGTCTAATTTATAAGAGCTCCTATCACGAATTCTCCAAATGTTGTTCTAGTTATATAACTTATGTGTGTTGTAGGCTGACATTCTATTAATTTACTATAAATGAATCCCAGCCACTTCAGTTAAAGAAATGTGTTGCTCTACCTTCGCCCAGCCAGGTGTTAAGGTAATATAAATTTGCCTAAAGAACTGGTGACTTTCTTGCTAATAACTTTAATAACTATTCACCCAGATTTGTGAGACCCAGGTTCTCCCTTTTTCTCATGGTGAGTTTGAGGCATCTATCTTGGGCAGAAGAATAGATTCTAGAGCCTTCTGAGGGATATAGTCTCACCTATAAATTTGGCTTTAAAAAGCATATTTCAAAGTTTCAAGCAAAGACCTAATTTTAAGTATAATTTTAAGTCCACCTTAAAATTTATATGCTTAACATTGTCCAATTTTATTCTTTATTCTGAACTTTTCAGTGAGTACGTGAATTTCTCAGTTTATGCAATCTTGATATATAATAGGAGAATTCAGTTTTTCCATTTTATTTGTTTCACCAAAGGATTACTTTAATACCAGGATATCTTTAGATTATAAAATTCTCTTGTATCTATCCAACCTTTGAGCATAAAGGTGTCCTTCTCTGAATGTTGAAATAGAGTCTGTACCACTGGGTATGTTATGTTTGTGTTGATCCCTAACTGACATCCATAAGTCTTGATTTCCTAATTGTTAGACTCAGGGAATTTGTATCTCTTCCAGTGCCTAATAGAGTACAGGTATCTAATAGGTGCTTTATAAGAACCTTTTCCAGTCAGATGCTGCTATGCAAGGTATAGCTGTCCTGCCATAGCAGAAGCTGTTGGCCCATATAAACATTCCAGAAGTTAAAAGGCCCTTCTGTGTTATATAAGTATTCCAGGACTGTTATTACCAAATTTATCCTAATTAACTTGGGCATACTTTTCTCCTTTTTCTTTTTCTGTTGTTCAACCTTTTGGATGATAAGGACGGGTCCCATGTCCAAGCATGGGAAATGTATGTGCTGTGATTTTGCCAAGTTATGGATCAAAAGAAAAGAAGCAGAGTTGAGAGTAAAGCAACATGATCAGGACATCATTTTGGCACATTTTTCTTGCATGTGAGCCCTTTTGCTCTTAGTAGGAAGTTGTTCATGGTCCCTGGACTCTTGGATCACAGGAGTAGGATGGTGTCAGCCTGTTGTTGCTGCCATATAGCTTGGACCTAGAAAGCACATGCTGCTCTGTATGACATAATCATTTCTTGTTCACAAAACAGTTTTGTTTGTATTATCTGTTGCACTGAAAAGAAACATGAATAGTACCAGCAGTAGTCACATGACAGTCTGTAGACACCCAAAATGGTAGCAGGCTTTGTGAGGCTCTGGGGATAGTAAGTAAAGGACAAAAGTCCTTTATTAACCAATGCCCAGGTACATAAGTTTTCCTTCATCTTTCTGACTTGTGTAGATTTGTAAATTATGCTGAATTTGTTGCCAGTTGAAGACAAGATTCAATCCTTAACTTAAAGTTAGTTTTGTTATACTGTTCCAAAAGACCTTCAGGTAAAACGTTAAAGGTGGCCATAAAATCATGACAGTAAATAATTGAAAATTGAAAGCCAGGTGAAGCAAAGGGAAATGGAAAACATATGAACTCTAAAAGTGTAAGAAACATTCTCTTTAAGGCAGTGTTTGTGGCGGGTGGAGACTGCTCCCGCACACCAAGATGTTTAGCAGTATCTGGGGTCACATTTGGTTTCCACACTGGGTATATGAGGCAGGGAGTGTGTGCTACTGGCATCTAATAGGTAATGCCTGGGATGTTGTCAGCCGTCCTACAGTGCATAGAACAGTCCCCCATGACAAGAAATTACCTGGCCCTGAGGGTCAGTAGTGCTAAAGTTGATGATGAAAAGGAACAAAAAGTTTTTGGTTTATCATGATTCCATATAATGCAGAAGAAGAAACAAATGTGTCCATACCAGCAACATTTTCCTAGGCCAGTCAATTTAAGCATCTCCCAAAGTGAAGGGTATGTAAAATGAGCTGAAAAAGACTGATTGATTTATCTTTAAACTTGCCTTTGTGTTGGTTGATACATTATATGTGGTTGATGCCAATTCTGTATTCTTGATTGAAAAAAGATTTTTTTCTAGTTAAAAAAGAATGAGGAAAATGTTTTGTCATATGTACCCAAGTTAAATTGATGACAGAATGGCAATATGTTATTTATTTTATACTGAAGGTAAAACAGAAGGCTGGGACCATTACTTAACAATGTCTGGTAGATTTTGCCTGAGCAGACATTTCGGCAGTCAATTGGAGAATTGAGAGAAGCAGGGAACATTTTTGTCAAAGTTAATTATAGTCCCCTGGAGTGTATATGTCCTTGGAAATAGATAGGGAAATGGCAACAGCCATGAAAATGTCCTGTCTATAAATACATTCATGAGATGTGATGGGCGGGCTCATTTGTTTATCCCTTGCAGCTCTGCAGATGTTCTGATCTCTCTGACTTCCAGCAAAAAATTTCTAGTATTCTAAGCCACAATGAAAAACTGCTGAAAGAAAAGGAAGCTCTAAGTGAAGAATTAAATATCTGTGTTGATAAGGTAATAAAAATAAGACTTTACCGTCATCATATGGTATGTACCGTAATGAACATTTCTGTAATGCCAATGGCATATGGGCCCACTGTGTTAGCCTAAAAGTCTCCTGGAACAGCATTTTGCTGGCATTTTGTGACCTTATTGCTCTTGAAGCCATTAGTTTTTTTTTTCTTTTATTGAAGTATAGTTGATTTACAATATTGTGTTAGTTTCAGGTATACAACAAAGTGATTTGGCTCTGTGTGTGTGTGTACGTACTTCTTTTTTTGGATTCTTTTCCATTATAGATTATTACAAGATATTGAATATAATTCCCTGTGCTATATAGTAAATCCTTATTTATTTTATATGTAGTGGTGTATATCTGTTAGTACCATACTCCTGATTTATCCCTCCCGCTCTTCCCTTTTGGTAACTGTAAGTGTGTTTTCCATGCGTGAGTCTGTTTCTGTTTTGTATTAAGTTCATTTGTATTATTTTTTTAGATTTCACACATAAGTGATACCATGTAATATTTGTCTTTGTCTGTCTGACTTGCTTCACTTGGTATGATAATCTCTTGGCCCATCCCTGTTGCTACAAATGGCATTATTTCACTTTTTGATGGCTAAGTAATATACCATGGTGCTGTATATGTATACCACATGTGTATTTATAATCCATAAAAATTTTAGGATTATTTGTTCTGCTGCTGCTGCTGCTAAGTCGCTTCAGTCGTGTCCGACTCTGTGCGATCCCATAGACGGCAGCCCACCAGGCTCCTCTGTCCCTGGGATTCTCCAGGCAATAATACTGGAGTGGGTTGCCATTTCCTCCTCCAATGCATGAAAGTGAAAAGTGAAAGTGAAGTCGCTCAGTCGTGTCCGACTCTTAGCAACCCCATGGACTGGAGCCTACCAGGCTCCTCCATCCTTGGGATTTTCCAGGCAAGAGAACTGGAGTGGGGTGCCATTGCCTTCCCCTAGTTCTGTATAAAAAAGTCATCAACAATTTGATAGGGATCACATTAAATCTGTAGATTGCTAAAGCCATGATTTTAACAGGAGTCTAGATTAGTTGTTTGATAAATATTAAATACAGTAATATAAAGATTGTCTCATTTTAATAATTATTGCTACTTAATATATATTACTTAAATATTTATTACTTAAATATATCACTAGTTTGCTTACATATAACATGAATATTATGTATTTAACAATCTGAAGCCCATTACATAGTTACCTTTTTTTCTACTATATTTTCCCTGCCAAATCCAAAAACACTGCTTTTGTTACATCTGCCTTAATAGACACTCTGTTTTCCTATTGTGGCACACTCTTGGGATTTCTAATTGCCTTCCAGCCCTTAATGTCTCACCCACAAAACATGAGGCAATGAGAAAGAAAAGAGACTCTTCAAAATTAAAGTAGAAAAGAGAGTCAAGGAAACGTTTGTCTTTTACCTTGCCCCAATCCACTATGTAAAGAAGAGATGGTACTTGATCTTCTCGGTGTAAATGGAGGCATATGAATTGAGGCTAGACATAAATGCAAAAATGCTGTTACCTCTTTTTTTTTTCCTGAAACAGTTGGCAAAATCAAGTCTTTTAGAGCACAGAATTGCTACTATGAAGCAAGAACAGAAGTCTTGGGAACACCAGAGTGAAAACTTAAAGTCACAACTAGTGGCTTCACAGGAAAAGGTATGTGGACAATTCTTGTTTCATCCACATAGTTAATTTTTTCCTATATCTTCCAGCAGAACTCCAAGTGGAAACAATCTTCTAAGTGGATGTGGTCTAAAAGGGTTCAGAATGATTCAATTTAACTAATGTTTGACACATGTTACAGTATAATAAAATAAGTTGAACAGTGTTTCCTCCAAAGTTCATTATTATGAAATAATCATGAGATTGTCTCATCACTGTGAGATCAAAATTCTCCAAGCCAGGCTTCAGCAATATGTGAACCGTGAACTTCCTGATGTTCAAGCTGGATTTAGAAAAGGCAGAGGAACCAGAGATCAAATTGCCAACATCTGCTGGATCATGGAAAAAGCAAGAGAGTTCCAGAAAAACATCTATTTCTGCCTTATTGACTATGCCAAAGCCTTTGACTGTGTAGATCACTGTGGAAAATTCTGAGAGAGATGGGAATACCAGACCACCTGATCTGCCTCTTGAGAAATCTGTATGCAAGTCAGGAAGCAACAGTTAGAACTGGTCATGGAACAACAGACTGGTTCCAGATAGGAAAAGGAGTACGTCAAGGCTGTATATTGTCACCATGTTTATTTAACTTATATGCAGAGTACATCATGAGAAATGCTGGACTGGAAGAAACACAAGCTGGAATCAAGATTGCTGGGAGAAATATCAATAACCTCAGATATGCAGATGATAGCACCCTTATGGCAGAAAGTGAAGAGGAACTCAAAAGCCTCTTGATGAAAGTGAAAGTGGAGAGTGAAAAGGTTGGCTTAAAGCTCAACATTCAGAAAACGAAGATCATGGCATCTGGTCCCATCACTACATGGGAAATAGATGGAGAAACAGTGGAAACAGTATCAGACTTTGTTTTTCTGGGCTCCAAAATCACTGCAGATGGTGACTGCAGCCATGAAATTAAAAGAGGCTTATTCCTTGGAAGGAAAGTTATGACCAACCTAGATAGCATATTCAAAAGCAGAGACATCACTTTGCCAACAAAGGTTCACCTAGTCAAGGCTATGGTCTTTCCTGTGGTCATGTATGGATGTGAGAGCTGGACTGTGAAGAAGGCTGAGCGCCGAAGAATTGATCCTTTTGAACTGTGATGTTGGAGAAGACTCTTGAGAGTCCCTTGGACTGCAAGAAGATCCAACCAGTCCATTCTGAAGGAGATCAGCCCTGGGATTTCTTTGGAGGGAATGATCAGATCAGATCAGATTAGTTGCTCAGTCGTGTCCGACTCTTTGCGACCCCATGAACTGCAGCACGCCAGGCCTCCCTATCCATCACCAATTCTCGGAGGTCACTCAGACTCACATCCATTGAGTCAGTGATGCCATCCAGCCATCTCATCCTCCGTCGTCCCTTTCTCCTCCTGCCCCCAATCCCTCCCAGCATCAGAGTCTTCTCCAATGAGTCAACTCTTCACATGAGGTGGCCAAAATACCAGAGTTTCAGCTTTAGCATCATTCCTTCCAAAGAAATCCCAGGGCTGATCTCCTTCAAAATGGACCGGTTGGATCTCCTTGCAGTCCAAGGGACTCTCAAGAGTCTTCTCCAACACCACAGTTCAAAAGCATCAATTCTTCGGCGCTCAGCCTTCTTCACAGTCCAGCTCTCACATCCATACATGATTCCAGGAAAGACCATAGCCTTGACTAGGTGAAGCTTTGTTGGCAAAGTGATGTCCCTGCTTTTGAATATGCTATCTAGGTTGGTCATAACTTTCCTTCCAAGGAGTAAGCGTCTTTTAATTTCATGGCTGCAGTCACCATCTGCAGTGATTTTGGAGCCCAGAAAAGTAAAGTCTGACACTGTTTCCACTGTTTCTCCATCTATTTCTCATGAAGTGATGGGACCAGATGCCATGATCTTCGTTTTCTGAATGTTGAGCTTTAAGCCAACCTTTTCACTCTCCACTTTCACTTTCATCAAGAGGCTTTTGAGTTCCTCTTCACTTTCTGCCATAAGGGTGCTATCATCTGCATATCTGAGGTTATTGATATTTCTCCCAGCAATCTTGATTCCAGCTTGTGTTTCTTCCAGTCCAGCATTTCTCATGATGTACTCTGCATATAAGTTAAATAAACATGGTGACAATATACAGCCTTGACGTACTCCTTTTCCTATCTGGAACCAGTCTGTTGTTCCATGACCAGTTCTAACTGTTGCTTCCTGACCTGCATACAGGTTTCTCAAGAGGCAGATCAGGTGGTCTGGTATTCCCATCTCTCTAAGAATTTTCCACAGTTTATTGTGATCTACACAGTCAAAGGCTTTGGCATAGTCAATAAGGCAGAAATAGATGTTTTTCTGGAACTCTCTTGCTTTTTCCATGATCCAGCAGATGTTGGCAATTTGATCTCTGGTTCTTCTGCCTTTTCTAAATCCAGCTTGAACATCAGGAAGTTCACAGTTCACATATTGCTGAAGCCTGGCTTGGAGAATTTTGAGCATTACTTTACTAGCGTGTGAGATGAGTGCAATTGTGCGGTAGTTTGAGCACTCTTTGGCATTGACTTTCTTTGGGATTGGGATGAAAACTGACCTTTTCCAATCTTGTGGCCACTGCTGAGTTTTCCCAATTTGCTGGCATATTGAGTGCAGCACTTTCACAGCATCATCTTTCAGGATTTGGAATAGCTCCACTGGAATTCCATCACCTCCACTAGCTTTGTTTGTAGTGATGCTTCCTAAGGCCCACTTGACTTCACATTCCAGGATGTCTGGCTCTAGGTCAGTGATCACACCATCATGATTATCTGGGTCGTGAAGCTCTTTTTTGTACAGTTCTTCTGTGTATTCTTGCCACCTCTTCTTAATATCTTCTGCTTCCGTTAGGTCCATACCATTTCTGTCCTTTATCGAGCCCATTTTTGCATGAAATGTTCCTTTGGTATCTCTGATTTTCTTGAATAGATCCTTAGTCTGTTGTTTTCCTCTATTTCTTTGCATTGATCACTGAAGAAGGCTTTCTTATCTCTTCTTGCTATTCTTTGGAACTCTGCATTCAGATGTTTATATCTTTCCTTTTCTCCTTTGCTTTTCTCTTCGCTTCTTTTCGCAGCTATTTGCAAGGCCTCCCCAGACAGCCATTTTGCTTTTTTGCATTTCTTTTCCATGGGGATGGTCTTGATCCCTGTCTCCTGTACAATGTCATGAACCTCATTCCATAGTTCATCAGGCACTCTGTTGATGCTAAAGCTGAAACTCCATTATTTTGGCCACCTCATGCGAAGAGTTGACTCATTGGAGAAGACTCTGATGCTGGGAGGGATTGGGGGCAGGAGGAGAAGGGGACGATAGAGGATGAGATGGCTGGATGGCATCACTGACTCGATGGATGTGAGTCTGAGTGACCTCCGGGAGTTGGTGATGGGCAGGGAGGCCTGGCGTGCTGCAGTTCATGGAGTCGCAAAGAGTCGGACACGACTGAGCGACTGATCTGATCTGAAGAATAATGTGCAAAAATGACTTCTTATTTCTAATTTAGAATTAAGATTTTTAAAGCAGGTTCATGCTCTATTATAGTTAACGATATCTATTGACATTCCATTTACCAATTTAAATTTTTAAAAATTGAAATATAAACGAGATATTAGCATGGAGTAGGGTTCTACAAAGATATGATTTTATTTTAAACTGAGAGGTCCTTTGCAAAACAACACCACAGTCTAAAATGTAATTTCTACAAAATTCAGTAAAATTATCTATTGTGATGCCAGCTGGTACTCCTTTGTTCTGTAACATATCACTTGGTAATACATCAGATGACTGGACCAGCAATACCTTGCTCAAGGTATATTTCATTATTCTCTTAAATATAATGTAACATCCTGTAAAGATACATAATATCCTGGTTTGCCTTGAGCAACTGAAAAGAGCTGGATATAATAAGTAGAAACAGAAGGGACTTTGAAGTTCTTTGTCTTAGTTCATTCATACATGCACATGCTATAGCTGAGACCATGAGGATTTGTCATTTGTTCTGATGTAGGTTCAGAATTTAGAAGACACTCTTCGGAATGTAAACCTACAAATGTCCCGAATTAAATCGGATCTACGAGTGACTCAGCAGGAAAAGGAGGCTTTAAAGCAAGAAGTGATGTCTCTACACAAGCAACTTCAGAATGCCAGTGACAAGGTAATTTCTTTTCTGTATTGAGGTAAAGCTTTATACAGTAAAATGTACACAGTTTTAGTTTATAACTTATTTTTACACATATATATGTATCTATATATAAATGTGTATTTTACCTAGAAATGTGTGTATGTATGTTTGTGTAACCACCTCTTAGCTCAAAATAAAGAACATTTCCAGCACCCAGTAGGCTCTCTTGTGTCCTCTTCAGTTGACAACCCCAAGGGAACAACTTCTCTACCTTCTGCCACCATAGGTTAGGGATTCTTGTTTCTGAACTTCACATAAATGGAACCATAGTGACAAGGTAATTTTTTATATTGTGCAAGTCAAAAGACCATGGGTAAAAACATTTTGATATTATAGAAAGTGTCTCATTTTAATATATCACAATGCTGCTTCATCTGTTTGCAAATAAATTAAGAACAATATATGTAGACAGCATATTAAAAAGCAGAGACATTACTTTGCCAACAAAGGTCTAGTCAAGGCTATGGTTTTTCCAGTAGTCATGTATGGATGTGAGAGTTGGACTATAAAGAAAGCTGAGCACTGAAGAATTGATGCTTTTGAACTGTAGTGTTGGAGAAGACTCTTGAGAGTCCCTTGGACTGTGAGGAGATCCAACCAGTCCATCCTAAAGGAGATCAGTCCTGAATATTCATTGGAAGGACTGATGCTGAAGCTGAAACTCCAATACTTTGGCCACCTGATGCGAAGAGCTATCTCATTTGAAAAGACCCTGATGCTGGGAAAGATTGAAGGTGGGAGGACAAGGGGACGACAGAGGATGAGATGGCTGGATGGCATCACTGACTCAAAGCACATGAGTTTGAGTAAACTCCAGGAGTTGGTGATGGACAGGGAGGTGTGGCTGGCGTGCTGCGGTTCATGGGGTCGCAAAGAGTCAGATATGACTAAGTGACTGAACTGAATTGATGTATGTCAGCCTTGGGTAGATGTTAAGATTTTGTCCTACCATAAAAATTGGCACTAAATTCAGCTACTTTATCTCTTGCTGATACTTTTTTTTAACTGTGGTTTTTTAAAAAAACATAATAGTTTCCATTTTGAAAAATGACTTTGGGGCTGAAATGATTTTCAAATGAGACTGTACCGTGTTTTTGTTTTTGTTTTTTTTCATGTTTTGGCTTGAAAAGCAAAAGGCTTATCTAGTTGTGATACCTTGAAAAAAATTTTTTAAACCATCTTTCAGGATCAAAAAAAAAAATCACTGTGGTAGCTTAAAGCATATTCCTGAGTACAAGCCTCAATTATATGGATGATACGTGCTTTGGATTCTAAAAAAGGATATGATTGCATATGTGAAAATGAAAGTAGAATTTGGCATGTGAACCCTTTCAAGTTAGCTGTGCATTTCAGAGTTTTCTTTGTGTCCTATGTTTACCAAAAAATGCTTATATGGATTCAAAGCATAACTTCATAAGAATGAGGTAATCTTTAAGGACACTAGTCTCTACGCACTTGGGTCCTGTGTGGAACTGGGCATTGCCCTACAATCAGCTCTGCTATTAGATTTGATAGAGCTGTTTTGCCAAAGACCATTTAAAACAGAATTTCCAAACTTTTTTTTTTTTTTTAATAAAAAACTCAAGAATATTGTTTTACTTTTATCTATATATACCTGTGCTCACTCACATTAGAAGATGCTCAAAAAAGAAATCAGTTTATTTTTTAAGGCTTAACTCTGTTAATTCTCTCTTAAGAACCGGGCCCCAGAAATAGGCACCCATCCATCAGGATTCCATAACCAACAGCAAAGGCTGTCCTGGGACAAGCTGGATCACCTGATAAATGAGGAACAACAGCTACTTTGGCAAGAGAATGAGAGAGTCCAAACCATGGTACAGAACACCAAACCGGAACTCATACACTCCCGGGAGAAGGTAACTTGAAAAGTTGCACGTGGTAGCCTAGGTTTGTAAGTCAGTGTTTGATATGATTGCAGTGACTCTAAGGTGTGGATTTGAGTATTCTGGTGTGGCAGACTTATATTAAGAATGTATAATTTATCATTTACTTGCAATATAATTTTATCATGATATGTTTATATACTATTTTTTGTATAAGCAGTTCTATATGAAATCTGTGATTTTATAAATGGAAATTATGTTAACCATACATTCCTCCCTCATTCAAATAGGCTAGCCACCAAGACTGGTAGTACAAAAATGGCAAAACTAAACTCAAATCTTGTTGGTCTCACTCCTTGTAAGAGGAAAAGTTGCCCCTCTTTAAAGACTCAGCATTTCAAGGTTAGAATGGTATTTAAAGATCATTTTTTCAGCTGATGTTTAAATGCTTTACCTCTGCTGAGCAGTCAAGCAATTTTTTTTTTAATTGAAGGATAATTCCTTTACAATATTGTGTTGGTTTCTGCCATACATCAATATGAACGAGCAACTATTTTTAACCTATGCTTAAATAAATCTTTTGAGAAAGAACTCTTAGGAGTCACACATATTCACTAGAACTCCTACCCTGTGCCAGAAACTGCTATCACTAAAGTTGCAGTGTTGGACAAGACTAAACACAGTCGCTGTCTTCATGGAACTTAGCTGATGTAAATGCACTGTTCAGGTGTGAACAGTCCAATACAGAGTCAGAGGAACTGTCACCCCCTTCACTCCTAAAAGCTATGCTCACGTCAGGCACACAGGTGCCTACAGATTACGTCCGTTTGCTTGGCGGCCACAGTGCTCTATTGACTCCCAGTGCTTTGGCTGAGCCAGAAGTCCCCTCTTCCCTGTCTGATGCTTAGTGTTGAATCAGGCTAAAAATAGATTAACCTAGAAAGGATCTTTCGAAATCCAAAAAAGTAAGCTTCAAAAATTGGCAGACTTGACTGGAAAAAGCTTTTTTAATACAACAAAACCCAAGCACTGAATAAAAACTTTCATTATGTTAGCTTTTTGTTTTTCCTGGCTGCGTGATTATATTAGCATTTCTTCCCCTTATTACTGGTTCTTGTTAGGTTCGTCAGCTGGAATCCAACCTTCCTTCTCCTAAGCACCAAAAACATCTAAATTCATCAGGTACTGTGAAGCCCACAGAGCAGGAGAAGTTGAGCTTAAAGAGAGAATGTGAACAGTTTCAAAAGGAGCGATCTCCTACTAATAGGAAGGTGAGTTTTTGAGTTAATACCACGTGGCTATATGCTGACTCTGATGCATCCCTAAATGTATGTTTCTTCCCCTGAGTGCTTCCAAAGAAATGACTAATGGCATATTTTGGTTCTTCCTTTTATCTGCACTTTTGTCATCTTGTCAAAGCAGTATCATAGTTCTTTTTGATTGAATGATTGCTAAAAAGGAGCAATTTAAGTTTTCATAAAGAAGATGGTTAATCATCTTCATTAGTATATAAACCTTTCTAAGTTAGTAAAATATATATACCTGAATATTAGGAACATTTTAATTTGGTTAACTACTGCTGTATAATAAAAAGACAAAACATTCATGTCTCAGTTTCTGTAGGTCAGGAATTTGGAAGCAGCTTAATGGAATGATTTTCGCTCAGGGTCTTTCCTGAGGTTGCTGT
The DNA here is from genome assembly GCA_935064755.1 of Tragelaphus eurycerus. Classification (NCBI taxonomy): domain Eukaryota; kingdom Metazoa; phylum Chordata; class Mammalia; order Artiodactyla; family Bovidae; genus Tragelaphus; species Tragelaphus eurycerus. Next base: position 13,149,920 of record CAKXYN010000069.1, read on the forward strand.
CTAGATATCAGCTGAGGCTGCAATATCCGAAGGCTTCACTGGTGCTAGAGATGATCCACTTCCAGATTTATTCAGATAACGTGTTAGGAAGAAGCTTCTGTTTTTTTGCTGGCTGATTGCCAGAGGCACAGGTCCTCCCTACCTGGGCCTTTTCTCAGGATGTCGCAATGAGTGATACACGAGAGAGATTCCAGAAGACCACAGTGGAAACTGTAGTATGTTTTATAAACCAATCTCAGAAGTCACACAACATCACTTCTGTATTCTATATGTCACACAGACTAACTCAGGCATAGTGGGGAGAGGGGACCAGGCAAGGGTGTGAGGGATCACTGGGGACCTGCTTAGAGGCTGGCTACCACATGGTTAAACCTCTGTAACATGATTCCCTTTGCTTTGTATTCTTTGTTACATTGAGTTTGAGTTCTAGACCAGTGTTACTGTGGGAGTTCTTGGTATTTGTTTTCCTTTCTTTTTCTAAACTAAAACTCAAGAGTTTTCACTACAGGCACACCTTGGAGATATTCCGGGTTCAGTTCCAGACAACCACAATAAAGTGAGTCACACAAATTTTTTAGTTTCCCAGTGCAAATAAAATTATGGTTCCATAATTATGTCATTTGAAGTCTAGGTTATATTCAAGTAAACTTTTCAAAAAGATGTTGGGTTTCATCCAGCTGCTCACCAAGGGGAAAGTCTAATGATAGGTTTTAAAATAACAATGAATTGAAGTGTACCTGGAAAGCATGCACCCGAATTCCGTTTAACAGTTCTTGCCACTCTTCTCAGCTCTTCTGGTGGAGGCAAAGATCAGCATTCTAGAATTGTGTCATATGTTTTCTACCTAGCAATATTCTGAATCCTTGAGTGTCCTCTTAACTCATTAGATTCTTATAAGATTCTATACCAAAGAGAATTCCAAAAGTGGATCTTCATAAAATTTTCAAATTTCTTCTTTAAAATTGAGAAAAGAGTTAAATAAATCAGGTTTTGTGTACTCTGTTTTCAGACCTTTTTCCCTACTGCAGATCCATAGTAGATGATCATGAATTCAGTTTAATGAAATACCAGCATTTCAAAAAAATTTTATTATAGTTTCTTTACAATGTTGTGACAGCATCTTTAATAAAATATACTATAAAATATCAAAGTGTGTGGCTTGTAGTAGGGATAAGTATTATTTCATGGAAGTTTTCTTTTAGCAATATATACTTACAACTGATTATGCATGTATATGTACATGTGGGGGGGTGTGGGTGTACTGGGTTGCAGGATAAAATATATTTCCTACAGTGAGTAGCACTGAAGTTTGAAAGCTACCTATCTTAGGACTCTATGTGAGGAGTGGTGATTTAAGCTAGACTACTTAAATATAATCAATGCACTGAATTATTTGTTGTTTTCCCTTGATGAATGAACTCAGCTTTCTTCCAAGAGTTGAGATTTCTGATTAGTGTAAATTTGTCAAAAAAAAAACGTAGAGAAATTCAGGTTGTTTTCTTTTTTTAAGGGAATTTTATGCTTTTCAACAGGTTAGTCAGATGAAATCCCTTGAACGAGAATTAGAAACAATTCATTTGGAAAATGAAGGCCTGAAAAAGAAACAAGTAAAACTGGATGAACAGCTAATGGAGGTAAGTTTTTAAGGGAAATGACCTTAGCTATGAAGAACATTTTAATCCATGAATGACCCATTTGTTGAGAGAGGCTAGCATAGCAAGGCAATGGCACCCGCTCCAGTACTTTTGTTTGGAAAATCCCATGGACGGAGGAGCCTGGTGGGCTGCAGTCAATGGGGTCACGAAGAGTTGGACACGACTAAGCGACTTCACTTTCACTTTTCACTTTCATGCACTGGAGAAGGAAATGGCAACCCACTCCAGTGTTCATGCCTGGAGAATCCCAGGGACAGCGGAGCCTGGTGGGCTGCCTTATATGGGGTCTCACAGAGTCGGACACGGCATATGCAGCAGTCGGTTGCTGCTGAAGCGACGCAACAGCAGCAGCAGCAGCATAGCATTAAATTCCTATTACGAAAACAGTGAAAATCTAAGTACATTGCCAGTACCTTTGGTTTGTCTTACCAAGTTTGATAGATATTTTTGCTAATTACACAGCCATAGAAATATATACTGCTTCACAGAAGAAGGAATAATAATAATGTTGACTATCCTAAAATGCAAGGATTTGTGCCTCAACAAATTCAAGTGGCAGGGACTCTGTCCAGTACTGACCAGGAGGCTCAGAGCTCTCTTGCCAATGCTGTGGTTTTAATAGCTTCCTGATACCTCCCCCAGTGTAGTGTTTTATAGATGTGCTGTGCTCTGTAACAGCCTATTCTGTTAGGAAGTACATTCCGGGAGTTTAAGAGCATTAGCATTTAGACAGTTAATTTTCAAGTGTTGCCATTGTTCATTTCTACATTTGGAACTCAGCACTGCCTTGGGAGAGGTACATCTGTTAAATATAAAAGTGGATTTGTAAAACTTGTCAGCTTGGACATTGAGTTTCTAGTCTAATAGATTGCTTTCTGAACACCGAGTGCAATTATAAAATTCTGTGTACATTTGAAAAGACCCTGATCCTGGGAAAGATGGAAGGCGGGTGGAGGAGGGGACTACAGAGGATGAGATGGTTGGATGGCATCACTGACTCAATGAACATGAGTTTTAGTAAACTCCGGGAGTTGGTGATGGACAGGGAAGCCTGATGTGCTGCAGCCCTTGGGGTTGCAAAGAGTCAGATACAACTTAGCAACTGAACTGAACTTTCATTTTTTTAAAGCCCAACTCAGCTGTATTTTTGGAAACAAACAAGTGAGAAAGAAAAGAAGAAAAGAAATTTAAGTCAGCAAAGGTGTAATTATTATCCAAATAGATTGTAAATGTTGATATGTCACATAAGGCATCTGAATAGTGTCTGGCTCGTGAAGACACTTAATAAAGAAATGAATGAATGAAAAAAAAAAAGTTATGTGTATACAAATATTTTAAAGCCAGAATTATAGGAAGAGAGATATATAAATATTTTCTTTCATGAAGCTGGACACATGCAAAGGTAATTACGTTTCAATAGATGCTTGGTTTTTAAATATGAAATATGGGCAAACATATCGTATTTACATTTAAATGACCACTAAGGTTTCTGTCAATTTTATGTTCTCTGATTTATCTACTAATAGGGAGATTAGTGAAACTATAAAGAATGAAATCCAAACCATATTTGCTTTTCCTTCTGCATATAATAAATGAATTTATTAAAACTCTGAGCTGCAGGCTGTTTAGATGTGTTTAGATGTAGATATGCTTTTCTGATGAAATAATTATATACTCTAATGAATGAGATATCTGAAGCCACACATGACATGTCTAGTACCCAATTGAAAAGTAACAGGGTATACTTAATCACTGTTAGATCCTCTGCAAATGTTCTTCCAACAAGCTGAGTCTTCTCCCACCTGCTCTCTGGCCTCATATGCCCCCTTCTCTCCCAATCATACTTTACATGCTGCTGCTGCTAAGTCGCTTCAGTCGTGTCTGACTCTGTGCGACCCCATAGACGGCAGCCCACCAGGCTCCCCCGTCCCTGGGATTCTCCAGGCAAGAACACTGGAGTGGGTTGCCTTTTCATACTTTACATGATTAGTCATCATAAGCAATTTCCCCTCATTACTTTTCTCCCTGATCTAGTAGTAAAATTTGGTAATGGATGAGGGAAATTAAGTGTTCTTGGCACTGGAGCTGAAAAAAAGAAAAAGCATGAATTTTTAATTGGAACACTGTAAAAAACACCTTATACACTATTCTAGTGAAACTTCCATTGAAATAAGACTGAGCTGTGAACTCTGTGCAGACATATAATTCTTTAGCAGCTTTATTAAATGTAATTCACACACTTCACAAATTCATTCATTTAAAGTGTCTAATGCAGCGGTTTGGGTATATGACATTGTGTTTTAAATTATACTAAGTGTGTGTGTGTATATATATATAGAAATATATATATACATGAACGATTAAAATGGCAAATTTTGTTAAGTGGCATTCAGTGGCATTAATTACATTCACATTGTCACTCCTACTTCTAAAACCTTTTCATCACCCCAAACAGAAACTCTAAACTTTAAGCAATAACTCTTCATTTCCCCTTCCCACTGGACCTATAAATTGGATTTTTATTTATGCTGTGATATCTAAAGATTAGGCCAAATTTGAGGATATACAGTGGTTTTTCACACCATTTTTTTTTGCCCAGCTCACCTAGGGATAGGTACATTCCTCTCACTCCAGCATGGATTCTTATCAGGTTTGGGGGAGGGGCAGTAGGCAGGCAGGGAGATAGTCCTACATCAGTATCTTTGGTATCAAGGAATTTAGGGAAAGCTTTCTAGGTGATTCTATCTGATGTATGCACTCCCTTGGGGGAAGGAATTTCTTCTCACCCCTATATGATAGTTTAAAATCATTGATTAATATAACACATACCCTTGCTGCTGCTGCTAAGTTACTTCAGTCGTGTCCGATTCTGTGCAACCCCATAGACGGCAGCCCACCAGGCTCCCCCGTCCCTGGGATTCTCCAGGCAAGAACACTGGAGTGGGTTGCCATTTCCTTCTCCAATGCATGAAAGTGAAAAGTGAAAGGGAAGTCGCTCAGTCGTGTCCGACTCAGCGACCTCATGGACTGCAGCCTGCCAGGCTCCTCCATCCATGGGATTTTCCAGGCAACAGTACTGGAGTGGGTTGCCATTGCCTTCTCCGACACATAGCCTTACCCCAGGGCAATTAAAGATCCCAAATTATTAGACAAGGAAATGGAAGAATTTGCCTCCCACTCCATGGTTTTTTCAACTATATGAGGCAATGTTCCATAAACAATTTGTTTTGAACACTTAAAAGAAAAAGTTAAAGACTGTTAGCAGCTCTTATAGTCTGATGTGTACCTCTGATGGCCAATAGTTCAGATACTTTAACAATAAAAATGTTTTATGATTTATATCCTACATCTCCACAAGGCAAGATATTTAACATCAGGTCTATTCCATACTGCACTTGAAATCTTCTTAATTATTATATTGGAATGAATTGAGGTAAAGAAGCAAGCTCATAAACCAACCAAATTACAATAGATGAGGAAGTGGCTACAAAATTAAGAGCTGTTTGACATTTTAATATTTGTAAGATTTATATACAGATCAGATCAGATCAGTCGCTCAGTTGTGAAAAGATTTATATACAGAGAAATATAAATGTTGGTCTTTTTAAGTTCCTACTGACTGGAGCATATGTGTTAAGGTATATAATACACTCTGTTGTGTACTGTTCTTTCTCTTTATAACTCATATTTTCTTCCTCTAACTCCTATAATTCTCTTTTGTTTTTGTTTTATCTGTGGCTAACCTGTACCTAGAACTCTGTGGTTGGAACTAGCAGAGAAGGGTGCAGTTCTCTGCCTGAGATAGTGTGTGAAGGTAGAACATTCTCTTTCAATGAATTTCATAGCATGGAGACATCTCATTAAACCCCTTTTTCATGTAATCATTTCTACTACTATGACAGTTAATAAATAAGAGCCAATATTCAATTTCATTTAACTCTGGAATACATCTGTTTACGTTTCCATCAGGATTTTCCTCAGTATTTAAAGACGTAGTGAAGAAAATCATCCCACTGATAAAAAATCAGGGGATCATAAAGTGGTGGGTTTTCTAAATCTATAACTAGAAATATTTCAAAATGGGTAACAACCCACCTCAGAAATTTAAATTTAAGGAAATGGATAGTGGCTCTGAAGTTTTATGATAACATTTAGTTCTAGTTGTGTCTTGGCGGGCCTTTTTCCCTTCCCACACGCCTGGGGTGCTTCCTCATGAGTTTAGCACTTGGTCATATTTGGTGCATGTCTTCCATCAAGCTCTGTGTCCGCTGAATGTGTCCACAGATGTGAAGTGGCATGCCTCACTGACCAAATGCAGGGCCTTCTTTCCCTCGCCCCACATTTGATTGGCATGTGATACACATACCATTTCCTCATTGTCTTGAATAAATCCTTTCATTCCATGGACTTCGATTCCCAAATATTCTGGAATATCACCTTATGTCCCGCAATTGCCTGTCTGATAAACTAAAATAGATTAAAATAATTTGAGATGAAAGATGAGATTTTTCAAAACAAATTGCTAACTTAGAAAAAAAGTAGTCATTGAACTGCTTTTAAGAATCTTTATGAATGGTAAGTGGCAAAACTCTGGAGCATAACCTCTTTCTGCCCTTTGCCTATTCCACCATTTTTTTTTAAAGAGAGGGATAATTAAATGTTCTAGTGTGGAAAGAAAAAAGGAAAATCCAGACATATGTGCACCATGTACCTCATGTTTAATTGTCGCTTAAGATTGAGGAAGTACAGTTTAAGTCTAAAACTTTTAAGGCTTGCTTATTCATTAAATGTATTACCTCCTAAGCAAAATAATTTTTTATTCTTACTTGGGATCAAGTGCTGCCTGTTTTCAAGTTATCAGTAAGTCTGAGAGGCCATTAATATGAATCCATATACTTCCTTTCTTTCTGCCTGCTACTTTCAAGGCAGCTCTGTGACTGAAGGCATGGTGGCTGACTAGGGCTTTGCTCTTACTCTCCAGATGCAGCACCTGAGGTCCACTGTGATGCTTAGCCCATCCCCTCATGCTTGGGAACTGCAACTGCTCCAGCAGCAAGCCTGTCCAGTGGTTCCCAGGGAGCAGTTTCTGCAGCTTCAACATCAGCTGCTGCAGGCAGAAAGGATAAACCAGTGCCTGCAGGAGGAACTTGAAAATAGGACTTCTGAAACCAACACACCACAGGTATGACGATCTTTTTCTAATAGTGAATGCAGATCACCTAATTTAATTTTACCTATTTGGAAGTTACACCAGTTCAAAGGTGGGGATGAAGAACCTCAGTCTTTTGTCAGGTACACCTTACCTGCATTACAAACCCACAGAACTGCAGTGCTGTTTTGGCTTTGGTCTTGGTTTTTGTAGTGCTACTTTTGAGCTCTCAGCTTCTAAGCTGGGTAATTAAGAGTTCTGGGTCTCATGCAAGTTGCTAAGCAATGATGAAGTGTCAGGCTCACTTGAGCATACTGTGCAATTGACCTAACATTCTTGTCTGATGCCAAAAATATTACGGAATTCAAGTGCAACTCTAGGATATGTATTACTAACAAAGCATCCTGGGTTTTCTTGTACTAAAGGGTGTGGCCTGCTGAGTTCCTTGGAATTCACAAATGGGGACTTTTCACAACTATTAAAGTAGAAAGTGTCATCAGTGACTTTTTTAAGTTGACATAGTTCATTTAACTTGTTTTTTAAATGATCTAGTTTGAAAAACTATTTTTAAGAAAATAAAGATCTTCTTCCTCTTCCCTTTGAATTAGCATTATCCCAGCTCACTACCAGACACAATCTTATATTACCTAAGTTTTCAAATAGTTAAATTTTCTTTTTAGTGCTTCATTTATGATTCTCTTCTTTCAGAAGTCTTTTAATTCTTCCTCAGAATTAGGAATAAAATTAAAAACACTCCTTAATTTGCAGAATTCTAGATTAGTTCACTCTAGTTTGAATAACTCTTCTGTTTTCAAAATGTACCTTGCCTCTCAGGTGACATTTGACAAGGAATTTCTCAACTCTTTCCCTGTAATCTGGTCACAGGGACTTTGCAAAGTCATAGTAGCACCATAATTGTACATTGGAGCAATTTTGTTTTCTTTGCCTACTAGTATATATCTATGCTTGTGCATGGTGTAGTCTTCATCTATCCTTTCTAACAAAGGCTTAAAATCCATGTTTTTTGAAGCTTCCTACATTCAATTTCCAAATGCTAAAAGTTAATTCCAGAAGTAAAATTGTGATGGTAGGTATTGGACAGATGCTTCATTATAGAAGTGAATCATAAAACTTGACCTCAATTTTTAATAGACATTTTAAGTCAAATGATCAAACTAAGATCCTACTCATTACTCTCTCATATATACTACTTTTAAAACATGCTCCTCCCAACCAACCTACCAGTATTTAAAAGTAAAAAGTATCCCTTTACTTCAATTACTTGAGGATTAGATAGACAAAAACTGTTAAGACTTTTGTACTTAAAAAGAGAGAGAATTTCTCTAGCCAGATGGCAGAGTGGACTGCTTATTGCTCTCACAAGAAGGTGACGGCAGGCTCTGATGGCAGGCTCTCTTTGTTTCTGGTAACTGAGCTGACACCGATTTTAAGAATACAGAATGTTGTTAGAATCTGCATGTTGTCTCTGTGTGTGGAGTGATATGATTTCTTCTGCCTTGTGTTGCATCGCTTGCATATGTAGTATTGATGTGTGCTTTTAAAAATTGTTTGCATTATAAATGTGTGAATTTAGATTCCCCCCAAAAGCACAATCTTGACCTCAGGGTGAAGTGTACCACTTGCCTTCTTTCTCTAGGCCTTGCTACCGGAGCAGCGAGCAGTGCATGCAGATTCCTACAGAAGGATTGGGCACCTGTGAAAACTGGGCTGTTATTGATGGCATTTCTTACCATGGCAGATACTCAAATGCACACACCCACACACACCACACAGATATAGACATAAGCTGAGAAATGTTTTGGAAACAAGTGCTCTTTTAAGTTTTATTATTAAGCCTTTGCAGTATTATGTTTCTTATTTATGTGAATCAAATTCACAAATTTCAGCTTGTTATACTTAATTATACTATTTAAAGAGTATGAATTTGAGATTCTTGAAAGGATGTGAATTTTGTGAATCAAATTCACAAATCTCAGCTTGTTACACTTAATTATACCATCTAAAAAGTGTAGATTTTGAGATTCTTGATGTATTCTATGTATTTTCTCATTCCACACATTGTAAATATTTTTAACAAAAAGTACTGCTTTTATATATGGAATTTGCAGAAAATCAGGATTATTTATACTGTTTTATATAAGATGTATAATACTTTTTTGACAGGAAAAAGGAAATTTTTGATGGAATAAAATAAATTTTAAATATATGACTGCTTTTGTTTTTCCTCTTTCCCCACTCTTTTGCCATGCCCCATGTTCTTTGAATTAATTATCCAGGTTTTTTGCTTTGTTTTTCTTTTTCTTTTTTTTAAGGCAAGTGGAAATCTGGCATTTTGCATTTATGTTTGAATTTTAAAAAGCTATTATACCTTTTAAAATACAGGATTTTAAGATGCTCTTAGGACCTGGTTTCTTAAAAATTCTTCATTAGTCTTTTCCCTACTACAGTTTTTATCTTTAAATTAGTTGCATGGCTTAGTTGTTTCTTTTATGTTTGAATAAATGCTATTATTTAATACACAAACTGTTGGCTTTCAGCTCACACTTGGTCATTCTTTGTGCTTTTTAAAGGACACTTTGGGATATATTTTGAAGGACAGGTTATGCCATCAGCTACTAACACCTGAGTCTTGCTTAAACATTTGAAGAACCTTTTAAAATCTGAAATTCTTTATGTGAACATTTTGGTAGACCAGGAGAAGGGGTAGTCAGTTGCACTATAAATCTTGTTCTAGGTCCCTCTGCACTCCAAAACCCACACACACCTTAATCCATCACTGTTGTATAAGGAGAGGCAGAGAAGCCAGCGTCCTTTTTCTGCCCTATTGTTTCATCTAGGAGCTCTTTATGGGGAGAAAATTTTCAGTTTTAAATCTGTTTTAATGATAAGTCCATCCTCCAATTCAGGTATTTGCTCCATATTGAGAAGTCAAATTAGGAAACCAATAATTAGAAGAACTAGTGGGAAGAGGCTACTAGAAACACTAACACCCTCATAGTAACCAGCCATTTCAAAGATAAAAACAGACACACATACTGCAAGCTGATTGGTAATGTTAGGTGATCCTGAATAAACTCAGTTTTTATTCATTTTGTTGTTGAAAGTCCCACAGTATTGCAAAGACCCAAATCACAGATGAAAGGTTGATAACCATATTTTAATTTACTTTGGATACCTATTTTACTATAGTAAGTACACATAGATCTTAAAGCATTGGTTTTAAGAATTTTGCTTTATCTCGGGGGAAGATGGTAGCACAGGTAAGAGTCTTTTTTTTTTTTTATCTTTGATTTCTTTCTCTGATAGGGTTACCTTTCTAACCTGTGCGACCCATGCAGTGTTCAGAACTCCCATTTCATCAGAAATCCACCCTTGCTATTCAAAAGCAAACATTTGCTGTCCTTTCTCTAGGCATCTTATGGGGAAAATTAACTCCTAGTGCTTTCTCATGGCATGATTTTCAAATAACAATACAATTTTTTTTCTTTTCCTTCAGGGAAACCAGGAATACCTGGTAACTGTCATGGAGGAACGAATGTTGGAAGTTGAACAGAAACTGAAACTGGTGAAAAGGCTTCTTCAGGAGAAAGTGAATCAGCTCAAAGAACAAGTGAGCTTCCCAGGTCATATCTGCCCACCCATCTCACCTTCTGCTTTAACTCCAGTTTTATGTTCCTTTATTGCTACTAACTTGCTAACTTTTATTGTCTAATAAAGGCAAACTCTATTATAAACTCCTAAATTAGAAGAATTTCTAAAACGTTTCTAATGAGGTTCAATCCAAATTGAATTTCTATAGATTTTTCCCCCAAATAAACAGAAATTTTATATTTGAAAAAAAATGGGGGGATAATAAATATAACTTTAGCTTTCTTATTTGCAACAACTATGACAACCTCAAAATCTAACTTGTGGCTATAGCCAGACCCTAAAAGGCTCAGTTTTGAATCAAAATCTGGACTCTCAAAATCAGGACCACCAAGTAGGCTAATTCTTTTTCCTACTGGCAGCAGGTGTGGCCTGAGTGCTTATAAATTATTTGTGCATCCACTGAAGAGACATAACAGAAAAGACTACTTTCTAGGGAATTTTATAACCTCTCTGGAATCTGAGATTGAGACAAACTGTGGCAGGGGGTAGGAGGGTAGAAACTGCCCAATCTGGATTTTTAGACATGTAGAATCTGAGAAGAATAATCCCAAGGGAATGGTGGACAGGAACTTTCCTATGTCCTAAATCTTAGTACACAGAATGGAGAGAAAGAGAAAGTCCTGTTCTTACATTTATTGATTCAGTCCCTTAATCATTTATTCAACACATAGTCACTACATGCCAGGTTCTGTTCCAAGTACTAGAACTACTAGCAAAATCCCTGCCCATATGGAGTGTTGTTCACCTACATGGTCCTGACCATTTGGAAGTACTTCCAGTAGCAGTTCAAAAACAAAGAAAATGGGTAACATGGGGTGTGGATGTCTACAAACACTTTGGCATTAACAGTTCATCCTATCCTGGGAGAAGCAAAAGAAACTAGAGAGGGAAGAATAGACAGTAGAGGGTCTTAGTGCTAAACCACAAGAGTTTGGATTTTGTTGTGCAGTGGATAAGAGTCACTGAAGTGTTTTTTAATAGAAGGGAAAGAGGAAAGGTTATACACTAAAACAGTTTAATAGAAAATAATGTTAGTTTTATGCTAAACTTGCCAGTCACCTAGGTTCTGGGCTTCCGTGTGATAGTCTTTAGCATTGCTGTTTGAAATGATATTATGTAAATTAATTAGCCACGCCTTAAGTTTTCTTTATTACCTTAAACCTTCATACTTGTAGATGCATTGCCTGAAACTGGGTGTAAAATGAGGAGTTAAAGGTATAATAAGGGAAAGGGAATTGGAAGATATTAACTAAGGAGACCAAAAATCAAATTATCCTATTCTGCTGAAGAGTGTTCCCACCCTAACCAAGACTATATATTTTAACCATAAAGATTAGAATATCTCTTCTAGACAAGGTTTTATTTTAAAAGGAAGTAACTGCTGAATCTTTGTGTTATAATTCATGAGCTACATTTTAAAATAATCAATAGGTTGTATGTAGTTATGAATGGGAGACAAGCATCTATTGTTAATAATAGGTAAACAGTTCACAGCCTCAGAAATTTAAATTATGAAAGTATTGTGATATTTTTAGAGAATGAATAAAGAAATAATACCTAGGCTGAAAAATACCTTCATTTTTGAGCCTTCAAATATCAATTTGTTCTTTTATCAGTGACTTCTACAAACAAATTATGCAACGAAACAGCCTGGAATAAGTGGATTTGTTTTACCTGTATACCTGGTACCAGGTCTGATATTAAAGCTGTATTGTAAAACAAAATAATATAACTGATAGAAGCCATTTGCCTTTATAAACAACTGTACTTATGTCAGATCTTTTAAAAGAATAACAGAAATGGAGTCAAGATGTTTCTGGTTCTGTTTCCAGCTCTGCAAGAATACTAAAGCAGATGCAATAGTGAAGGATTTGTATGTGGAAAATGCCCAGTTGTTGAAAGCTCTGGAAATGACTGAACAGCGACAAAAAACAGCAGAGAAGAAAAATTACCTCCTAGAGGAGAAGATTGCCAGCCTCAGTAATATAGTCAGGAATCTGACACCAGCACCACTGACTTCTACACCTCCCTTGAGGTCATAGCCAAGCCAAAGGATGAACATAATTGTGCACTTTACTGAAATGGATGGGACATTTCAGATGTTCTCTCAACTGTTGTTGTTGTTGTTTTCTTAGAAACCTTTAGTGGCTTAAAGTTAAGCCTAACCTAAAACTTCCAGGAACAGAATTAAAGTCTCTATTCACTGTAATTAATTTTTCTAAATAGACTGTAATGGAAGTTACAAACAAATATTTATTTCACTGAACTATTCCCAAGCTTTGAATTTTTAAAAAATATTCTAATAACCATCAAGAAGGTTAAAATTCAAGAATTTTAAAACCCCAGTTTTGAATGAGTTTTTGAAAATTACTATTACGTACAAGTTATTATGTAAATTGCAGATTTTTAAAAATTGAGATATTATTAATTGGTTGTTTTGATCTTTATTTTAAAACCAAATGTGTGTCTTCTCATACACTTAAATATGGAAGAGTCATTCTGTTTCTAGTAGTTTGGGTTTTTTTAATTGTTAGACTTTCTGTTTGGTAACAGAAACTAGAGTTAATAACCACTGAGGTCAGAAAAGGCAGAATTCATAGAACTCTACCTTCTAATACCTATGACAGTATTACCACTCTTGATGTATTATAGATATAAAACTCATTTACTCAACTGCACTGTAAACTAATGTTAAAACTTTACTTTCTTTAAACAATCTTTTTTTTTTTTCCTTCTTAGAAGTTTCTTTGGGAGTTTGTCTTTTAAGAAATGGATAAAGCCACATTCTTAAAGCATTTGAACTATAGGGTAAGCACTGAACAAACTGCTTTGGAGTAAACAGCTAATCCTAAAAGAGAGAGGAAGCAAACCACGTGGATTTTTCTCTCTTTAAGGTCTTGGAGTTGGTGAACTTATATTTGGGGTTGCATCAAAAACTCAGGGAACAACACTTTAAATCATCTTCCTGAAATACTGTAGGGCTCTTTAAAAATTTGAAATGTATAAAATACATGACTATTTATTTGTATATTTAGAGCCATCATGGGATTTTTATTTCTATATTTTTAATGAATTTAATTTTCTGGGGAAAGGGCCTTGCTTTTAGAGTTAAAAACTTCTTTTAACTTATGGAAGAGTTATTATTTGCTTGTTTGTTTAATGTGGGTCAAAATTTCCATGCTTCCTATTCCTCTGTACCTTGAATCTGATCATAAGAATTTCATACTGTGAACTGGCGTGCCATCTGAGGTAAAGGAGCACCAAATAGAATTTTCCAATCAGTCTCAAGACTAGAACATTATAGCACAGTAAACGTTTTGAGTAACTTTTTTTTCCCCAGGTAAAATCCCTGCTTCTAGCCAGGAATTGGTTGGTAAAGAACTTACTGTGTGTGGGACACAAACAGAGCTTATCACAGCCACCTATTTGTTTTTGTGGAAGAGTAATTAGACAACAAAAATTCACTCTGCTGTATTAGAGGAAAGTCAAGTCCATCAATTTTTTATAAGAGGTATCACAGCAAAATCAAACACTACCTTATGGGCAGGAACAAAACATGAAGCAAACTGCTAAAGAAAGCTCTATTATCAGAAATCCCTGATTTCCCCCAGAAAAGAATTAATTTTAATCCCTCCCTATAGTTATATTTAAAAACATTTGATATCTGCTGTCATATCTTCCATAATCATTTTTCTCCAGTGCAGACATTACTAGTAAACTCAACTACTTGTATGGCATTCACTAACACTTAGAAACTGTGGATAGGCCTAGGTTACGATCGTAAATAAACTAAGCACCTGTGGTGTTTTTATGTGATATGCTTTAAGTTATTCAAGGCTTTTGCCATCAGAACTGAAAACCAAGCATATTTCTCAAATAGATGGCTTACCATATGATCACATATGTTGTATTTTTATCTTTATTTTTTACATTATGAAAAGTGTAGGTTAATTTGTTTATTTCTTATAAGTCTGTATTTATATGTATATAAAGTGCTGTACAATGTGTGTAAATATGACTTCTGGAAAGTTTTAGACTACATTTAGAATCCCTTTATCTAAAATCAAAATGCTGCTCAAATGAAAGTTAATTTAATATCTAGGTGCTTACTTTTTGTTTTACTGAACTTATAAGACTGGAAAAAAGATCAACACAAGAAATAGAGTTACCTTAAATTTATATATTTGTGCAGCAGATTATTTTTGTAGACTAGAGTGGGAATTTAACTGGCAATTTATAATATAGCTTACAGCTTTTAAAAGAATTTAAAGAAATTAAATTTAAACTATTAAATATTTAGATTTTGCTTTCAGACTTTATAATAGAACTCCTTAAAATCATGTTATATATTTTATAGTCATTTAATTCCTAGTTTATTAAAAGTACTGGTTGTTAAGTTCATTTGATTTCTTAAGAACAGTTATTTAAATTAGTTTGGAGATAGGATCTTCATTTCAAGGAAAGAGAATCAAGTTTGCCATTATGATAATATGTTACCCTTAGAAAGGGAAAGTGTGAATAATAAAATCTACATTGTTCTATTTTGCTTTCTTCTGCTTTAGAAGCCTGAACTCTTAAGCTCAAATTTGTAAGGAGAGAAAAGTAGATGGGGAGGGTAGAACCAACCACAGTATTTATTTTTCTAAAACTTAATAAACCCAGATTTTTAAAAACTATTGTAAATGTGAATTCTTCCCAGACCCTTCAAATGCATTGTTTATATATTTAACCTTAATCATATGTAGATCACAAAGTCATAGGCTTTCAAGGTATAGGAGGAATTCTTACAGGTCTAGCATTTTGATGATGTACCAATACCCAGAGTAGGTATTATGATGAGGAACTTTTGGTTTTTTAAGAATGAGTAAAACTTCAACGTGTGAAAATGAATTTTTTATTTTTGTGATTTCTTTTTTTCTGAGTGAAGGAAAAGAGAAATGTGTTGCTATTGTCAGAATCTTAAAGATATTCCCACTCAAGGTAAGGCTAAGTGCTTTGTGATAGTATTAAGCAAGTCTTGTTTTGAACGGATTACCAAGTGACTAACTGAAATGGTATAAATTATGCAAGTAATGCCAAAACTAAGTCAAAACCTAATAGCCAAAGCATTCCTTACTTAAAAGTTATTAATTATATCATGTTTGGACCTATTTGAACATCTCAGCCCTGTAAAACATTTTTGGTTTTATGACATATGGATAGCAGCTTAATAATAAATCTATCCAAGTCAGTTTTTGTTTCTCAGATTTTTTTGAATGATATACATTAAATCTGTTCTTATTGGAAGACATTATCACAACATGATTGAAAGGAACATTGGTTTTGTAAAGGAAAACCTGAGTTCATCTATAGCCATCGCTAGAATTCTTTGCATGTAAAGATAAATGTGTGTGTGTGTGTTTATATTGACTTGCTATATTTCATCTTAGCCATTCTATCCTAGAATTATTTTACCATGAGCTTAAAATGTAAATAAATAATTTTGCAAATATGGCCCTTGTTTTCTATACACCTTGAACTTTTGTAAACAGTTTCAGTATGTTTATCATCGTGAAAGCATCAAAACATTGCACTAAACACATTTTACAAATGCAGAATCTCTGGAGCTCCCACTCCAGACCTACTGACTCAGAGCCTGCATTTAAACCACCCCGCTGCCCCAAGTCCCAGAATGATTTGTATGTGATCTAGAGCACTGCTTCTCCATTTCTGTCACAGAATCAATGACCATCACACCAGCCAGTTTGAGACCCCTGTGGTGATTGATAATTTACTTCTAAAATCCTGACAACCTTGGGTGAGGCCCTACTTGAGATTTTGGTTGCTTCGGGCATGCCTTTATTTCACTTGGCCATATTTATGGGTGATTCATAATTTTCAGTTATTTGCTACTACTGGAAAAAAAATTGACCTAAAAGCACATGAAGTTAATAATACTGAGTACTGAAGTATAGAATGGAAATATTGGCCAAATGAGACCTCACAAGCCATGTTTTATTTATGAAGCTTTTATACCAATCTCACACTGCCTTTATCCGACAGGAACTATTATTAACCCCATTTTACAGGTGAAAAAACTGAAAATTAGCAAAGTTATGACTTATTCAAGGCCACACAGCCAGCTCAGTAAGGGACTCAGGACTCACTAGGCAGGTTTGTCTGTTCTAGTATTTTGCAGTGTAACAGGTATCCATTTCTCCTTCTGGCAAACAACATTTAATTGGTTCAATTAATTGGTATAATTAACAATTAAACCTACCATGCACACTGCTCTCTAAAGAAAAATATAAAAATTATTGATTTTCTGTTTATAAACTGGGGTAGAGTAGTGAAATTTAAATAAACACAAAATAGAAAAAAATCAGATCAGTATGAGAAAACAATCCAGTTTTCTTGATGGACTCAGTGCTACAGGCACTAAGATAAGCAAGATTAGTGTCCTCAGGTATTTTAACACAGAAAATGGGGAAAGTTTTAACCTAGCATTAAATATAATTGTACTTCATTGTTTTGTAGTTTCTTTTATTCATGTTGCATTGAAAAAAGTCTTACTTTTCTAATATATACCTGATACACATTTTCCCATAATAATGACTGAATTTTGTCCCAAAGACCAATAGTTACTACAAGTCAAAAAAGTGTTTATTCTTTGTTTTGTTTTGCCTCATTTGCAATCAGTATAAAAATGACTAATTTTGAAAAATGGACATATTAAAAAATTAAAACTTCAAGAAAGGAAGTATAAACTGAATCAGTGAAATAAAGAGTAGGTAACAGCGTAAAAATAGAACAGGATACCCTTATGTTAAAATAATATTTAATTCTGAGAAATGATGACATGAGATGTACTTTACTAGCTAAGGCAAAGTGAACACTCTGAATAGTCCTTACAGCCCAGATGAACATTTACCAATCATTTTTCTTTCCTGTTTGAGTATCTGTCTTTAGGATCTCAAGCAATAAATATATTAGAATATAGATAGAAGATTATAAAATAGTATTGTATCAGTGTTGATTTACTGAAGTTTATAAATACTGTGTTTATGTAACAGTATATTCTAAGGAAATACACACTGAAGTATTTAGGAATATATAACCATAATGTATGCAAATTATTCTCAAATCATTCATGGCAAAATTACATAGAAACAAATCAAGGAAGCAAAATGTTTTTTGAAAATAGGTAATGGGTATGAAAGCATTATTTACATTATTCTTGCAATCTTAAGTTTGAAATTATTTCCAAATAAAATTTGGAAATGTTATCTATAACATTTAAAATGCTATAGAAATTTATGAAGTGTGGTACTAGGCACCTTCCTTACTCTCATAGCAGCTCTGAAGAGTAGATGATATTTTAATAGTACAGAAGAGGAAACTGACTAGAAACCATCCATAGCAGCCTATCCACATGTCTGGGGTCCTGAATGTTCACTGGAAGGACTGAGGTTGAAGCTGAAACTCCAATATTTTGTCCACCTGATGTGAAGAGCTGACTCATTGGAAAAGACCCTGATGCTGGGAAACACTGAAGGCAGGAGGAGAAAGGGACGACAGAGGATGATGAGATGGTTGGATGGCATCACCAACTCAATGAACATGAGTTTGAATAAACTCCAGGAGTTGGTGATGTAAAGGGAGGCCTGCTATGCTGCAGTCCATGGGGTCGCAGAGTCAGACACAACTGACCAACTGAACTGAACTGATGAAGAGTTCGGCATAATCAGATACTTTTTTACTTCTCTGGGCACATAGAAAATGGGGAAACAGGTAATTGGGCAGACATAAAAGCCAAAAGGAAGCATTAAGAGGGCCTATAAGGTACAGGAGGGGCTGTTGAGCAAATGAATCCACAAACACACACACACACACACAAATGACCATCATGAAACATGACATAAAGGTCCAGTGGAGGCTCAGGATCTCTAGTATACAGTGCCCCCTCCTCTATCTCTACACCTAATAGAGCTACACAAGTATTTTTCTTGAGGTGAAAGACACTTTATGTCTTTTACTCTCTCTCTCTTGCTACCTTGCTGCTGCTGCTAAGTCACTTCAGTCGTGTCCGACTCTGTGTGACCCCATAGACGGCAGCCCACCAGGCTCCCCCGTCCCTGGGATTCTCCAGGCAAGAACACTGGAGTGGGTTGCCATTTCCTTCTCCAATGCATGAAAGTGAAAAGTGAAAGTGAAGTCGCTCAGTCGCGTCCAACTCTTCGCGACCCCGTGGACTGCAGCCTACCAGGCTCCTCTGTCCATGGGATTTTCCAGGCAAGAGTACTGGAGTTGGGTGCCATTGCCTTCTCCGCTTGCTACTTTAGGAAGAATTTAACTCAAAGAAACAGAAACCTGCTCTGGCTAGTCTTAAGTGAAAGGGGATTTACTGTAAGGAATAATACTCAGTTCATGGAACCAAAGGGCAGGAAATAAAGACTTCATGAGGCATTAAAACAAAGACTTTAATGCTCTTCCTTAACTTCCTCCTCCTCTATCCCTATTTCTCATCACTTGGCCTTTTGTTTTTGCTTCTCTGTACCTGTTTGTTAAGGCTAGTGGGGTGGGGTTGTTGTTTGTTTCTCCTGCTTTATCTGACGTTCCTGTTTAAGTGCCAGAGTCCAACAATTATTTCCAAGTCACAATTTCAAAATTTTAAGGAGTCTGACCAGGCAGTCTTTCCATAATCCAATCAACTATGGCCATTAAGGGTCAGAGTCTTGGGGGTATAAGCTTCAGAGACCACCACATCACAGGGAATACTCTCACAGATAAGGGGTTAGAGCAGTTAGGGAAATCTAAACTTAAGATGTGTAGACAGTGGGTATAAAAATGACTTTAAAAGGTAGAACCTCAAAGATAGAGTTCCCTGTTTACTCACATTTTTTATGGAAGTATAATTGCTAGTCAAAGACTGGCACCATCTTAAAATGCCTCCTGGTGACACATGTCACTATTGCTCATGTTATCCAATCTTTTGTTCTTATCCCCTTCCCCTACTCCTTTGTCCTGATTACTACATATTCTCTAGATATCACATATGGAGCTTCATCAAGATGTTCATCCAAGTCACAGAGGGTATAATAAATGTCACCTAAAGCCTTTGACTGTGTAGATCACAATAAACTGTGGAAAATCTGAAAGAGATGGGAATACCAGACCACCTGATCTGCCTCTTGAGAAATCTGTATGCAGGTCAGGAAGCAATAGTTAGAACTGGTCATGGAACAACAGACTGGTTCCAAATAGGAAAAGGAGTACGTCAAGGCTGTATATTGTAACCATGTTTATTTAACTTATATGCAGAATACATCATGAGAAATGCTGGACTGGAAAAAACACAAGTTGGAATCAAGATTGCTGGGAGAAATATCAATAACCTCAGATATGCAGATGACACCACCCTTATGGCAGAAAGTGAAGAGGAACTCAAAAGCCTCTTGATGAAAGTGAAAGTGGAAAGTGAAAAGGTTGGCTTAAAGCTCAACATTCAGAAAACGAAGATCATGGCATCCGGTCCCATCACTTCATGGGGAATAGATGGAGAAACAGTGGAAACCGTGTCAGACTTTATTTTTCTGGGCTCCAAAATCACTGCAGATGGTGACTGTAGCCATGAAATTAAAAGACGCTTACTCCTTGGAAGGAAAGTTATGACCAACCTAGATAGCATATTCAAAAGCAGAGACATCACTTTGCCAACAAAGGTTCGCCTAGTCAAGGCTATGGTCTTTCCTGTGGTCATGTATGGATGTGAGAGCTGGACTGTGAAGAAGGCTGAGCGCCAAAGAATTGATGCTTTTGAACTGGGGTGTTGGAGAAGACTCTTGAGAGTCCCTTGGACTGCAAGGAGATCCAACCAGTCCATTCTGAAGGAGATCAGCCCTGGAATTTCTTTGGAAGGAATGATGCTGAAGCTGAAGCTCCAGTATTTTGGCCACCTCATGCGAAGAGTTGACTCATTGGAAAAGACTCTGATGCTGGGAGGGATTGGGGGCAGGAGGAGAAGGGGACGACAGAGGATGAGATGGCTGGATGGCATCACTGACTCGATGGATGTGAGTATGAGTGACCTCCGTGAGTTGGTGATGGACAGGGAGGCCTGGCGTGCTGCGGTTCATGGGGTTGCAAAGAGTCGGACACGACTGAGCGACTGATCCGATCCGATCCGATCCGATCTGATCATATACTACTTATACTACTACCTATCATATACTACGTCACACAACTCTGCAATATCTTATTTCAAATATTGCCAGAGTAAGCAAAAGTTAGACATCTTTTTAAAAAATATAATTAAAGGAATTTTGAATTAAGACCAAGCATAAAAGAAATTATATTGAATTTTTTTTCAAGATACCTTCCCTTACTCTTGAAGAATGGGATAGGGGCCCTTCCTATGTGCTCCCATGAGCACCCTGTGCATTCCCAGGTAGAGCAGATACCATTCCATGTAACGGCTTGCTGACTTGTCTGATCTCCATTAGACTTAGCTCTTTTAAGAGAGTAACTGCTGTCTTAGTCACAGTGCTATTCCCAGTTCCCAACTCAATGCTGGAAACAAACTGGTGGTCAGTATTCATTATACAGATAGAAGAGTGTGAACATTTTTATTTTGAGAATGTCATCCTGTATGGTTTTTCCAGTAGTCATGTGTGGATGTGACAGTGCAACTATAAAGAAAGCTGAGCGCCAAAGAATTGATGCTTTTGAACTGTGGTGTTGGAGAAGACTCTTGAGAGTCTCTTGGACTGCAAGGAGATCCAACCAGTCCATTCTGAAGGAGATCAGTCCTGAATATTCATTGTAAGGACTGATGCTGAAGCTGAAACTCCAATGCTTTGGCCACCTGATGCAAAGAACTGATTCACTGGAAAAGACCCTGATGCTGGGGAAGATTGAAGGTGGGAGGAGAAGGGGACAACAGAGGATGAGATGGTTGGATGGCTCACCTACACAACAGACATGAGTTTGACCAAGCTCTGGGTGTTGGTGATAGACAGGGAAGCCTGGCATGCTGCAGTCCATGGGGTTGCAGAGTCAGACACGACTAAGTGACTGAATTGAACTGACTGAGTGGAGAGTATAGATGCTAATTATTTTATGTATATGATTTAATAATCATGTTTATTATTTTTAAAGGATCAAAATTTTTTAAATGTATTAGTGAGAAGTTTAAGAAATTTTTCCAATTAATTTAAAGGAAAAATCATCTTTCAGTGTGATAGAAATTAAACTGAAAGAGTACGTTTCCCTTTTGGGCTCATAGGTCACAGTTTAATAACTCTGACAATAAGTAGTACAAGCCCATGACATTACTCAGATTAGTGGCTTGTAACAACTGTAACAAGTTAAATATCAGCTTTTTTAAAGAAAAAGTACAAAATTTGAATGGCTTTTTTTTTTTTTTTTTTGGTAGAGGTGCTTGACTTATGTTCTCTCACATACCTTGCAATGTTTAGTTTTTGCTACTCAATAAATTCCAACATTATCATTTTTCTGCTAGATGCAAAAACTGGAAATTTGGTTCATTTTCTGACTTCATGAAGTAGGGTTAGCTTCAAGGTTTGTGTCTGGATGTTAGTTAAATATCTTCCTACAACAAAATATCACCACCTGCTTAGATCTAATAATCCCATGATACAAGAAGACTAAGCCACTTCCAATCTGCTCTTCTTTATTTGTAGTCTCCTCATGATACATGTAGGCAGAAGAAGACAGGGCAAGGACCAGAGCCACTTAGAACAATCTATTAAAATTTTCTTCCAAAATAATAAGTAACTTTGCATCTTTTTAAATTCAAAGATGATATGCATGTGGGCTAAGTTGCTTTAGTCGTGTCTGACTCTGTGAGACCCTAATGGACTGTGGTCCACCAGGCCCCTCTGTCCATAGGATTCTCCAGGCAAGAATACTTGAGTGGGTTGCCATGCCCTCCTCCAGGGGATCTTCCCGACCCAAGGATCAAACCTGCATCTCATGCCTCCTGCAATGGCAGATGGGTTCTTTACCACTAGGACCACCTGGGAAGCACTCGAGGATGATACATGCTTTAGAAGAATATTCAAGCATTTGAAAAGAGCACTATAAAAAAGGGAAAGATTAGCCCAAATTCTACCACTCAATGGTAGCCACTATTAATATTTTGGTGAACTCTCTTGCTGACAATTTTATGTTTACAGTGTTTACAGATATAATACATGCACACATTTACACTTATACAATTTTATATAAGTGATACCACACATAATATATGTGTATACACACTTATAGACACATATATACATATGATTTCTTCCACAATGGTTTTCCCCACCTATGTAAAAAAATGTCACATTATTTCCCTTAAGTGGTATAAAACTGGCTTCAAGTTCCTCACTCTGATGTCAGTGATAGGGCAGAATTGAATGGCCCTGCTCCTCTTTAAGAATGCATAAGACTCCCATCTCCTGACCTTTAAACTACCATCCTTCTCTACCCTCGTTTATTGAAGAGTTTAGCACCTGTGTCACTGTCTTCAACAAACATTCCTATCATTTTACTTATTATTATTGCCTGTGCTTGGTCTTCATTGCTGTGCGAGGGTTTTCCTTATTTGTGAAGTGTGGGGGCTCCTCTAGTTGCAGTGCACACGCTTCTCATTGCAGTGACTTCTCTTGTTGTGCACCACAGACTGTAGGTCGTGGGGGCCTCAGTAGTTGCGGTTCCCAGACTCGGGAGCACAGGCTCCATGTCTGCGGCACGCAGGCTTAGTTGCTCCACAGCGCATGGGATCTTCCCAGACCAGGGATTGAACCCCGGTCTCCTGCATTGGTAGGCAGAGTCTTTACCACTGAGCAACCAGGACACCCCTCCTATCATTCTTGGTGACTTCAATTTCCATATAAATGACAAGAACAGAGGAAGTAAAGAGCTTAGGCCATAAATAAGTTGGACTGTGAAATGGAGGAAAGATAATAGGTGGTATAGGGAGATACGGCCTAGAGAAAAAGACTTGTTTTTCAGATGCCTGAGTTTAAATGCTGTGAGAAGATGCCAGTGGAAAAGAAAGGAATAACAGAAACAATGGTCATGATAAAGAGAAAAGGATAAGAAAATTGGGGATATGTCTAAGGTAGAGGTTTAACAAGGAACATGGAATCTAAGCTAAGAGGTCAATGAGGACAGAAGTTAGATGTGAGTAAGTAGTTGATATACAGAGGCCCAACTGTAAAGGTGGTGATCATCTGCAGATTTTGGTATCTGAGTTGGGGGTATTGTGTCCTAGAACTAATATCCCCTGGAAACTGAGGGTTGGCTGTATATTGAAACATGACAGAGCCAGTGTTTGGGAGTACAGACTTGAAGTAGGAGTTTGAGGCTCCAAAAATCTAAGATTTGGAACTGTCTTCTTGTCAGATGCCTGTCCCCATCATTTCATCAAATCTGCTTGCCAATGCCACTGTTAATCTTTTAAAGTTGCCCTACTCCACACAGCCTCCAAAAGTAGTCCTAGAAGAATAAAACTGTACGTCACATATATGCTTAAAATCTTTCAGTAGCTCCCCATGCCCTCAAACTCAATCTTTGATCTTTAACATGACTTAGGACAGATTATCCAGACAGAAAATCAATAATACAGGGCTTCCCTGGTGGTTCAGTGGTGGAGAATCGACTGCCAATGCAGGAGACAGGTTCAATCCTTGGTATAGGAGGATCCCATATGCAGAGCAGCTGGGCCCATGTGCCCCAACTGTTGAACCTGTGCTCTAGAGCCCAGGAACCTCAGCTACTGGGCCATTGTGCCACAACTACTGAAGCCTGCATGCCCTAGAGTCTATGCTCCACAACACAATGAGAAATCTGCTCACTGCAATAAGAGAGTAGTCCCCACTTGCCTCAACTAGAGAAAAGCCTGCACAGCAATGAAGACCCAGTGCAGCCAATAAATAAATAAGGAAGTACAGGCCTTAAATGACACATTAGACAAAATGGACTTAATTGATATTTATAGAGCATTCTATCCAAAAGAAGCAGAATACTCTTTTCAAGTGCACATGAAACACTCTCCAAGATTGGTCATATACTGGGCCACAAATTGAGCCTTAGTAAACTTAAGAAACTTGAAATAATATCAACCATTTTTTTCTGACCACAAACCTATGAAGTCAGAAATCAACTACAAAGAAAAAAAAAAAAAAAAAAAAAAAAAAAAAACAAGCACGTGTTTAATATGCTCCTAAACAACCAATGGATCACTGAAGAAATGGAAATCAAAAACACCTAGACACATGGAAATGAAGCCTATGGGACACAACAAAAGCAGCTCCAAGAGGGAAGTTCAAAACAATACAAGCTTACCTCAGGAAATAAGTAAAACCTCAAACAACCTTACCTTACAAATAAATCAACTAGAGAAAGAACAAACAAAACCCAAAGTTGTAGAAGGAAAGAAATCATAAAGATCACAGCAGAAATAAAATAGATGAAGAAAATAATAGAAAAGATCAATGAAACTAAAATCTGGTTCTCTGAAAACATAAAATTGATAAACCTTTAGCCAGACTCTTCAAGAAAAAAAGGAGAAGCCTCAAATCAATAAAATTAGAAATGAAAAAGGAGAAGTTACAATGGACGCCACAGAAATACAAAGAATGATAAGAGACTACTATAAGCAACTACATGCCAATAAAATGGACAACCAAGAAGAAATGATACATTTCTTAGAAAGGTACAGTCTCCCAAGATTGAATCAGGAAGAAATAAAAAATATAAACAGACCAATTATAAGTACTAAAAATGAAGCTGTGATTTAAAAAATTCCCAACAAACAAAAATCCAGGACCAGATGGCCTCACAGGCAAGTTCTATCAAACATTTAGAGAAGAGTTAACATCTAACCTTATGAAACTATTTCCAAAAAATTTCAGAAGGGGGAGCATTCCAAAACTCATTCAATGAGGCCACCATCACCTTGATACCAAAACCAAACAAAGATACCATGGAAAAGAAAATCATAGGCCAATATCACTGATGACTATATTCCCAAATGCAATCTACAGATTCAGTGCAATCCCTATCAAATTACCAATGTCATTTTTCACAGAACTAAAGCAAAAGATCTTAAAATTTATATGGAGACACAAAAGACCCTGAATAGACAAAGCAACCTTAAGAAAAATGGAGCTGGAGGAATCAGGCTCCCTGACTTCAGACTACATTACAAAGCTACAGTAATCAAGACACAATGAAACTGGCACAAAAACTGAAATATAGATCAATGGAACAGGATAGAAATCCCAGAAATAAGCTCACACAGCTAGTATCAATTAATCCTCAACAAAGGCCAGAAAATACAATGGGAAAAAAGACAGGCTCTTCAGCAAGTGGTACTGGGAAAGTTGGACAGCCACATGTAAATGAACTAAGAACATATTTAATGCTATACACAAAAATAAACTCAAATGATTAAAGACCTAAATTTAAGACCAGACTATAAAACTCTTAGAGGAAAACATAGGCAAAATACTCTTGACATAAACTGCAACAATATCTTTTTTGATCCATCTCCTAGAGTAATGGAAATAAAGCCAAAAATAAACAAATGGGATCTAATTAAACTTAGAAGCTTTTGCACAGTAAAACCATAAACAAAATGAAAAGACAACCCACAGGATAAGAGAAAATATTTGAAAACAATGCAACCGACAAGGGATTAATCTCCACATTTTACAAACATCTCATGTAGCTCAATATAAAAGAAAAAAAATGGGCAGAAGACCTCAGTTTGGTTCACTCACTCAGTCACGTCCGACTCTTCTTGACGGCACAGACTGCAGCATGCCAGGCTTCCCTGTCCATCAACAACTCCTGGAGCTTATTCAAACTCATGTCCCTCAAGTCGGTGATCCCATCCAACCATCCCATCTTCTGTTGTCCTCTTCTCCTCCTGCCCTCAATCTTTGCCACCATCAGGGTCTTTGCAAATGAGTCAATTCTTCACATCAGGTGGCCAAAGTATTGGAGCTTCAGCATCAGTCCTTCCAATGAATATTCAGGACTGATTTCCTTTAGGATTGACTGGATGGATCTCCTTGCAGTCCAAGGGACTCTCAAGAGTCTTCTCCAACACCACAGTTCAAAAGCATCAATTCTTCAGTGCTCAGCTTTCTTTTCAGTCCAACTCTCACATCCATAGACGACTACTGGAAAAACCATAGCTTTGACTAAGCGGACCTTTGTTGGCAAAGTAATGTCTCTGCTTCTTAATATGATGTCTAGGTTGGTTGTAATTTTTCGTCCAAGGAGAAAGTGTCTTTTAATTTCATGGCTGCAGTCACCATCTGCAGTGATTATGGAGCCAAAAAAGATAAAGTCTCTCACTGTTTCCATTGTTTCCCCATCTATTTGCCATGAGGTGATGGGACCAGATGCCATCACATCTTAGTTTTCTGAATGTTGAGTTTTAAGCCAACTTTTTCACTCTCCTCTTTCACTTTCACCAAGAGGCTCTTTAGTTCTTCGCTTACTGCCATAAGGGTGCTGTCATCTGCATATCTGAGGTTATTGATATTTCTCCCAGCAATCTTGATTCCAGCTTGTGCTTCATCCAGCCTGCCTTTTCGCATGATGTACTCTGCATATAAGTTAAATGAGCAGGGTGACAATATACAGCCTTGACGTACTGCTGTCCTGATTTGGATCCAGTCCGTTGTTTCATGCCAAGTTCTAGCTGCTGCTTACAGAAACCTGCATACATATTTCTCAGGAGGTAGGTGAAATGGTCTGGTATTCCCATCTCTTTAAGAATTTCCCGCAGTTTGTTGTGATCCACACAGTCCAAGCCTTTGGTGTAATCAATAAAGCAGAAGTAGACATTTTTTTTTTTTTTTTGATCAAGAATCTCTTTTATTGATTATCAGAAACATTACAAACATCTAGTATGAACAAATTGTAACATGATAGTGTTTAGTTTGAACAATTAATACATTTCAGATATAATATTATACATATTTCAATGCTATTCTCCCCAATCATCTCACCCTCTCCCGGTCCCAGAGTCCAAAAGTCTGGTCTATACATCAGTGTCTCTTTTGTTGTCTCGTAAATAGGGTTATTTTTTACCATCTTTCTAAATTATATATATATGCGTTAGTATACTGTATTTGTGTTTTTGTTTCTGGCTTACTTCACTCTGTATAATAGGCTCCAGTTCCATCCACCTCCTTAGAACTGATTCAAATGTATTCTTTTTAATGGCTGAGTAATACTCCATTGTGTATATATACCACAGCTTGCTTATCCATTCATCTGTGGATGGACATCTAGGTTGCTTCCACGTTCTGGCTATTGCAAACAGTGCTGCTATGAACATTGGGGTACAGGTGTCTCTTTCAATTCTGGTTTTCTCAGTGTATATGCCCAGCAGTGGGATTGCTGGATCATAAGGCAGTTCTATTCGCAGTTTTTTGAGGAATCTCCATACTGTTCTCCAAAGTGGCTGTACTAGTTTGCATTCCCACCAACAGTGCAAGAGGGTTCCCTTCTCTCCGCACCCTCTCCAGCATTTATTGCTTGTAGACTTTTGGATAGCAGCCATTCTGATTGGCGTGAAATGGTATCTCATAGTGGTTTTGATTTGCATTTCTCTGATAATGAGTGATGTTGAGCATCTTTTCATGTGTTTGTTAGCCATCTGTATGTCTTCTTTGGAGAAATGTCTATTGAGTTCTTTGGCCCATTTTTTGATTGGGTCATTTATTTTTCTGGAATTGAGCTGTAGAAGTTGCTTGTATATTTTTGAGATTAGTTGTTTGTCAGTTGCTTCATTTGCTATTATTTTCTCCCATTCTGAAGGCTGTCTTTTCACCTTGCTTATAGTTTCCTTTGTTGTGCAGAAGCTTTTAAGTTTGATTAGGTCCCATTTGTTCATTTTTGATTTTATTTCCGATATTCTGGGAGGTGGGTCATAGAGGATCCTGCTGTGATGTAAGTCAGAGAGTGTTTTGCCTATGTTTTCCTCTAGGAGTTTTATGGTTTCTGGTCTTACATTTAGCTCTTTAATCCATTTTGAGTTTATTTTTGTGTATGGTGTTAGAAAGTGTTCTAGTTTCATTCTTTTACAAGTGTTTGACCAGTTTTCCCAGCACCACTTGTTAAAGAGATTGTCTTTAATCCATTGTATATTCTTGCCTCCTTTGTCAAAGATAAGGTGACCATATGTGCGTGGATTTATCTCTGGGCTTTCTATTTTGTTCCATTGATCTATATTTCTGTCCTTGTGCCAGTACCATACTGTCTTGATGACTGTGGCTTTGTAGTAGAGCCTGAAGTCAGGCAGGTTAATTCCTCCAGTTCCGTTCTTCTTTCTCAAGATAGCTTTGGCTATTCGAGGTTTTTTGTATTTCCATACAAATTGAGAAATTATTTGTTCTAGCTCTGTGAAGAATACCGTTGGTAGCTTGATGGGGATTGCATTGAATCTATAAATTGCTTTGGGTAGTATATTCATTTTCACTATATTGATTCTACCAATCCATGAACATGGTATATTTCTCCATCTATTAGTGTCCTCTTTGATTTCTTTCACCAGTGTTTTATAGTTTTCTATATATAGGTCTTTAGATTCTTTAGGAAGATATATTCCTAAGTATTTTATTGTTTTCATTGCAATGGTGAATGGAATTGTTTCCTTAATTTCTCTTTCTATTTTCTCGTTATTAGTGTACAGGAATGCAAGGGATTTCTGTGTGTTAATTTTATATCCTGCAACTTTACCATATTCATTGATCAGTTCTAGTAATTTTCTGGTGGAATCTTTAGGGTTTTCTACGTAGAGGATCATGTCATCTGCAAACAGTGAGAGTTTTACTTCTTCTTTTCCAATTTGGATTCCTTTTATTTCTTTTTCTGCTCTGATTGCTGTGGCCAAAACTTCCAAAACTATGTTGAATAGTAATGGTGAAAGTGGGCATCCTTGTCTTGTTCCTGACTTTAGAGGAAATGCTTTCAATTTTTCACCATTGAGAATAATGTTTGCTGTGGGCTTGTCATATATAGCTTTTATTATGTTGAGGTATGTTCCTTCTATTCCTGCTTTCTGGAGAGTTTTTATCATAAATGGATGTTGAACTTTGTCAAAGGCTTTCTCTGCATCTATTGAGATAATCATATGGTTTTTATTCTTCAGTTTGTTAATGTGGTGTATTACGTTGATTGATTTGCGGATATTGAAGAATCCTTGCATTCCTGGGATAAAGCCCACTTGGTCATGATGTATGATCTTTTTAATGTGTTGTTGGATTCTGATTGCTAGAATTTTGTTAAGGATTTTTGCATCTATGTTCATCAGTGATATTGGCCTGTAGTTTTCTTTTTTTGTGGCATCTTTGTCAGGTTTTGGTATTAGGGTGATGGTGGCCTCATAGAATGAGTTTGGAAGTTTGCCTTCTTCTGCAATTTTCTGGAACAGTTTGAGTAGGATAGGTGTTAGCTGTTCTCTAAATTTTTGGTAGAATTCAGCTGTGAAGCCGTCTGGACCTGGGCTTTTGTTTGCTGGAAGATTTCTGATTACAGTTTCAATTTCCGTGCTTGTGATGGGTCTGTTAAGATTTTCTATTTCTTCCTGATCCAGTTTTGGGAAGTTGTACTTTTCTAAGAATTTGTCCATTTCTTCCACATTGTCCATTTTATTGCCATATAATTGCTGATAGTAGTCTCTTATGATCCTTTGTATTTCTGTGCTGTCTGTTGTGATCTCTCCATTTTCATTTCTAATTTTATTGATTTGATTTTTCTCCCTTTGTTTCTTGATGAGTCTGGCTAGTGGTTTGTCAATTTTATTTACCCTTTCAAAGAACCAGCTTTTGGCTTTGTTGATTTTTGCTATGGTTTCTTTTGTTTCTTTTGCATTTATTTCTGCCCTAATTTTTAGGATTTCTTTCCTTCTACTAACCTTGGGGTGCTTCATTTCTTCCTTTTCCAGTTGCTTTAGGTGTAGAGTTAGGTTATTTATTTGGCTTTTTTCTTGTTTCTTGAGGTATGCCTGTATTGCTATGAACTTTCCCCTTAGGACTGCTTTTACAGTGTCCCACAGGTTTTGGGTTGTAGTGTTTTCATTTTCATTCGTTTCTATGCAGAATTTGATTTCTTTTTTGATTTCTTCTGTGATTTGTTGGTTATTCAGGAGTGTGTTGTTCAACCTCCATATGTTGGTCTTTTTAATAGATTTTCTCCTGTTATTGAGATTGACTCTTACTGCATTGTGGTCAGAAAAAATGCTTGGAATGATTTCAATTTTTCTGAACTTACCAAGGCTGGATTTATGGCCCAGGATGTGGTCTATCCTGGAGAAGGTTCCGTGTGCACTTGAGAAAAAGGTGAAATTCATTGTTTTGGGATGAAATGTCCTATAGATATCAATTAGTTCTAACTGGTCTATTGTATCGTTTAAAGTTTGTGTTTCCTTGTTAATTTTCTGTTTAGTTGATCTATCCATTGGTGTGAGTGGGGTATTAAAGTCTCCCACTATTATTGTGTTATTGTTGATTTCTCCTTTCATTCTTGTTAGTATTTGTCTTATATATTGTGGTGCTCCTAAGTTGGGTGCATATATATTTATAATTGTTATATCTTCTTCTTGGATTGATCCTTTGATCATTAGGTAGTGACCTTCTTTGTCTCTTTTCACATCCTTTGTTTTAAAGTCTATTTTATCTGATATGAGTATTGCTACTCCTGCTTTCTTTTGGTCTCTATTTGCGTGGAAAATCTTTTTCCAGCCCTTGACTTTCAGTCTGTATGTGTCCCCTGTTTTGAGGTGGGTTTCTTGTAGACAGCATATGGAGGGGTCTTGTTTTTGTATCCATTCAGCCAGTCTCTGTCTTTTGGTTGGGGCATTCAACCCATTTACATTTATGGTAATTAATGATAAATATGATCCCGTTGCCATTTACTTTGTTGTTTTGGGTTTGAATTTATATATCCTTTTGTGTTTCCTGTCTAGAGAATGTCCTTTAGTATTTGTTGGAGAGCTGGTTTGGTGGTGCTGAATTCTCTCAGCTTTTGCTTGTCTGTAAAGGTTTTGATTTCTCCTTCATATTTGAATGAGATCCTTGCTGGGTACAATAATCTGGGCTGTAGGTTCTTTTCTTTCATCACTTTAAGTATGTCTTGCCATTCCCTCCTGGCTTGGAGAGTTTCTATTGAAAGATCAGCTGTTATCCTTATGGGAATTCCCTTGTGTGTTATTTGTTGTTTTTCCCTTGCTGCTTTTAATATTTGTTCTTTGTGTTTGATCTTTGTTAATTTGATTAATATGTGTCTTGGGGTGTTTCGTCTTGGGTTTATCCTATTTGGGACTCTCTGGGTTTCTTGGACTTGAGTGATTATTTCCTTCCCCATTTTAGGGAAGTTTTCAACTATTATCTCCTCTAGTATCTTCTCATGGTCTTTCTTTTTGTCTTCTTCTTCTGGGACTCCTATGATTCGAATATTGTAACGTTTAATATTGTCCTGGAGGTCTCTGAGATTGTCCTCATTTCTTTTAATTCGTTTTTCTTTTTTCTCCTCTGATTCCTTTAATTCTGCCATTCTATCTTCTAATTCGCTAATTCTATCTTCTGCCTCTGTTATTCTACTATTTGTTGCCTCCAGAGTGTTTTGGATCTCATTTATTGCATTATTCATTATATATTGACTCTTTTTTATTTCTTCTAGGTCCTTGTTAAATCTTTCTTGCATCTTCTCAATGCTTTTCTCCAGGCTATTTATCCATGATTCCATTTTGCTTTCCAGATTTTGGATTAATTTCACCATCATTATTTGGAATTCTTTATCAGGTAGGTTCGCTATTTCTTCCTCTTTTGTTTGGTTTGGTGGGTAATTATCCTGTTCCTTTACCTGCTGGGAATTCTTCTGTCTTTTCATCTTGTTTAAATTGCTAAGTTTGGGGCGTCTTTACTGTATTCTGGTAGTCTGTGGAGTTCTCTTTATTGTGGCGTTTCTGCACTATATGTGGGTTTGTACCGGTGGCTTGTCGAGGTTTCTTGTTTATGGAAGTTTGTATCGGTGTTCTGGTGGGTGGAGCTGGATTTCTTTTCTCTGGGGTGCAGTGGAGTGTCTAGTAGTGAGTTATGAGATGTCTATGCTTTTGGGGTCGCTTTGTGTAGCCTGTGTATTGGAGCTCAGGCTGTGTTCTTGTTTTTCTGGAGAATTTGCTTGGTATGTCTTGTTGTGGAACTTGCTGGTCTTTGTGTGATGCTTGGTTTCAGAGTAGGTATGGAGGCTTTTAATGAGCTCCTGTCAATTAGTGTTTCGTGGGATCAGGGTATGGACTTAAGCCTCCTGGTTCCAGTTATTGGTCTTATTTTTACAGTAGTCTCAAAAACTTCTTCTTCTATAATGCATTCCACAACTGGACCGCTCAGAGATGTTCACGGAATTATACAGAGAAGGAAAAAGGGAGGAAGGAGACAGAGGTGGTCAGGAGGATAAAAGGAGGGAGTGTGAAGGAGAGAGACAGTTCTAGTCAGTAATCAGTAAAGAAAAGAAAAAAGGAAAGGAAAAAAGCAAAGGACAAAAAGGAAAAAAAAAAAAAAAAAAAAAAAAAACAGGGTCGCAAAAGTTATATCTAAACGTGGAGATTAAAGAAGTACTAGAGGATAAAAAAAAAAATAAAAATAAAAGAAACAAAACAAACAACAAAAAAAAATTAAAAGGAAAAAAAATTTTTTTGTTTTCCTTTTTCCAATTAAAAAATAATAAAAATTTAAAAAATATATATATATTAAAAAAAGAAAAGAAAAAAAAGGAAATAATGATGGTAAAAATAGTAACAATATATATAAGAGTTTCTCTATTATTGTTGTGGGTTCAGTTCATTTTCAGCTAGTTCCTTGTTCCGGCTTAAATTTCTCAAGATCTATAGGCCCCTTTCTCTGTGGTTGGTCTGTATAGTTCTTTGTTCTGTGCACGGTTCGGCGGTGTTCTGGGCCAAGGCCCGCCACTCGTGTGGTCGGTGCTGCACAATCTGGATTGCCGGCCCAAACTACTCCAGTTAGGCAGCACTCCAGACAATCAGGCGAACGCAGTCTGCGCTGAGGCCCGCAGAGGGGGAGGGGCCGGCGACGGGAATGGCGGGCGGGCGGGTGGGGGAGGGGATGGGGTGGCCCTCGTGGGAGCCGCCGGCACAGTGGGCGGGGGCACGCCTGCGCGGGAGTGGCCGGCGGGGGAGCGTCCAGTAGGGGAGAGTCCCGCGGGGGAGCGTCCCTCTGGGGAGCGCCGGCAGGGGAGCGTACCGCGTGGGAACGGCCAAGGCGTCTCCCTGCCCAGCCCCGGCTCCCCAATGGCAGATGCGGGTGTTTGCAGCGGTGCTTCTCCGCTGCGGAAGTTACCGCAGGGCCCGCAGTCTGTGGGTTCTAATTGCTCAACTGTTCTCCTCCCTGTTATGATAGTCTCCGTGTTTCCCAGGTTCGGCGCAGATTCCGCAGGGAGAATGTTTCCTGGTGTTTGGAAACTTCTCTTTTTAAGACTCCCTTCCCCGGACAGAGGTCCGCCCCTCCCTCTTTGTCTCTCTCTGGCTTCTATATTCTTTC
The DNA here is from genome assembly GCA_935064755.1 of Tragelaphus eurycerus. NCBI lineage: Eukaryota > Metazoa > Chordata > Mammalia > Artiodactyla > Bovidae > Tragelaphus > Tragelaphus eurycerus. The sequence continues at coordinate 13,183,963 of CAKXYN010000069.1, forward strand.
CTACCTCCTTTAGAAGGCAGTGAGTTGCTTTTCTGGGTGTCCGACGTCCTCCGCCAGCACTCCGAAGCTGTTTGTGGTATTTACTCGGCGCCCAGATGTCCCATTGATGAATTTGTGGAGGAGAAAGCGTATTCCCCGTCCTAATCCTCCGCCATCTTAACCGGAAGTCCTCAGAAGTAGACTTTTTTTTTGTTTTTCTTTTTTTTTTTTATTTTTACCTTGGTTTTTTTTTTTTTTTTTTTTTTTTTTTTTCTTTTTTTTAAACCCCGTCAAAAAATGGTAGTTACTCTTTTTTTTTTTGTTTTTTGGTTTTTTTTTTTTTTTTTTTTTTTTTTTTTTTTGTATGTAATTTTTTTTTTTTTTTTATTTTTTTTTTTTTTTTTTTTTATTTTGCTCTTTCCCCTCCCCTCCCCCCCCCCCCGGCGGGGTTTCCAAATTTGCTGACAGATTGAGTGTAGCACCTTAACAGCATCATCTTTTAGGATGTGAAATAGCTCAACTGGAATTCCATCACCTCCACTAGCTTCATTTGTAGTGATGCTTCCTAAGGTCCACTTGATTTCGCATTCCAGGATGTCTGGTTCAAAGTGAGTGATCACTCCACTGTGGTTATCAAAGTCATGAAGATCTTTTTTGTATAGTTCTATGTATTCTTGCCACCTCCTCTTAATATCTCCTCTTCTTAATATCTTCTGCTTCTGTTAGGTCCATACCATTTCTGTGCTTTTTTGTGCCCATCTTTGCATGAAAATTTCTCTTGGTATCTCTAATTTTCTTGAACAGATCTCTAGTCCTTCCCATTCTATTGAAAAGGCAAAAAGATATGACACTGAAAGATGAACTCCCCAGGTTGATAAGTGCCCAATATGCTACTGGAGAAGAGTGGAGAAATAACTCCAGAAAGAATGAAGAGATGGAGCCAAAGCAAAAACAGTGCCCAGTGTGGATATGACTGGTGATGGAAGTGAAGTCTGATGCTATAAAAAACAATTTTTGCATAGGAACCTGGAATGTTAAGCATGTGAATCAAGGTAAATTGGAAGTGGTCAAACAGGAGATGGCAAGAGTAAACATTGACATTTTAGGAATCAGTGAACTCAAATGAACTAGAATGAGCAAATTTAGCTCAGATGACCATTATATCTACTACTGTGGGCAAGAATCCCTTAGAAGAAATGGAGTAGTCCTCACAGTCAACAGAAGAGTCCAAAATGCAGTACTTGGGTGCAATCTCAAAAACAACAGAATGATCTCTGTTTGTTTCCAAGGCAAACCATTCAATATCACAGTAATCCAAGCCCATGCTCCAACCAGTAACACTGAAAAAGGTGAAGTTGAATGGTTCTATGAAGACCTACAAGACCTTCTAGAACTAACACCCAAAAAAGATGTCCTTTTCACGATAGAGGACTGGAACGCAAAAGTAGGAAGTCAAGAGATACCTGGAGTAACAGGCAAATTTGGCCTTGGAGTACAGAATGAAGCAGGGCAAAGGCTAACCGACTTCTGTCAAGAGAACGCACTGGTCAAAGCAAATACTCTCTTTCAACACAAGAGAAGACTCTACACATGGACATCACCAGATGGTCATTCTGAAATCAGAATGATTATATTTTTTGCATCCAAAGATGGAGAAGCTCTATACAATCAGCAAAAGTAAGACCAGGAGCTGATGTGGCTCATTTCATGAACTCCTTATTGCCAAATTCAGACTTATATTGAAGACAGTAGGGAAAACCAGTAGACTATTCAGGTATGACTTAAATTAAATCTCTTATGATTATACAGTGAAATTGACAAATAGATTCCAGGAATTAGATCTGATAGAGTTCCTGAAGAACTATGGACAGAGATTCATGACATTGTACAGGAGGCAGTGATCAAGACCATCCCCAAGAAAAAGAAATGCAAAAAGGCAAAATCATTGTTTGAGGAGGCCTTACAAATAGCTGAGAAAAGAAGAGAAGCTAAAGGCAAAGGAGAAAAGGAAAGATATACACATTTGAATGCACAAGACCTAAGTAGGCATGTTTCCAAAGAAGACATACAACTGGTGAAGAGGCACATGAAAAGATGCTCAACATCATTAATTATTAGAGAACTGCAAATCAAAACTATAATGAGATATCACCTCACACTAGTCAGAATGGCCATTGTCAAAAAGTCTATAAACAGTAAATGCAGGACAGGCTGTGGGAAAAAAGGAAACCCTCATACATTGTTGGTGGGAATGTAATTGATGCAGCCACTATGGAGCACAGTATGAAGGTTTCTTTAAAAAACTAAAAATAGAACTACCATATCAGCCAGCAATCCCACTCCTGGTTATATATTCAAAGAAAACCATTGTTCAAAAGATAGATACATGGATAAATGGTTCATGAATACATGAACCTCATGTTTACAATATCTAAGACATGGAGGCAACCTAAATGTCCATTGACAGAGGAATGGATAAAGAAGATGTGGTATATATATACAAAGAAATGTTACTCAGCTATTAAAAAGAATGAAATAATGCCATTTGCAGCAATATTGATGGATGCAGACAAGTAAAGTAAGTCAGACAAAGAAGGATAAGTACCTTGACATTGTTTACATACAGAATATTAAAAATGAGACAAATGAGTTTATTTACAAAACAGAATCAGACACAGATTTAGAAAACAAACTTATGGGGAAAGGTCATGCGGAGGAATAAATTGGGAGCTTGGGATTGACATATATAGTTCTATATTTAAAATACATAACCAACAAGGGCCTACTGTACAGCACAAGAAACTGTGCTCAATATTCTATAATAGTCTAAATGGAGTAAGAATGTGAAAAGAATAGATATATGCATATGTTTAACTGAATTACTTTGCTGTACACCTGGAAACTAAAACAACATTGTAAATCAATATAAAAACTATATTCCAATATAATATTTTTTTAAAAGATAAAAAGAAGAAAATAGAGTGGGAGATTAGATTAAAAAACAAGAGTATACAATATCCTGCCTACAAAAGACGCACTTTGGGGCACATGACACATACAGACCGAAAGTAAGGGAATGGAAAAAGATACTTCATGCAGATGGAAATAACAGGAGTGGGGAATCACAATACCATGTCAGACAAAGTAGATTTTAAGTCAAAGGCTATAAAAATAAAGAAGGACACAATATAATGGTAAAATGATCAATATAAGAAGAGAACTTTATACTCGTCAACATATATGAATCTAATATCAGATCAGATCAGATCAGATCAGTTGCTCAGTCGTGTCCGACTCTTTGCGACCCCATGAACTGCAGCACGCCAGGCCTCCCTGTCCATTACCAACTCCCGGAGGTCACTCAGACTCATATTCATCGAGTCAGTGATGCCATCCAGCCATCTCATCCTCTGTCGTCCCCTTCTCCTCTTGCCCCCAATCCCTCCCAGCATCAGAGTCTTCTCCAATGAGTCAACTCTTCGCATGCAGTGGCCAAAATACTGGAGTTTCAGCTTTAGCATCATTCCTTCCAAAGAAATCCCAGGGCTGATCTCCTTCAGAATGGACTGGTTGGATCTCCTTGCAGTCCAAGGGACTCTCAAGAGTCTTCTCCAACACCACAGTTCAAAAGCATTAATTCTTCGGCGCTCAGCCTTCTTCACAGTCCAGCTCTCACATCCATACATGACCACAGGAAAGACCATAGCCTTGACTAGACGAACCTTTGTTGGCAAAGTAATGTCTCTGCTTTTGAATATGCTATCTAGGTTGGTCATAACTTTCCTTCCAAGGAGCATCCAAATACATAACATATTAACAGATGTAAAGGGAGAAACTGACAGGAATATAATAATAGTAGGAGACTTTAACACCCCAGTCACATCAATGGACAGATCTTCTAGAGAGAAAAACAGTAATTCAACAGACATTCTAAATGATAAAATAAAACATTTAGAGTTAATCAATATTTTCTGGATGTTACATCCAGGAAAAACAGAATACACATTCTTTTCAAGTGCACATGAAACATTCTCTAGGACTCACCATATACTAGGCATAAAACAAGCCTCAACTAATTTAAGAGTACAAAAATTATCTCAAGCACATTTTCTAAATACAAAGGCATGAAACTATAAACCAATCACAGAAAAAGAAATGAGAAAAATATTATTACATCGAGACTGAGCAACATGATACTAAGAAACCAATGGATTGACTATGAAATTGAAAACGAAATTTAAAACTACCTTGAGACAAAGACAGTAAAAATACAACTGTATAAAATCGATAAGATGCACACATGACCCCTGCACTCAATACCCCAAAGGGGTAAGCAAACCAGCCCAACCTCTGGAAACACCCCTACTCTCATCCCACATAAGGAACAATATTACTACCTCTTGGGGGATGAGCAAGGGAACTTGTTACTTGTTTCTCTCCTTCCTGCAGCCTGTATGAAAGTGAAGTCGCTCGGTCATGTCCGACTCAGCAACCCCATGGACTGCAGCCTACCAGGCTTCCCCATCCATGGGATTTTCCAGGCAAGAGTACTGGAGTGGGGTGCCATTGCCTTCTCTGATAGGAGTCCCAATAAAGCCTTGTCTGAAAAAAAAAAATCTGTGGGATGAAGCAAAAGGATTTCTTAGAAGTTACTAGCAGTGATACAGGCCTTCCAAAAGAAAACAAGAAAAATCTCAAAGGTCAACCTAACTTACCACTTAAAAGAATTAGATAAAGAACAACAAAGTCAGCAGAAGGATGGACATAATAAATCTCAGAGAGGAAATAAATAAAATAGAGATTAAAAAATGAAAAGCAAGCAATGTTGAATTTCTCTTATTCTTTTTCCATAGTCATGTCTCCCTCTGATTGTAACAGGGTAGAACATATGACTCCATATTAAATCTGTTTCTTTGACATTAACCTTTGTATTCTATTGTTTTTGCTACAAGTGAATCTCTAAAGGGATGTTGCCTATATCTTAAAATATACATAATGACCCACCTCCAGGAAGTTGGCCTCCCATGCCAGAGCTTAAGCTGAAATACCTTTGTTTACTCACAGGAAACATCCTGACCAGGCCCACCTACAAGTCGCTGTAGGGAAGAAGAAATTAACACAGGCTCTCTAGAGGCGCTCTAGAGTAGGTTCCCTAGGTTCTCAGGGAACCAAGAAATATTTGCAACTATTTATCACCTTTTTCGTATTACCTCCTCACCTCCCACTCTTTGCTCCATGAAAGAGTAAAAAACTAGCATCCAAACCCAGGAAAGATGATTCTGAGACACTACTTTACCATCTTCTCAGTCTGTTGGCTTTCTGAATTAAGTCACGATCCTTCGTCCCAACAACTGTCTTCTCGATTTATTGGCCTGTTGTGCAGGGAGCAGTATGAGCTTGGACTTAACATGATTACAGCGGGGAGAAGTCCTCTGCTGTTAAGGACTTGTGATTAAATTGGACCCACCTGAATAATCTAGGATAGTCTATCTCAATACCTTTAATAAGATCATATCTGCATAGTCCTTTTGGCATGTAAAGTAACATATTCACAAATTTGGAGGCTTAGAATATGGGCATCTTTGGGGATTATAAGCGTGCTACCACAGATATGGAAGATTTGAACACTATCAACAAATTTGAATTAACATTTATGAAACATTCAGTCCAACAACAGCAGAATACACATTTTTTTCAAGTGCATATGGAACATTTACCAAATGGACCGTGTTCTGAGCCATAAAACAAATGTCAATACATTTAAGGGGATTCAAGTCATATAAAATAAATTCTCTTTAAAAAAACTTTTACCAAGTATGATGAACTCTCAAAATTCAACAATAAATAAACCCAATAAAAATGGCAAAGATTTGATCAGGCACCAAATAAGATATAAGAACAGCAAAGAAGCACATGAAAAAAAAAAATCTCAACATAGTTATTAGAGAAAGGCTAATTAAAGCTGCAATATGATATCACTACATACAGTAAATGTAAAAAATTGTACAACATGAAGGTTGCGAGTGAAGTTTTACTGGGGGCAGAACGAGGACTGCAACCCAGGAGACAGCACCTCAGATAGCTCTGAGAAACTGCTCCAAAGAGGCGGGGGTTGGGGTGTGTTGGGGGAGGTCAACTAGTCACAAGAAGCAGTCATCATCGTGAAGCAAGCGCTTTAGAGCTTTTCTAGATATAAGGCGATACAAGAATTAGGCTCCTAAAATTATCTATCTGAAGACCTGTTCTGTCAGTCCCTCACCACCACCCCTGCCATAGCACAGAATGCCTGATTTCTGCTCTCCATCCTGAACTCCTTTCAGGGGTGTTGAAAAGCAGTAACTGTAGCAGCACATGATTTAACTCTTGTAGAGGTAGGTGGCAAGTCCCAGTGGCAAGTGGCAATTGGTAGTTGACAATATCTACTAAAATGGCTAATGAAAAATGACTGAACAAGACAAGCGTGGATAAGGATGCAGAGTAACAGGAATTCCCACACACACACACAGATAGTAAGACCGTAAAATGCCACTTTGGAAAACAGTTTGGCAGTTCCTTAAAAAGTTAAGTATATGTCTACCTTGTCATTACTTTCCTGATATTTAACCATGAGAAATGAAAGCACATGGTCACACAAAGACACATACATGAGTATTCCTAGCAGCTTTATTTATGATGGCCAAAACTGAAGACAGCTGAAATGTCCACCAACAGATGAATGGATAAACTGTGGTATGTCCATAGAATGAATATTCTAATAAATATCAATGAGTTATTGTACAAACAACATTAATGAATCTCAAAATAATTATTTTGAGAAAAGGAAATCAGAGAAAGGAATATATATGTATAATTTCATTCATATAAATTTCAGTCACCTGCAAACTAAGTTTTCATTCATAGAAACTTCAATCACCTGTAGTGACATAAAGCTGACAAGTAGGAAGGTTGTGGGAAGGAGTGGAAAGGTAGGATACAAAAGAAGACAAGGAAACTTTTAGGGATGATGGCTATGTTCATTGTTTTCATCATGGTGATGGTCTCTCAGTTTTATACATATGTTAAAACATAACATTTATACAATTTTAAGCATGTGCATTTTATGTAAATCATATCTCAATAAAGCTATTGAGAAAAAATGAAGGGTAAACCTGATAGGAAAAAACCTGAGTATGTCAAGGCTGTATATTGTCACCCTGCTTATTTAACTTATATGCAGAGTACATCATGAGAAATGCTGGACTGGAAGAAGCACAAGCTGGAATCAAGATTGCTGGGAGATATATCAATAACCTCAGATATGCAGATGACACCACCCTTATGGCAGAAAGTGAAGAGGAACTAAAAAGCCTCTTGATGAAAGTGAAAGTGAAGAGTGAAAAAGTGGGCTTAAAGCTCAACATTCAGAAAACCAAGATCATGGCATCCAGTCCCATCACTTCATGGGGAAACAGTGGAAACAGTGTCAGACTTTATTTTTCTGGGCTCCAAAATCACTGTAGATTGTGACTGCAGCCATGAAATTAAAAGATGCTTACTCCTTGGAAGGAAGTTATGACCAACCTAGATAGCATATTGAAAAGCAGAGACATTACTTTGCCAACAAAGGTCCGTCTAGTCAAGGCTATGGTTTTTCCAGTGGTCATGTATGGATGTGAGAGTTGGACTGTGAAGAAGGCTGAGTGCCAAAGAATTGATGCTTTTGAACTGTGGTGATGGGGAAGACTCTTGAGAGTCCCTTGGACTGCAAGGAGATCCAACCAGTCCATTCTGAAGGAGATCAGCCCTGGGATTTCTTTAGAAGGAATGATGCTAAAGCTGAAACTCCAGTACTTTGGCCACCTCATGCGAAGAGTTGACTCATTGGAAAAGACTCTGATGCTGGGAGAGATTGGGGGCAAGAGGAGAAGGGGACGACGGAGGATGAGATGGCTGGATGGCATCACTGACTCAATGGACGTGAGTCTGGGTGAACTCTGGGAGTTGGTGATGGGCAGGGAGGCCTGGTGTGCTGCGATTCATGGGGTCGCAAAGAGTCGGACACGACTGAGCGACTGATCTGATCTGATCTGATCTGAAACCTGATAGAAATTTGTGTTAGAACACAGAGGAAAAAAGATTTTGGAAGAATGTGTTAATCACAATCTATGCTCAGGTGTATACAGATCTGTGTAGTATATTTATTTTTAGTATATTTATTTATTTTCTATAATGTTTTTCCAATTGCTTATCTCATTTTGGTAACAAAGTAGCATACTGGGTCTGTTAAGCTTGCCCTTTTACCATGAAATAAGTGAACTGACTCATTGGAAAAGACTCCGATGTTGGGAAAGATTGAAGGCAGGAGGAGAAGTGGACGACAGGAGATGAGATGGTTGGATGGCATCACTGGCCACTGACTCGATGAACATGAGTTTGAGCAAACTCTGGGAGTTGGTGCTGGACAGGGAGGCCTGGTGTGCTGCAGTCCATGGAGTCACAAAGAGTTGGACGTGACTGAACTGAACTGTTATATTTATACCTACCACTTGATGCTTTTCTTTTCTTTACCTCTAAAACACATGATATGATACTCAGCCTAACTCAGAAGACTCAAAGTGGAACATTTTTCTTCAAAAAATTCAGGTCAAATATTTCTTTAATGCCTTCTTACTCTACTAAAATTCATTAACATTTAACATTGTTAATATAGAGTTTCAGGATATTTGTATGAGATGAAAAGAGAGGTAGAGGACATAGCCTACACCCTAGAAAAGTTTACAGACTGTTTATAGGAGAAGGGACATGAAGCAAAAATAATAGAGATCAGAGAGAGACACTCTCATACACTGCTGATGGGAAATTTGACAATTAAAACGTTGAAACTATTTGCAAACTCTTTGCTTTAGTTTCCTATTCTGCTTCAACAAATTACTACAAATTTAGGGGCATGAAACAGCACAAATTTATTACTTAGAGTTTTGGAGATTAGAAGTTCAGAACCAGTCTCAGTGGGCTAAAGTCCAGGTGTTGGCAGGGCGGGTTCCTTCTGGAGGCTCTGAAGGAAGATTTCATTTCCTTGGCTTTTTCAACTTCTGGAGGCTAACTGCACTCCCTAACTCATGGCCCCTTCCTCCAATCACTCGCACCCTCTTGCTTTCATTATCATATCACCTACTTCTTGTAAGTGTTGCCAGAGCTGCTCCAAACCTTTGCTCAAAATATGCCAACCCCTACCTTTAGCAAGAGTGTCCTTGCTCAGAACCTTCCAATCTCAACTTTAGTAGAGGTTAACATAAGTCTTCAAGTTAAATAATTCAGACATAAGAAACTACAAACAAAAATGGAATCAGCTGAGACCACAATGGTGACGAATCTCACCTTCAACAGATCCTGAATCTCTATTGATTTTACTATATTAGCATATTAAATGACACACCTTCTGGTAGCCATGACCAGATATTAAGGACCAGAAAAAGGATTAAAGTGGGTGACACCCTACACCACAAAAAATACAGTGCCCCTTCCGCAACAGACTTATGTACATACCTCCCCATCATTAGCTTTACAATCCTCATCCTTCCATCTTTACTCTTTAAATATCTCTTGCCAGGTGGGTGAGAAGTTGATCTGTGAACTTAGTTCCTGCTTCTTCATTCTTTGCCAATGAAATAAATCTTGCGCTGTGTCAAATCTCAGCTTTGGTTTTGTTTGTGGTTGCTCGAACCTAAACAGAAAAAGAACTCTCCTACTAAGTCAAAGAGCCCCAAGTAGGATAAGGCCTGAGCAGAGTCCACATGACTTAATTTGGTACCTTCGGAAGGCTTGTAATTAAATTGGACCCACCTGGAAAATGTAAGCTGCTCTTCTCATCTAGAGACTCAACTTACACCTGTGAAGTCCTTTTTATTATGTTAATATGTTCGCAGGTTCCAGGAATCAGGGTGTGGACATCTTTGGGGTGCCATTATCTAGCCTAATATACTCTTTGACTCAGCTATTCTGCCTCTAAGAGTTTGATCCAAAGAAATGCTTACAGGAATTCAACTATAAGGAGTATTCACATGAGGGACCAAATGTTGATTTGATCCTAGAAGAAGGAATTTCTCCATATCCATAACAAAAGTTACAGTGCTTGTACTTTATTTGAACTATTCAAACCATGGATCCTCAACTATACTCAGTAGTGCCAGCAGTTCAAATATTAGTTATTAACACTGTTACCGAAAGTAGGGTCTGGTTGCTTGCAGTTCAAAAGCCAATAAAAAGGCAAGGTTGATGGAAAGGAAAATTTGTAGGTTTGCTTTATTTTGGATACCAGCAATGGGGAAGGAGGAGGTGAGGATGTCTATCCAAAGGTCAACTCCCCACCCCCAACCCGACAATCTGGGGCAAGAACTTTTATAGACAGAGAGGGGTGCTACATGCAGAAACAGTACAGTCAGCTCTGACAGTCATCTTGAAATTGGTCATTGGTGGTCTGACTAGCATCATCTTGATTAGGTACAGTCAGTCTTCAGTTCCAGGGTTGGTTTGTTTCCATTTCTTTGAGGCCAGTTTTCAGAATTATGGCAGCTATGTCATGGCTACCATCAGATCATCATCATGTAGGTAACTTCTCCACTGCCCACAGTAGTAGATATAATGGTCATCTGAGTTAAATTCACCCATTCCAGTCCATTTTAGTTCGCTGATTCCTAGAATGTCGACATTCACTCTTGCCATCTCCTGTGTGACCACTTCCAATTTGCCTTGATTCATGGACCTGACATTCCAGGTTCCTATGCAATATTGCTCTTTACAGCATCGGACCTTGCTTCTATCACCAGTCACATCCACAACTGGGTATTGTTTTTGCTTTGGCTCCATCCCTTCATTCTTTCTGGAGTTATTTCTCTACTGATCACCAGTAGCATATTGGGCACCTACCGACCTCGGGATTTTCCCTTTCAGTATCCTATCATTTTGCCTTTTCATACTATTCATGGGGTTCTCAAGGCAAGAATACTGAAGTGGTTTGCCATTCCCTTCTCCAGTGGACCACATTCTGTCAGAATGTGGGCAGGAATCCCTTAGAAGAAATGGAGTAGCCATCATGGTCAACAAAAGAGTCTGAAATACAGTACTTGGATGCAATCTCAAAAACAACAGAATGATCTCTGTTCGTTTCCAAGGCAAACCATTCAATATCACAGTAATCCAAGCCTATGCCCCAACCAGCAATGCTGAAGAAGGTGAAGTTGAATGGTTCTATGAAGACCTACAAAACCTTTTAGAACTAACACCCAAAAAAGATGGCCTTTTCATTATAGGGGACTGGAATGTAAAAGTAACAAGTCAAGAAACACCTGGAGTAACAGGCAAATTTGGCCTTGGGGTACAGAATGAAGCAGGGTAAAGGCTAATAGAGTTTTGCCAAGAGAACCCACTGGTCATAGCAAACACCCTCTTCTAACAACACAAGGGAAGACTCTACACGGACATCACCAGATGGTCAATACCAAAATCAGATTGATTATATTCTTTGCAGCCAAAGATGAAGAAGCTCTGTACAGTCAAAAAAACAAGACCGGGAGCTGACTGTGGCTCAGATCATGAACTCCTTATTGCCAAATTCAGACTTAAATTGAAGAAAGTAGGGAAAACCACTAGACCATTCAGGTATGACCTAAATCAAATCCCTTATTATTATACAGTGGAAGTGAGAAATAGATTTAAGGAACTAGTTCTGATAGAGTGCCTAATGACCTATGGACAGAGGTTTGTGACATTGTATAGGAGACAGGGATCAAGACCATCGCCATGGAAAAGAAATGCAGAAAAGCAAAATGGCCGTCTGAGGAGGCCTTACAAATAGCTGTGAAAAGAAGAAAGGCGAAAAGCAAAGGAGAAAAGGAAAGATATAAGCATCTGAATGCAGAGTTCCAAAGAATAGCAAGAAGAGATAAGAAAGACTTCCTCAGCGATCAATGCAAAGAAATAGAGGAAAACAACAGAATGGGAAAGACTAGAGATCTTTCAAGAAAATTAGAGATACTAAAGGAACATTTCATGCAAAGCTGGGCTTGATAAAGGACAGAAATGGTATGGACCTAACAGAAGCAGTAGATATTAAGAAGAGGTAACAGAAGCAGTAGATATTAAGAAGAGGTGGCAAGAATACACAGAAGAACTATACAAAAAAGATCTTCATGACCAAGATAATCACAATGGTGTGATCATTGATCTAGAGCCAGACATCCTGGAATGTGAAGTCAAGTGGGCCTTAGAAAGCATCACTATGAACAAAGCTAGTGGAGGTGATGGAATTCCAGTGGAGCTATTTCAAATCCTGAAAGATGATGCTGTGAAAGTGCTGCACTCAATATGCCAGCAAATTTGGAAAACTCAGCAGTGGCCACAGGACTGGAAAAGGTCAGTTTTCATTCCAATCCCAAAGAAAGGCAATGCCAAAGAATGCTCAAACTACCGCACAATTGCACTCATCTCACACGTTAGTAAAGTAATGCTCAAAATTCTCCAAGCCAGGCTTCAGCAATATGTGAACCGTGAACTTCCTGATGTTCAAGCTGGATTTAGAAAAGGCAGAGGAACCAGAGATTAAATTGCCAACATCTGATGAATCATCGAAAAAGCAAGAGCGTTCCAGAAAAACATCTGTTTCTGCTTTATTGACTATGCCAAAGCCTTTGACGGTGTGAATCACAATAAACTGTAGAGAATTCTGAAAGACATGGAAATACCAGACCACCCGACCTGCCTCTTGAGAAACCTATATGCAGGTCAGGAAGCAATAGTTAGAACTGGACATGGAACAACAGACTGGTTCAAAATAGGAAAAAGAGTATGTCAAGGCTGTATATTGTCACCCTGCTTATTTAACTTCTATGCAGAGTACATCATGAGAAACGCTGGGCTGGAAGAAGCACAACCTTGAATCAAGATTGCCGGGAGAAATATCAATAACCTCAGATATGCAGATGACACCACTCTTATGGCAGAAAGTGAAGAGGAAATAAAAAGCCTCTTGATGAAAGTGAAAGTGGAGAGTGAAAAAGTGGGCTTAAAGCTCAACATTCAGAAAACCAAGATCATGGCATCCAGTCCCATCACTTCATGAGAAATAGATGGGGAAACAACGGAAACAGTGAGAGACTTTATTTTTCTGGGCTCCAAAATCACTGCAGATGGTGACTGCAGCCATGAAATTAAAAGACGCTTACTCCTTGGAAGGAAAGTTATGACCAACCTAGATAGCATATTGAAAAGCAGAGACATTACTTTGCCAACAAAGGTCCGTCTAGTCAAGGCTATGGTTTTTCCAGTGGTCATGTATGGATGTGAGAGTTGGACTGTGAAGAAGGCTGAGTGCCAAAGAATTGATGCTTTTGAACTGTGGTGCTGGAGAAAACTCTTGAGAGTCCCTTGGCCTGCAAGGAGGTCCAACCATTCCATCCTAAAGGTTATCAGTCCTGGGTGTTCATTGGAAGCAATGATGCTAAAGCTGAAACTCCAGTACTTTGGCCACCTCATGCGAAGAGTTGACTCATTGGAAAAGACTCTGATGCTGGGAGGGATTGGGGGCAGGAGGAGAAGGGGATGACAGAGGATGAGATGGCTGTATGGCATCACCAACTCAATGGACATTAGTTTGAGTGAACTCCAGGAGTTGGTGATGGACAGGGAAGCCTGGCGTGCTGCAATTCACGTTGTCGCAAAGAGTCGCAATCGACTGAGCGACTGAACTGAACTGACTGAACTTCTCCACTGGGGTATGGGTGAAAGACATGGCTCAGAATATTGTCTATACCCCTTGTGGAGGAACAAAGGTCCTTCCCTTTGTTTAGTGACTACATTATTATTATTTGGTCTCCTTTGACTGTTTTCCTTTGTTTCTGCATGTTCTCACTTCTCATTAAACTTATTCTTTGGCTAGTTTTTCCACAGACAAAACGCAGACTGAGCACACATGGGGCAAATACCATTATTAGTTATTAATCTCGATATTACAATAAAGTTCAGGATTTAGATGGGAGCAATTTTGTGAAAAATGATGTGTGTGTTTACGGGATGAAAGAAATGGAGACAGTAAAGAAAGGTTGAAATTTTTTCCCCTACATTCTCAGTTACTGTAATCTCAAATCAAAAATACCATCAAAGTCATTGGAAAGATTGATGATACTATTATTAAGAAAATTATCTTGCAAGTGTTTGATTTCCAAAAAAATAAAAATAGCTCATACAACTTAATAACAAAAAAAGTGAATAATCCAATCAAAAAATGGGCAGCTATTTCTCCAAAGAAGACATGTATATGACCAATAGGCATATGAATAGATGCTCAATACTCCTAATTATTAGAGAAATACAAATCAAAACTACAATGAAGTACCACCTCCTACTGATCCAAGCGCCAACATTAAAAAGTCTATGATTACAGGGGTAGGAGGAGGGATAAATTGGGAGATTAGAATTTACAAATACATACTACTATATGTAAAATAGATAACTAATATGGACCTACTGTATACCACAGGAACTCTTCTCAATATTCTGTAATGGCCTATTTGGGAAAAGAATCTTAAAAAGAGTGGTCACATTTCTGAACACCTGAAAGTAACACAACATTGTAAATCAACTATACTCCAATAAATTTTTTTTAAGTCAAAATAACATGCTGGAGAGAGCGTGGAGAAAGGGGGAACCCTCTTACACTGTTGGTGGGAATGTAAATTGGTACAGGCACTATGGAGCACAGTACGGAGATTCTTTTAAAAACTAAAAATAGAACCAGCCAGCAATCCCATGCTTGGACATATATCTGGAGACAAACATAATTTAAAAAGATACATGCAACCCAATATTCATTGTAGCACCATTTGCAATAACCAAGATACAAAAACAACCTCAGTTCAGTTCAGTTCAGTTGCTCAGTCATGTCCAACTCTTTGCGACCCCATGAATCGCAGCACGCCAGGCCTCCCTGCCCATCACCAACTCCCAGAGTTCACCCAGACTCACGTCCATTGAGTCAGTGATGCCATCCAGCCATCTCATCCTCTGTCGTCCCCTTCTCCTCTTGCCCCCAATCTCTCCCAGCATCAGAGTCTTTTCCAATGAGTCAACTCTTCGCATGAGGTGGCCAAAGTACTGGAGTTTCAGCTTTAGCATCATTCCTTCCAAAGAAATCCCAGGGCTGATCTCCTTCAGAATGGACTGGTTGGATCTCCTTGCAGTCCAAGGGACTCTCAAGAGTCTTCTCCAACACCACAGTTCAAAAGCATCAATTCTTTGGCACTCAGCCTTCTTCATAGTCCAACTCTCACATCCATACATGACCACTGGAAAAACCATAGCCTTGACTAGACGGACCTTTGTTGGCAAAGTAATGTCTCTGCTTTTCAATATGCTATCTAGGTTGGTCATAACTTTCCTTCCAAGGAGTAAGCGTCTTTTAATTTCATGGCTGCAGTCACCATCTACAGTGATTTTGGAGCCCAGAAAAATAAAGTCTGACATTGTTTCCACTGTTTCCCCATCTATTTCTCATGAAGTGATGGGACTGGATGCCATGATCTTGGTTTTCTGAATGTTGAGCTTTAAGCCCACTTTTTCACTCTTCACTTTCACTTTCATCAAGAGGCTTTTTAGTTCCTCTTCACTTTCTGCCATAAGGGTGGTGTCATCTGCATATCTGAGGTTATTGATATTTCTCCCGGCAATCTTGATTCCAGCTTGTGCTTCTTCCAGCCCAGCGTTTCTCATGATGTACTCTGCATAGAAGTTAAATAAGCAGGGTGACAATATACAGCCTTGACATACTCCTTTTCCTATTTGGAACAACAGAAGACTGGATAAAGAAGAAATGGTACATATATACAATGGAATACTACTTAGCCATAAAAAGGAATAAAATAATGACATTTGTAGTACAAATAGTACAAATGAACTTATTTACAAAACAGAAACAGATTCACAGACATCGAGAACAGACTTATGGTTGTCAAGGGGGAGAAGAGGGGGAGGGATGGATTGGGAGTTTGGGATTAGTATTGATAGATGCAAACTATTATATATATGGGCTTCCCTGGTGGCTCACATGGTAAAGAATCTGCCTGCAAAGCGAGAGACCTGGGTTCAATCCCTGGGTCAGGAAATAGAATGGATAAACAACAAAGTCCTACTGTATAGCACAGGAAACTATATTCAATATCCTATGATAAATCATAATGGACAAGGATATGAAATATATGTATATGAAAACAGGATATGAAATATCAAAATGGTATGAAATATATGTATAAAATATATGTATACATATGTTTGACCAAATCACTTTGCTGTGCAGTAGAAATTAACATGAAATTGTAAATAAACTCATTCAAAAAATAAATTAAAAAGATAAAAAGCTCAAAAAGAAAAAACTGTCTTGGCTGCTAGATATGATCATTCAGTTCTATTAATTAATCATGTATGAGATAATTAGGCCCTCGAAACTAAGTCCATATAGGCTCTAAATTTGGAGTACACTATTACGGAAATCTGTATGCAGGTCAGGAAGCAACAGTTAGAACTGGACATGGAACAACAGACTGGTTCCAAATAGGAAAAGGAGTACGTCAAGGCTGTATATTGTCACCATGCTTATTTAACTTATATGCAGAGTACATCATGAGAAATGCTGGACTGGAGGAAACACAAGCTGGAATCAAGATTGCCGGGAGAAATATCAATAACCTCAGATATGCAGATGACACCACCCTTATGGCAGAAAGTGAAGAGGAACTAAAAAGCCTCTTGATGAAAGTGAAAGTGGAGAGTGAAAAGGTTGGCTTAAAGCTCAACATTCAGAAAACGAAGATCATGGCATCTGGTCCCATCACTACATGGGAAATAGATGGAGAAACAGTGGAAACAGTGTCAGACTTTATTTTTCTGGGCTCCAAAATCACTGCAGATGGTGACTGCAGCCATGAAATTAAAAGACGCTTACTCCTTGGAAGGAAGGTTATGGCCAACCTAGATAGCATATTCAAAAGCAGAGACATCACTTTGCCAACAAAGGTTCGCCTAGTCAAGGCTATGGTCTTTCCTGTGGTCATGTATGGATGTGAGAGCTGGACTGTGAAGAAGGCTGAGCGCCGAAGAACTGATGCTTTTGAACTGTGGTGTTGGAGAAGACTCTTGAGAGTCCCTTGGACTGCAAGGAGATCCAACCGGTCCATTCTAAAGGAGATCAGCCCTGGGATTTCTTTGGAAGGAATGATGCTAAAGCTGAAACTCCAGTATTTTGGCCACCTCATGCGAAGAGTTGACTCATTGGAGAAGACTCTGATGCTGGGAGGGATTGAGGGCAGGAGGAGAAGGGGACGACAGAGGATGAGATGGCTGGATGGCGTCACTGACTCGATGGATGTGAGTCTGGGTGACCTCCGAGAGCTGGTGATGGATAGGGAGGCCTGGCGTGCTGCGGTTCATGGGGTCGCGAAGAGTCGGACACGACTGAGCGACTGATCTGATCTGATCTGATTACGGAAACCCTGAACATTAATTTGTTTAGAGGCCTAGTAGCACTGTGATTTTATCAATAAAGCATATCAATGAAATACAGTATTTTATGGTACTATTATAAGGTTTTTCCAGTAGTCACGGATATGAGAGGTGGACCATAATAGAGAAGACTGAGTGCCAAAGAATTGATGCTTTCTAATTGTAGTGCTGGAGACTTTTATGAGTCCCTGGGATTGCAAGGATATCAAACCAGTCAATCCTAAAGGAAATCAACCCTGAATATTCATTAGAAGGACTGATACTGAAGCTGAAGCTCCAATACTTTGGCCACCTGATGCAAAGAACTGACTCATTGTAAAAGACCCTGATGCTGGGAAAGATTGAGGGAGGAGGAGAAGGGGGTGAGATGGATGAAATGGTTGCATCACTGACTCAATCGACATGAGTTTGAGCAAACTGCAGGAGATACTGAAGGACAGAGAAGCCTGGTTGGTGTTCTGCAGTTATGGGATCGCAAAGAATCTGATACGACTTAGTGACTGAAGAACAATTAACAACATTAAGTGATTTGGAATAAAAGTTCCAAAAAAACTTAATAGAAGTTGTAGGACTTTAGAGGTATCTGTGTAATACATGAATCATAAGGAAGCAATCTGTTATTTTTAAGCCTTTTATTTACATTATCCTTTAGGTTTCCTTTTCTACTGATTTCAGGGACATTCCCTGCATCCTTTTTCAATGGCTCATTGTTTTTTAGCTTTTTTTTTTTTTTTTACAGTATTCCAAGTCTTTGACATTCCAAGCCTTCACATTCCTCAACTTTCTCTTTCCATCACTTCCACCTCTACTACAAGTACTGGCTAGTGGTCATACTTGCAAACTCTCATTAAAAACTCTTGAAATTCCCCTCTGACCACAATCTCCTTGTTCATGCCCTCCAATTTCCTGGCTCCACTGAATCTACCCTTTGTCTACAATGTTATTACTAGTTCCTCAAGCCTAATCAGCATGAGGTAAACAGCATCACTTGCCAAAGGCAGAGGATCTTGATATTTAAAGTCCTGTTCAGACCTGTCTTGACTAAATGGACGATTTGGGTTAAATTTTTAAAATACTAAGCTCTTTAAGTAATCTTAAAGATGTATTGACATGGGAAAACCCCAAAGCAAAGTCTGCTTTCTTTAAAAATTTTAACTTTTAAAGAAAATTGCTTAGGCTTTTCTATATTGAAGAGTTTTTAATATTTACTGACAGTTTATTTTCAACTACTGTTCTAACCCCAAATTTTAAATTGATTAATCTTGGTTTGTTGGATTTCATCCTTAAGTTTTTTCAAAAGGGTCACAATGCTATAATCCCTCAAATTTTCTTGTTCCATTGCCTTATTTGCTTGAATTGTTAGCATTTATCATCTTAATTTGTTACAAATTATATAGATTTCTTAAGTTCCATCCTTTCCTAGGTACTTCCTCCGAGGATCCTCTTAAATTCCAATCTGGATTGAGTTCCAGCTCTGCAGCTGTGATACTGAGACAAATTTATTTCTCCCCTGAGTTAGAGTCACTATTTCTTTAATCTCTATCCTCCTGTTTTCGTTTGTTCTTTGTGGGTATGAGATTATAATCTTATTTTTTTATAACTTAGCTTCTGGTAACTTACTATGATAGGATATATGGAAAGTTTACTTTCAGAATTCTTTTATGCCCCCAAATGTCTATTCTCCCCTAATTTTTGACTGACATTATGGGTGGATATGGAGTTGTTAACTAAAACTGATTTCCCCACATTTGTTAGAAGTCATTGTTCCATTGTCTTATTTAGCTGTCCCAGATGATTAAAAACATGATGCTAATCTGATTCTCATTCCTTTATAATTGGCCTTTACTTTCACTGGAAGCTTTTAGGGTCATTTTATCCTTGGTCTGAAATTTTACAATGTCACATTAAGACAAGGATCTTTTCTCATCAATTTTGTAAAGTACTTGGGAAATCCATTCAATTGGGAACTTCCTTTCCCTCATCTTTGAAAAAATATCTTGTGTTCCATTTTGATGATGCTCTATTTTCTCTTCTGGAACCAACATTTTCAGGATATTGGGCCTCTTATATAGAGCCTATTTCTCTTATCTTTTTCCTCATATTTCACACACCTCTTTTTATTCTGTGGTCTGGGACATTTGCTTAACCTATTTTCCTAACTTTCTTCTGAATATTTCACTTGGCAACCCCTATCTTTAATTTTTAAGAGCTCTGGTATTGCTTTCTGATTGTTTCTTTTTCATAGCATCCTGTTGTTGACTTATGAATGCAATATCTTTTATCAAATATCTGTTGATGGTAATAAGCATTTAAAATACTCGTCATACTCATCTATTCTCTGAATTATATATATTTTCTTTGGGGCCTATTTTTCTGTTTATCTTTTTATCACTCATGTTGAAAATTTTTCTAAAATTTTTAGTAATCCTCAGTTGTATATTTATGTTTAAGAACAACACATTGAAAAAACACTTGGGAGTCTTAGGGATCGGGGCCTATGGATTGGCAGACTTCCCTTTGAGATGAGTTGTTTGTTTTTTTGCAGGACCTGCACTTTAGCTTGCCAAGACCTTTGCTCTAGGGCCATTTGATTTCTCCAAAAGAGAAAGATCTTTTTTAAGATCCCCTTTCTGGTGAATAAATGCCTAACGGCCTGAAAGTCTATGGTGGATGGAGAGAGGAAGTTTGACTTTCAATTAGTGCCTTTTTCCAGCTCCATATTTCTTTCCTATCTTTAACTGAACCAGTTACTTGCCAGTCCTAAGTTTCTCCTAGATCTCTGGCTTTATATGCTTTCTTAAGTATCAATATTTTAGGCTGTGGCTTCCTCTGTCCTACTTCCTCTACTCTCTTCAACTTCTTTTCCACCTTGCCTCAATCCCATCACTCTCTAATTGAAATTAATTGATGTCATGTCTACTAAAGACCCATCTTGTGTTCTCTTAATAATTATGAGTTTATCCTCCTTTTATTTTTTCATTGTCATTTAAGTGGAGTTCCAGGAGGGAGAGAAGATATATTTATGTGGTCAGACTCCATATGGAACAAGAAACTCATTTTTTTCTCTTAAAGCTTTGCATTCTGGCTCTAACTATAAGAATTCTTAAATTGCTTTCTTGAAAATATTTCAAACAAATGTACTTTTCATTCCCTCCTTCCCCATAAATATGTTTACCTTGCTGCTGCTGCTGCTACTAAGTCGCTTCAGTCGTGTCCGACTCTGTGTGACCCCACAGACGGCAGCCCACCAGGCTCCCCCGTCCCTGGGATTCTCCAGGCAAGAACACTGGAGTGGGTTGCCATTTCACTCTCCAATGCGTGAAGGTGAAAAGTGAAAGTGAAGTAGCTCAGTCCTGTCTGACTCTGAGCGACCCCATGGACTGCAGCCTACCGGGCTCCTCCATCCATAGGATATTCCAGGCAAGAGTACTGGAGTGGGGTGCCATCGCCTTCTCCAGTTTACCCTGCACCCTCAGGCTAAAGCTTATTGCCCCAGAGGAAAAAAAATCAGTGGGTTCTTCAAGAAAGCAGGCCACAAGATGGAGAAAAGGTGATACAAAAGAAGTTCCCGTGGAACTTTTTAAATGGAAGTAAAGAGATTTTGGCAGGAAAAAGAAAGACTTTGAGCACAGAAAGTTTCCAGGCTTGAGTAAGAGATGATAGTGTTAAGAGGTTAGTGAAATCTGCACAGCTCTTCAAGACAGATGAATGCTTTCTCTTGATTTCTGTTTGGGAATTTTGCAAATCATCTTTGCACAGGGTCCTGCATCAGCATGGAGTGACCACAGCAAAAAAGAAATAATGGTGTGGCTTGTTACATGGTATTTCTGATTATTCCTTGGCTCCCATGTAGTGTAAAAGGGATGCAGGTGTTTTCACAGTAGATCTACCTCAGGAGACCCCTCATAACAAGAACCTTGGGTAAACTTTTACTGAGTTCTCAAACAAACAAACAAAAAAACTTACTAAAAGCCAAGTAAATATTCATTATTGCAAAGAATAATTAAAAATAAAGTTGAAAGTGACTGAAGATATAACCAATGTTGGAAGAAAAAGTTTACAGAGAGGCAAACAGGCAGAAAGGCCTATAAAGACAGAAAACTGAAGTCAAAAGCTAGCATTGTCAAAAATAAGAGATTCATTTTGGCTAGCTATCACAGTTTTCGGAGAATGCAATGGCACCCCACTCCAGTACTCTTGCCTGGAAAATCCATGGATGGAGGAGCCTGGTAGGCTGCAGTCCATGGGGTCGCTAAGAGTCTGACACGACTGAGCAACTTCACTTTCACTTTTCAGTTGCATGCACTGGAGAAGGAAATGGCAACCCACTCCAGTGTTCCTGCCTGGAGAATCCCAGGGACGGGGAAGTCTGGTGGGCTGCCGTCTATGGGGTCGCACAGAGTCGGACATGACTGATGCGACTTAGCAGCAGCAGCAGCAGCTATGACAGTTTTAGAGGACCTCTAAATCCAGGCAATCATAGTATAAAATATACAAACAAGATCAGAGCTTAGTAGCATCAAATCTCCCAGCTTGATTCCTTTTGATCAGACTTGTGATACTACTTTTCCACATTATCTGCGGGTGAGGGATAATTCATCAGACACTAGAGTAGTCTGGGAAGCCAACTTAGTTTTTATACCAAGTATTTATATTTTCAGAATCTCTCCTTTATGGGAAATACTTAAAGCTTCTGCTTAAAGGGTACTCAGGAATTGACCCTTCCAGATTTTAAGAGCCAAAACTCTGGAGGGTTAAACAGGATTATTATTACTTCTTCCAGAGACAGATGAAATTTATCTTGTCATATGACCAGGAAGAGTGGGCAGGAGAGTAAAAGAGCCTTTTATTTTTTTAAAGCCCTCCATATTTAGGGCTTATTAGCACTTGGTTCTTTCTTGGACAATCCTTCATTAGAAAGTTCACCCTCTTAAATTTTACATGCTTTTAGCAAGTGAAAGTAAAAACAACATAACAACTTTGGATCTCTTTGAAAAGTAGTAGCTTGGCACAAAATTTCATTTTTACGCTAATGATGACTTTATATGACGCTGATATTTTAACACTTGCTTTTTAATTTAATTAATTTAATTTAATTAATAATAATTAAAATATTTATTGCTATGTTTTTAATTAAAAACTGTTCTTTAAAAGGTTAAACCTAAATAATGGTTTTTAAATAAAAACATAGTAATAAAGACAAATACTTTTTAAGAAGAGAAATCATCTATATGCCTACTAGGGTAATTATTTTTATTTTTGTATATTTCATTCTGCCTCTGTGGCACAACCCTGCAGGGCTGAGAGACACTTTGGAAATCAACTAGTTCAAACTCTAATTTTCATGTGAGAAAACTAAGATTTTTCTCCACAGAGAATGCAACTGCAAGGGGGAAAAAAATATCACTATTATGTAATATAATATTAACCCTCTTAAAAGCTATCTTTGGAGAATTACAATTGCAAAATCTAGATTCCTTAATAAAAACTACCAGAAATCCAGGAATTTCTACAAAACAGATGTGAATTCCAAGTGTCTGGACTTATAGATTTGAATTCAAAGTTCACACGATGCTATGCATTGCTACTACTAATGCTGTCTGCAGACTGTTGATCCTGGAACGCACTCTCCTTGATAAAAAGGCAAACTGCAGATGTTAAAAAGTGCACTTTTGAGGTTTCCTCTCTGATATAACTCAAAGAACTGAAATAGGAGTGAAAAGCGGGGGTGTTCTTTGTTGGGAACATGGACGACTTTCAAAATAACTGTTAGAATCTGAACTTACTGTTACTGGGACAAGACCCAAAGTTGGAACAGAATACCTCCAGTTCTGAGACATGTCTGCTACTTAATCAGGAATAAAATCTGAAGCAAAACATTTAATTTTTCTAGTTTTCCACATTAGCCTAGCTGATCTCAGAATTTGTTTTGAATTTTAAAATTCTATCACTTTTCCTTCCATGAATGTGAAAGGTATCCTGTGTTTCCATCTCTGGGAAAATCTCAAGTGTAAAGACGTGGCTCTATTAACAAGGTCTTAACATGCTTTTGTCCTCTCGTGCTTCTTAGTATGTCCTGGGCAGAAACCTGGCACTTTTTTGGCGCCCCCTTCCTTCCCTTCATCTCCTGCCTTCGTATCCTATCTGTAACAAAACTTCAATGTCTCTCCATTTATGTTTCATCACTCTTCTCCATCCACACGCCCAACACTTTAGTACTAGGCTTTATATCCAAACAACAGGAACAAGTAACTGCTTTTCTGATGTTCCTCTGAGAGTACAATCTGCTATTCTAATAAGCTTCTATTTTATTCTGTTCTTTGTTTTAAATTCAGATATAGCTGAGGTTATATCTCAGCTATATTGGCTCTATTTCTTGTGTTGTATAATATATCCTTGTAGTTTATTTTATACAAATAATATTATGTATAAAATATACACTCCATATTCAATCTGTCAGCAAATCCTGTTGACTCTGTCTTAAAAATAAATCTGACTATTTGTCATCATCTCCCTTACCCTGGTCCAAGCCAGCAATAGTTTTTGAGCATCCAAAGTGATCTGTTCAAAACATTAACTCAGATTATGTCATTTCTTTGCTCAAAGTGAAATTCTTTACAATGATACAATGTTCTCTCTCTAACTTCAATTCCCACTACTCTCCTCCTGTGCTCCAGCTACATAGACCTTACATTTCTTCAAATTGCTTGGAATATGGTGACTTACAGGGACTTTGCACTTGCTGTTCATTTTGCCTATTTTTCCTTCAGATAGTTGCACTGCCAATTTCATTTGTCACTACAAAGTCTCCTCATGAGCTAGTCATTCTATCACACTAAGATCACAAACCCTTTTTTTATTTTCACCTCAGCATGATCACCACGTAGTACATTTTATTTTTCTTCTTTATTGTCTCTCTTCCCCATGAGAGTAGGGATTCTTTGCCTATGTGTGTTAGTTGCTCAAGTCGCTCAGTTGTGTCCAGTGCTTTGTGACCCCATCAACTGTAGCCTGCCAGGCTCCTCTGTCCGTGGAATTCTCCAGGCAAGAATACTGTAGTGGGTAGCCACTCCCTTCTCCAGGATCTTTCAGACCCAGGGATTGAATCCAGGCATTGCAGGCAGATTCTTTACCATCTGCGCCACCAGGGAAGCCCCTAACTATATCTTTGCCTGTAGCTATATCCCAAGCACCTAGAACAGTCTGGAGCATAGTGGATGCTCAATAAACACTTTTTAGTTATTGAATAAATAGTGAGAGATCAGTGTCATGGGATCATAAAGTATGTAAAGATGGAGACAGGCACTAGACAAAATGTCTTACTTGTTCATGGCAAAACAAAGTTTTACCATCTTTCTAATCTTGTGTAGTTGGAGCAGGAAATGGCAACCAGCTTCAGTACTCTTGCCTGGAAAACTCCATGGATGGAGGAGCCTGGTAGGTTACGGTCCATGGGGTCGCAAAGAGTCCAACATGACTGAACAACTTCACTTTCTTTCCATAGTTCCTTGTGGAGTAGGAAGTGGCAATCCCCTCCAGTGTTCTTGCCTGGAGAATCCCATGGACAGAGGGGCCTGGTGGGCTACAGTCTATGGGGTTGCAAAGAGTCAGACACGACTAAGCAACTAACACACACACACAATCCTGTGTAAAGATAATATAAATCTTGTGAAAATTCCTTGCCTTTTGTTAGTTGTTTACATCTCTTGTAAGATGGTTCCTATCTTAGGGAAAGAAAGCACTTTCCATTGTCAAAGCCTCAATTTGGTCACTAGGGGTGGATCCTATGTTATTTCTCAAATGTTATCCTGAACATTTCACACCTTTGCTAAGTTAAATAGAAGAAAGCAGGGTCTATTTTAGATTAAAAATCCCAGGTCTTGACCTTTAGTGCTCAAAATTCTCAAAAACAAAAAGAAAGAAATCTAAGACAGGAGTATTTAACTCTATGAAAGAAATTTTCACATACTGAGGTCTGAAGAAGTCACTCTGGACTGCACACAAGTTTTTACCTTGGCTAAAATGCCCTGTTTGTGGATTATCCAACACATATTGTACATCTGCTTTATTAATGGGCTCATTAACTTAGAAGTAATCTGGTGACTGAGCAACTAACACTTAACAAGGCTGTCCATGATAAAGACAAAAATTCAATGTCTCCCTTCCTGGGATGCCAATGCTGTTACTCCTTCAGTGATGACTCGCTTTCCACGTACCAAGGCAATAACAACTTCCTGTGTTCCAAACTTATGTTTTTTTCTTTTGGAACCTTGAAGGAAATATATCCCTGACTTACTGAATGTTTTGTTCTGACAAAACTATGCTGAAACCCATGCTTCCCCTCAGGACTTCCTCAGAGTTACCTGAGAAGCTGTCTTCTGGGCTTGTATTTCCCAGTTTGGCTCAAATAAAACTCTTTTGTATTTCCAGGAGAGAGAGTTTTTTTCCATTGACAACTCCATATTTCCAAGAGGAAATATATGGTAAATAATGATCAGATCAGATCAGTCGCTCAGTAGTGTTCAACTCTTTGCGACCCCATGAATCGCAGCACGCCAGGCCTCCCTGTCCATCACCAACTCCCAGAGTTCACTCAGACTCATGTCCATCAAGTCAGTGATGCCATCCAGCCATCTCATCCTCTGTCATCCCCCTCTCCTCCTGCCCCCAATCCCTCCCAGCATCAGAGACTTTTCCAATGAGTCAACTCTTCGCATGAGGTGGCCAGAGTACTGGAGTTTCAGCTTTAGCATCATTCCTTCTAAAGAAATCCCAGGGCTGATCTCCTTCAGAATGGACTGGGTGGATCTCCTTGCAGTCCAAGGGACTCTCAAGAGTCTTCTCCAACACCACAGTTCAAAAGCATCAATTCTTTGGAGCTCAGCCTTCTTCACAGTCCAACTCTCACATCCATACATGACCACTGGAAAAACCATAGCCTTGACTAGACAGACCTTTGTTGGCAAAGTAATGTCTTTGCTTTTCAATATGCTATCTAGGTTGGTCATAACTTTCCTTCCAAGGAGGAAGCGTCTTTTAATTTCATGGCTGCAGTCACCATCTGCAGTGATTTTGGAGCCCAGAAAAATAGTCTGACACTGTTTCCACTGTTTCCCCATGTATTTCCCATGAAGTGATGGGACTGGATGCCATGATCTTCGTTTTCTGAATGTTGAGCTTTAAGCCTACTTTTTCACTCTTCACTTTCATGAAGAGGCTTTTTAGTTCCTCTTCACTTTCTGCCATAAGTGTGGTGTCATCTGCATATCTGAGGTTATTGATATTTCTCCCGGCAATCTTGTCACGCTAGTATCAAATTTATCTTACATCACAGATAGTAGAAACACCACTTTGGCTTCTTCCTCCGTTTTTTCCTTTATCAGAAAGACGCACACTCCCTGGCACTAACGGAGTGTTTTCAACAAAAAGAGAGATCTAGATTTCTTTGGGTGCAGCATTAGCCTAAGGGTGGCGTTCCTTCGACGCTACAGGCGTTCTGTGCTTGAATTTACCAGCCTCCAAAACTCCAAGAGGGACGTCCTCTTTCCGAGGACGCGAATGCATCTTGGGGGCGTTACCAGCTCCCTCAAGGTCCAGAGAGAAAAATCTGCGGGTAGAGGAGGTTCCTCTGCAGGAGCGCGCCACGGCCTCCTGAGCTCAGTCTGGCACGTTTTGTCCAAAGTGCCCACCAGACCTGCTCCTCGCCGAGCCGGAGAGAAAGTTGCCGCCTCTCCTTCCGAAGACGCCAGGGCGACCCGTTAGCTGAGAGGGCGGCACCGCGTCCTCTGGCCCGAGCCACGCCCAGGAGCGAGTGGGGGAGGGGCGGCGGCGCTGGTGCTGCGTCGAGTTTCCCAGAATTCCCAGCGGCCGCAGGGAAAGTTTACGGGACGTAGGCGGCGACAGCAGCGGCAGCAGTAGCGGTTACTAGGTGGCCAGCAGCGGACCATGGCCCTGGCGGGGCGTTCCTGGCTCTTCTCTCGGAGTCCTCGGGCAACGACGCGGAGCCGGCAGACTTCCGGGAAGGAACTGACAAGCGATTGAGCGGTGACCGGCGCGCTTAGCGCCCCGAACATGCGGCAGTCCTTGTGGGCAACCCCGGGCTGCGGAGAGGCGGCAGCGGCGGCGGCGGCTCGGGGAGGGAAGGAGGCGGCGGCGCCGGCGGAGGTGGCGGCGGGGACGCCCGGCGCCCGGCACGGAGCCTTAGGGCGGCTGCTTGGCGTGGCCTGGGGCCTCGTGGTCAAGGATGCTGTCCCGGAAGAAAACCAAAAACGAAGTGTCCAAGCCGGCCGAGGTGCAGGGGAAGTACGTGAAGAAAGAGACGTCGCCTCTGCTGCGGAGTGAGTGTCGGGCGGGGTGCGCCCACACCTGGCCTGGGCGGCCGCGGGCTGCGGGGGACCCGGGCTGGGTGTCCGACGCCGTTCCCCGTGGCTTCTCTTTCCTTTTGGCCTCTGTGATTTTTTTTTTTTTAAATGCCTGGAGTGATGTTCGTTGTTTGAAAGCTGATAAAGAGTAAA
The DNA here is from genome assembly GCA_935064755.1 of Tragelaphus eurycerus. Classification (NCBI taxonomy): domain Eukaryota; kingdom Metazoa; phylum Chordata; class Mammalia; order Artiodactyla; family Bovidae; genus Tragelaphus; species Tragelaphus eurycerus. The sequence goes on from CAKXYN010000069.1 coordinate 13,211,982, forward strand.
AAACTTGTTAGTCCACCTCCATCCCCCGCCCCCGCCCCCGCCCCGTCCGTCAAAATCCACAGACTTCCCTTCTGGAAGCTATGTTGTTGATTTTGATTACTGGAAGAAAGATATTCTTTAGGAAACAAATTGCTCATCCCCTGGTTGTGTAGGAATTAAAGGGATTACACTGGGGCACACGTTTTCCTCTTGTTACGTCGAGATTTGCATTGTGTTTGCAAACACTGCGGGTGTCACTCGCCCTGCTCGAAGTTGTGCGAACGCTAGAGTAGAATTCTTAGTCCAGCTGTTGGATGATGACGTCCGGAGGTGAAAGCTGACTGTCGCTATTTTAGTTGCTGCCCCAAAAGTCTCGTCAGTTGTAGATCTCAGGGTTGACGAGCCAAAAATTATATGTGTTTGGCTGTGTTCATGAGAATTTCTTCAAATAAAACCTCCTAGAAATCCGCCAAAGACTCAAAATAATATCCATCTTACTTTTGGGAAAATTACGAAGAAAGTTGTGTGTGTGTTTATAAACATTTTTTAATGGAGTGCATTTCGCTGACACTTTATTTTCAATTTAAGTATTTGACTCTAATTTTCCTACTGAATCTTTTGCATTTTTAATTCTTTGTGTGTTCAGAACATTTGTGAGGTAAGGAGCAAGTTTTTTGGTGTTCATACTGAATGCTGGGCCCTTTGTGTAAGTTTCCTTCTTGGAAGCTGGTGACTTTGTGACTTAAGCATTACCTCATATTGTAACTGGGAAAGCTTTTCATAGAGGTTCCTAGTAATATTTGCCCAAGAGTGCACAAAAAGGGGTGGAGAGCATGTTTTTCCGTTATAACCACATCATCAACCTTCCAGATTTATCCTTGTATTTGCAGTGCTTTCTTACAGAGTAGATCGGATGGGTACATCAATAACCTGAAACTTGATTTTTAAAAACTTTTTAAAATAGTTTATTTTTCATTTACGTATTCTCTGAGGATTTTGGCCAAGTTTAGGTTAGCTTGCAGTTAGCTTCAGATAAACAATGTTATCAACATTCTTAAAATCATGAAATATGTTTGCCACACCTTTTAACAAATAACTTTTGATATATAGTATTTTGTTTTAGTTTCATCAAATGTTGAACCTTGTTTATTCGGATACTAATTTTTGTCTGCCTGGCTTCTGTTGCATATTAATATGCGGGCCCTCTGATACTGTCTACTTAGTGAACTAATGAAATGGGCTCCAGATCCAGTTTTCTTCTTGTTTTAAAGGTGTTTGCTTTCTAACCAGGAATGCTTAAGGTATTTAAGTTTTATATTCAGAAGTACTGTATCCTTAAAGCCATTGCCCTGTTTTCTTCTGTTTTGAATTATAATTGTTCTTAAAGGAGCCATGGTTTTAGACTTGGCGTTTTGTTTGTTTGTTTGTTTTTGAACTGATTAAACATTTGTATGTCTCTTTGAAATGAGATTTTAAAAAAAATTTTAATTTTCATAGCTTAATTTTTAGTTTTTCCATCTTTTGAATATTGTACTATTGCTACATAATTCCAAGAGTAGGAATGCCAGGTTAATAATTTTTTTTAATTTTTTTTTAAAGGAATTCACCTTTACATGTTTGAGAACAGCATTATGTTCTGTTTCATTTTTTAAATTGTGTTTTACTTAAAGAAGAGTTTGGGGAATTTTGGAAATGAAGTACAATCTGCAAAACAAACTAATGTTAAATTATGCTGGTAACTGTATCCATTTGTTAGATTGTTTACTATTTTTATACATTTAATCATGAGTGTTTCATTAATACGTATTTTGTAGTTAAACTTACTGATGTTTCATCATATTATGTTTGGTAGTATGCAGAATATGTTTATTGGAGAAGGAAATGGCAACCCACTCCAGTGTTCTTGCCTGGAGAATCCCAGGGACAGGGGAACCTGTTGGACTGCCATCTATGGGGTCACACAGAGTCGGACACGACTGAAGTGACTTAGCGGCGGCAGCAGCAGCAGCAGAATATGTTTGATTCTGCTAGAGCATACTTATAACACATTCATACAAATTATAAATTCATTTGAGTGGGAATATGGCAATCAGCCTCAATTAAAATACCCAAATACTTTGCTAAAGTTTTTAATTGTGTTTTCTTAAGTCCATTGAAATTTTTCATTTTGGCGTAAGATGTAAATAAACAACTTTGGAAAAGCATATTATTTACTAATCATTTTATTCTTTTGTTTTATTATAGATCTTATGCCTTCTTTTATCCGGCATGGTCCAACAATTCCAAGACGAACTGATATCTGTCTTCCAGATTCAAGCGCTAATGCCTTTTCAGCTTCTGGAGATGGAATAGTTTCAAGAAACCATAGTTTCCTTAGAACTCCAATTCAAAGAACACCTCATGAAATGATGAGAAGAGAAAGCAACAGATTATCTGCACCTTCTTACCTTGCCAGGAGTCTAGCAGATGTCCCTAGGGAATATGGCTCTTCTCAGTCATTTTTAACAGAAGTTAACTTTGCTCCTGAAAATGGAGACTCTGGTTCCCGATATTATTATTCAGATAATTATTTTGATGGTCAGAGGAGGCGCCCACTTGGAGATCGTGCACATGAAGACTATAGGTATTATGAATACAACCATGATCTCTTCCAAAGAATGCCACAGAATCAGGGGAGGCATGCTTCAGGTAACTTAAAATATAAATACAACACTAGTTTGTATATTTAGATTTATTAACACTTCATTCAGATGTTGTTTTCTGGATTTTCTTGGAAAGCCAACAGATACTCCTAGAGAACTACTACTCTGTTTTGCTAGTCTTGCTAAGCCAGCTTGCAAATAGTTACTCACCTGCACTGAGGGAAAGAATTTTATGTCCATTAACTCATCTATTTAACTTATTTTATAAAAGCTTGGTACATATCTGAAGTCTATATAGGCAGTATGAACTTTGAAAACTTAGAGATTTTAATGTCTATAGTTGGATTGACTCTAGCTTTAAATTTGGTAGAATGGGATGGTTAGGATTTCAGAGAAACTGGACTTAAACCTGGGAAAGCAAAGGCAAATAGGAAGAATTGGGCATGGTAGGTGATACCATGGGCAACTGCATCATAGCTTAGCTAGAACTTGCTCTGTTTTGTTTTAAGAGACCTGTTTTTGTAGTTAAATAATTATTTCCTGGGTTTAAAAAGGCTCATTGTCAAATGGTTGATTGTGTGTTGTGTCCTTTTGTTCTTTTTGTAATGGGGAAAAATATTTTCCATATAATTTTTTAAACTCTGCTTTCTGTATTTGCTGACTTTGGGACATAGTACACGGAACAGAAGAGAGAGGTAAAATGCACAGTTCTACTTTATTCCTAAAGTACTAAGTTACACTAGGTAAACTGAAGCAAGCTGAAAAATCAAACTTTTTCATCTGATTTTTTTCCTAGTAAGTTGTAGGCTTCACAGTTTGGCAGGCTAAAAATAAAAAATATCTGATACATTTATACTTGATTCATTTGGTATTAATGTTTATATGTCTAGTATTTTCCCTTTTGGTATCTGTGTCCTAATACCTTAATTGGGAGAACAAAACCCATATATGCCAAATGATCACAGACGAGTTAGTTGTTGCCCTTTGTGTAAGGGGAGTCAGAAGAGAGATCAGCATAGGCTAGAATGCATAGAGAAGCGTTCACGGAAGAGGTGGGATCTGAACTGTTTTCTTTGAGCTTGGACTTCAGATTGACAGGAGACATAGAAAGGACATTGTATGTGAAAAATCAGTGAAAACAGCAGATGTATAAATCCAGGGAACTGTGTAGTTCTGTCTAGTTTGAAGAAATAAGTTGGAATAAGTTTGAATAAGGTGGAAAAGAGATTAGTGATACAACAGCAGGCTATACAATTTAAACTCAGGTCAAGCAGAAGCCGTTGCAGATTTCAAAAGGACGAGATTTTAATTTTATAAAAGCAGTGTTTAAATATTAGTGTAGTAGTTGTACTCGGAATAAATTGCTAGAGGAAAGAGGACCTCAGGTACTAGTGGTGTTAGAGATGAAGTACAAACTTATGATGCATTTGAAGGAAAAATGAGATTTAATTATAAGATCAGAGAAAATAAATCACATAAGTTTTGAAAATGAAGAATAGTCTGGAAAAGGTGGCAAGAGCAGCTTATTTTGTGAAAGCGCACATTTTAGGCTCATTGGGATACTGAAGAGGAGAGATTTTCTAGACATAGAAGTAGTGCAATGAAATAGGTAAGTACCTGTTTTGTTTTTAAAGTGCTTCTAGGTTAAAGGATTGACAATTGCATACTTTAGTGTTTGTTTTGGCTATTTCTAATATCCACATTCAGAAAACTAAGTCATGGCATCCAGTCCCATTGCTTCATGGCAAATAGATGGGGAAACAATGGAAACAGTGAGTTGAGTGACTATTTTTGGGGGCTCCAAAATCACTGTAAATGATAATTGTAGCCATGAAATTAAAAGACGCTTGCTCCTTGGAAGGAAAGCTATGACCAACCTAGACAGCATATTAAAAAGCAGAGACATACTTTGCCAACAAAGGTCCGTCTAGTCAAAGCCTTGGTTTTTCCAGTATTCATGTTTAGATCTGAGAGTTGGACTGTAAAGAAAGCTGAGTGCCGGAGAATTGATGCTTTTGAACTGTGGTGTTGGAGAAGACTTTTGAGAGTGCCTCAGACTGCAAGGAGATCCAACTAGTCCATCCTAAAGGAAATCAGTCCTGGCTGTTCATTGGAAGGACTGATGTTGAAGCTTAAACTACAATACTTTGGCCACCTGATGCGAAGAACTGACTCATTTGAAAAGACCCTGATGTTGGGAACCCTGATGTTGGGAAAGATTGAGGGCAGGAGGAGAAGGGGACGACAGAGGATGAGATGGTTGGCATCACTGACTCGATGGACATGAGTTTGAGTAAGCTCTGAGAGTTGTTGATGGACAGGGAGGCCTGGCGTGCTGCAGTCCATGGGATTGCAAAGAGTTAGACATGACTGAGTAACTGAACTGAATATCGTGTAGTTTTTAACCTTAGAAATAGTTTGTTATCCAGTAGTGAGTTTTAAAAATAAAGTTCATTTTTATAAATTTTTATAGAGTAATACCTGCTTGTTATAGGAAATTTGCAAAATGGAGAAAAGTAAAGGTAAAGCACTCATGATACTGGAGGTTCTTTGTATTTAGTTATTTTGTTCATCTTTTTGCATGACAGTCTTTTTGTTTTTTAAAGTGTGATTATACCCAACTGTATACCTGTATACCCAGGTATACAGTTTCATGTACCTGCTTTTTTACTTGAATGAGTTTCTTAATGTTAAACACTATTTATGTGGTGTTTCAGTGCCCTATAATTTTCCATTTGGTGCATGTCTTATGGTTAATATTTTAATTATTTGCATTGGATGTCAGTTGTACCATGAGAACTCTTAAATTGTGGCATGTGAGATCTAGGTCCCTGATCAAGGATTAAACCCTGGTCCTCTGCCTTGGGAGTATTAGCCACCAGACCATCAGGGAAGTCCCAGTATTTTAAATGTTAGTGAGGACCTGACCTAGTCTGGGATCATTTGGAAAGGGAGGAAGTGGGACACATCTGTATTGAACGGCCTTGGCCACTGATGGTTATTGAGGGATGAAGGGGAAAAAGAGTCAGATAGTATTAGCAAACCATCTGTCTGTATAGGAGGTGCTGTAAAAATAAATGGTTGAATAAGTGAATGGATCTACAGATTTCAAGTCTGTACTGAAAATAATAGCTTATAGTAATCAATTTATCATTAATAAAGATTGTTCTTCTTCACATTTACCTTTCCCATGTATATTTACCTTTCCCATATAAATTTATGTTACAGACATCACTGATAGCTCATGACACTTTTATGCCTAAAGTGTGAAGGAATTAATGATACCAAGTTAAATTCTGATACCAATTTAAAATATTTTAAAATTCTGACTTGAAAAGTATTGAGTAAATACTGTAAAAACTAAATTTCTACTGATCCTGTCTTAGGATCCTACTTATGCAATCTGATACAGTTCTTGTAATTTTAATGACAGACTTTAAAACAACTTTTCCCAATTATTCTTAGAAATAAATAAAAGTTAATTGGATATTTTTTCAAATTAAATAATGTTATTTAAAAAAAGATTTGTATTAATTGCAGCAGTGGTACATGCTTAAGAAATTTCACTTAACATTAATTTGTACGAGGGCAATAAGATTAATATATCTTTCAGAGATAAAAATGGTACTACTTTGCAGGAGTCTCATAAGTGGCAGGGGAGGATTAATAACCAATTATTAACCAAATAGAAAAGCCTCATGGCTTTCTTTTCCAGAGGGAAAAAGTCTGAATATGAGACAGTAGCTGGAAATTTCTTGAATTCATCTTGAAGAAACTTGAAACAATGTATTTTCATATGCTGGAGAGAGTTCAAGAAATTTGAATGAATGGAAAGGAGAAAGTAAGTTTGTGAGAGAGTAAGGATGTGTTCTAGACAGATTTATTTTCACAGGTTTTAAATTTTGGTTGCTGTTACTAATGTAATAAGCATAAAAAAGGTATGGAAGAAAAGTTTTGTGACCTGACCATCTGAGCCACAATGGAAGCCCTGAGAGTAGTAATTCCTGCTAATTAGTTATTAAACTTTTAGGAAACACCTTGTCTCAGGGGTTAATTTCATCTTATTGTAGTTAGCAGAAGTACAAAAAAAACAAGTTGTATAATATCTTAAAGGGTTTTAGGACCAGGACGTTCTACATTTAGCTGTGAAATTTGACCTTTAACATTTTGGCCTACATACCAGTCAGGCAGTTACTGTATGTGCCAAAGAAAGGAATTCTGCTGTTAACAGGAAGTCTTTAGTTGGAATGCTAAAGGCAAATTGAATTCCTTTGTTTTGTGCCTAAATAATTTAGTTCTATGCAATTTTAAGTATCAAACTTTTAAATATTATTTTTAAAGACAGCTAAAGAAATCAAGTTATAAACATCCAATTAAAAAGGTCCAGGCTTTACCAAACAAAATACTGGAGTTGTGTTTACTCCAGGAAATGCATAATTATTAGTTAACCCTAATCTTCTTTTGAGGATGTGGTAATAATCCTTAGGGGCACAGTTTTACTTGTACTTATTTGGAGAGGAGAAAAAAGGCAGTGGGCTTTGTTTAATCCATATAATTTCTTATCAACATCTTGATTATAACATGGGACGTAATGTTTAGTATTATCTTGGAGCTTGTAACCTTCATTAGGATTCCAGATTCCATTTCATGCCTGCCAGTGCATGAGATGCAGCAGACATGGGTTCAATCCCTGGGTCAGATCCCCTGGAGTAGAAAATGGCAACCCACTCCAGTATTTTTGCCTGAAAAATCCCATGGACAGAGGAGCCTGGCAGGCTACAGTGCATGGGGTCACATAGACTTGGATGCAGCTGAGCACAGGCACAGAGCTACAGATATTACTGATAATGTTTTATGTTATAGATAGGCAATGTCCAGTCCTTTTGTACTGTACATTCATCTCCCAATAGGTTTTATAGAATTATGCAGATAATAGTTTGAAAAAATTTTAGTGCATATGGCAGCTTTAGAAAGTAGGAGTGAGGGTTTGTCATGAAACTAAAACTGTTTATAGCTAGCTCCTACAAGGTTAGGAATCATGGTTTCACATGGTATTGGTAAAGGTGATGAGCGTACTTTGGACTTGCTGGACTTCGTGACTCCCTTATCAACCTGTCAAGGTTTAGTTCCTGGACACAAGAAGTTTTATAGGGAGGTCTTTGTGTTTCTTCTAAATATGAATTTCAAGTTTATCATAGTTTAAAAAATCTGGTTTTTGGTACCTACTATTGTTTACATGTAACTGCATGTGTTTCTAGATTTAGGCAAGTTCAGTATATAGAAATTAGGATTGACTGAATGAATAAAACTGTCAAGACTTTAATACTCTCCAAACGTGTATGGTTTTTAATTACTATAATAGCTTTTTGTTTTTAATGCATCATTTAGAAATCTATTTATATAGTTCTCTCTCTATGTATATATAATTATATATACATATTATATAGTTCCAGGGGGACCTCTTTTGGGTCATAATGTTATGGTTCTTATCAGTAACTCAGTTTGAATACATTGAATTAACTATTTTGTTGTTGTTAAGCTGCTAAGTTGTGTCCCACTCTTTATGACCCCATGAACTGCAGCATACCAGGCTTCCCTGTCCTTCATTATTTCTTGGAGTTTGCTCAAACTCATGTCCATTGTGTTGATGATGCCATACAACCATCTCATCCTCTATCGCCCCTTTTTCCTCCTGTCCTCAGTCTTTCCCAGCATCAGGGTCTTTTCCAATGAGTCTATAATTCTTTCTAAAAATTGCCATCCTTGGTTGTGACTAGTACTACAACATCTTTTGTGATGGAAATTTGCAAAAGTGTAAAGCTATTGTGTGCTTAAACAGCATGATTGTAGATATTTCCTATGTGCATGTCTTTAATATGTTGGCTTATTTCTTTTCTGTTTAAATATTTTCTCTTTAAGTACTGAAGTTGCTTAAGCTATACTTACTAAATGTCCAATTGCAGATGGCAGAAGCCAAAGTCAGCTTCACCAGAAAGCTTGTTAGCTTTGTTTTGTCTTATAGTCACCATATGTTTTAGAAATATATGACTTTCTTCCCAAAGGGTACTCAGCAAGAGTGATTTTGTTTTCTTTCTTGCATTTTCTTTTCTGCCAGAGTACTTCATAGGCGATGTTATGTATTCTGTTGTATCAGATCCAGAGACACATGACGACTGATTTCACTTTTTGTGATGTTAAAATTGATCATGGGATCAGATGCCATTCCAATTCATCCATCAGGATATTCTCTGTCAGCTTTTCACCTAGTGATTTGGGAGCCAGTGTTGATTATTGGCTAGATCCATATTTCATTAGCTGTTGCAAGTAGTGATACTCTAATGTCATTTCTTTATTAGTTGGAATTCTGTAAAGAAGAGTTCTATAGTGAAGAACTTTGCTTAATTATTTGGTTTCCTTTGTTAGTATTTTGGGTATTCATATAAGACAGGAAACATGCTGGACCTTTCCCTTTACTTACTATTTTTCAGAATAATTGTCTAACTTCCTCCGGAGGTAACCAATAAGTTTTTCTTTTTAGTATCTTCATAAACTCAAGAATTTTTAAGAAATAAAACATCACGTTTTATTTGAATTTCACCAGTTTTTTCATTAATGTCATTTTCTTTTACAGGATCCAATGCAGAGTACCTCATTACATTTAGTTGTCATATCTCCTTAGTATTCTTTGGTCTAGAACAACTTCTTAGTCTTTTCTTGTTCTTAATAACCTTGACAAGTTTTGAGAAACACTTGTCAGATGTTTTGTAGACTGTCCCTCGATTTGCATTTTGTCTGATGTTTTTCTCATGATTAGACTGGGCGTATTGGTTTATGAAAAGAATACCAGAGGTGAAACGTCTTCATCATGTGATATAAAGGAGATACATGATCTCTTTATGACATTATTGATGATGTTAACCTTAAGCACTTGGTTAAGAGTTGCCAGGTTTCTTACTGTAATGAACACTACATGTTTATTCTTCCAGTTTTTGTCTTCATCATTCTTTCCCTAAGCACAACTATTATCTCTGATTTTTTTAACATCTTTTTTTTTTTGCCTCTTGTTTTTCTTCTTTTTGATCTTCCTTCAGGGAGTTGATTGCTTCATTCATTTTTCAATTTATGGCAGTGGCAGAATATTTAATTTCATTTTTTTCTCTGCTTTGGCTCAACATTTTTTTGAATGTTGTTTTTAATCAGTTTTGCGCCTTTTTGCCGCTTCAGTTTTTCTTACAGAAATTGATGTTATGCTGTCCTTATTATATGTTATTGAATAATTTGTGTTTTTCTCTGCCAGTTATTTGAAATTGGCTGCTCTAGTTGCTAGAGAGGTACAGGATTGAGTAGGGAGAAGGAAAAGTTACCTGGGTAGTGTGTTGGGCTAAGTAGTTTTTCACAGTACTCTGTTCTTATTTCCACTTCTTTCTTTACTGTTCTTCTACCCCATCTGCTTTTGGCAGTCTTGGTATATGTATTAGATCTAGGGATTTTACTTCTCTCTTTTTTTTTTTTTTTTTTGAAATACAGTTGATTTACAATATTGTGTTGATTTTATGAGCATAGCATAGTAATTTGTTTTTTGCAGTTGTGTTCCATTACAGGTTATTACAAGATCCTGGGTAGGACTCCTTGTTATTGTTGTTGTTTAGCCACTAAGTCATGTCTGACACTTTTGCGACCCTTAGACTGTAGCGCTTCAGGCTTCTCTGTCTGTGGGATTTCCCAGGCAAGAACTCTGGAGTGAATTGCCATTTCCTTCTCCAGGGGATCTTCCCAACCCAGGAACTGAACCCATGTCTCCTGCATTGGCAGGCGGATTCTTTACCACTGAACCATAATTTGCTGTGCTATAGTAAATCCTTCTTGCTCATCTATTTTATGTATAATAATTTGTGTCTGTTAATCCCATACTCCTAATTTTTCCCTCCTCTCCCTTTTTGGTAAACATAAGCTTGTTTTCTATGTGGGTCTGTTTCGGTTTTTGTATGTAGATTCATTTGTATTATCTTTTAGACTCCACAAATAAATGACATCATATAGTATTTCTCTTTCTGACTTCGCTAAGCATAGTATTCTCTAGGTCCATCCATGTGTTGCTGTAAGTGGAAATATTTCATTCTTTTTTAGGGTTAAATAACATTCACTCCAGTACTCTTGCCTGGAAAATCCCATGGATGGAGGAGCCTGGTGGGCTGCAGTCTATGGGGTCGCTAAGAGTCAGACACGACTGAGCGACTTCACTTTCACTTTTTCGCTTTCATGCATTGGAGAAGGAAATGGCAACCCACTCCAGTTTTCTTGCCTGGAGAATCCCAGGGGCAGGAGAGCCTGGTGGGCTGACGTCTATGGGGTCAGGCAGAGTCGGACACGACTGAAGTGACTTAGCAGCAGCAGCAACATTCCATTGTGTGTGTTTTATACATGTATACACGCCTTAGGTATATACACACACACCCCATATCTTCTTAAGCCAGTTGTCTATTGATGGACACTTGGGTTGCTTCCATGTTGAGTATTATAAACAGTGCTGCTATGAACATTGTGGTGCTTGTATCTTTTCCAGTTAGAGTTTTCCTCTTTTCCAAGTATATGCCCAGGAAAGGGATTACCGGATCATATGGCAACTATATTTTTATATTTTTAAGGAACATTCCATACTGTTTTCCTTAGTGGCTGCATCAGTTTACAGTCCCAGCAGTGTAAGAGAATTCCCTTTTCTCCACATACTTTCCAGCACTTATTGTTCATGGACTTAAAAATGATGATTCTGGCCAGTGTGAATTGATACCTCATTGTACTTTTGATTTGCATTTCTCTAACAATTAGCGATATTGAGCATCTTTTCATGTGCCTGTTGGCCATCTGAATGTCTTTTTTGGAGAGATTTAGGTCTTCTGTCCATTTTTTGGTTGGATGGGTTGTTTGTTTTAATACTGAGTTGTATCCGTTGTTCATATGTTTTGGATATCAACCCCTTATTGATTGCAGCATTTGCAAATATTTTCTATTCTGTGGGGTTATTTTCATTGTGTTCATGATTTCCTTTGCTGTGCAAAAAGCTTTCAAGTTTGATCAGGTCCCATTTATTTTTGCTTTTTTTTTTTTTTTTTTGGCTTTAGGAGACTGAGCTAAGAAAATACTGCTACAACTTACGTTGAAGAAAGTATTGCCTATTTTATCTCCTGGGAGTTTTATAGTGTTACATCTGAAACTGATGGTGGGTGAGGCTGGTCCTGAGGCTAGTGCCAGCCCACTGGTGGCTGGAGCCAGGTTCCAATGCCACTGCTGGGGATTCCAGGACTAGTAGTGCTTGTATACTGGTGTGTAGGCCTGGGTCCTAGGCCCTCTGGTGGACAAAAACATGTCGTGGCGAGACTCAGGGCACAAGAGGCCTGCTGGTGAGTGGGCTGTGTCCCAGCTTTGCTACTTGCTTGACTTGGCCTGAGGTGTCCCAGTACTGGCGCCCATAGACTGGTGGGCATGGCCAGGTCCTTTTGCTATTAAGTTAAAAGGAAGATTCCAAAATGACACTTGCCAGCGCTAGTAGCCTCAAGATGGAACAAACTCCTGAAACCTCTGCCACAAGTGTCTGTGTCCCCAGTTTCCTCCTGCCTCTCTGGGAGACTCTCCAAAATTAGCTGGTGGGTCTGACCCATGCTCCTTTCAAATTATTGCTTCTGTCCTGGGTCCCAGAGTGTGTGAGATTTTGTGTGCACCATTTAAGAGTGGAGTCTTTATTTCTTACAGCCCACTGGTTCACCTGAAAGAGCACTGCTGGCCTACAAAGCCAGAAGTTCTGGGGACTTGTCTTCCTGATGAGGAAGCCCAATGTGGGATTCAGATCCCTTGCCCCTTGGGGAGAATCTGTACAGTTAAATTATTCTCCTGTTTGTGGGTTGCCCACCTGGGGGTAAGGGTCTTGACTATATTGCATTTCCACCTTTCCTTCCCATCTTGTTGTGGTTCTTTCTTTATATTTTTAGTTGTAGAAGGTCTTTTCTGCTGGATTCTGGTTGTTCTCATCAGTAGTTGCTCTGTAAATACTAGTAGTTGTATTTTTGGTGTGCCCATGGGAGATGAGTTCAGGGTCTTCCTACTCCACCATCTTGACCACATCCATTTCATTTCTTTCATCAGTGTTTTGTAGTTGTCAGCACACAGAGCCTGCAATTTTTTGTTAGATTGATATGTAAATATTTAAATTTTTGGAGATATTATAAGTGGTATAATTTGTTTTCAGTTATTAATATAAAAATATTTAATTGATTTTGTATGTTTACTTTATACTTGGTAAAATTCCTTAATAGTTTAATGGTACAGCCAGATTATTTTTTTTTTAGCTATACTATTTCTAAGAAATTACAAACTAGGAATAGTTTTACAAGTTCATTTTTGCTGTTTTAGATGAAATGTCAAATCTTAACTCTTGAATGAGATGAATTTTTCTTTTCCTCACTTTCCTTTAGCAGTAGACGTGCTTAATTAGCTTTATTAGTAATTAAATATTTATATGGTCTGGTGATGGAAGCATCAACCAAAAGAGCCTAATTTCATAGATTCTAGTTTTTTTCTCCTTTTGTAATTAAATAACAGTAACATTGACTAGCTTTAAGAAAAATTTTATTTGTAACAGTAAAAATCATGATTTTTAATAGGAGAGTATAATTTGGATAGTTTTGAGTTTTTCATATGGTATATCTTTTAGCTATAATAATTGTTCTGTTTCTTCTCTTTTTCCTTTCAGGTATTGGGAGAGTTGCTGCTACATCATTAGGAAATTTAGCTAACCATGGTTCTGAAGATTTACCCCTGCCTCCTGGCTGGTCTGTGGACTGGACAATGAGAGGGAGGAAATATTACATAGATCACAACACAAATACAACTCACTGGAGCCATCCTCTTGAGCGAGAAGGACTTCCTCCAGGATGGGAACGAGTTGAGTCATCAGAATTTGGAACCTATTATGTAGATCACACAAATAAAAAGGCTCAATATAGGCATCCTTGTGCTCCAAGGTAGAGTATTGCCTATTTTAACCCTTTTGTTTGGAGATTGTCTAATGTTAGATTTTGAACTTACATTTTCACCAGAGAAAGGTGTCCTGATGTTTGATTTGAAAACTTCATCTTTCACAGCTTCTGAACTTATGTTTAGTAATGAATGACTTTAATAATTAAAAAACTTTTTAAATAAACCTCAAAAACAGGATCAATAGTCTTATGATCAGGTTCTGTTTTAATATGCCAGAATGTTTTTATTAAAGGTACCCAGAGATTGAAATAAAATACTCATCTTTTTACATTTAAATTTCTTTAAAAATAGAGACCTACCTTTGAATGTGTAGTTGTTTATTCAGTTTACAGATATTTTATGTTCTGTTTCTTAACTTGCCAGATAAGAAAGCAAAATTGAAACTGTACAGAACATCTCAGATCTGGTTGATAAATATAGCCAGTGATCTTTTGGGTTATTCTGACTGATGCTGGCCTATCAGTAGATTTCCATGGTAGCCAGACTTCTAGCCTTTGAATTCTTTAGCCAGTTGTCAGATATGGCTGCTGAGCACTTGAAATATGATTAATCCAAGTGGAGATGGGTTATACATGTAAAATACACACTGGATTTCAAAGTACATAAAATGTTTAGTAATGAAATTGTAAATGTGTGCAGTTAACGACATTGAGCTCTTAAGAACTGAGCCATAAAATTAAAAATGGGTAGAATATCATCAGCATGTTGATAGCTGTTGCTTAGTATCATCTAGCAGAGCACAGATGTTTGGTTAGAGCATCCTTTTGCATTTTTTAGAACCAGTATAATTATTTTGAAAATACATTTTAATATTATCACCCAGAAAACTAAGCTTTATCATTATTGTGTTGTTTTAATCATTTTACATGTTTGGATTTATTAATTCAACTTTGTTTTTTTTTTTCATTCATGACCCTTTTCTTGGGCTTTTTGCTTTTTTTTTTTCTTTTTTAATTTTTTATTTTGCTTAACTTTACAATATTGTATTGCTTTTGCCATACATCAAGATGAATCCGCCACAAGTATACATGTGTTCCCCATCCTGAACCCTCCTCCTTCCTCCCTCCCCATTCCATCCCTCTGGGTCCTCCCAGTGCACAAGCCCCAGGCATCCGTTATCAGGCATCGTACCTGGACTGGCAACTCGTTTCAGATATGATATTATACATATTTCAATGCTATTCTTCCAAATCATCCCACCCTCTCTCGTTCCCAGAGTCCAAAAGACTGTTCTATACATCCGTGTCTCTTTTGCTGTCTCGTAAACAGGGTTATTGTTACCATCTTTCTAAATTCCATATATATGCATTAGTATACTGTATTTGTGTTTTTCTTTCTGGCTTACTTCACTCTATAATAGGCTCCAGTTCCATCCACCTCATTAGAACTGATTCGAATGTATTCTTTTTAATGGCTGAGTAATACTCCATTGTGTATATGTACCACAGCTTTCTTATCCATTCATCTGCGGATGGACATCTAGGTTGCTTCCAAGTCCTGGCTATTGTAAACAGTGCTGCTATGAACATTGGGGTACACGTGTCTCTTTCAATTATGGTTTCCTCAGTGTATATGCCCAGCAGTGGGATTGCTGGATCATAAGGCAGTTCTATTCCCAGTTTTTTGAGGAATCTCCATACTGTTCTCCAAAGTGGCTGTACTAGTTTGCATTCCCACCAACAGTGTAAGAGGGTTCCCTTTTCTCCACACCCTCTCCAGCATTTATTGCTTGTAGACTTTTGGATCGCAGCCATTCTGACTGGTGTGAAATGGTACCTCATAGTGGTTTTGATTTGCATTTCTCTGATAATGAGTGATGTTGAGCATCTTTTCATGTGTTTGTTAGCCATCTGTATGTCTTCTTTGGAGAAATGTCTATTTAGTTTTTTGGCCCATTTTTTGATTGTGTCATTTATTTTTCTGGAATTGAGCTGTAGGAGTTGCTTGTATATTTTTGAGATTAGTTGTTTGTCTGTTGCTTCATTTGCTATTATTTTCTCCCATTCTGAAGGCTGTCTTTTCACCTTGCTTATAGTTTCCTTTGTTGTGCAGAAGCTTTTTAAGTTTAATTAGGTCCCATTTATTTTTTATTTTATTTCCAATATTCTGGGAGGTGGGTCATAGAGGATCCTGCTGTGATGTATGTCAGAGAGTGTTTTGCCTATGTTTTCCTCTAGGAGTTTTATGGTTTCTGGTTTTACATTTAGCTCTTGAATCCGTTTTGAGTTTATTTTTGTGTATGGTGTTAGAAAGTGTTCTAGTTTCATTATTTTACAAGTGTTTGACCAGTTTTCCCAGCACCACTTGTTAAAGAGATTGTCTTTAATCCATTGTATATTCTTGCCTCCTTTGTCAAAGATAAGGTGTCCATATGTGTGTGGATTTATCTCTGGGCTTTCTATTTTGTTCCATTGATCTAAATTTCTGTCTTTATGCCAGTACCATACTGTCTTGATGACTGCGGCTTTGTAGTAGGGCCTGAAGTCAGGCAGGTTGATTCAATTTTGAAAAGCAGGGTTTTTTCCAGTGATTCCATTTAGAGGCACTCACTCACTGTTTATTGAACAAGTGAAGTTGTTGTCCCTTCAGAAGAGCCAGATTCAGCACTCTGCATTCGCCAGGCTCTGGCCCCTCTGCCTGCTGTCCCCACTGTCTCAGGCAGGCTGCTGCTACTCTCCTTGGCTTCTATTTTCAGGCCTGTGACATGGGGATGATTTGTCAGTTGTCCCTCCCACCTGATCACAATTCTTACCCAAGGGCAGGGATGACTCCCACTTATTTACTGCTGTGTCTCCAGCACCAAACACAGAAATTCACACAGGTAGATGTTTGTTGAATGAATAAATGATAGAAATGCGCCCCTTCCCTGCCAAAAAAAAAAAAAGACAGCAAAATGTGGTTACAGTTTGATGTCACCAAATGGCAGACTTTCTGGTCCATAGAAAAGTTTGAGTGTATAATGAGCTTAGTTTTCTGTTTGTCATCATTAATCTTATATTGTAGAATTTAATAGTTTACACAGCAGTTTTACAGTTTGCCTTTCTCAGCAGCTCTGTAGACTTTAAAAAGGAGAGAGTAAACACCTTTAATCTCAGATAGGTAGTATTAGTAGCTATTTGATTGTCTGTATTATGCTAATCCTTATACATAACTCTTCATTATACTAGGCCATTTAATCCTTAGAACAGTCATCTCTGGTATGAATTTATTCCAGTTTTACAAATCAGGAGGCTAAAGTTTAGAGAAGAGAAGCAGTATTCACACAACTTGTAAGTGGCCAGTTTGACTTCAAAGCCTCAGTTCTTTCCCACTTCTCTTCTTTCCCGTTCAACTGTGCTATCAAGGAATATTTTATGAAAGAGTTGAAGATAAAATTCAGTACCATTTGCACACTGATCTTTAAATTGTTAACTACAGTGTAATCCAACACTTACACTTTAGTCCGAGTTTAGTACTGGAATGACCTTTTCTGATATACACATAAACATTTATGTTTGGAGGTAGGCTCTTCCAGTTTTGTCTCCAAGTCTGGAATAGGCCAGTTTGCTCTCTCAGAATTCAGTCTTTCACCTTCAAGTGGTTCCTTGAACCTTCAAGCTTTCCTTAGCATTTTCCCTTGAACAGCTCTCACCCCACCTTGCTGTTTTCCCTCCTTCCCCCAACACATATAGGCTGTTAGAAATAATTGAAAATGTGGCCTTTTTTTATTTTAAAGTCTCTGATTTAAAATAGGCCCTAATCAGCTCTAACTCCCTTATGCTCTTGTAAGGTTGTAAAAGTGGAAAGGAAGTGGTATAGTTAGGTGGATAGTTCAAGCACAGTACTCATTACTACTTTAACATCTATTCCATACCCCCTTTTCAACCTAAAGGAGAAAGAAAATATCCATTCTTAACTTTGAGAAAAAGTATCACCTTTTCCAATATAAATTTGTAGCTAATTACTTAGTTATTACTAAAATTTATGATTCTAGTTTTAAGCCTCCTTATAAAGGCTATAAGTTAGCTCTGAATTTTTTTATAGTCTCCTTTGACGTTGCCCTTGAAAAGAATAAATATAAGCCAGAAGAAACCTCTTAAAAATATGTAAAGATTAGCTTCAGTTCAGTTCAGTCGCTCAGTCATGTCCAACTGTTTGAGACCCTATGAACTGCAGCACGCCAGGCCTCCCTGTCCATCACCAACTGCCGGAGTTCACCCAAACTCCTGTCCATCGAGTCAGTGATGCCATCCAGCCATCTCATCCTCTGTTGTCCCCTTCTCCTCCTGCCCCCAATCCTTTCCAGCATCAGAGTCTTTTCCAGTGAGTCAACTCTTCACATGAGGTGGTCAAGGTATTGGAGTTTCAGCTTTAGCGTCAGTCCTTCCAAAGAGCACCCAGGACTGATGTCCTTTAGAATGGACTGGTTGGATCTCCTTGCAGTCCAAGGGACTCTCAAGAGTCTTCTCCAACACCACAGTTCAAAAGCATCAGTTCTTTGGCACTCAGCCTTCTTCACAGTCCAACTTTCACATCCATACATGACCACAGGAAAAACCATAGCCTTGACTAGACGGACCTTTGTTGGCAAAGTAATGTCTCTGCTTTTCAAATATGCTATATAGGTTGGTCATAACTTTCCTTCCAAGGAGTAAGCGTCTTTTAATTTCTCTATATATCACTAATGACCTATAAGTTTCCAAGAGAAGGTGAATTTTACTTCCCCTATAGTATAGTTTAAAAAAAAAAAAAAGTAGAAGTTTGGGCAAGAGGCACTTTGAAAAACAAATAGTATTCTTATACTTCTTGTTTTATTTAGGGCCATTATACTAATGAACATTGATTCTGTTTTCTTAGTGTACCTCGGTATGATCAACCTCCTCCTGTTACATACCAGCCACAGCAAACCGAAAGAAATCAGTCCCTTCTGGTACCTGCAAATCCTTATCATACTGCAGAAATTCCTGACTGGCTTCAGGTTTATGCTCGAGCCCCTGTGAAGTAAGTGAATTTACAGCATAGATTTTTGTTGTGGGGTGAGTGGAAGGCTGAAGGGAGTCTCTGGGCTGCTTAAACCACACAGCACTGTGTTTTTTTACAATGATATTGGGCTTTTATTTTAAAAAGGGATATCACAGCTTATAAAGTTTAAAAGTCATTGACTAGAAATAGAAGTTTTACAAACATTTATTGCATCTTCACTTTCTGTTAATGTGCAGACCTAGGCTGTTACATAGAGATGCAGTGAAAAGATTACATTTTCATACGGGTAGGATAACTTGCAAATAGTTGATACAATGCCTTGTGATAAAAGGAAGGACCTGGGTAAGTCCTAGGTATATAGGTGAAACCAAGCAAGACACACGGGTGGTGAGGAAATACTATGTGTGGTGACTCAGGTTCTGGGATGAGATGATATGTGTTCACTGATACCTTAGCTTTGTTACTCTGGGCAGGGTGCTTAACTTAGTTTTGTCCTCTATTAATTGGAGATAGTAATAGTATCTACTTTTAAGGTCACTAAGTATTCAGTAAAATGATGCATCTAAAATATGTGTTACAGTGTCTTGCACATTAAAAGAACTCTCGGTAAATGATGACTGTTATTTTTGCACTAAAGGTATAGGATGGTGGTTAAGATGAGTCAGGAAGGAAACTATCTGGAAAGATAGTTTCACACTTTGGAAGGAAAGTGTGATTTCTGTCTCCATTACCTACTGAGTGACCTTGGGCAAGTTACTGAACTTAGTTGTAAGTGTTTTTTTGCTCTACTGAAACATAGGGGATAGTAATTTTATCTACCTTACTTAATGTAGTGAAGCTTAAGTGATTATGCAGAATGGTACACCAGCTGACTTGAGTAAGCCTTAGTAGTAGTTTATCATCATTATGAGTGAGCAAGGAAAGCTTCCCCCAAAAGGAAAATATATGGGGCTAGTTTTTAAAGATGGCTATGAGTTTGCTAGGCTCATTGAGGACATTTGTAGGGCTGACGTCTATGGGGTCACGCGGAGTCGGACACGACCGAAGTGACTTAGCAGCAGCAGGCAATGTTCTGGAGAAGGAAATGGCAACCCACTCCAGTGTTCTTGCCTGGAGAATCCCAGGGATGGGGGAGCTTGGTGGGCTGCCGTCTATGGGGTCGCACAGAGTCGGACACGACTGAAGCGACTTAGCAGCAGCAGCAGCAGGCAATGTTCAGGGCTTCCCATGTGGTGCAGTGGTAAAGAATCTGCCTGCTGATTCAGGAGATGCAAGATATGTGGGTTCAGCCCCTGGGTCAGAAAGATCCCCTGGAGGAGGGCATGGCAACCCATTCCAGTATTCTTGCTGGGAAAATTCCATGGATAGAGAAGCCTAATGGGCTATGGTCCATGGAGTCCCAAAGACTCGGACGTGACTGAATTGACTGAGCACATGAGGCACTGTTCAATATAATCATGAATAAATGAATTATTTGCCTCAGAGAGCTCTCTTGGAAACAGAAACATTCACATCTAATCCAGTGTGGTAAAGATCAGTGACTGATATATACAAAGTGCTGTGATGTCAGAAAAGGGGATGTTTGAAAGTATTATAAATAGTTACTGATAATGCATTGTTTCCTGAACCATCTTGTGCTAAACTTTCAGATACGTTCTCTCATATAATCTTCCCCAAACCTATTTTATAGCTGAAAATAACTTAGTCTATGCTAACATCATACACATATAAAGTGGTAGACCTCAAACTTTTATCTCTAATTCCAAAGTTCATACTCTTAACTTTTGTTGTTATTATTTTCTTATTTAATAATTATTATCTTTGTTAATTATCTATTAAATTTCCAGTACTTTGCTAGGTATTTTACACATAATAATTGCATGTGTAGAGCTATTGACAATTATATAAGGTAACATTTTGTAGCCTTACTCTTTTGCATTTCAAAAACCAAACTATCAGCGTAAAATAGGCCAAAGAAGAGTTTTAGAAAGTTTAGGATAATTAGAATGATTACACAATGAATTTGGAATTCAGTTCAGTTCAGTCACTCAGTCATGTCCGACTCTCTGTGACCCCATGAAACGCAGCATGCCAGGCCTCCCTGTCCATCACAACTCCTGGAGTCCACCCAAACCCATGTCCATCAAGTCAGTGATGCCATCCAACCATCTCATCCTCTGTGGTTCCCTTCTCTTCCTGCCCTCAGTCTTTCCCAGCATCAGGGTCTTTTCCAATGAGTCAGCTCTTTGCATCAGGTGGCCAAAGTATTGGAGTTTCAGCTTCAACATCAGTCCTTCCAGTGAACACCCAGACTGATCTCCTTTAGGATGGACTGGTTGGATCTCCTTGCAGTCCAAGGGACTCTCAAGAATCTTCTCCAACACCACAGTTCAAAAGCATCAATTCTTCAGTGCTCAGCTTTCTTTATAGTCCAGCTCTCACATCCATACATGACCACTGGAAAAACCATAGCCTTGACTAAATGGACCTTTGTTGGCAAAGTAATGTCTCTGCTTTTGAATATGCTATCTAGGTTGGTCATAACTTCCTTTCCAAGGAGTAAGCGTTTTTTAATCTCATGGCTGCAGTCAACCATCTGCAGTGATTTTGGAGCCCAGAAAAATAAAGTCAGCCACTGTTTCCACTGTTTGCCCATCTATTTGCCATGAAGTGATGGGACCAGATGCCATGATCTTAGTTTTCTGAATGTTGAGCTTTAAGCCAACTTTTCCACTCTCCTCTTTCGCTTTCATCAAGAGGCTCTTTAGTTCTTATTCGCTTTCTGCCATAAGGGTAGTGTCATCTGCGTATCTGAGGTTATTGATATTTCTCCCGGCAATCTTGATTCCAGCTTGTGCTTCTTTCAGTCCAGCGTTTCTCATGATGTACTCTGCATATAAAATAAGTAGGGTGACAATACACTGCCTCAACGTACTTCTTTTCCTATTTGGAACCAGTCTGTTGTTCCATGTCCAGTTCTAATTATTGCTTCCTGACCTGCATACAGATTTCTTAGGAGGCCGATCAGGTGGTCTGGTATTCCCATGTCTTTCAGAATTTTCCATAGTTAATTGTGATGCAGACCGTCAAAGGCTTTGACATAGTCAATAAAGCAGAAATAGATGTTTTTCTGGAACTCTCTTGCTTTTTTGATGATTCAGCAGATGTTAGCAATTTGATCTCTGGTTTCTCTGCCTTTTCTAAAACCAGCTTGAACATCTGGAAGTTCACGGTTCACATATTGCTGAAGCCTGGCTTGGAGAATTTTGAGCATTACTTTACAAGCGTGTGAGATGAGTGCAATTGTGCAGTAGTTTGAGCATTCTTTGACATTGCCTCTCTTTGGGATTGGAATGAAAACTGACCTTTTCCAGTCCTATGGCCACTGCTGAGTTTTCCACATTTGCTGGCAATTTGAGTGCAGCACTTTCACAGCATCATCTTTCAGGATTTGGAATAGCTCCACTGGAATTCCATCACCTCCACTAGCTTTGTTCGTAGTGATGCTTTCTAAGGCCCACTTGACTTCACATTCCAGGACGTCTGGCTCTAGGTGAGTGATCACACCATCGTGATTATCTGGGTCGTGAAGATCTTTTTTGTACAGTTCTTTTGTGATTTCATCTATAAAAGATCTCAACTGACGTCCTTTTGAAACTTCCTACTACTCTTCTGTGTTTTTGATGGGCTTCTCTGGTGGCTCAGACGGTAAAGCGTCTGCCTACAATGCAGGTTTGATCCCTGGGTCAGGAAGATCCCCTGGATAAGGAAACGGCAACCCACTCCAATATTTATGCCTGGAAAATCCCATGGACCAAGGAGCCTGGTGGGCTACAATCCATGGGGTCGCAAAGAGTCGGACACAACTGAGTGACTTCTGTGTGTGTGTGTGTTTTGTATATTCTTGCCATCTCTTCTTAATATCTTCTGCTTCTGTTGCTGCTGCTACTGCTGCTAAGTCGCTTCAGTCATGTCCGACTCTGTGCGACCCCATAGACGGCAGCCCACTAGGCTCTTCTTTCCCTGGGTTTCTCCAAGCAAGAATACTGGAGTGGGTTGCCATTTCCTTTAGATCCCTACTATTTCTGTCCTTTATTGAGCCCATCTTTGCATGAAATGTTCCCTTGGTATCTCTAATCTTCTTGAAGAGATCTGTAGTCTTTCCCATTCTGTTGTTTTCCTCTATTTCTTTGCACTGATCGCTGAGGAAGGCTTTCTTCTCCTTGCTGTTCTTTGGAACTCTGCATTGAAATGGGTATATCTTTCCTTTTCCCCTTTGCTTTTCGCTTCCCTTTTCACAGCTATTTGTAAGGCCTCCTCAGACAACCATTTTGCTTTTTGCATTTCTTTTTCTTGGGGATGGTCTTGATTCCTGTCTCCTATACAATGTCATGAACCTCAGTCTATAGTTCATCAGGCACTTTATCAGATCTAGTCCCTTAAGTCTAGTTCTCACTTCCACTGTATAAGGGATTTGATTTAGGTCATACCTGAATGGTCTAGTGGTTTTCTCTACTTTCTTCAATTTCAGTCTGAATTTGGCAATAAGGAGTTCATGATCTGATCCACAGTCAGCTCCCGGTCTTGCTTTTGCTGACTGTATAGAGCTTCTCCGTCTTTGGCTGCAAAGAAATAATCATTCTGATTTCGCTGTTGACCATCTGGTGATGTCCATGTGTAGAGTCTTCTCTTGTGTTGTTGGGAGAGGGTGTTTGCTAGGACCAGTGCATTCTCTTGGCAGAACTCTATTAGCCTTTGCCCTGCTTCATTCTGTACTCCAAGGCCAAATGTGCCTGTTACTCTAGGAGTTTCTTGACTTCCTACTTTTGCATTCCAGTCCCCTGTAGTGAAAAGGACATCTTTTTTGGGCATTAGTTCTAGAAGGTCTTGTAGATCTTCATAGAACTGTTCAACTTCAGCTTCTTCAAGTGTTACTGGTTGGGGTGGTCATTTACTATGAATTATTTATTCTTGGCCAACATAAACATTCCCTTACATCCATTTCAGTCTTCTCACTTTGTAAATTCATGGCTGTTGATGAATTTACAACAGCCTGTAAATTGTGGCCTGTTGCAGAGGTAAGATGATATTTCAAGGTTTTGGTCTAAAAGGATCAGTTTTTTCCTCTGTAAGTCAAATTTAAGCCTTGTTAAGTGTAATGTTTAAATGGGTTCTAATTATAGATATTATTCTACAAAGTATAAACAGTGTTTGTCAAAAGTCTGTTTTTTAATTTATTTGAAATTCTATAGACATTTATCCATAGAAGTTAAGGTTTTGTGTCTGAGCTCACCTCCAGAAGCCTCTTTATCTTATAATCCATATAGTGCAGGAATGGGATGAGGAAAGATGGCAGACTCATCTTCCCCTTTTCCCTCTCTTCTTTCAGTCTTGATAGCACTGATCTACTGCTGTGTATAGCCTTTGTTCATATGCTGATCCTAAGTCATATATAACGTGTACATATATTTCTGTTTCCATAAGTTTGGAAGAATATGTGCCTGTTGACATTTGTTGTTTCTGGGAGTTGATAAGATTGAGCAGGGTTATTCTTTCTATATTGTTATTTCTGCTCTATAGCAATTGTTAGAAATAACTAAAAAGCTTTCCTTTTGAGGGGAAAAAGGTAGTACTTAAATGGAATGCTTTGGTTGTTATGAAAAAAAAAAAAAAAGACTTCCAAAGGTTATAGTCTCTTTCAACTCTGGTTCTTTGAACTAGCTATAAAACTATAGGAAATTAACCACTTAAACTTTTTTCAAATAGATCAAAACTTTCCCAGAACGGGCCAGTGAGAAGAGTTTATTTGTTGATACTAAATTTTTGTCTCTGAAGAGGATTAGAAGTGGTTAATATTGTCTGTCAACAAAAGATGAGTTGTTATCTATGAATTAGATAATGGAGAATCAATTACTTATCTCATCCCAGAGGTTTTAGCCAAAGAATTAGTTTGTTTCTTCTTCTTGTTTAACAAACAATGGATATCATCTAGCTTTCTAAAGTGCTTTAATTCTAGCAGTAACTTACCAAAGTAATGTTTATATATACTTCTAGAACTGGCTTAGAACAGATAATATTCTAATTATTTATTGGTTTTAGTAAACTTAGGTTTCTAAGTTTGGTCATAGAAGTTTGTAAGGTATCACATAATTGTCAGCAAGCTGAACTATAGGAAAATATTAAAAGATTTAATCTTTAACAGGAAAAAGAACATCAGGAACATGTTTACTTTCCATTATTCCTCACACGCCCCCACCCCTTGGCCCCCCACCGCCCCCCAGTCCCCAATAGTTTGTGGCACAGACTCTGTTTTATTCCTGTGTCTATGATCCTGCAGTGTCACTGTTGACTCACTTCTGTGTTTAGGAGAAAAGGCATAGTGGGCATACTGTTACATAAGGCAGGCACAGGGAACTTGGGCTATGTACCATACCTGGGGCCTGGAATAGCAGTACTTTCTGGGCTCCTGAAGGCAGCATCCACTGGAGTGTGAACAAGGTTTTTTGGTAGCATTACAGCAATTGCTATTTGTGTATATAGGTTATTTATAGTACCGTTTGAATAGAATACTGATATAGGTAAAACATAACAAAAGAAAGGGATACTAGAGTAGTTTATATCCTATCTTCTGAATGATTTACCTGTACAGAGTATAGTGGCCAGAAGTTAAACTGAAGCAGGTTATTTGGCTCATTAAGAAGAATAGGAATTACATTTTTTTTTTTCTTTAAAAAATTAAATAGCAGGCATAGGCAGAGGGAAGTCACTATACAGAAACAGCAGGGGCAAGGATTTGGAATGGAAATTGACAGATGCATACTTTTATCATTTATGGTTTTCCTTAGAGTGCTTTTTCCTCTTCCCAGAGTATTTTCACTAAATACTCTTGATTTTCTTGCTTCTACACAAAATCCTATTCTTGATGCCAAATGCTGAGATTGGGAAGTCAGAAAGTTATCTGAAGCTTTTTCCTTTATAAAAACTTGAATGTGTATACAGAGTGATGTTGTTTAGTTGCAAAATTGGGTCTGACTCTCTTGTGACTCCATAGACTATAACCTGCCTTCCGTCCATTGGATTTCCTAGACAAGAGTATTTAAGTGGGTTGCCGTTTCCTTCTCCAGGGGATCTTCCCAACCCAGGGATCAAACCCACATCGCCTCCATTGGCAGGTGGGTCCTTTACCACTGAGCCACGAGGGAAGCCCAAACCTGTCTTAAAAACAAGTTTGATATTTTCTAATATTACCATATTTATTCTTCTCCCTTCTTTTTCTTGCTATAAAGTATCCAGATGATAAATGAGCTTTAACATGCTTATAGTTCACCTGGCATAAATTTAAGCATCTTGAATCAGTAGACATTGCTGAAATGCCCCTTAGCTATGAAATTCAGACTTCAGGAGATTAAGGGTTTTTTTTTTGTTGTTAGGAATTATGAATTTGTTTCAAACAAATAAGTGAAATCTTAAGTTACAGGAAACACCTAACAACTGTTTCTTCATGGAGACTTTGTATTTTTTGTAGTATTTCTCCAATTTGGCAAATAGTTGGCAAATAGTTTCTTCATGGAGACTCAGTATTTTTTGTAGTATGTCTCCCAATTTGGCCAACAGTTGGAGTTTCCCTCTAAAGAGAATATAAAGCTTTCTGCTAAGTTTATCTGTTAGTAAATTTGCAGTGCTCATTAAGTAATTAAATTAATACATTTGGGGTCCAAACTATATTTACCTTGTGATTCTGTGCTTCTGGTATTCTGGTACACATACCCACGTTGTACAGAAATGTATGTCAACATGCCAAGCACAGTACGTGGCTCATAGTGGCTGCTCTATGTTTGTTTGCTGTTCCCCTTTTAAAAAAAATATTAATATGATCCCCTTGAAATAAGATAATAAATTAGTTACCAAAGAATCATTGGGTAGGAAATGTTATAAATTATTAAGAATAAATTTCTTAGAATTTACAGTTAAAGTTCTTTCCTGTCTGTTCTGCAGTATGATTTGAGAAATATAATATATAGGTATATGCCTTGCTCTAGTTCAAGTTCTTTTTCTAGTCTCAGTAGGTATTAATCATTCAGAACTATTACTCTCATACATCTTGGTCCCTATAGTTTTCTACCTTTCTGATCTTCTAGTCACTGAAGAATTTTGCTTGCTCTCTCTCTCTCTCTATATATATATATACACACACACATACCAGTATTCTATTCAAACGGTACTATAAATAACCTATATACACAAATAGCAATTGCTGTAATATGCTACCAAAAAACCTTGTTCACACTCCAGTGGATGCTGCCTTCAGGAGCCCAGAAAGTACTGCTATTCCAGGCCCCAGGTATGGTATATAGCCCAAGTTCCCTGTGCCTGCCTTATGTACACACCTCTTTAGGTTTCATCCATAAAATAAGATGATTGGATTAGAATGCTGTCTTTAGGTCCCTTTCAATGCAAAGTGTAAATTACCACTTTAGTAGATTGTTGTACACTTCGTCTCAGTATGTGGTGTACTTACCATTGAAAAGGGACTAAAAGCCTTCTGAAAAGTATATAAATGTATATAAATGAATCCATCCCCATGTCGTGCAGTCTTCTATTCTTATTCTGAAAAGAGCTGTTCTTTCCTTTCGGCTTGAGTTTTTCTGTTTTTTGTTGTTGTTGTTTGTAATAGTGTATACTCAGCCTCAGGATTATGCAGCCCACTAATGATGGTTCCTTTTCATTTGTTTACCTGTTTAGTTCCTTGTTTGATATAGTGAACACTATACCTCAAAAATTTGCTTTATCAACACTAATGACACAAATGATCTTGCCTGTTTTTTTGTACTGTTCTTTGAGGGACAGTGTGGTCCAAAGTATTCTTACCTTCCTGACAGTTAACTTTGGATGAACTTAAGAACAGCATGAGATGTGTTCTTCAAAATTACAGAACCACAGTGATTTGAAACCAGTGTTCACTATTACCTAGTGTTAATATTAGAAGAACTGATACATAAGATGAACAAAATAGGTATTTTTAAGTTGAAATGAAGTAATATTAGATTTTTCCTCTTCCTAAAAAAGTGTATCTAGCAGATAATAACTTGGTTATTTTTCATTGAAGTTTGTGGCTTATTAATTATAGTAAAATTGATACTTATAAAAATGACCAGTTTACTAATATATATTTATGTATATGGTGTGAACATATGTCTGATTGTGTTTTAAAACAGATATGACCACATTCTGAAGTGGGAACTCTTTCAGCTGGCTGACCTGGACACATACCAGGGAATGCTAAAGTTGCTTTTCATGAAAGAACTGGAACAGATTGTTAAAATGTATGAAGCCTACAGACAGGCTCTTCTCACAGAGTTGGAAAATCGTAAGCAGAGACAGCAGTGGTATGCCCAGCAACATGGCAAGAATTTTTAAGTTAAATTTTTTGAAAACAAAATTTAAGTTTTATAAGGGCTTTAAAATATTTTCACAG
The DNA here is from genome assembly GCA_935064755.1 of Tragelaphus eurycerus. NCBI lineage: Eukaryota > Metazoa > Chordata > Mammalia > Artiodactyla > Bovidae > Tragelaphus > Tragelaphus eurycerus. The sequence goes on from CAKXYN010000069.1 coordinate 13,240,071, forward strand.
ATTAAAAAACTGCAAATACTTTGGTTAATAAAGGCAGCTTACTTTTTGGAAATTATAAAGTTCTAATTTTACATGTATTTTGTTATTAAAAATATTATTTTATTGAGAAAAAATGAGTTTATCATTTTAAGGGCCAACAATGACACTCTAAATGCTGTATATCTGAAAACTACTTTGCATATTCTTGATGGAGACAAATGTCATTTAACCAGATATTAAACAGGAAATGATCAGTTGGTAAACTGTCACAATAGTAGTACCTTTCTTTAAAAAACAGAGAAAGAGATAATGTATGCAGTACTTAAAAAATGTTTACTGCTGTAGTATGGAATATTGTCTGGAATTGGATGGTTTAAGTATTACCTTTGTGTAGTTCAAAATAGGACTTGGAACCTTTATTGTGATACATTTTTATATATAATATATAGGGTTACTCCTCTTCCCTGCCCCCAGCTGTAAAAAACTGTTTTAAAACATGTTGGGAAAATATTTTTTTGGTATGAAAGGGTGAAGGACCTGTAATATTTCAGGGATAAATTTAGGTAAAAGGCTCCAGCCTATGTGGGAAAGTTGTGTACAGTACTCAAGAGTTGCTAATGTTACTTCCTTCCTTTGGGCCAGGGCTCTTACGGCATTTAGTAATGGTTCTGATAAGACTGAGGTCGCTTCCCAACATTGCCATCCTAAACGACTGGGTTGAGCTGCCAAAAATGACAATCAGGGATTCATTAAGAAATCTTGGTCATTAAATTGACTTTAGGTATTTTTTAATCTTCTAAGAGTTTGTCCCAGAAGTTTAAAAGCTGGCATTTTCCTCCCAACTTATTTGCCTTTTGGTTTAGTAGTTATTAAGACACTGTTCATAACTAGCACAGTACATTTGACTGCAGGCAAATTTATGGCACAGCTAGCCTATAAATCTCTACAATTCTGTGAATTTCAACACTTGTTGAAATAGCTGTTCAGTTATATTTACATGTGTTGTAAATAGTAAATTTTTAGTTTAGGTAATCTTTCAAAATATAAAATACTCCTAGTTAGATATCGATGAATATGAATTATTGATAAAATGTTGAAAATGTTAAATGTTTGATTTTATATAACAAGCTTATTAAATATATTTTTGTGGAAACTAAATGTGTTGCATTTGAGTCCATGTTTTATGCATAATGCTTACAAAGATTCTACTTTTCCATTCAGCAGGCCCATAGGCAAAGGGAAGCAGAATGAAAGGGGTACCCAAAAATGAAAATAGGCCAATGGAACTTTATCAGTGGGAAAAGTTGTTTCACAGGCCATGTGATCAAACTTTGCTAAGATGTGAACTTACATATCTTATGAACTCTCACATACTTTTACATCTTTACTCTTTACTTAATATTACCATTTCATTTAACTAAAGCTTAGCTATTTCTAAGAAAGTTATAAATTACTCTGTTTTAGAGCTCCTGGATAAGAGGCATTACTTTTTTTTTTCCTTTCATTACTGCACATTTTTATCCTCTAAAAAGTATGAAATTCCACTACAGATTTTAGTAATTAGAAATACAGTATAGAATCACTGGTTTAAAAGAACTGGAAGGTACCTAAAAGGGATCAGCATACATATGTTAAAATGAAAAGCTAAATCTGTAATGGTGTCAATATTAAAGAAAATGCATTTTGAATTTAAAAAAGAGATAGAAACTTTTCCTCTTCTGTATCAGCACCTCCCAAACATTTCCAAATTCAGTTGTTTTTAATCTTAGGAACCAGAGTAAGCTTTAATAATAGTTCACATGGTAAAAGAATAAACCTATGATGAATACATATCTTTGTGTACCAAATGAAAAAATATACAATGCAGTGAAACTCAAATACATATACAAAGTGATTTTTTTGTGCATTTTTGATCGAGGTTTATATTCTATATTAAACAATAATATAAAAGAAGCAATATATTGTTTCTGATAAAGCAACCAAAAAGCTCTCTTAGATGTCTTTTATAATAAAAGCTAATGATATATGTAAGATGGTATAGGTTGAATCAAGCCTATTGAGCTATGTTTTAACAAATGCCTATGTGAAATAATTTAAAAATTCTTCTGTAAAAATTAAATGAGCATATCCAAATGTGGAGTAATATTACTACATGGTTTAACTATAACCCAGTAGTAGTATTTAGTAAATTCAAGCAGAACACATGTACCATTATCATAAATAGACAAATTCTTTAAATTATAATAGCATATTTGAAGACAAAATCAAGAAACTATACATGTTAACAAATGATATAACCATGCATACATATATCTGCTTATTAAACACTGAAATAAAAGAACTAAGCTGTTGTGCAGTCTTCAGAGGTGCTTGGTATTTTACTTTGTTCTGATGGAAGCACTTTGTATGTTTGCATGGAAACGTAAAACAATATTTAATTGACAGTTTGGTCATGCACCTGTATTTTTTAAATTTGGGGTTACATTTTCTTCTTTTCTGATTGTTCAGTAGATTCTGACTTTGGTGCAGGAAAAGCTTGATGATACAGATGTCTGTGGGTTGCTGCTGCGCTGTAAAGCTTGTATAAAGCCTAGAAATAAAATAATCAAGATTATTTTAAAAAAGGATAAAACATTTTATTAAAAACACAGATATAAATTTTTTCCCTTTAGTACTATATAAAATTTAGCATGCTAAATTTGGAATCCTTAGTAATCTGTCTAACATATATACTAATAACTAGTATCTCAGCAGTCAAAAGTATTTTCAACTCTCCAGTGTGTTGATATTACTACTTATGCGGGTTGATCTCTATGGTAAATGTTCTATTCTCAGACTGCATTTTCTTTTACTGTTCCCACCTTTTGGAGCAGAGCTTCCTAACCACTGTGTCCCAGGGATGTGGAAAACTCATATTGTGAATATTATTAGTTTTAGAGTAATTATGGGAGCTCATAATTTGTGATTGCCAGTAGCTAATTTATTATACACAGGTAGAACCCTTGCTATTGGACCTTCCTGATAGGTTTTTCAGAAAGGGACCACTTTTTATTCTCCATAATTTCCTGACATGATGGGCTTTCTCAAATATGCTCTCTTCCCTTGCTTCCACTAATCAGTTCATAGCTTACAAAACCTTTATTCAGAAACATTACCTTAGAAAGTCTTTCGTCATTAAAACTACCTCTGTCGTCATTTGTCTGTATAACAGTGTTTGCATCATAGAAATGTTTACACACTGCTTTCTGAAGTGTCCATAAATATTTTTATGTTTTTTTAAAACCCTCAGCTAGTTTCTAAAATTCATTACCTCCTCTGACTTTCACATAATGAACACTCAGTTAAGACCAATTTATCTGATGTAATTCTAGAGTCTTTAAAAAGTCTGAGTATTTTTAAAGGTTGAATAAAAGCTTGATATCCTTAAATAGAATTTCCAGGAAATTCCATTCATTTTTATCTTTTTGAGTCTATATGGCTATTTTCTTAAGTCTGAATTATACCATCATCAATTTACAAATGCATACTGGCACAACCTTAGTTCTATTCTGATTCTAATACATTCAATTTAATCCATGTTTTCTTAAAAGTTCATATTTTTTCTTAAGATTTGATTTACAAAGTTGAAATTTATTTTTACTGTTTTAGTAAATTCATTTTACTGAATTTTACATAAAATAATTCCTTGTTGACTTATAAATATTAAATATATCCTTGGTATCTGATTGGCAGACATAATTTGGTTATATATAAAACAGCAGAAACCAAGGAAAGAATTATGTACTGTCACTGTAGTTGCTGAAGATCAATTTTGCTTTCTGAAAGTAATGACCTAAATGATTCCACAGAAATAACTTTTCTTATGTGAAAATGATTCCTTCATAGAAACTTAGATTCTTCCTCAGATACACTTTCTGCACATGTGCAGTGGGAGAAATGAACACTAATTTACAGGTCAGGTCCGAGGTATGCCAAGAAAGTTAGTTGCACTACGTACTGGCCTGAAACCTGCTTAAAGTGGTACAGATATCTCTTTCAGAAGCCACAGTTGAAAACCATTTCTAAAGGTTGTAGCTCTGTTTACTCTGCATTACTTAAGTTTCCACAAGATTTTCATAACTACTTGTTTCACTCTGCAGTAGAGCAAAATGCCCAATGTTAGAGCTTAAGATTTTTGAAAATTTCTTAACATTCAGAAATAAAATATTCCTGATAATCAATTCTTGTGTTTCATATGCAGATACAATTACATATCATGTTCAGGGTAAATTAAATATTTTAAAACCTATCTACATTGAGACATCCTTTAATGACTAGTTGGTTTGTAAAATAAGACAATCATAATGTTTATAAATATACAAATAGTTCTTAATTGAATAAAAATTTAACTTACCTCATTTGTACTTCCCTGTGGTAAAGGCAGATTAAAGGGGAGAAAAGAGAAGTATATATCCTGCTTCATTAATAGCACTATGATAATCAACCTTATTTACATTAGTAGTTTGAGAGCATTTAGGAACAAATACACCTTGAGAAAGGGGACATGTGTATACCTACGGCTGATTCATGCTGATGTATGGCAGAAACCAACATAACTTAGTAAAGCAGTTACTTCCAGTTAAAAATATTTAGACCATATACCCCTGCAGATTTTTTCAATTTAGATTACATATTTAATCTGAATCTCCTGAAAGACCCAATTCTATATTCATCACAGGTTTCAGCATCATATTCTAGGAGGGCTTTGGGATTTACCTTAAATATTCCCTCTTCATCTTTTGAGGTTGAGGGGCTTTTTGAGGCACTGGCTCTGAGGATCCAATTTTAATTAATTCTTTTCCAGTAGTGCTACCATTTATCAGTATATATCTCAACTAGATTCTTCAAAGACACACGGTAAATCCATCAGTTACAATTTGGTTTTAAAGAGTATAAACATACTCAATGCCGAGATAATTGTAGCTATTACTTGCTACCTGCAGACCATAAATCTTCACAAGTCTTAACTCCAAAAATATTCACAAGTCTTAACTCCAAAATTTTATGAAGAATCTCAACTTTAGTTTCACTAAATTTATCAAAATTTTCATGCAGTAATTGAAGACACTTCCAGAATGAAAGGTGAGATGATTTTTATTCTGGTGTGTTTATAATTGTTTCCCCTGTCTATAATCAATTATTTGAACAGCAGACCATGGTGACCCTGGGTTGGTTAATTGGACCATAGAGGACAACTGACCCAGAAGCAGCTAATCCAGAGGTTGACCTGCACTCAACTTAGGGCCTGGTACAAATGAATAGTTTAAAGAGACAATCTGAAGTAATCAGATACTGTGTTGAGAGGTTTTACTAAAAGAGACAGTGATTCGACTTCAGATGGTCATTTATATATGCTCCTAACAGTGGTTCTATGAAGGCCTACAAGACCTTCTAGAACTAACACCCAAAAAAGATATCCTCTTCATAATAAGGAACTGGAATGCAAAAATAGGAAGTCAAGAGCTACCTGGAGTTACAGGCAAATTTGGCTTTGGAGTTCAAAACGAAGCAGGTCATAGACTAACAAGAGTTTTGCCAAGAGAATGAATTGGTCATAGCAAACACTCTCTTCCAACAACAGAAGAGAAGACTCTACACATGGACATCACCAGATGGTCAATACCAAAATCAGAATGATTATATTCTTTACAGCCAAAGAGGGAGAAGCTCTATACAGTCAGCAAAAACAAGACCAGGAGCTGACTATGGCTCAGATCATGAACTCCTTATTGCCAAATTCAGATGTAAATTGAAGAAAGTAGGGAAAACCACTAGACCAGTCAGGTATGACCTAAATCAAATCTCTTATGATTATACAGTGGAAGTGAGAAGTAGATTCAAGGGATTAGATCTGATAGACAAGAGTGCCTGAAGAACTATGGATGGAGGTTCGTGACATTGTACAGGAGGCAGGGATCAAGACCATCCCCAAGGAAAAGAAATGCAAAAAGCCAAAATGGTTGTCTGACGAGGCCTCACAAATAGCTGAGAAGAGAAGTGAAAAGCAAAGGAGAAAAGGAAAGATATATCCATCTGAATGCAGAGTTCCAAAGAATGGCAAGGAGAGAAGAAAGCCTTCCTCAGTGATCAATGCAAAAAAGAGGACAACAATAGAATGGGAAAGACTAGAGATGGCTTCAAGAAAATTAGATATACCAAGGGAAAATTTCATGCAAAGATGAGCACAATAAAGGATAGAAATGGTATGGACCTAACAGAAGCAGAAGATATTAAGAAGAGGTGGCAAGAATTCACAGAACTACACAAAAAAGATTTTCATGTCCCAGATAACCACAATGGTGTGATCAATCACCTAGAGCCAGACATCCTGGAATGTAACATCAAGTGGGCCTTAGGGAGCATCACTATGAACAAAGCTAGTGGAGGTGATGGAATTCCAGTGAAGCTATTTCAAATCCTGAAAGATGATGCTGTGAAAGTGCTGTACTCAAATTGCCAGCAAATTTGGAAAACTCAGCAGTGGCCACAGGACTGAAAAAGGTCAGTTTTCATTCCAGTGCCAAAGAAAGGCAATGCCAAAGAATGTTCAAACTATTGCACAATTGCAGTCATCTCACATGCTAGCAAAGTAATGCTCAAAATTCTCCAAGCCAGGCTACGACAGTACATGAACCATGAACTCTGAGATGTTCAAGCTGGATTTAGAAAAGGCAGAGGAACCAGAGATCAAATTGCCATCATCTGCTGGATCATTGACAAAGCAAGAGAGTTCCAGAAAAACACCTACCTTTGCTTTATTGACTACACCAAAGCCTTAGACTGTGTGTATTACAACAAACTGTGGGAAATTCTAAGAGATAGGACTACCAGACCACCTGGCCTGCCTCCTGAGAAATCTGTATGCAGGTCAGGAAGCAACAGTTAGAACTGGATATGGAACAACAGGCTGGTTCCAAATCAGGACAGGAGTACGTCAGGGTTACATTGTCACCCTGCTTATTTAACTTCTATGCAGAGTACATCATGTGAAAAGGCAGGCCGAATGAAGCACAAGCTGGAATCAAGGTTGCTGGGAGAAATATCAATGACCTCAGATACATAGATGACACCACCCTATGGCAGAAAGCGCCTCTTGATGAAAGCGAAAGAAGACAGTGAAAAATGTGGCTTAAAACTCAACATTCAGAAAACTAAGATCATGGCATCATGGTCCCATCACTTCATGGCAAGTAAATGGCGAAGCAATGGAAACAGTGACAGACTTTATTTTTCAGGGCTCCAAAAACACTGCAGATGGTGATTGCAGCCATGAAATTAAAAGACACTTGCTCCTTGGAAGAAAGGCTATGACCAACCTAGAGAGCATATTAAAAAGCAGAGACATTACCAACAAAGGTCCGTCTATATGGTTTTTCTGGTAGTCATGTATGGATGTGAGAGTTGGACTATATAGAAAGCTGAGCACTGAAGAATTGATGCTTTGAACTGTGGTGTTGCAGAAGACGCTTCCGAGTCCCTTGGACTCCAAGGAGATCCCACCAGTCCATCCTAAAGGAAATCAGTCCTGAATATTCATTGAAAGGACTGATACTGAAGCTGAAACTCCAATACTTTGGCCACCTGATGCGAAGAACCCACTCACTGGAAAAGACCTTGATTCTGGGAAAGATTGAAGGCAGGAGGAGAAGGCGACAACAGTGGATGAGATAGTTGGATGGTATCACCAACACGATGGACATGAGTTTGAGTAGGCTCTGGGAGTTGGTGATGGACAGGGAAGCCTGGCATGCTTAAGTCCATGGGGTCGCAAAGAGTCGGACATGACTGAGCGACTGAACTGAACTGAACAAAACCAAGGGCTTCCCTGGTAGCTCAGCTGGTAATGAATCCGCCTGCAATGCAGGAGAGCCCGGTATGATTCCTGGGTCAGAAAGATCCCCTGGAGAAGGGATAGGCTACCCACTCCAGTATCCTTGGGCTTTCCTGGTGGCTCAGATGGTAAAGAATCTGCCTACAGTGAAAGAGTTGTGGCTTCAATCCCTGGGTTGGGAAGATCCCCTGGAGGAGGGCTTGGCAACCCACTCCAGTATTCTTGCCTGGAGAGTCCCCATGGACAGAGGAGCCTGGTGGACTACAGTCCGTGGGGTTGCAAAGAGTTGGATGTGACTGAGCGACTAAGCACAGCACAACAAAACCAATGCTAGGCAAATGATAGGTTTTAAGTACGAAGTAATCAACAAATAATCAAGTCACAGTCAGCTAGGTAAAAACTCAACTGTGTTTTCTCTCAACTTTAGGGATAAGAAAAACACTACCTAATCCATCTATTTTTGAAAAATAGTGAGATGTTGACTGAAAACTACTTCTATAGTTTGTATCTGGCCATCGTGACAAACTCTATATAAACTTCTTAAAGTCATGTTTACCTGTATATTTTACAGTATCTAACATAGTGTCTGGAACACAAATAGCATTCAAATAGGTGCTGCATTTAGTTGAGAATTCAGTGTTCCTACCTGGTCCCATAAGGCTGCAGCCACTTGGTCTATTACAGCTCCCAGCTCTCGGTATTCTCCAGAGTACCGGATGTATGCCCAGGTGCACAGGGTGATGAGGGTCAGTCCCATTATCATATTGCATAGGCTAGCTATGATGTCCAAACCAATGAATCCAGTCACACCAGCAATCACATATGTGATGAAGATGACAACAAACAGTGTGGCTGGGGTACGAGCTGCATGGAAGATATTTTTGCTATCATTGTGCTTGATATACTGGATGTAGAGTTCATCTATTTCAGTCTCCAACTGTTGCAAGTAACGCCGGCTAAATTCCTCCCCACCCATCTTCTTCACCCCTCGAAATAGCTTCACAGATTCTTCCTTAAGCTCCAGATGTTTGGTCTGTAGGTCATTAGGGGCCAGAAAGGGTTTGTCACCGCCACAGATCTGTATCGAATAGGAAGTATTATTTATTCAGTGCACAGTAAAACTAGCAACTGTATCACAATTTTGCACTTAACTAGCTGAATCTGTTAGAACACATTAATAATCAGAAGGAGGCTACATTTTATTTTGTCAACCCACATCTTTCCACACTCCATTTCTATCAGAGGAGACTATAAATGGGACTGGTAACTTTATAGGTGACATATTAAAGCCTTAATTTTTATTTCTCTTTTTGACACAGATTGAAATATCCATTACTTAGTCCAATTTCCTCAAGGTGAAAAGGTTTCACTGATTTTTGTTTGGAGTCCATTCAGTATTTTCTTCAAGAGACTAAATGGAAACATGTTAAATGTTTATGGACCACTTTTTCAACTTTTTTTCAAAAGTTACAAGGGAAATCTCAATTACCCATACCATTAACTACGGTTTAGATTTAAATATACATAGGAGACTCTCACTCCATTTCCCCTTTAATTATGTCATAAACACTATACCATATACTATATTTCCCTTGATTCCAAGGCTCTACCAATTTGGGGTGCAATTTTGATTTTATAACATTTTCAGTGAAAAGAAAACTCATTAATAGATATACACAATAATCAGTAGATGCATCCTAATTTAGAATGTTACTAGTAAAAACAGGAAATATAGTACTTAGAAATGTTGGCCCTTGTGGTTTATTTTTTTCTAACAGCTTTTTATACTTAAGATAGAAATTGGACTTATGGAATATGAGGAGGTATAGTGGAGAGGGTAGCATGTTATTTTAGCTACTTTAGATCTTATAAATAGTGGAAAAATCTGTATTCCTCTACCCCCACAATGTGAACTTTAAAAAGAAATAGGTTATAGAGAGAATTCATTTAAAATACATTTAAATTTTGCATATGTCATGTTCTCTTGATTTGTTTTCAAAATACTTGAGAAATACAATAAAAAGAAATGTGATACACATAGGCTGAGAAAGCATAAGTCAGAGCCACTTCTGCATGTGTATACAGTGTAACGTGGAAGAAGAAAAGAATGAGTTCATGGAAGAAATACTGATTTTATTTAAAACGTGATTTAAAATATTCTTACCTCTTCCATTTTTTTATTGTATGTATCCTTGGCAGTTGCCACGGCTGCTAAATTATTAGCTTCTGCTGTGGCCTTTGGACAAAGTACAAAGCACGATGTAAAATGGAATTCATATTTATTAGACTTCCACATATATATACACAACGTGCAAGAAATATGCAAAAACTCAAGGTCATCTGATAATTTAAAAAGTGCTGAAATACTTCTGTATCTTCTAAATTAGTAAAATTAAAATTTCAAAATGTATAAAATATAGCTTACTCAATAAACCATAGTTCAAAAATGAATTTTCATTTGGAAGATTATTCATCTAAAAAATATTTTTAAGCCTTTCACCAAATGTATGTGTGTGTGGGAGAATCTATAAATCCAGACACGTGGGAAATAATATATACATTTTATATATACTAATGGGCTAAGAGTCAGACATGACTGAGAGACTTCACTTTCACTTTTCACTTTCCTGCATTGGAGAAGGAAATGGCAACCCACTCCAGTGTTCTTGCCTGGAGAATCCCAGGGACGGAGGAGCCTGGTGGGCTGCCGTCTATGGGGTCGCACAGAGTCGGACATGACTGAAGCGACTTAGCAGCAGCAGCAGCAGCAGCAGGGCTTCCCAGGCAGCACTAGGGGTAAAGAACCTGCCTGCCAGTGCAGGTAGACATAAGAAACACAGGTTTGATCCCTGGGCATAGCAACCGACTCTGGTATTCTTGCCTGGAGAATCTCATGGACAGAGGAGCCTGGCAGGCTGCAGTCCACAGCGTCATACAGAGTTGGACACAACTGAAGCGACTTTGCACACATGTACTCATGCATAAAACTATGTCAACTTTAAAGATTACTACTGATAGAACAGTGTATCACTGATAACATAAAGGAGGCATTAAGATTCAGAAATTAAAAAAAAAAAGTATGGAAAAAGCAAGTTTTGCCTTTCTTGAATGTGTATTTGTAGAGGCCACTTGTTTAAAACCTGGACCTGCTTTTCTTATCATACATATGAATCTAAACCACAGTATGAGTCTTTTTTTAAACAAATTTAGTACAAAGAGAATGAAGACTCTTAGCACAAGTGAGGGTGCTATATGTGTATCTGAAAGTGATTAGATGAATCACTTGCACAAATGAGTCGTTATTAGAAAAATAATCTGATATATCACTCCACCCATTATTTTTATATGGTGATTTCTGACAGCCTGATTGGAGCATATCTTTAACTTAACTTTAGTGACAGAATGTTTTAGAATGTCAAGACTCCTGATGAATAAATACCTGTAACATGGATTTGGGATGTGGTAATTCTTCACCTTGATAGATCTTTATATAAGCCTAAAAAATAGGAAAGAAAAAGACTCATGTTCAAGTAATTCCATTCAATATCTATGTTAAATTGTATTCTGAGGTCTAAGGCCTTGACAGTTCAAAAAAATTAGATCTTGACAGTTTCAGGAACTATCTTTCTCATACTTTTAATTCCCTCTTTCTTATTAGTTCTTGTTCCCTTTTCCTGAACAGTCCTTTGCACACATTTGCCAATCTCAGTCTTCACAAAGGCTTACCTACCTTACCTCCTTTAAAACTTTCTCAGATCCCTCTGCTAGGAGTAACGTTTTCAGTTACCCACAGGAATCCGTACCTGCTGCTGCCTGAAGCTTTATGGAACAGATCTGTTCAAGGGCCCCGAGTCGCCTACTGAAATGCTATGCTCCTTCATGGTGTTATATGCACAGCAAGAATTCAAATTTTAGACAACCTGTCACTTTTTGCTGAGAGTGGTGAAGATAAACAATCACGAAGACGGTATACAACCACATGTGAAATGACAGAACATCAATTTAAAAAATTGTTATTTTAGCCCTTGGAGCATCAGTCGAAAAATCAGATTGATAACTGAAATCCACTATATATGTGCACCAGTTTAAAAAATGTGTTTGGAAAAAAAAAAATGTGTTTGGGGCTATCTGAGGTAAACAGGTAAATGCAAATTTAAAATATTTCCATTTCAAATTGGCTCTTGGTGCAGAAAGCAGGAAATGTAGAAGAATTTTTCTCCAGTAGGAAGGCAAAGTATAACCCATTAGGGAAAATCTTGAGAATGAAGTTAAAATTCAGTATAGGTCATAAGTGAAGACTATGTGACCCTGGGAAACACCTCCTCCCCATAAAGAGAAGCAAGACTTTCCCAACTCCTAGATACATTTCTATTTGAAACAATTTCCCTCAAGATAAAAGGTGACAGTAAAGTTACCTCAAGGAGTTTTCTCAAAAAATAATTTCAGAAAACAAGCTCCTCTTGGGAGTCTAATAATTTTTTAAATCATTTGTATATATTCCTCATACCTTTGCCCCCCATATTACGGAGTCTATAATTTTCTGTTGTTTTAGGTAGGAATTGCATTCCCAAACATGTCAAATCTAAATACTCACAAGTGCTCTAGAAATGAGAATGATACCTTGAAGTACTCTACCAGACCTCGGCAGGTGATTTTGTTCCCATTGATCTCCTTAATGTCTAGGCTCTCAGGACTAAGCAGCCAAGGAATGAGGATTTTCAAGTTTTTGATGAATTCATCATCTATTTCTAAAGTAGAAGAAAATTCATCATTATTTTAAAATTGTTGAAGTCTTTCATGAGATACCATAAAACATCCGGTAATTACCTCTATTTTTTCCCCAGTGATAAAGCTATCACTCACCTTCTGATCATCTAAATTACTCCTGAAACCCACTTTTCTCAGGGTGAACTATACTCCTTGCCCAACTCCTATTGCTAGTCTTTCTCATCTCCACTCCAATTACATATTTATTTTGTCTTTAACCTATAAAATAGCTTTCTTGATATTAAACGATGCACAAATGTTTCATACCCCATTTACATAACCATGTCATGCATTCTGATGCCTTTAAGTCTTGTTCATGGTTTTATACAGAGAGAGTTATAAATGGAAGAAGGGCAGATATTTACTGCCTTATAAGATGTATTCCCTCCAGAAGGTATATCCAAAAGTTTTCTGTGTTTACTGTGCCAATCTTATGAAAAATGTATAGAACTGTGTAAGGTGTGTTAGCTAGTACTCAAGTTCATAAAGAAGTGAAATTAGGGCTTCCTCTAGTAGTGAAACTCAACAACACAAAATAAAACTGTAAGAAAAGCACTGGAGGCCTTTTAGCTAGCTGGTCAGAACTATTCTGAGTTATTTAGTACAACTAATGGTGATTGCAGCCAAGAAATTAAAAGACACTTATTCCTTGGAAGGAAAGTTATGACCAACCTAGACAGCATATTAAAAGGCAGAGATACTACTTTGCCACAAAGGTCCATCTAGTCAAGGCTATGGTTTTTCCAGTAGTCATGTATGGATGTGAGAGTTGGACTATAAAGAAAGCTGAGCACCGAAGAATTGATGCTTTTGAACTGTGGTGTTGGAGAAGACTCTTGAGAGTCCCTTGGATTGCAAGGAGATCCAACCAATCCATCCTAAAGGAGATCAGTCCTGGGTGTTCATTGGAAGGACTGATGCTGAAGCCGAAACTCCAATACTTTGGCCGCCTGATGTGAAGAACTGACTCATTGGAAAAGACCCTGATGCTAGGAAAGATTGAGGGCAGGAGAAGGGGACAACAGAGGATGAGATGGTTGGATGGCATCACTGACTCAATGGAGATAGGTTTGGGTGGACTCTGGCAGTTGGTGATGGACAGGGAGGCCTGGCGTGCTGCAGTTCATGGGGTCGCAAAGAGTCGGACACGACTGAGCGACTGAATTGATCTGATTACACATAACCCATTTTATAGTATTAGGTTCAAGCTTAGTATTACAAATTTAGCAAAGTAACACAGAAAACAGATATTCAGAGGACTCCTGAACACAGCAATAATTTTTTAAATTATATGTAAAAAGCAGAGACTTGGTATATCCAGAGACTTGGTATCTAAGCAAAGATACCATCATTTTTAAAAACTTGAATTTCAGCAGAGTCACTGAGTTCTCAGGCTTTGGGATTGGTGATTTCTAAGGTCTTAAGGATAAAGATTCAAACCTTATGATTGTATTTTGCATGTTTCCCTGCTTGTTACGGAAATATCAGTTTACATAAGAATTTACGGTTCTTTTCCTTTGCTTACTGTTTTATAACATGTATAAGCATGATGTTGGAAATTCTTCCAACATATTTTCCTTCATGTTTTGTACAGCTTTGAAATTTGTGTCCATATTTTATGAGGACTTGGACAGGAATTTATTCAAATTTATTTTTTTGTTTGCATTGTATCAGTTTTTACTGATAACTGTGCTCTGTATTTGGAGAAGGAAATGGCAACCCACTCCAGTATTCTTGCCTAGAGAATCCTGTGGACAGAGAAGCCTGGTGGGCTTGTCCATAGGGTCACACAGAGTCAGACATGACTGAAGCAACTTAGCATGCATGCATGCATTGGAGAAGGAAATGGTGACCCACTCCAGTGGAAGTTACTCTTGCTAACAATATTAGTGCAAGGAAAGTAAATACATGACCCAGAACATCTGCAGACCAGTTCAGATCAATTTGCAGAGGTGTGCTCATCAGCCTTGGCTCACTGCAAGTGTTCAATAATATGTGTGGGTGGATGATTATTTGTAATGATTTCTGTTTTCATCATTTCTTCAAGAATTTTTGTCACAAGAGTAAAACCTTGCTAGGAATTCAGGATCTAGGTCAAAGAAGTTATCTGTAACAATTGAGCACACGATACATGCTTTATAAGAATTCCACAGAGCAGATGCACCTACGGTGTAGGGCTGCTGTGGAAACTAACCAAGGAAGATATTTTCTCAGGATCATTTGACTCTGACAAGTCATGAGAAATAAATCTTTAAAAATAATAACCTTGCACTGGGGTTTGGCTATGCTTTCTGAAGTCTAACTGGAGCTGTTAAGGAAGCAGCTCCCCAATTTATGATGTGGTTACCTGGTCATTCTACAGGTGGTATTATAACACAGAACCACCTCAGAAAAAGGTTAACTCCTTGTTAATTACAAGATTGGATCTGCTATATGAGGGGACATATTCAGTAGGTACTTGGTAAGAATTGATCAAATGCATCATGGATGGATGTGATTCAGTCCTTTGGTCCTTTTGATTTCCTAAATGGGAAGTGATTCAACTAATAGCAATTAAATATAATCATAGTAGCATAAGTTTTAAATAACACTGGAAATAGTAAGATAGGATAACAATTTTGATAATGTGAGGGACCATGAACAAAAGATAATGATAACAATTACTACTATTGATAAATGAGTTAGAAAATTATTTCTGTAAGTGTATCGAAAGAGTATGTGAAAAACTATCATCAAATAATTTCTGCACAATTGTTTATTCAAAGATGTTTTTTCCCCTGGAGGCAACCACTCAGATGACAGCCCTCTGGAGAACAGCTTGGCCAGAAGACAAGACATTCTGGATAGAAATAACACCATATTATAAGATTCAGGATGGGATGAAATACTGATGTAGACAGCAGGCTCCAAACTGCCCAAGGAAACACTGAGGCAAACTAGAACATTTTGGCACACAGAGGGATTTAGCAGTAGTCTTGTAAAGCCTCATTAAAATGGAACTTTTGACAGGCAACTGAAGCTGCCTTTCATTTCTCTTTCCCTCAGGTTAGCCCCTTTGGTAAACTTGCAACTCATGGTTAACTGTAAACCAACTGTGAGTCAATATATGTTTAGATTATGAGCAAAATTTGATGATGAACAAATCTATTAAAAACTGTGATTTATATCTGCATGATTTATCTTAAACTCTTTCCCTGAATTCTTTCATTGCAAAATGTATCTGTTAATTTAAGAATTGTAGCTGTGTACTACAGGAAAGGAACAAGGCAGGGTACTTTTTTGTCCCAATAAAGGACTGTTGTTGAAGGCCTGCTCCTGCTCTGCCTGCTTATGGCTCTCCAACCCCAGAAAAGAAAGAAAGGCCTTGTGGGAACCCTCTCTTTATGTAATTTATTCAAAACACACTGAAGCCATTAGGTCACTGCACAGTATTAAGAGGTCTGTGTGCTCACTGGTGGGTTGGAATTCATAAGTGACAGTGAAATTATACAATCTTGGAATCTATTCATTAATAAGTGCTTGCCTACAATTGTCTTTCTGTTGTATAATGAAAAGACAATTTAAAACATGTATAAAAACAATTGCTGGTGATTGATAAATTTGGGATTCTATTTATGATATTAACTGCAATGGTAAAATAAAAGGTATCTGAGAGAAAACACTATGGATACATGGGGGAAAAAACTGGTTTGCTTTTTGAACTTGCCAGTTCCACAAAACTGAACACAAGTTGTTCAGCTGTCATTTTTAAAAGTAATTTTAAAGTCCTTTGAGAACAACTGTGCTGCAAGGCTTGTTATGCCACTGTTTCATTACCCCTGGCAACAATGCAGGAAGGTCAAAGTAAATTAAGCACATGTTTGAATTTAGTGGTGTACTTAATGCTAGGCTTACAAATAAAAAAAGTTAGAAATGTCTTTGTACTGAGGTTGAAGGTAGATTGGAGAAGGCGATGGCACCCCACTCCAGTACTCTTGCCTGGAGAATCCCAGGGACCGGGGAGCCTGGTGGGCTGCTGTCTGAGGTTGCACAGAGTCGGACATGACTGAAGCGACTTAGCAGCAGCAGCAGCAGGAGGTAAATAGGCCTCCCCCAGGATAAAGCAATTGGAGATTCATTCCCTACTGATGGAAACTCCAAGTCAGGAATAGCAGGACAATTAAGGGAGGAGGTTGGGCCTTTCCCAGACCAGGTGTTTCTTGTTTGCGAAGTCAGGAGACCTCCCTGAACATACATGTACAGAAAAGGCTAACTGCAGGCAAAAGGAGGAGCAATATCAAGGGATGCTTTACCCAGATGCCTCTGCGGTAGGATCCATCTTGGCTAAGAGATGCGTGTGCACACATGGAAGGATCCTGAAGTACACCAAAGATAGACTGTGAACTAGGCAAATCAAAATGACTGGCCAAAGGAAACTTGGAAGAAATGCCCCATAAAAGTAATTCAAATTGCCATGAGGGTGCAACTCGGGGACTCTCCCTCTGAGTCTGCTTGTGTGTCCATCCACACATACTGTACTTTTTTCCCCTCTTGATAAATACTTTGCTTGTTTCACTACTTTCCATCTTTGTGGGAATTCTTTTCTGCAAAGCCAAAGGGCCAGGGCCCTTGTCACTGACCACTGGGTCAAGTGGCTAGGATCATGGTGCTTTCACCACCGCAATCCAGCCCAATCTCTGGCTGGGAACCCAAGCCCCACTCTAAACCGTTGCAGGCTGAGGCCATGTGAGATCAGTACTACCTTGGATTAACTGCAAAGCAAATATCTAAAGACCTAATGATTATTAGGAAGGATTAGCTTCTGCTTCTGCAGATTCCTGCTTCCACCTCCTGCTGCCCCCTTCCCTCTTTTTTTTAGACAATTTGAATTGCTTTGGAATCTTAAAACATTAGTCATATCTCTCTGTTTAAGAGATAATTACATACTATTACTTTGAAAAACACTCTGGGGCTTTTGGTTTTTTAAGAAACTAGTCCTCATCCAGAAGATACTTTTATTATTAGTGAAGTTTTTAATGATTTATAATTAAACTTTTCAGCAGCAGTTTGAAAGAGCTTTACTTCAGTATTATGCAATATTTTTTTCTATCTCTAATTATATAACAATACAAATATTCCAATAATATAGACTTCTATTTTCCCTTTTAATATAAATAAGGAAAATGTAAAAGGAAGATATTAAGGAGCATTTCTCAGTGCAGAGGTGAGCAGGAACCTCTGAGAAAGGGTGAGGGTTACTGCCCCTAGGTGAGTGCAAGATTTAGTCTATTTTCTCTGTGTACATATTTGGCACCCATAGAACCCCACAGATCAAGGAGGTGCTCTAGCATGAGCTGGGGATTCTCAATCCCCCTCACAATTTCTAATCAGCATACCCAGATCAGTGAACAAACTAAACTAGCAGCTATAAGCCCAGTGGATAAAATCAGACTTAGTGACATAAACACATTCACTAAAAGACAGACAAACCTTTCAGTTTTCCATCAAAGTTTGGATTGGTAGCTACTTTTAGGCCAGGATGAGGTAGCAGAAAACAGGAAATTTTGGTGAAACAGGAATGGATGTGTTTTCGAACATTCTGTAGTTCTTCATGTTGGTTCCCTGAGACCTGTAGTAAATCATTCTGAAGTTTAAATGACTTTCAACACAAGTTGAACTCCAAAAGAGTTCTGTGGCATTTATATTTGCTATGTCTGGTCACAATGATAAAAAATGACATGACAGGGCTGATACTAAAAGTTTTGGGGCAATTTGCCACATAGCCACATTTAAGTATAGTATACATATGGCATTATTACTATAATTAACAAATGTCTACTCTTACTCAGAAGAGCCTTCCCATTTTTTAGTACAAATTAGTGGGATTTTACTCCAGCTAGTTCGTACAAATTCAAATTTTAATTCAAAGTACTCACAAAGACATGAATAGATCATAAGATATTCCTACCTTCTTTTCAGGAGGTACTCAAAGACAGCCTCTTGTCACTTGGTAGGTATACATTTAAATTCTAGAAAGACATCTGGATAGTTGGGTATTTACATAAAAGCTAAACTGCCTCCTTTTTTCCTATGTATTAGACAGTTAATAGTACAAATTATCCTTAAAATAACCATAGCCTAAAAAAGTAAGCTTAGAGATCCTGATTATCAAGAGTTCTTTTTTTAATCTCCATTTTTTTTCTGATTACTCATTACGTATTTTTTTGGACATCTGTTCAACTATTGAACTATCATGACACAGATAGTTAATAGCCTCCTCCTAATATTACATTCTGTGAACTACTAGCAAAATGTCCTAAGATTGACTTTGGGGATCTTAAAACTTAAATATTTTCTTAAATTGACTTTAAGCCTCACTAAAACATGAGTCCAGATATTTGTACTGTCAATCTTCAACTGATTTAACTCTTCAAATTAAAGATTTTATCTTTAGGAATAAATCATTGTTTTATAGATAGCTACAAAAGAACTCTTTTTCTGAATCACAATTATTGATAATATTTAAAATTGTAATTGATTTTTATTAAGTATCACTCTTAGTTTGTTCACAGAAATACTATGAAGGTCAAATGAGGTTGTGGCTATTGAGTATCTATTCAAGAAGTCACTCAACAAAAATAATTTTACATCACTGTTGGGGAAATTTCATGCATCCAGACAACTAACAAACCTTGAGGCGTTTTTCCAAGAATTTGGAGCCACCGTCAGATCCATATGAAAATTCGTATGGGAAGCTCCAGTCTCGAACGAGAAATATCAGACTCTAAGAGACAATAAGAACAAAGGATTGATAAAGGAACTCTAAATTGCCTCCATCTGTTTTTTACTGAAATATATTAAATGATATTATTGCCATCTGAATAGTGTTCTTCTCCACATAAAGGAATTAAAAAGCAAACATAAAACCTAGGAAAGTTGTTTCTGAGCATTCACTACTCCTCTCTGAGATCATCCTACCTGTTTCCATTGAATGTGAACAGAAAGCTGCCCCCAAAATGACTAAAGTTACATAGTGCCATTCAGCCAGTTTGAGGCATCTCTGTCAGTTTTCAGGAAGCTTTTTATGAAGATTCAAGTTTTATTTGAAGAAAGCTTTCTCCTTCCATCTGTCTAAATATTTTTCCTCTATTACATCTGTCCCCTTCTCTTCTTTGGGGGCTCTCATCACGCATACCTGGTAGGCAGAGGGGTGGGAATCCAGGTTTTGTGGGGCCTGAAAGTTATACAATCTGTGGGGGAGAGGGCTCAATAGGAAAAAGGTATAAAAATGGGCTAAAAAGTTGATATTTATTTTCAATGAGAAATTACAAATTACAAATTTTAAAACACTGATAAATACCACAAACACATTTGTAAAAATCCAGAAAAATAACTAACATACCTTTGTAATACTTTTTTCTCCCACTTTTTGACTGCAAATGCTTTGATCACTTTTTTTTTTTTTTGATCACTTCTTCACATGACAATTTTGAAATATTTTCTGTTAGAAAGCTAATTCAGTCTTTCCTCTAACAAGGCCAAAATTTTTATTGTAAAAATGTTTTTTATTGCTAATAGTTTAGAAATATTTCAGCTTCACCACTTGTTATTTATAGTATCATATTTCTTCATCTGTTAAATTGAGATAATAAGGGAGCCAGCCTCACAGGAGTACTAAATGAAATAGTACACAGAAGACACTTCAAACAGTACCTGGTACAAAATGTTATGTTAGCTACTTGATTTGATTTTAATGGCCACATAGCATTTTAGCACATGGATAGAACTAACTTATTTTACATTCTCCTAGATGTTTTCCAGTTTTTCTAAGTACTATTCTAAGAAATGCACTGATGAACATCCCTGAAGCTGAGTATTTGTTTATATCCAGAAGGATTTTTATCAGGGACGGTGCTCCCCAAATTAGAACAATCATTAGAATCATTTGAGAGGCTTTTAAAAGTACAGAATTCTTGGGCCCCCCTCCAAACCTATTGCAACCAAGGTAAGAACAGCTTTCCTTTATCAAGTGCCTATTGTAAGTCAAGCACAATGCCAGTATCATACACATGATGTAATTCATGCACTGCTGCCCCAGGAGAGGTTATAATTTATTATTAGTCTTATAAGAGATATATAAAAATCACCTTCACCCCCCCAACCTGATGTTAATCAAGTAATTTTCCCAAAGCCATAAGGCCAGAGTGGAAGAGCTGGCATTTAAACTTGGGAAAATTCTTGCTGCACTGCCTCAAAATAAGTATAGAACACATAGTTTACAATCTGATACATTAAAGCATTCTTTTATAAGTTAGATTAAGTTATATTTCAATTTTAGTATCTGGAAAAATGCAGGAACTTGAGGGAAAAATTAGAATATTTTAATGAAATTAGCTATCTTTAAAAGTCTAAGTGTTAACATCTCTGGGCTTCTAATTGAGCCTTTTAGTCTTGCCCATTAAAATTGATATTGCTTTTAACTCTCTTTTAAGCTTTTCCATCCTTTCTTTCCCTTTACAGTTTATCTGTTGAAGAACTTACAAATCTGACCTGGAGAGATTTCCATAACCTGAACCTTGCTGACTGCATGCATAGTCACAGGGTAGTTCAACATGTTCTTTCGTCCTCTGAATTTCCTACAAATTGGCAACTGGATACAGAGTCTTGATCTGACTCCGGTTTTACTTTTTGGCAAGACTCCATGAAGCAGAGTGTTCTTTTATTAGGAGGCACATAGTATATGATTATTTCTCCTTTGGTGAACTTATGTTACCTTTGCTTAACTGAAGCTCATTCTTCAGGAGATTTCTCATTAAGGGCTCATGGGAACAACATTCTTTGTATTCTTACATGCTAATAACATTTTGTGCCCTTGATAAGTGAAAGTTAATTTTGCTGGATATAAAATCCTTAGCTCACATCTTCTTTCCTTAAACAGGGACACGTCTTAGAATTATGGATATTTCTTGTTTCATTACAGTGTAAGTCCCCCTCACCCCCGTGTGTGTGTGTGTTCTGTGGATTCTTGTGGGGAAAGGAGAGATTCCTGTGGAGCAGAGCATTTAAAAATATCCATATACACTATCTTTAAATAGTCCACTATCTTTAGATAGATGTTCATTCTTATCAACATTTTTGTCAAAATATGATAATTTGTATTTAGAACATTTCTACCTAAGACATGCACTTTGAAAACAGAGGTCAGATAAGAAGCAACTTTTGCAAAATAGAGGTTCATGAATCAGGATAAATGAAACCAACTATGTGGATTTGGCTATATTTTGCATTTTTCTTGGAAGAGTTTAGTTTCTTTTCTTGGTCTTTTTCACTGGGCATCTTCCCAAGTCAACCAAATGAGGACCATGTGTAGAATAGGATCAAAGATGAAGTCTTATTTTCTTAAATAAGTACTCTATATTCTACCTACCTCTAGTGTCAAATTCTAAGTTGCTTCCCTAATGCTCCCATCCAGTGCTGTGCTGGTATAAACGGGCTCCCCAACAACATCAACATGCCTTGATTTGTGGCATTTGACAATTTCTGCTGTGCAAATGTGCCTAGCATGGCTGATTTCAAGCTACTAACAGTTTAATAACTGACTTACGTAACTCCTGAATATTTACTAGTTAGCTCTCAAAGTGGTATAGCCAGTCAGTGGTATAAGACAGCAGTACACCCACTGTCCCCATCCCCTCACCAAATAATTCATATGCTTTATGTTTATCCTGTACGGAATGCTATGAATTTCAGTCCTTATTTAAAAATCTATCCATTGTTCCACACTGCTGAATTTTGATTTGTTCATACATATGGGTAGATATTTAAAAAGTCAAGAATACAGATTAATCTAACTTTCTCAGATAAAAATATCTGAAGTCATACTTTTAAAAAATAAATTAAATCCAGTCAGGCAACTGGGGAAAATAATGGACCTATACTTTGCATATCCTTCAAGTGATCATAGGATGAAAATTATGAAAAACATTGTAACTTTTGTTTATTTTCCTTTGAAGACCATTCAAAAGGAGTGCTATAGCACCACTATTAGTGAAAAATGGAAAAAAATTCAAATGCTCAACAATTGGGAATGGTTATATAAATTATGGTTTATTAATATATCAGATCAGATCAGATCAGTCGCTCAGTCGTGTCCGACTCTTTGCGACCCCATGAACCGCAGCACGCCAGGCCTCCCTGTCCATCACCAGCTCCCGGAGGTCACCCAGACTCACACCCATCAAGTCAGTGATGCCATCCAGCCATCTCATACTCTGTCGTCCCCTCTCCTCCTGCCCTCAATCCCTCCCAGCATCAGTCTTCTCCAATGAGTCAACTCTTCGCATGAGGTGGCCAA
This sequence comes from Tragelaphus eurycerus, assembly GCA_935064755.1. Lineage (NCBI taxonomy): Eukaryota > Metazoa > Chordata > Mammalia > Artiodactyla > Bovidae > Tragelaphus > Tragelaphus eurycerus. The sequence continues at coordinate 13,263,020 of CAKXYN010000069.1, forward strand.
AATACTGGAGTTTCAGCTTTAGCATCATTCCTTCCAAAGAAATTCCAGGATTGATCTCCTTCAGAATGGACTGGTTGGATCTTCTTACAGTCCAAGGGACTCTCAAGAGTCTTCTCCAACACCACAGTTCAAAAGCATCAATTCTTCGGCGCTCAGCCTTCTTCACAGTCCAGCTCTCACATCCATACATGACCACAGGAAAGACCATAGCCTTGACTAGGCGAACCTTTGTTGGTAAAGTAATGTCTCTGCTTTTGAATATGCTATCACATAGCTATTAATATTACAAATGTGTGGAGTGTATCAATACATGTATTAAGTCAGTATAAAAAGGCTTACATGAAAAAATGTTATCTGAATTATAATGCTAAATTTATGTGCACATCCATTATAAACACATGAAAATACTCCCAAACTCCCAGGAAAAAACTGTTCTAGAGTCATGTAGACAGTGAATACCTGAACTGGTTTAACCTATTTAATCAATCAATTTCAGTTTTAATTTCAGCTTCAGGTAGTAAGTAAACACTGGAACTCATTTTAAACCTTTCTAAGTAAGTAACACCTCACTTCAACCAACAGCCCACTGGAAGCCAACCAGTGACAGCTTCATGCTTTAAAACTCAGTCACGAATTAGAAGAATCACCTCAGAAAACTAACTGAGGCTATGTCAACCCATTGCTAACCTCTATAACCAGACACAAAACATGCTTCTGTATTCGACAACAAAAAAATAATTAAAAAACTGATGTCAACCCATTCTTATCTCTGTAAACCATGAAAATCCAAGACAAAGCCCCCAACTCAAACTAACTGAGGCTATGTCAACCCATTGCTAACCTCTATAACCAGACACAAAACATGCTTCTGTATTCAACAACAAAAAAATAATTAAAAAACTGATGTCAACCCATTCTTGTCTCTGTAAACCATGAAAATCCAAGACAAAGCCCCCAACTCTATATAATAATCATTTGTTTTGCTCAATGAAACTCCCAAGTATAACTCTTTTACTAAATTAACCAATAAACTCAGCTCTGGTTTTCGTATCAGGTTTTGAGTGAAGGTCTCATCCTCCAACAATTCTGAAGTCCTACCAAGATAGTTCTGAATGCCCTCACTGGGCAGTATTCCCTATGAACCTCAGGTTAACACGAGTACTTTCCATGTTCCCTGTTCCCAAATTCCATCTGTTGAAATTTACTTAGAGGTGAATCTACCTCAACAATGATAAATCTGAGTTCTAATTTGTTTCACTGAGCTCTTGCTGCTGATTAATTTGTTATCCTAGAGTTTTTGTTATAAAGACTCAGTGGGTCTTTATATGGGTCATTAGTTTTATGTCTCTGTAAAGGGTAATTCAACCTTTTTTTTGCTAAGTGTACTCATTGAATAAAAAATTATACCTAACTTTTGTATAATGTTATTAGAACTTTTGGTTTAGAGGTATATTATTCAGTAAATATTTTTGCCATTAATCTGTTTTTTTTTCTTGCTGCTTTTCCTTCTTTTGTTTGAAAATTTATACACAGTATTGTCTTGTATTTTATCTTGAATTGTCTTGTGTCACTGAATGTATAAGGAAGTGCTTTATAAAGAACACAGGCAAAGACCTGTCTTAAGTAGTAACCAGATTAATCAGGATGCTCCAAAGACTAATGGTTGGAGGTCTGTTAAACCAGCAACAAATTTATGCAAAAGTAGTCGGTCAAATTTTGCCTTGGGTTCTCTACAACACTTAGACGCCATTCTCATTCTTGTCAATTTGCAAACTACTTTGTTTAGTCCATCATGTAGGATCAATGACTATCAGATTATTCACTGTACGTAGCACTGTTCTAACACTTGCTTGAGGACCCAGGTGCTTTTCATAAGCACACAATTTGAGCAACTTGTTTGTTACAGACTTGTGTATATCAAAGCTGCAATCTTCTCCTGGAAGAATTTCTGCTTCCTATTTGTATTGCATTACAATCCTAATATTTGCATTTACAGTAATAAATTACTCTTAAAAATTTAGAATAACATTGTGTTAAGCTTCAGACATGTCAAAATAAATAATAAAGATAAGATGTTCTATGAAAATGAAGATAAAATAAAAAACACTCATTAGTTAGCTTCTTTAATGAGTAAACTGAGGCCTCAAAACAAACTGCCGACTCTGGAAGACTCAATTTCACTCTCTAACCTTCTGAAATTTACCCTACTGACAGTGTATCTCTCTATGCTCAGTTTTATCTTCACCAATCACTTCACTCCTTCAATACATTATTTTTCTTCCTCTGACCTCTTGAACCATTTCCTTAGTGATTTTTGCAGGAAAGAAGTAGTCATATTGCCCCAACTGCTAAAGCTACTATATCTGACTATTGTATAGAAGTTGAATTTAAACACTGGCCTCAGTTATACGGAATTTCTTTTGGCACAGGAAGACAGAAATTTGCTGCAGAATTCAAGATCCTGTTGCTTAGTATCCTGAATTATCAGTTATTTTCCAACTAAGTTCACTTAATTATTAGTCCCTCTTGTTAGGTTGGAAAAAAGTTGTTAGGTTATTAAAAATTGGTTAAAAGCAGTAAAAAGACCAGGAGAGCATTTAAATATCCCAGCTCATCATAAAAAAATAAGAATAAAAATTTTAATAGCCTTTCAAGGGCAAGAAATATAGAAAAACACAATGCAAGGCCATTTCAGAAGACTTTCTCTGAGATGAATTGGACATTGATTAAAAATTGTGAACAGAACAAGGATGAATCAATAGGAAACTTTAAAAATAGACTTCAGGAAAATTTCAAACAATACTCTCAGTACTTAAATAGCCAAAATAAAGGGAACATTGTCTCCCCTTTTTAAAATGGGCTCAGAGGAGAACGGGATGACAGCGGATGATATGGTTGGATGGCATCACCAACTCAATGGACATGGGTTTGGGTGAACTCCCGGAGTTGGTGATGGACAGGGAGGCCTGGTTTGCTGCGGTTCATGGGGTTGCAAAGAGTCGGAGACGACTGAGCGACTGAACTGAACAGACATAAAATACAGGAATCAGAAAAAAAAAACTTGAAAGAGAAATCATCTACTTAGAAATTTACACTTTATGGCTGGCTTTTCAGACAGGCTTTTGTACAGGGACACCTATAGATACTTAAAGCAGAAAATCTGCTGAAAGAACCAAAGTTTCATATTAGCTAAAGATACCTACACTGTACATGATTAAAAAAGAAACTGAAGAATCTCTTTGAGTAAAAGTTTCCAAGGATACAGACAGAAAAATGAGAGAAAAATCTGTAACAGTCCAGATTGTTGGTGGTGGTGTTTAGTTGCTGAGTCCTGTCAGACTCTTTTGTGTCCCCAAGGACTGTAGCCCTGTCACACTCCTTTGTCCGTGGGATTTCCCAAGTAAGAATACTGGAGTGGGTTGCCATTTTCTTCTCCAGGGGATCTTCCCAGCCCAGGGATTGAACCCACATTTCCTGCATTGGCAGGTGGGTTCTTTATCATTGAGACACCAGGGAAGCCTGAGTCCAAATTAACCCCTTCCAAATTATCATAAATCTTGATTTTTTATACATATAAAAAGGTTAGGTCATGGCAGTTATTAAATCAACAACATGGTCAACATCCAAGACTCAATGTCTTTTATGGCCAATTTCTTGATCCAATAGTCATGGCTTATCCTCCCTGCCTCAGAGCAGTTGCAGTCTTGTCTAAACTACTTGAAGCATCTACAGATTATGCACTAAGCTCACCTTTAAATCCGATGATACCACATATAAACTGTTGCTAACTGAGAACATCTCACTTTTTTCTGTTAGTCTTCACTAATTAAATGTGAAGACTTTTTTGTAATACTTTCAATTCAGAAATCCTACTACCTTTTTCCTTTGAAAAAGAATTTTATGATTGTGTTTCTGCAGTTCAAGAAGGGACCACGCCCAGTATAAGAATTTTGGACACACTCATATCAATTTTTGACTTAAACTGTTTGTTCATGGGTCTTATCTTAAAAATGTAAAGAGGTAATACTAGGCAGGATATGTAATAGCTACACCAAATCTTGAATCCAGGTTTTCCAATTTTGGGTCCAATAAGTTTATTTGTATGCAAACTATATACAATCCTAAATATGCATATAATGCCATAATTCAGTTCAGTTCAGTTCAGTCGCTCAGTCGTGTCCAACTCTTTGTGACCCCATGAATCGCAGCACGCCAGGCCTCCCTGTCCATCACCAACTCCCGGAGGTCACTGAGACTCACATCCATCGAGTCAGTGATGCCATCCAGCCATCTCATCCTCTGTCTTCCCCTTCTCCTCCTGTCCCCAATCCCTTCCAGAATCAGAGTCTTTTCCAGTGAGTCAACTCTTCGCATGAGGTGGCCAAAGTACTGAAGTTTCAGCTTTAGCATCATTCCTTCCAAAGAAATCCCAGGGCTGATCTCCTTCAGAATGGACTGGTTGGATCTCCTTGCAGTCCAAGGGACTCTCAAGAGTCTTCTCCAACACCACAGTTCAAAAGCATCAATTCTTCGGTGCTCAGCCTTCTTCACAGTCCAACTCTCACATCCATACATGACCACAGGAAAGACCATAGCCTTGACAAGGCGAACCTTTGTTGGCAAAGTAATGTCTCTGCTTTTGAATATGCTATCTACGTTGGTCATAACTTTCCTTCCAATGCCATAATTAGCAAGCATTAATTAAATGTCTGCTGTATATAAAGTAGGTGGTGTGTGTATACTCAGTCATGACCAACACTTTGTTACCCCATGGACTGTAGCTTGCTAGGCTCCTCTGTCCCTGGAATTTTCCAGGCAAGAATATTAGAGTGGGTTGCCATTTCCTACCCCAGGGTATTTTCCCAACCTAAGGATAGAACCTGTCTCTTATGAGTCTCTTGCATTACGAGTCAAATTCTTTACCACTGAGCCACCTGGGAAGCCTATAAAGTAGGTGGTCTAGACTAAACAAAGTTAACTGCAAAGGTCCTGCTCTTAACATATTTATAATTTAGCTAGTGGGATGGGATTTGCACATTCAACCATAAGACCACAAGCTATAGTTCAGTAAGCACCCAGCATCAGAAAGAAGAAGAGAGGCATTAAGGGGTGGTGGTGAAATGCAAGGGCTTTGAGCCTGTGGCTTAGGTTGAAGGCCAGCTCTGCAACTTAAAGATACATGTGGCCTAGGACAAGTTTCTTAACTACTCTAAGCCTCGGTGTTTCCCCATCAGTTAAAAAAAAAATAGAAAGGAATAAAGAAGGAGTAACAACATTACTTATTTTATATAACTATAATGAACATTCATGTGAATCATGTAAGAAATATACTGACCATGGGGCCTGGCACAAAAATAAGAGTTCAATAAAATATTATTATGTAGGTCTTCCAGACATTTTATGAATCTACACAAGGACACTGGGGGAATCCTGATCTATACTACTGACCTAATTCTGAGTAGCCAGATGAATATTTTATTCTAATTTCATACAATTCTCAGATTACCTAAATCGCTCTCTGGACAGAACATGTGATAAGGCACCTTTCTCAAACTGCTGTTCTTTTCCTCAGCACCACCAACAAATGTCTTTTCCTTTCATTTACAGCCCAAGCAGCCAAATAACAGCTTCTCATTTTCTCAGTGAAATCATGGATTTCTCTGGTATCACTTGGCAGTTTCAGTCATCATAGATATTTGACCAAGGATGTTTTGTTTTGAAATTCTGAAGTAGCTGAAATCATTTTCTAATGTCCCTATTGTCTAATGTCAAATATTTATGGGTATTACATGTTTAAATTAATGGAAATGTATTCATTCTCAACCAAACCTCTTGAAGTCCTAAGGCAGAGGAGCTAAAGAACCAAGTTATTTTAATTATTTTTAAAGAACAATTACATTAATGAGGTAGCTCTTGCTGGACTGTTATACTTAAGATTCAAGTGCTCACAGCGAGCAAGACAAGTGGGAAAGTAAGTCATGTCAGAGAATGCTATGTCTTAATATGAATTTACTTCTTGTACTAAATAGTCTACAGCCGGCTTTTATAGGCTCCCTTGGAAGATTTATTAAAATTTGAGGAATTTTACAAGTCAGGAGACAGCACGTCAGTAGCCTGAAATTGGCCACAGTAAAAGTATTTACACCACAGAAATCAGCAAATGCTACAATCAGACCCACCTCCCACTTCTCTCTAGCCAGTTACAAACATTAAGCAGCACACCACTGGCTAAGCTTAACACTTCAAAGTTGCTTTTAAACCGAATCCACTTTTAGTTCTCTAAAAGCTTTTAGTTCTCGTTCTAAAAACATAGTTTTAAAATACAATTATAGATATTTTGTTTGTTTGGTATAAATTGACTTTTGGTTTAAAAATCAAATTAATCTGTTAATTCAGCTATTCATTTCATTGGCTAATTGCCCTCTCTATCGCTGCCTAAGACAGATCTTATTTATTATTTACAGCTTCATTCTGTTTCAGAATTAAGAATTCCATTTTAAATTTGTCAAATTAAGTTAATATAAATTATTATTTTAAAAATATCACTGCCCATCTTATCAGGCAGTATTTAAAATTTCTCCACAGTTTTATACAAATAAAACTGCTATTTTCTCAGAGGAAGAGGATAGGAACAGTGACCAGCTAAAAAAACTTTTGAATTAAACTTTTATTTACAAGTTATTTATTTCAGAATTTTTTCTGTTTTTTCTAATTTAAATGTGAATCATTTTGCTGATATCTTAAATGTTGTTCTGTGATTTGAGTATATTTACATTTTGTATTTTAATTTCATGAGATATAATATTTTTGTTTTGAATTTGGTTGCTTTAATTTTAAATTATTAAATAATTTGGAATCCACTTTTACTACTTAATGAGTTTCTCATTTCAATTTCAGATACTTAGATTTATAAGTCAAAATCTGTTCAGAAGTCAATGTTGACTCATTCAATCATAATTTTTTCTTTTGTAATGCCAACAGTTTACAGACAAGTAGTAATCTCAAAGTTTTTTCTATTGTTTGTTTTCAATTCATTGTTTTTTGTTAGTTTTGTTTTACCAAAGGCCTGTTTGCCTATCGATCTATCCATCCATCTATCCATCAACAGAGCACTGGTTGGTTTCTTTTGGTTTCAGTTTATCTAGCCAAGCATAAGAAGCAGTGACACCTGCTGGTAAGACTGAAAACTCCTTTCCAGAATTACTATGGAGTTGCCCAAAATATGATACCACCCTTATGGCAGAAAGTGAAGAGGAACTAAAAAGTCTCTTGATGAAAGTGAAAGTGGAGAGTGAAAAAGTGGGCTTAAAGCTCAACATTCAGAAAACGAAGATCATGGCATCTGGTCCCATCACTACATGGCAAATAGATGGAGAAACAGTGGAAACAGTGTCAGACTTTATTTTTGGGGGCTCCAAAATCACTGCAGTTGGTGACTGCAGCCATGAAATTAAAAGACGCTTACTCCTTGGAAGGAAAGTTATGACCAACCTAGATAGCATATTCAAAAGCAGAGACATTACTTTGCCAACAAAGGTCCGTCTAGTCAAGGCTATGGTTTTTTCCTGTGGTCATGTGTGGATGTGAGAGCTGGACTGTGAAGAAGGCTGAGCGCCGAAGAGTTGACGGTTTTGAACTGTGGTGTTGGAGAAGACTCTTGAGAGTCCCTTGGACTGCAAGGAGATCCAACCAGTCCATTCTGAAGGAGATCAGCCCTGGGATTTCTTTGGAAGGAATGATGCTAAAGCTGAAACTCCAAAACTTTGACCACCTCATGTGAAGAGTTGACTCACTGGAAAAGACTCTGATGCTGGGAGGGATTGGGGGCAGGAGGAAAAAGGGACGACAGAGGATGAGATGGCTGGATGGCATCACCAACTCAGTGGACGTGAGTTTGAGTGAACTCCAGGAGTTGGTGATGGACAGGGAGGCCTGGCGTGCTGCGATTCATGGGGTTGCAAAGAGTCGGACATGACTAAGCGACTGAACTGAACTGAACTACCCAATATATGCCAAAGAGTTCTGAGGTAACAAGTTCAGAGAAGAGAAAAATGAAAGCAAATAGCCCAATTATTATACAATACCTCAGCTATTAACATGAAAAATTATTTTTAAAAAGACAACAGAGTCTAATAGGTATTATAAACCACACAGGAGACTGTAAGCAGAGATTCATTTCATTCTATCTCAACTCCTCTCCCCACCTGCTTCTCCAGATCTCAGAGGAGAGACTCATCCTCCTTTACTCACAGCATACCAACATCGTTCCATGCAAAGTTCCCTTTTTTTGTTTTACTTTATCATATTTTCCCGATTCCCACTCCCATCAACTGTCTGCTCTCAACCACACTCACTCACTCTAACATAAATTATTTTGCATATGAAGAAGTTTTAAATAATCACAAATAGTATCATGTTATAGAACTTGAACTTTCCCCCTATTAATTTAAAATAAATTTTAATACTTTAGTCATGTTACTTATACTTTAGGTTCATTGCCTTTGGATGTTGCAAAATATTTCACAGTATGTCTTTCACCCTATTTTATGTATCCGTTCTTCAAGTGATGGACACCTGTGCTGGCTACAACTTCCTGCTAGTAAGGATCTATGAATGCTACAATGAGTATCCTTATATATATTTGCCCTGCTCCACAGAATGGCTGCTACAAGCTGCACTTACTAACCAATAGGGTCTGAGTGTTCCCGCTTATCCAAATTCTAGCTATCATTTGGTATTTATCCCCATATTCCACATTTTGCCTATCTAGTGAGTGTAAAAGTGGTATCTCGTTATTTTAATTTTTAACTGATTATCAATAAGACTTAACATTCCTCCGAAAATGTGTTAGTCATTCAGGTTTCCTTTTAACAGCCTAATTTTTAAATTTTCAGTTTATCATTTTTTAATGGTTTTGGATTTTAAGACTTTTTTTAGAATAGTAAAACTGAGAGGAAGGTACAAAGATTTGCCATAAATATACCACCTGCCCTGACACATGCATAGCCTCTCCTACTATCAATATCATTCACCAGAATAGTATCTTTTTTTAAAACAAGAATAAAACTACAATGTATCATAATCACTCAAAGTCCATAGCTTATTTGAAAATGAAAGTTGCTCAGTCCTGTCTGACTGTTTGTGAACCCAAAGGAATAGTCTATGGAATTCTCTAGGCCAGGATACTCGAGTGGGTAGCCTTTCCCTTCTCCGGGAGATCTTCCCAATCCAGGGATCAAACCCAGGTCTCCTGCATTGCAGGCAGATTCTTTATCAGCTGAGCCACTAGGGAAGCCCAAGAATACTGGAGTGGGTGGCCTATTCCTTCTCCAGGGGATCTTCCCGACCCAGGAATCAAAGTGGGATTTCCTACACTGCAAGCGGATTCTTTACCAACTGAGCTTTCAGGGAAGCCCATAGCTTATCTTAGGGTTTGCTCTAAGTGTTGTTCATTCTATGAGTTTGGACAAATGTCATCATATATAATGTCATTATATATAATGACATATATCCATCATTATATCTTAAGAGTATTTTCACTTCCCTCCAATTCCTCTGCGCTCTGCCTGTTCATTTCTCTGTCCCTCATGCTGCACCCATGGTGCACCCCAAACCACCCTGAAACAATCTCTTCATTGTCTCCATAGTTTTGCCTCTTCCAGAGTGTCATATAGTTGGAATCACACAGTGTACAGTCTTTTCAGATTGGTTTCTTTTGTTTAGTAATATGCATTGAAGATTTCTCTATGTCTTCCCTGGTAGTTCAGATGGTAAAGAATCTGCCTGCAATGTAGGAGACCTGGGTTCAATCTCTGGTTTGGGAAGAGCCCCTGGAGAAGGGCATGGCAATCCACTCCAGTATTCTTGCCTGGAGAATTCCATGGACAGAGGAGCTTGGCAGGCTACAGTCCATGGGATCGCAAAGAGCTGGACACAACTGAGTGAACACTTTACATCTTTTTGTGGCCGACAGCTCATTTTTTTCTTGTTGAATAACATTCTGTCCTCTGGATGTACCAGTTTGTATATCTATTCAACTACTGAAGGATATCATGACTGCATTCAAGTTTTGGCAATTATGTATAAAGCTGCTACAAACATCTGTGTGGAGATTTTGTCTGGATCTAAGTTTTCAACTCCTTTGGGTAAATATGATCATTGGATTGTATAGTAAGAGTATCTTTAGTTTTTTAATAAATCACCAAATTATCTTTGAAAGTGGGTGTACCATTTTGCATTCCCACCATAAATGTATGAGAGTTCCTGTTGCTCTGCAGCCTCATTTGCGGAATATGTGATGTTGTCAGTGTTATGGAATTTGGCCATCCTCATAGGTGTGTATCAGAGAAGGCAACAGCACCCCACTCCAGTATTCTTGCCTGGAGAATCCCAGGGATGGGGGGAGCCTGGTGGGCTGCCATCTATGGGGTTGCACAGAGTCGGACACAATTGAAGTGACTTAGCAGCAGCAGCAGCAGCATAGGTGTGTACTGGTTCCTTTGCCAGTTTTTGATGGGCATCCAATTCTTCACTGTGGTACTTCCTTGCACATTCTATACACTAATCCCTTGTTGACTTTTAACACTGTTAGTACTTTCTATCAATCCAGTCACTTTGTTTAAAGTCTTCTGATAAACAGAAATACTCTATTTTGATATAGTAATATCCATCAATTTTTCACCACATTTTTTGCTGGGGGAGTCTTAGTGAATAAATGTTTATTCATACTAGTTCAGAAGGAACTCTCCAATATTCTATTCTATTAACTTTATACTTTTAAATTCCTTATTTAGTTTCTTAATACAATTGGGGAATCCATTCCATATATGGTGTTCAGTAGAAATTCAATTTTTTTCTTCAAAAAGTGAGTTAGTTTTTCCAAACCCTCATTTCCCACTGGTTTATGATGTGACCACTAATGAATGCAAAGTTTCCATACAGAGAGAGATTTGTGAATGCTGTTTAGTTTCATCAAGTTTTTTCCCTCATATCTGTGCAGAATTGCATCATTTTCATTGCTATGGTTCTCTAGTATATATTCAATCCCCCAATTTGGATTTTCTTTTTAAAAACTGACTTTAAAAAGAACTTAATTTTTCCAGATAAGTTATAGAAAAATGTGTTGCACTTCTCAAAAAATTCTGTTATAGTTTTAATTGGAATTGCACTGAGTTTATTGGTTAATTTGGGGAAAATTAGATTCTCCACAACATTAAATCATCCCATCTGGAATCACACTATATCTCTCTGGCTTATAAACATTTTTCTTTATGATCTTTAATGAAATTTTGAAAATATTTTCTCCATAAAGGTTTTTATATTTTGGATTTTTCTACTTAACTATCAAAGTTTTTTTCTTTTTTGCTATTGTGAATGGAGAAAGAAACATGACTCTCTCAATTAATATACCTGGTTACAGTCTTCAAGAAACTCTAATAAGAATTTATCATCATTTAATAGTCACTTACCTGAAATGGCTTCAGAAATGTTTCTTCCATCGCCAGCCTGCCATATTCAGTGAAAAGCTACAAGGAAAATCACACATCCGCACACACACACACACACACACACACACACACACATGCACCCACACACACAAAGACAGAAAACTTCAGTATCTTCTTGGCTTTCTTTCACTATTTTTTTTCTTTAGCTGTAACATAATACTATATTATAAAGACTGCAATAATCATTTCAAGTAACTAAGTATTAGATTAAGTAGAGGTACAGTAATCATATATTTTAAAAATAAGGACATAGAGTACATTTTAAAATGAAGTTTCCATTTTAAAGATAATACCTTTTATATCTAGAATGTAGGACAATTTTTTTGTGGGGAAGATAAGAGACAAAGAAACATGTGAAATGACCTTTCAAAGCAAAACTTCCATAGATTAGACCAGAGAGCTATAAACTAAGTAGGATAATTTACAAAAATTGTTGCCTGAGGAAATTTAATGGCACAATGGCCTCGATTGTTACAAAGGCAAACAGGTGTTTGAGCTAGCTCTGGGAGATAGTGAAGGACCAGGAAGCCTGGCGTGCAAAGCCTGGCGTGGAAGTCCATGGGGTCACAAAGAGTCGGACACGACTTAGCGACTGAATGACAATAACAACAGACATTTGGTTTAAAAGTGAAGAATCAAATAAACCACCTTTTATTTTTTATCGCTCCCAATTGAGAGGTACAGTATCATTTTGTTTTGCCATAAATGTAAGGTTTTAGAGAACACAGACTTGAGGTGGTCCCTGTGACTGGGCCTCTGGTGAGAGTTCTGTTCAGTCTGGCCAAGTGGGCTTCCCGATATGTACAAAGGAAATGCCACTTCATCACACAAGAGTAGCAAGCTTCAGAGGCATCTCAGAGTTGGGGAAGGGTGCTGACACAGAGGACTTCCCTCCTTTGGCCTTTTAAAATTGCCCCCAAAGAACTACATTGCCTCTCCTGTGAAAACTGTGGGAATCTAGAAAGCAAATGATAGTACCTAGGTATCTGATTATAGTAATTAAATGAAAGTCTGGAATATTATGTTTAAAGGCTGGTCTGGGGATCAGAATCATTACTCATTTTCATCAGAATCATATACTAACATAATTTGAACTCACAATCTTTTCTGAGAAAGGATGAGGTGATGTCATTTACAGGAAAAATTTTTAAATGATCTTGAAAACAGATTGATTACTTACTCAAAATCACAATCCAAAATCAGTCCTTTTTTAGAAATCTTAAACAGGTACTGGACAGTGCCATGTCATTAACTGGCTAGGTTATGACACACACCTAAAGAAGCAGTTGTACTCACTCAAAGAAACATCTAACAATTATTCAGCATATCGTCTATTTTTCATAATTGATCAGTGTGATGTACCAGAAACATATTTGGGAGTAATGCTAGATGTGAACTCCAAATAATAGTTCCAGCCTCACAGATCACCCTGTGCTATTATCCTTTGTTATCTGGTTACACTGCATAGGACCCTTATTGCCAAGACAATATATTAAAAGCAAAATTTTCTTTAAAATAAGCAGAGGGAAACTCTCAGAGAAACAATAGGTTTTTATATTAATATGTAGCTATTAATAACATGAATTGAAAGAGAGAAGAGAGTGTGACAGAGATGAGAACTACCTTTAGGAAATATCTAATCTTCTACTAATTTAAATGCGGCCTGGAGAGTGAAAGAAACACCGAGTCCAATCAGATGATGAGATTTCTATTCCCACTCTGCCACTAACTGGCAACTCATTCTTTTTCAGAAACAATTCCTCATTCATAAAATATTAAGGATATGTTAGGTGGGTGTCCCTGAGGTTTCTTTCAGATCTAAAATAGAATTCTATGAGTTACCATCAGGTGTTCACCCATAGCTATAAAGTGGTCCACAGGAAAAAAATCTGGCATATAACTGATATTATACTAACAATTATTAAATCCTTGACCATAAGACTTCAACTTCACATTTTGGGCCATTTTTAAACCAAAAGTTCTTTTTCCACTCTAACGTGCCATATATTTTCCCATATACAGGGTCGACAAGCAAGTAGCTTTACTGAAACAAAGGACTTTGAAAACTGAACTAGAAAGAACATAAGCATGCAGGGTTAGAACAAGAAACCTGGAAATGTGACAACTTCCATTTGGTTATGTTTTTAAATTTTTCTGACTGTTACCTTTTCCAAGTACAAGAAGGCCTGACAAAATCTTAAAGTTCTGCTATCCATGCCCAAAAGATTACCAGATATGTAAAAGAGACTATAAATATTGTTACCTGAAGGTGCTGAAGATCATCCTCTTGGACATTTTGAGATAAATTATAAACCTTGATTAAGAAATAAAATCAAAATGAGAAAATAATTAGCAACAAACTAAGCACTTATTTTGCTATTCTCTATTTTTGAAATATCAATTATCATAAAATCAAACTCTCTCATGTAGATTCTTCTATAATGATATTTGTAAGACCTTGAGAGAGAAGTAAACAAAGCCTGAGAGACAGTAAACAATGCATTAATACAATGATCATAAAACTGTTCCAGAAATATAGTAGCCACCTGTTTTGGAGGCAGAATGTTAAAATTATTTTATGAACCTAATTCATCAATTAGTATTAAAATAAGCATAAGCTTACCAAAATAATAGCAATCTGGATCTTAATAACCCATATATAAAATTTTGTCTTGAAAAATTATATTGACTTCTTTACAATCATTTAAGTCTATAGAAAATTTCATCACAAGGAAGTTCTGAATATGTTGCTTACATCCTCAGACACATGCTTTATTACTTCATGAATAGATTAAAGTAAAACTCTTTTTTTTTCCTGAGAAAGAGGATAAATATCAGTAACTTCAAAGAAAAGTTAATGATGTTTATTCATGTACTGATACAAACAGTACACTTTGTGTACTTTTTTCAATAACAGATTACTTCTCAGATAATAATAGTCATTACTAAGGACTTAGCAGATTTTTCAGTGAAAATATTTAATGTCTACAGGAAAAATATAAATAAAAATTATTTAAAAGGCAAAAAATCCATTTTTAATTGACTTGTTAGAAGTTAGATATTAAGTCAATATTTTAAAGGCTAATTAAATTAAGAAGTATATTTTTAAAAGTTAGTCAATCTTACAGCTACCTCAATGAATAGATCATTCAGACAGAGTTATCAACAAGGAAACATCGGACTTAACAACACACTAGATCACACTGACTGAACAGATACATAAAAATCATTCTGTCAAAAAGCAGCAGAATATACACACTTCACAAGTGAACAGGAACCATTCTCAAGGACATGTCAGGTCACAAAACAAATCTTAATAAATTCAAAGAAGAATGAAATCATATCAAAGCAGCTTCTCCAACCACAATGGTATGAGACTAGAAATCATTCACAAGAAAAAAAATGGGGGAAAAAACAGGAAAATGTGGAGATTAAATAATGTGCTACTGAATAACCAATGGATCATGAAAGAAATAAAAAGAGAAATTTAAAAATACCTAAAGATAAATGCGAGCAGAAATACCACACATCAAAATCCATGAGATGTAGCAAAAATGCTTCTGAGAAGGAAGTTCACAGCAATATGGGCCTACCTCAAAAAACAAGAAAATTCCCAAATAAAGAATCTAATTTTACACCTAAAGAGACTAGAAAAAAAAAAAAAAGCCCGAAGTTTGTAGAAGGAAGGAAATAATAAAGATGAGAGCAGAAATAAGGAAAATAGAGATTAAAAAAAAATAAAAATATCAATGTAACTAAAAGCTAGTTGAAAAGATAAATAAATTCAACAAGTCATTAGCTAGACTCACCAAGAGAAAAAGAAAGAGGGCTCAAGTAAATAAAATCAGAAATGAAAGAGGAGAAATTACAACTGATATCACAGGAATACAAAAGATTATAAGAGACTACTATGAACAGTTATATGTCAACAAATTGGATGACCTAGAAGAAATGGATCGGGGAAGGCAATGGCACCCCCACCCCAGTACTTTTGCCTGGAAAATCCCATGGACGGAGGATCCTGGTAGGCTCCAGTCCATGGGGTCGCTGAGAGTCGGACTCAACTGAGCGACTTCACTTTCACTTTTCACTTTCATGCACTGGGGAAGGAAATGGCAACCCACTCCAGTGTTCTTGCCTAGAGAGTCCCAGGGACGGGGGAACCTGGTGGGCTTCCGTCTATGGGGTCGCACAGAGTCAGACACGACTGAAGCGACTTAGCAGCAGCAGCAGCAGCAGAAGAAGAAATGGATAAATTTCTAGAAACATGCAATCTCCCAAAACTGAATCATTAAAAAAGAAACATCTGAATAAACTGGTTACTAAAAAGAGAGACTGAAATAGGAATCAAAAAGCTCCCAACAAACATAAACCCAGGACCAGATGGCTTCAATGGCAAATTCTATAAAACATTCAAAGATTTAACATCTACCTTTCTAAAAACATTCCGAAAAAATTTTCAAATCATTTTTATGAAGCCAGCATTATCCTGATATCAAAACCAGAGAAGGACACCACAAAAAAAGAAAACTACGCCAATTCCCTGATGAATATAAATACAAAAATCCTCAGCAAAATATCAGCAAACTGAATCCAACAATACATTAAAAGAGCAAACAAACCACAATGAAATACTACCTCCTACCTGTTAGAGTGGCTATTATTGAAAACATAAGGAACAGTTACATGTTGGAGAGGATGTGGAGAAAAGGGAACCTTAATATACTGTTAGTAGGATTGTAAATTTGTGCAGCCATTAGGGAAAAGAGTATGGAGATTCAACTACATATGACTCAGCAATGGTATTTATCTGAAGAACATGAAAATGCTATTCAAAAAGATATATGCACCCTTATTTATGTTCAATATATCACTATTTACAGTAGCCAAGATATAGAAAGTCCTTATGTGTCCAACAATGGATGAATGGATAAAGAAGATATAACACATACACGCACACAATGGATTACTACTCAGCCACAAAAAGAAGGAAATCCAGCCTTTGTGACAACATGGATGGACTTTGATGATATTATGCTAAGTGAAATGGGTCAGATGGATAAAAATAAATATCATGTTATTTTACTCACATGGAATAAGTGAACGAATAAAATAAAAGTGAACTCACAGAGATCAGATTACTGATTATCTGTGGACAAGAGGGCTGAGGGCCAGGCAAAATGGATAAAAAGGGGTAACTATGTGGTGATAGATGGATACTAGACTTACAGTGCGATCACTGTATTCAGGATGGGGAACACGTGTATACCCAGGGTGGATTCATGTTGATGTATGGCAAAACCAATATAATATTGTAAAGTAATTAGCTTCCAATTAAAATAAATAAATTTTAAAAGAAGGTGAACTATAATATTATACACCTGAAACATACTTTTTTTAAAAAAAACTAGTCAATCATAGGTTATAATCATGACTTTCATTTTAAAGTTCTTTATAAAAAAGTTCAGTCTTCCTTCTATCCATCTTTTCATTGTCCTAGCTACACATTATGCCCTGGTTGCCTGTTCACTAGGTCCATTCTCCCTACAGGCTTACGATCTCAGCTTTGATTTACTCATCCTAACCACTCTGCCTTTCCTACCCTTTAAAATTATTTTACCTTTCTTTAATGGTCTGTTTCTTGGTCACTTTCTCTTCTTGCTCTTTCTAGTGAATAGAAAATATCTAAAAATTGTCTTAAAATGTTTATGCTGTGTGTGCTATGATCATAGTAAAAGCCTTAAGGGCTTTCAGGACAATTCATAAAGTGTACAATAACTTCAAAAACAATACTTAAAACAAATAGAGAGCGAGAAAAGGAGAGAAAGACACTTACTTTCCTAAATGTACTTTGTGTGTTAGTCGCTTGGTCATATCTGACTCTTTGCGACCCCATGGACTGTAGCCTGCCAGGCTTCTCTGTCCATGGAATTCCCCAGGCAAGAATACTGGAGTGGGCTGCCATCTCCTTCTCTAGGAAATGTACCTTATTAAGGTACTATAAAAAGTTGTGTGTGTATGTGTGTGTGTGTGTGTGTATATATATATATAATTTTTACATCTATAAATTTTGTTTAATTAAATATAACTTAGAATAGGTGGTCACAATGTAACTACATACATTAAAATTATTGAGTTTGAAGTGACAGAAGCCACTCAGTCATGTCCAACTCTTTGTGACTCTATGGACCATAGCCTGCATCGGGCTCCTGCATCCATGGAATTTTCTAGACAAGAGTACTGGAGTGGGTTGCCATTTCCTTTTCCAGGGGATCTTCCCGACCCATGGATCGAACCCCGGTCTCTTGATTTGCGGGCAGACACTTAACCGTCAGCCACCAGGGAATTGTAGACTTTAAATAGAAAAAATTATCAATAAGATAATGTTTTCTGATTAAAGTAGGCAATTTGAAAACTGATCAGAAATTAGATTACAGTAATTAAAAACAATTCTACTCTTATAGAAATAATAAGAACTGGCATGCTAATTGAGTCAAATAATATACATATAATGTACATTTCTGTTGTTTGTCTCACTACCACATTTACATAGAAATATATATATTCATAATTTTATTTAAAGAAATATCCATCAAAATGGATTTATTTTATTCCATACCTGAATTGAGCTGATCATTGTACTAAGGGCAAATACTGTGGCAGAATCTCTCAAAGTTGACTGACTATCAAAGGTTCCCTGAGTATCCATCAATAGCACTGCAACCTGTAGGCAAGTGGAGTACATTATTGATATTTTATAGAACATGAAGGGCATTAGGGTTACCACAAAGTTAATACCATAAGGACTAAAGCAAACCATCAGCAATGAATATTTAATAGGTAATTTTTCACGCGTGCCATGAATGCCACTGAAAACAGAAATATTAATTTGCTGCTGAATACTATAATGATTAATTTTCACTGGCAACCCAACAAAACAGAAATAGCATTGCTAATTGATCTGCTGTTCTACTGTCCCTACGATTTTGCCTACTGTGATCAACAGCAAGGAAGCTGGGAACATGAAATAAGATGCTACCCACTTCCCTTTTAAACTTCATGTCAAATGGTCAAAATTAGTTTTCAAAAGAGCATTTTTGAGGATCCTGAAAAGTGGTAACTGCTGCTAAGTGAAAATTCAATTTCCTTTAAGAAGCTCACATCATACCTTTTTACCATCAGGTTTATTGATAAGGAAGATTTCACTCCATATCTGGATTCCAGTGGTCTCTCGTTCAGACCCACCTCTCCACGAAAAACCGGTCAATGGTTCATTGTGATCTCCAACCCAATCAACTGAGTCCTGTAAATTAAGAAAGTCTATGATACTAAACTGGATATATAGTACAGGTTCTTCTACTCACCCGTACCAGTTAGTATTCCTCTTCAACTCTAGACAAAAGGAAAACAACATATACACATCAATTATACTGATACAACTGCTTTATTTACACATTCAAAAAAATTAATATGGAAGAGCAATCATATGTCACGTTATGCTACATCCTGCGGATACAAAGATTTCATTCCAGATAAGAGGAAGCTCACAGCCTAATGGGGGGACAGACATGCTAACAAAGCATTATGATGCGATACATGCATGCCAAAATGGGTGTGTATTTTAGACATAACTGGAAGCATATAGAAAGAAACAACTAACTCTTAGTTAAGACATCACAGGAGAAGTGATATTAGAGCTAAGACTTGAAAGATGTTTAGGCGTTTCCCAGGTGAGCAAACTCAGCGAGGGCATTCCAGAACAAAGAAATAAAGGTATGAGAGAGAATATTATGTCAAGATATACACAATAAGAATATACACAAATGCTTCTCTAGATTGGGGAAGGAGGGAACAAATGGCAGGAGGATAAGCACCTAGCAATAGGTGCAGAACAACAAAATCAAATCTGTTACACTTTAATTTGAGCAAATACTATTTAACATAAGCAATGTGAGAAGCATTATCAAGTATTTCATTCTAATGTTTATTTCACAATTAAAATTATGGTTATGCCTGAAACTATATAACCTGAAAGAATGGAAAGTATTCTAACTTTGTTCATTCAGTTTTCCTACCTGTGTTAAGCAGTGTACTAATGCTGGTATAACAGAAATAGAAAACGGCAAGAATTTTGTTTGTTTTAAAAACCTGAATGTATTTTGGTCATTCTGTTCTTGGTTTGGAGGCTAGAGATAGAAGATGTTAAAGTTAACATTACAAAGCTGTTCAAAAATACCTCACCTATATAAAAGATCAGTCCAAAATGGTTAATTATTATATATATGCATAACACAAAGTTTCATTGGGTAGTATGTCTATTCTGCGTCAACATCCATATTTGCATATGAATTGCTATGGGTAAAAGGGTAGACAAAAATACTGGTATTCTCTCAACTTCTTTCTGTTCCCCCACTCTAATCTCCTATTTATCCTTCTGCTTTTGGTTGGTTGCATGCCCCTTAAAGCCTCTTTTCTATGCCGCACTATTATTTCAAATGTTACCATGGTGTTGGTTGCCTTGGGGGTGGGTTAAAGGCGAGAACTGAGTGGGAAAAGATAACAGAACTTTGTGAGGTTAACAGCAAGATACACTTGATAGGATTTGGGGCTACCCAGGTATTTACATTTCCCCCCAAAAAACAGATATACACTTCAGATGTAACTACATATAAATGTTACAACAAAAGAAAAAAACTAAATAAATACTGAAATACATAATAATGATGTATATTGAAATATTTATAGGGAAGAATACTGAAGTCAACAATTTACTTCGAAATGAATCAAAAATAAGATAGAGCAATAGATTGAAATGGAAGAATAGCTGGATACAACAAAAGTTGTAAAGCAAGATTATTAATGTTATTGGTACAATCTAAGCAGTGCACATCCAGGTATTCACTGCAAGGTTCTTTTAGCTTTGCTGCATGTATGAAAAATGTCATAGTAAATGTTGGGCACAAAATGATTATAATAAAAATTATGACAAAAGTTATTCGACATTTTAAACACTAACAAGTTTATAACTGTATCACTGTACTTGTTTATTTTCAGAAGAATTTTTTAAAATGTGTTATGTTCTAAGGGAAATGTAGCAAAGCAGCTTCAGACAAAGTGGCCTATATAGTTTGGTCCCCAAAGCACCAGAGTTGAAATGGTTACACGATAGCATTTTTAAACTAGTTCATCTTTAGGGAACATAATAATGGAAACATTGGACACTACTATTAAATAAAAACACAAAGTGATAGAAACACAGAAATCAGAAAACTTTTTAAACTTCTTCCCTACCTGGTTATACATGTATCTCAACATGAAGTCCATCAGGAAGGATTTTCCTTTTCTAAATGCTCCAGCCACAGATACAGCGACAACTTCCTTGTCCCTGACAGCCTCTGAGAGAAGGATCCGATTTAGAGCAGTTTCATCTAATTCAAAGGAATGGTCATCTTTGACAATGAGGACTTGGACTGGTCCTGCCTTTTTCACTGGCTCCTCCTCCTCGGAGCTCCATTCATATGTCTTTTCTGAAAACCCACCTGTTGAATAAGATAAGAATTTATTCAGAAATCATCTCAGAACATAGGAAATGTATATGTACCTCTTGACTCTCAAACATCTGAAACAGGAGCACAGTGGTATTTGTTGTTCTGTCACTAACTTGTGTCCAACTCTATGAGACATGACTCACGGACTGTAGCACGCCAGGCTCCTCTGTCCTCCACTATCTCCCAGTGTTTGCTCAAATTTAAGTCCACTGAGTCAGTGATGCTATCTAACCATCTCATCCTCTACTGCCCTCTTCTCCCTTGGCCTTCAATCTTCCCCAGCATCAGGGTCTTTTCCAGTGGGTCGGTTCTTTGCATCAGGTGGCCAAAGTATTGGAGCTTCAGCTTCAACATCACTCTTTCCAATGAATATTCAACATTGATTTTCTTTAGGATAGACTGGTTTGATCTCCCTGCTCAAGAGTCTTTTCCAGCACAGTATGAAAGTATCAAACTGTGGTGCTCAGCCTCACATCTGTACATGACTACTGGAAACACCATAGTTTTTACTATATGGACTGTTGTCGGCAAAGAGATACCTCTGCTTTTTAATATGCTGTTGAGGTTTGTCATAGCTTTCCTTGCAAGGCATATCTTTTAATTTCATGACTGCAGTCACTGTTCACAGTGATTTTGGAGACCAAGAAAATAAAATCTGTCACTGCTTCAATTTTTCACCCTTCTATCTGCCATAAAGTGATGAGACTGGATGCCATGATATCAGTTTTTTAAAGGCTGAATTTCAAGCCAGCTTTTTCAGTTTCCTCTTTCACCCTCATCAAGAGGCTCTTCAGTTCCTCTTCACCTTGTACAGTGGAATTAGAAATGCTCCTTTTATTGACATATATGCTATCACTTATATTGTATCTCAGAATGACTTACAGCTCATCTTTCTCATCAAGTGGCCAAATTAAATAGAATTTTATTTTTAAGAAAGCTCTAAATCAGTGCAGAGATCTCTGTTTACTGAGTGAGAAAAAAATCAAAGCAAAGGCCTCTACTTTTGGAGCAAAAGAATAAAATAGCTTTAGTTTACATTTCATCCCTTAGAAATAAGTTTAATTATTCACATTAAGGATTCTTGCAACACTTTTTAAAGCTGAACATGTGTAGGAAGAAATACACAGAGGGACTCAGAATCACATATTCTAAAATTATACTTTGTAGCAATGGAAGTTACAGATAATTAAATTGGGTAGGGCCAGATTATAGAAGCCCTTCAAATCCATGGCAAAGTGGTCTGGATATAATTCAATGAAAAAATAAAAATCTTTTGAAAGTTAACTTTGTGTGGAGATCTTATAAACAAGGTGGGTGACTCTGGCAAATGACTAAATCTCTTGGTTTCTTCATCTGTAAAACAGAACAGGTACTATTAATAGTATCTATTTAATAGGGTTGTTGGAAAGATGAAGGGAGTTACTACATGTAAAGTGTTAAGAACAAGGCTGGGCACACAGCAAACTCATAAAGGTCAGCTATGATCATCATCACTTCTAGTACCTTGGGATTATAAATTGAACTAAATATTCCTGGAAGAAGTTTCTGCCTATTTTCTATAAATTTATGTGTGTTTGTATATGTGTGTGCATGCATGTGTGTTTTCAAAGTTTTGTATTTAATTGTCAAAAATGCTATTGCTGACAAAGGCCCTATTTTAGAAATCATCCCTAATATATAAGGATTTCTGAACCCCAGACTTTGGCATTTGTAGTATATTATAAAACCACTTCAATGTGTCAAGTGATATATTCTTAGATCCGTAGCCTTTTTAATGTACCTTCATAATGTCCTCCCACTTTGACTCTGGGGTTAGCTAAGTGATGTGTTTCATGACACAGCAGAGGATGTGAGACATGACGCAGCAGAGGCTTGAAAGAGCACTTGTGTGTTTCCATTTTGCTCTTTCACCTCTGCTGTTCATCCTGAGAATATCCCTAGACTAGTATGCTGCAGGATGAGAGACACTTGAAGCAGAGGCATATTGCCCAGTTCCAGCCAGGACCCCCAGCAAGCCAACCCCCAGCCACGTGAGGAAGCCCAGTCAAGACGAACAGATTTGCCTAACAACAATTTCAACATGTGATCAATAAATGCCATTCTTCTATGCCCCTGAGGTTTTATGACCATTTATTATGCAACATAACAGGCAATAAATAACTGATACAACCTACAACCCCTTTCTTTAGAAAGGCAGTATAGTGTAGTGGTTAAAAACACAGGCTCTGGAACCAGATGGCTGAGATTCCAATCAAGACTTCCTCATTTCTTAGCTGAGTAACCTTAGGCAAGTTGTTTAACCTCTTTGTGTCTACCTCATAAAGTTGTTGTGAATTAATATACACATGTAATACACTTAGAACCCTGGCTGGTATATGCATTAGTATGTGCTACAAGTATTATTACAGACTTAACAAACTAGAGCCAAATATGTAACTGTCCTTGCCCAAGAAAAACAGGTAAAAATTCCTGTATCAGGCAATCTACCACAGATGCTTTCTTGTGTTATTTATTTATTTCAATACTCTACCAAGTTATTTATTATTATCTGTATTTTTGATATATGAGGAAATTAGGAGTTGGCTTAAATAACTTTTTCAAGATCATACATACTAGCGCTCACACAGTAATTGTCAATTTGGGATTAGATCCCAGATTGATTTTAGTGGGCACAACTTTTGATTTTAATGCAAGTGTCTCCAATATCTGAGGTCACATTTGTTCTACTTGATGTGGTCTGATAAATACATTTTATGCTATCAGGTTAAGGAAGTTCTCTTCTACTTCTAGTTTACTATTGATTTTTAAAAATCATAAAGGGAAAAATGAATTTTATCAAGTGTCTTCTCTGAAGCTATTGAGATGACCATATGGTTTTTCCTCTTTAATCTATTACCTAAGTTGCTTAGTCATGTCTGACTCTTTGTGATCCCATGGACTGTGGCCCACCAGGCTCCTCTATCTATGGAATTCTCCAGGCAAGAATACTGGAGCAGGTTGCCATGTAGTGAGTAATATAACTTTTCACTTTTTTATAAATCTAATATTTTCAGGGTGCAGAATATTAATTACACACTATTAGATACAGGTTGCTAAATTTGTTTAGGATTTATACAGCTATATTTATAAATGAATTTGAGCAAACTCCAGGAGTTAGTGATGGACAGGGAAGCCTGGCATGTTGCAGTCCATGGGGTCGTGAAGAGTCAGACGTGACTGAACTAAACTGATTCATAAATGAGTTGAGTCTATGACTTTCTTTTCTCATTTTGTCTTTGGCTGGTTTATTAACAAAGTTACATTGGCTTTACAAAATGAATTAACAAATTCTTCCTTTTCTATCTTCAGAAAGAGTAGTAAAGGATTAAATAGTTTTATGACATTTTTATAGGACTTGCCTATAAAACTATCTGGGTCTAGCATTTTCTTTGTGAGATTAATTTGTAATTGCTATCTCAATTTCATTAATACTTATGCTATAATTATATTAGTAGTAATAAAGCTACTATTTTTATTTCTTCTTGAGAAACTTTTGGTACAGTACATACTTCTAGGAATTTTTCTCCATTGTCTAAAAGTTCAGACATTATATCAAAAAAGTCAAAGATGTAAACTGTATCATTAGCCAACCTGACCAAATTTGACATCTAATAATTGCAGAATCATGCATTTTTTAAAGTTTATATGGGGAATTTATCAAATAGACCATGTACCAGTTCATAAATCAGATCTCAGAAAGCTTCAAAGTATTAAAATAATATATGTTTTCTGACAATAGAGAAATTAAAATAGAAATCAGTAACAAGAGGATATTTAGAAAATTCCTAAATGTCTGGAAATTAGCAGTAAATTTCTAAATAACCTATGAATAAAAGAAGAAATCATAATAAATCAGAAAATGTTGTAAATGATCTAATGAATGTTCTAATCCATTTATCAATTCGTCTATCTACAAACTGATGCAGCAATCCTACATTATCTTAATCAAAACAGCTTTATGAAAAGTCACTATAAATAGTGGGCAAACCCCTCCTAGTTTCTAATTATTATTGGTTGTGGCTATTTTGATCCTTTCCATATGAATATTAAAATCAATATGTTAGTGTGTAGTATCTTATTTATGTAGAAGTAGAGAAAATATGACATGTTAGAATCTTGCTTAGAGGAAATTTATACCTGGAATGCATTTAGTAGAAAAATGTTTGAAAAATCATAATCTAATATCCATCTCAAGATGAAAAAGAATGGCAAACTAAATGCAAAGAAAAGGTAAGAAATAATAATAGTATCACAAATCAATAAACTAGAAGATCAAGATTAATTCAATAATCTAAGACCAAAGAAAAAAGAAAAATTCCCACAGATTATCACTATCAGATATTAAAAAAAGATATCACACAGATCTTATCTTATATTTAAAAATAATGAGAATATTATGAATAATTTTTGTTAATAAATTTGATAATTTTAATGAAATAGATAAATAAGAAATAACATCATTTATTTTAAAAACTACATAAGAATAAATACAAAATATAAATAATCTTATATCTGGAAAATTAGCTAAATTCATATTTTAAAATCTTCATGCAAAAACAAAACAAAATAAAACTCCAGGCTCAGTTGGTGAGCTTCCATGGTAAATTTTTCCAAATATTTAGAGAAAAAAATAATAGGCATTTTACACAAACTCTTCCAGAGAACAAAAATAAGGCACCATTCTCAACTTGTTTTGTGTTTTCAGCAAAACTATCATACCAAAACATGTCAAGGATATTTTAAAAAGGAAAATTATAAGCCAGTGTCTCTTAAAGATTAAATTCAAAAAGTTCTAAAAATACATAGCAATTCAACTCCAGAGATGATAAAAAATCTAATACATACAACTACAAGGTATTTATTTATTAAAGAAATTCAAGGTTAGCTTAACATTCAAAGGCAAGCAATTGGCTATATTAAGTAAAAGGGAAAATGATTTCAACAGATTCATAAAAACAGGTATAAAAATGTAACACTTATTTCTGATTGAAAAGAAACTCAACAAATTAGGAATAGAAGGAAAATTCTCTAATCTGATCAATGGTATCTACAGTTATAGCTAATATTATACTTAGTTTTGGAAATAATGAAGATTGCTCTGAAATTAGGGATCTGACATGGATGACTATTTCTAATTAGCATTACACTGAAAGTATCAGCCAGTGCAACAGGTGAGATAATTCACCAAAGATAAAAGGGCGGGAGAACAAGAAATCAAATATCATTATCTACAGATGACATGATTATGTATGCAGAGAATCCAAAAGAATATATAGATAATTAATAAATTTAGCAAAGTTTCTGGATATGAAGTTGATTTCTTATATGTTATATACTTTCAGCAAAAAGTTACAAAATGAAATTTAGAAAAGCCCTCACAAATATATAATCAGTTGACTTGTTCTTGGTCAACTAACTTTTTGTAATAGTTTAACTGGAATATAATTTGCATACTATATAATTTATCCATTTAAAGGAAATAATCAATTTGATGGTTTTTAATAATTGTGCAAACTATCACCATGATTAGTTTTATAACATTGTGGTCACCTCCCAAAATACCCACATCCTTTAGCAGTCATCCCCATTCTTCCTTACCTACCTCCAGCCCTAGGCAACCCATTAGTGATCAAAGATTTGCCTATTTTGAACATTTCATATAAATGGAATCATACAGTAGGTGATGTGATCTTTCGGTGACTTTTCTTGATTTAGCATAATGTTTTCAAGGTTTATCCAGTACATGTCAGTACTTCATTTTTTATGGTCAAATAATATTCCATTGTGTGAATATACTATACTTTGTTTATCCATTCATTAGTTGATAGTCATTCAGGTTGTTTCCACTTTTGGCTATAATGAATAATGCTGTTACAAACTTTATGTACAAGTTGGTATGTGTACATATGTTTTCATTTCTCTAGAATGTTCAATTGATTTGTGACAAAGATGCTAAGGTAATTCAATGGAGAAAGAACAGTCTTCACAACAAATGGTACTGGAACAGGATATTATCTAAATGCAGTAAGTAAACCTAGATACATTACACTCTACACAAAATATTAACTCAAAATGTATCACTAACCTTAAGGTAAATCCAAAACTATTAAATTTTTGGAAGAAAATGTAAAAGAAAAGATTTATGACCTTGTATTTGGCAATGATTTCTTAGATATGATTCCCAAAGCATGACCCATAGTTTCAGTCTCTTTAGGCTGCTACAACAAACTACCACAGATTGGCTAGCTTATATATAACACATTTTTTTTTCATAGTTCTGGAGGGTGGAAGTCCGAGATTAGGGTGCCAGCGTGGTCAGATTAAGGACCTTTTACCAAGTTACATATTTCTCATTGTATCCTCACATGGTGGGAAAGACTGCAGAGTTCTGTGAGATCTCTTCTCTAAGAGTGTTACATCCATTCATAAGGCTCCACCTTCATTTCCTCATGACCTCTCAAAGGCCCTACTTTCTAATACCATTTCACTGGGCTTTAGGTTTTTGACATGAATTTTGGGTAGATACAAATATCCAGACCGTAGCATCCATAAAAGAAAAAATTATAAACTAGACTTCATTAATTAAGAATGTCTGCTTTCAAAAGATATTATTTGGAAAATGAAAAGACAAGTCATGGGCTTGGAGAAAATATTTGCATATCATGTATCTGATTAAAAAAACTTATAGAATTCATAAAGAACTTTCAAAACTCAATGATAATGAAGAAATAATCCAATTAAAAATAGGAAATAGACTTGAACTAACACTTAACTAAGGAAAATATATGAATAAATTGTACTGTACATTATACCTTGAATTTTACTGTATATTATAATTTTTTAAACAATCAAATTCCATTTACATATCATTATTAAACCTGATACATCTAGTAATATATGTGCTGGTAAATATTTAACAATCAGTTCTTAGAGGTAGGTGGGTGTGGAAATGTCCTGATTTGTAGCATTTGCCAATTTCTGTGCTATAAATACTACCACTATGACCCAATTCAATCTACCAGAGAGACTCACTGAGTGTGGTGCTGGGAAAAGATGCACCTGGTCAACTCTTAAAATCTAGTATGAGCCGACTCTAATGTACCACTGAAATCTAATGAAAGATATTTAAGACTTGTACAGAAAAATACAAAACATTACCGCAAGAGGTATATATGTGTTCTCAGATTAGAAGGGTCTCTGTAATAAATGTGTCAATGCTCCCCTGGACTCTTTGACTGGTTATAATACCGATCAAATTCTCAGCAATCTTTCCAGTTGATTAACAAGCTTATTTCTTTCTTGTACAAATCCTTTTTATGAAGATTAACTAGCTCATATGGAAAGGCTAAGAGCCAAAAATACAAAGACAACCTTAAAGACAAAGTTAGGGGATTTACACTAACAGACACCAACAGATACTTAAAACTCACAATAATCAAGGCAGAGTGATATTGTGACAAGGATAAACAAGTAAACAAATAGAGAAGACCAGAGATTTCAGAAACAGACCCACAAATACACAAGCAGCTGACTTAAAAAATGTGCAACTACAATAAATGAAGAAAGCATGATCTTCAATAAATGATGCTATTCAACTGGATATTCATATAAGGGGAGAAAAAAATGAACCTTCAACTCTAGCTCTCACCATAAATAAAAATTAATTCCAAATAAATCTTAGATTTAAATGTGAAATTGGAAAAGCAGACAAAGGATACAAACAAGCACATAACAAAAACCACAATATCAAATGATTCCACACATATGAAAAGATATTCAGCTCAGTTCAGTTCATTTACTCAGTCATGTTTGACTCTTTGCGACCCCATGAATTGCAGCACACCAGGCCTCCCTGTCCATCACCAACTCCTGGAGTCTACCCAAACCCATGTCCATCGAGTCAGTGATGTCATCTAACCATCTCATCCTTCGTTGTCCCCTTCTCCTCCTGCCCTCAATCTTTCCCAGCATCAGGGTCTTTTCCAATGAGTCAGCTCTTCGCATCAGGTAGCCAAAGTATTGGAGTTCCAGCTTCAACATGAGTCCCTCCAGCGAACACCCAAGACTGATCTCCTTTAGAATGGACTGGTTGAATCTCCTTGCAGTCCAAGAGACTCTCAAAAGTCTTCTCCAACACCACAGTTCAAAAGCATCAATTCTTCGGTGCTCAGCCTTCTTTCGGGGAAGGCAATGGCACCCCACCCCAGTACTTTTGCCTGGAAAATCCCATGGACGGAGGATCCTGGTAGGCTCCAGTCCATGGGGTCGCTAAGAGTCGGACACGACTGAGCGACTTCACTTTTACTTTTCACTTTCATGCACTGGGGAAGGAAATGGCAACCCACTCCAGTGTTCTTGCCTGGAGAATCCCAGGGACGGGGGGAGCCTGGTGGGCTTCCTTCTATGGGGTCGCACAGAGTCGGACACGACTGAAGCGACTTAGCAGCAGCAGCAGCAGCCTTCTTTATAGTTCAACTCTCACATCCATACATGACCACTGGAAAAACGATAGCCTTGACTAGACGGACCTTTGTTGGCAAAGTAATGTCTCTGCTTTTTATTATGCTGTCTAGGTTGGTCATAACTTTCCTTCCAAGGAACAAGTGTCTTAATTTCATGGCTGCAATCACCATCTGCAGTGATTTGGGAGCCCAGAAATATAAGGTCAGCCACTGTGTCCACTGTTTCCCCATCTATCTGCCATGAAGGGATGGGACCAGATGCCATGATCTTAGTTTTCTGAATGTTGAGCTTGAAGCCAACTTTTTCACTCTCCTCTTTCACTTTCATCAAGAGATTCATTCTCATGCAAATGAAAAGTGAAAAATATATTGATACATTTTTATATAATAGATTTATAAAGTTCAGAGATAACTCCTTTCATTAGTTGGGATGTGAATCTATATTCTCAGATACTGCAGGTGGGAATTTAAATGGACATAGCATCTTCAGGCAGCAATGTGGCACATAATTATAAAAAATACAAATATACATTCTTCTTGACCCAGCAATGCCATTTCAAGGAGTTCATCCTGCAGACAGACTTGTACATACTCAAAATACCAGAAGCAATGTTAATCCCCATCAACATAGGACTAATTAATAAACTATGATTCATTCGTCTATGAAGTATAAGGTAGTTATAAAGAATAATAGAGAAGGAAACGGCAACCCACTCCAGTACTCTTGCCTGGAAAATTCCATGGACTGAGGAGCCTGGTAGACTACAGTCCATGAGGTCACAAAGAGTTGGACACGACTGAGCAACTTCACTTCATAAAGAATAAAGAAACTCATCTGAAACAATTGCCAATGTATATTACAAAAAAACAATTCAAGGTATAAAACAGTGTGTATTGTATAGTATGGTATCATTTGGGGAAAAAAGTGTGCAAGAGAGTGTGTTTTGCATGTTTAAGGAACAGCAAAGGGTGTATAGGTATCGGCAGCAGCTTGGCAAGGGTATAAAGGGCCAGATTATGCAAAATAAGACAAGTTAAGATCTGAAAGGATCTTGGACAGAGTGGATATTGGGGGTGAGAGAAAGAGAAAAGGCAAAAAAAAAAAATAAAAGAGAAAAGGCATCAGTGGATGTTTGTATGTGATTATCCTTTTCAACATGTAGGTATGGATGTGATATATAACTTTGAACTTGTACTTTAGATGTCCAAGGTCTTTGAAGAGCTACCAGTAGGCTTACTGAAGAGGAAGGAGATTATATATTAAGTATGACATAAGCACGCTGTAAAATAAAATAAATATCTGAGTTGTGACTTTAAAATAATGAGGCAGTTTATGGGAAAATGTCTCATTACCATGTAAGCCAATTGCCATATTAAATATTCCTTTTTGGTTAGGAAACTTTTAAAAATACAGGAATATTCTGTTATTAATAGAAATGAATCTGTGTAGTCATAAATATATAATCATTAGTTTGCATCTCATCTAAAGTTAAGAAAGACTTTCAGCTGAAACCTACTGTACAATCTATATATATATATAAATGGTAATCAACATCTACATATAAAACTATTCAGATAAGCTACAACCCAGATGTCTACCAACTGATAAATGGATCCAAAAAGTGTGGATGCCCACACAATGAAATATTATTCAGCAATAAAAAAGGCTAAAACATGGATGAACCTTGAATACACAATGCTAAATGAAGGAGGCCAGTCACAAAGGACCACATACTCTATGATTCCATTTATACGAAATGTCCAGAAGAGGCAAATCTATAGAGGCACAAAGTGGTTTAATGGTTGCCTAGGGAGTGAAGCAGATTAAGGGGTGATGTCTAAGAGGTACAAATTTTCTTTTGGGGGCTAATGAAATGTTCTAAAATTGTGGTAATGAAGGCACAGCTCTGAATACACTAAAAAAACCACTGAATTACACATCTTTAAACAGGTGAATTGTATGGCATATGAATTATGTCTCGAAATATTTTAAAAACTATTTAGAAAAACTTAAGTTTCTGTGAAAGAAAAAAAAAGGTCAAAATTGAAAAGAGCATGAAAATACCTGGAGAGCAGAGATTGTCTTATGTTTCGTAAAAACTTGCAACAGACGCTTACACAGTAGGTACTCAATAAACATTTTTATGAATTTGATAGAAAATAACCAAAAGATATTAGAATATATAGTATAAGCAAGAACAACAGTTTTACACTTGATTTATTATTCACAACTATATTTTATCTAAGCAATAAATATTATCCTTGTTCTGAAAGAATTCAAAAGTCCTCTGGAATATATGCCAAGTCTCTTTAGCACCAGATTTCAACCCTCTTAAATATGTTTTGCTGAACTAAGCTTAGTTTCAATTCAGAGTACTATGTAAATCTTTAAAAGGCAGAAAACAGGTCAGAAGCAAATCAGATGGGAATCAGCATTTACTATGAATAATACAAATGTACAGCTTACAAGGAGAGAACCAAAAAGTATATATCATTTCACCTTTTTATATATTGAATCTTATAATCATTAAAGGGGTTTTAGGGACTTTTCTGTTCTATGTGATGTTTTAAATCAATGGAAGTTGGCCACTCAGCCACTTAAGATATGTTGAAAAGGAACTTCAAAAACTTATAGAGAATAATCATTTCAATATACTGAAAATGCTGTGGTGTGTATTTCTAATTTTAATTGTAAACTCTACACTTCATCTCTCCAGTAAAAATCAAACTCCGAAAGATGACTAACTCTGAGTATACTGAAGCTTTTATAGACAAAAGACATAGCACCTAGGAAACTGTCTCTTGGCAACTGAAATTAAAAGGAAATAGTATTTCTTCTTAAACTATTAAATCTTTTCTAACAGTAGAAGTTGAAGAATGACAGAGAAAACATTTGAATGAGCACCTGAGACTGACTTCCAAAAACATAGCCAAAGGATATTTAATCAGAAAGGGACAAATGGAGTTGAAGAAACAAACAAAATAAAGTATTAATTCATAAAATGAATTTTAAGATTGTTTCAGCAAGAGTAGAGATTTAAGTTACAATGAGATGATTACACATAACAGACCACAAAACACTACTATGCAGATTCTCAAATTGTTCTGCTATTAACAACACCTTTGAGGATGAGGGTTACAAGGAATAATGCAGCTCCTGCAACTTCAGAGCTTCGATGAAACAAATTATTTAGCAGGCTGTTTATTTTTACTGAATCCAAAAGCATTCCATAAACAGTAACGTCTCTAGAAGAACTATGCCATCGTGATTAGGGCATTTTATGTATATATACATATAAATATATATACATATATATTTCATATATTCATGTATGTACATGAAAAGACTTCAATCCTAAAGGAAATCAACCCTGAATATTTATTGGAAGGACTGGTGCTGAAGCTGAAGCTTCAATAGTTTGGCCACCTGATGTGAAGAACCAACTCATTGGAAGAGACCCTGATGATGGGAAAGACTGAAGGCAAAAGGAGAAGGGGGCGACAGAGGATGAGATAGTCGGATGGCCTCACTGACTCAGAGGACCTAAGTTTGAGCAAACTCTAAGAGATAGTGAAGGACAGAGAAGCCTGGCATGCTGCAGTTCATGGGGTTGCAGAGTCGGGCACGACTTCGCAACTGAACAACAACAAAAAAGAAGAAAAATGAATGGTTAATAGACATAGGGAGAAAAGTTCAGTCTTCTCAGTAACTGAAGAAATGCTAATTAAAAGGAGAATATAAAAAATAAAAAAGAGATAAACATTTTGCCTTTATAACTTGCAATGGTTAAAAAATATATACACTCAGAATTAAGAGCATTAAAAAAACACTAAAAACTATATATACCCTTTAATGAAACAGTTCAATTTCTAGGAATTTATCCTAAGGAAATTAATGTCAGGATTGTGCATATGTATTTATTTACATAAAGGTTCATTACAGCATTATTTATTTAACAAAAAATTGGAAACAATCTAAATATCTAACTCTAGGGTATTGTAAATAAATTATGTCACAGCTATATTCTGCAGAATATGGAGCCATCTGAAAGCATGTTATAGAAAAATACCTAATCATGAGAAAATATGTTCACATATTTTAAGAAAAAAACCAGATGGGAAGTGTTAATTCCAAGGAAAGAAAACAAACAAATCCACATGTGTGGTTTCTAAGGAACTGTCTCACCCTTTAATCATCTCTGAGTCAGCTATTTTGAAAATGGGTGGTTACTCCTTCTGCCGAACATCATCCGTGTCATGCTCAGGTCTATCGCCACCATTCTAAGCTCTTTTCTATATGGCAGAAACTGGAAATATGGAAACTACAGTACTACAATTCTTACAATTCCTTCTTAGCCGGATTCTGGTTTAGATTTTGCCCATGAAAGGCACTCATGACATTTAGAGGCAAGAGTGAAGAAGAAACCTTTTACTATCTTCTAACAGAGTGGACAGATACATGAGCAGATAGTACCCATGAGGCTTGCAGCATATGTCAAAGGAACAGAATTGCACCAATTCACAGAGAGAGTAGCCAACATTTTGAAGGTACTTAGAAGAAATATATGCGTGGATCTTTGGAATGGGCATGGAATATAAGAATATTTGGTCCCATGTGAATGCTCAACAAAGGGCATTTACTGTTAGAGGAGGTTCTCAAAAGTCAGATGGACAAAGTGACTGACTAATTTTGTGCATGTCAGTCAGCCTCCTACTCCAGCCACTCCTGCTCAGTAGGCCCATAAACTAAATCAGCAAAAGACATATGAAGATCTATATTAATATCAGACAAAATAGCCTTTGGGCAAAATGTATTACTCAGAAGAAAGAAGTTCACTATACAAAAGCAAAAGGCTCAATTCATCAGGAAGATGTAACAACTCCACATTTGTGTTCACCTAACAATGGCACCCCACCCCAGTACTCTTGCCTGGAAAATCCCATGGACGGAGGAGCCTGGTGGGCTGCAGTCCATGGGGTCGCTGAGGGTCGGACAGGACTGAGTGACTTCACTTTCACTTTTCACTTTCATGCATTGGAGAAGGAAATGGCAACCCACTCCAGTGTTCTTGCCTGGAGAATCCCAGGGACAGGAGAGCCTGGTGGGCTGCAGTCCATGGGGTCGCTAAGAGTCAGACACGACTGAGCGACTTCACTTTCACTTTTCAGTTTCATGCACTGGGGAAGGAAATGGCAACCCACTCCACTGTTCTTGCCTGGAGAATCCCAGGGACGGGGGAGCCTGGTGGGCTGCTGTCTATGGGGTTGCACAGAGTCGGACACGACTGAAGCGACTTAGCAGCAGCAGCAGCAACAACAACTTAGCTCAAGATCCATAAACAAATCTTTAGGGAATATTAAGAGAAAACTGACAAATCTACTGTCACGGCTTAAAAACATCTTTCATAATTTTAAAGTACCTATCAGATATCAGTATCTGGTAGATCAAGCAGTCCAGAAATCAGTTAAGAGTTTGAAAGATATAAGCAATACATTCAACAAGCCTGAGCTAATCAACATACATAGCACACTGCATCAACAATTAATAAACAAAAAGTGCTATTCACACTTATAAGGAATATTTCTAAAAATTAAACATGTAGTAGGACAAAAAACAAGTTTCAACAAAGTTCACAACCAGCTATTCTATGAACCCAAAATGCCCAATATTGCAGCCACTAATCACATATGACTGTTTAAATTAAATTAATTAAAATTAAATAAAACAAAGTGATTCTTAATCTCACTGGCCATACTTCAAATGCTCAAAAGACACACATGGCTAGAAGTTACCACATTGGATAGTACAGATATATTGGGCTGGCCAAAAGATCTGTTTGGTTTTTTTTTTGTAAGACAGCTCTAGTAGCACTTGTCTTTAACTTCATTCAAGACAATTTTGTTAGACTGTATTATGATAGTAGTCATATCGGTGTGCATTTAAAAAAATCAAAATTGATGAATTTTTGTGTAGCCATTTTACTACTGAAGATGGAAGAAAAAAGCATTTTTTTCAGCATATCATGCTTTATTGTTACAAGAAAGGCATATCATGCTTTACTGTTTCAAGAAAAGTAAAAACAAAACTGAAATACAAAAAAAGATTTGTGCAGTATATGGAGAAGCTGCTGTGACTGATCAAATATGTCAAAAGTGGTTTGTGAAGTTTTGTGCTGGAGATTTCTCTTTAGATGGGCATCAACAATTTGACAATAGATGAATCAAGATATAAATTGAGAACTATCAATTATACCACTTGGGAGCTAGCTGACACACTCAAAATACCCAAACCAAGTGCTGAAAACCATTTGCACCAGCCTGGTTATGTTATGTTACTCACTTTGATGTTTGCGTTCCACATGAGTTAAGCAAAAACCTTCTTGACCATATTGCCTCATGTAATTCTCTACTAAAACATAATGAAAAGTTCTGTTTTTAAACTGTGATATGCAATGAAAAGTGGATACTGAACAATCATGTGGAATGGAAGAGATTGTGGGGCAAGCGAAATGAACTACCACCACCCGCAGAAAAGGCCAGTCTTCATCCAAAGGTGATGTTGTGTATATGGTGGAATTGGAAGGGAGTCCTCTATGATGAGCTCTTTACTGTTGTTGTTCAGTTGCCAAGTCATGTCTGACTTTTGTGATTCCATGGATTGCAGTACGCCAAGCTTCCCTCTCCCTCACCATCTCCTAGAGTTTGCCCCAGTTCATGTCCATTGCATCAGTGATGCCATCCAACCATCTCACCCTCTGTCACCCTCTTCTCCTTCTGTCTTCAATCCTTCTCAGCAACCAGGTCTTTTCCAATGAGTCAACTGTTCTCATCAGGTGGCCAAAGTACTGGAGCTCCAGCTCCAGTCCTTCCAATGAGTATTCAGGGTTGATTTCCTTTAAGATTGACTGGTTTGATCTCATTGCTGTCCAAGGGACTCACAAGAGTCTTCTCCAGCACCACAGTTTGAAAGCATCAATGCTTTGGCACTCTGCTTTCTTTATGGTCCAGCTCTTCCAACCATACATGACTACTGGAAAGACCATAGTCTTACTATACGGACCTTCTGGAAAACCAAAAGATTAATTCCAACAAGGACTGCTCTCATTCAGACCCACTGAAAATAGCACTTGACGAAAAGTATCTGGAATTAGTCAAGAGAAAACACATGATCTTCCATCAGGATAATGTAAGATCACATATTTCTTTGATGACCAGGCAAAAACTGTTACAGCTTGGCTGGGAAGTTCTGATTCGTCCATCATATTCATCAGACATTGAACCTATGGATGTCCATTTATTTTGGTCTTTACAAAATTCTCTTTGTGGAAAAAAGTTCAATTTCCAGGAATACTGTAAAAATCACCTAGATTGGCTCTTTGCTCAAAAAGAGAAAAAGTTTTGGGAAGAGAGAATTATGAAGTTGCCTGAAAAATGGCAGAAAGCAGTGGAACAAAACTTCAATAAAGTTCTTGGTGAAAATGAAAAATTTGTCTTTTATTTTTACTTTAAACTGAAGGAACTTTTGGGCAAACCCAACAGAATGTTTCTATCACCATAGAAAGTGGTGCTGCTGTACAACATATACTCTGACTAGAATAAAATTAAGTTTGAAATTAATAACAAAAATGTACTTTCTATATATTCATAGGTAAAGAAAGAAATCACTGTGAACATTTAAAATATTTCAAACTGATTGAGAATGAATCTACTGTATCTCAATACATGTAGGATACAGCAAAATTTATATTTAGAGAAAATCTATAGCCCTAAATCGGAGAAGGCAATCGCACCCCACTCCAGTACTCTTGCCTGGAAAATCCATGGACGGAGGAGCCTGGTAGGCTGCAATCCATGGGGTCGCCAAGAGTCGGACATGACTGAGCGACTTCACTTTCTCTTTTCACTTTCATGCATTGGAGAAGGAAATGGCAACTCATTCCGGTGTTCTTGCCTGGAGAATCCCAGGGACGGGGGAGCCTGGTGGGCTGCCATCTATGGGGTCACACAGAGTCGGACACGACTGAAGTGACTTAGCATAGCGTAGCATAGCATAGCCCTAAATGTATACATTAGAAAAAGAAGACAAGCTCAAAATAAATGAGCTTAGTATCCAACCTGTTAAGCTAAAAAGAGAATACAGAATGAAATCAAAGAAAGTGCAAGAAGGAATTGAGTGAGATGCACAAAAGCTAGGTAAATATAAAAAGAAAAAAGGAGAGACTAACAACAAAAAATACAATGAGGAAGATAACAGATTAAAATTAAGTAGGGAAAATAACAGAGAATTAAAAACAATCTCATGCAAGTTGCCAAAATGGACAGATTCCAAGAAAAATGCAAATTATTAAATCTGACTCAAGAACAAACAGAAAGTTTTATTTGTTCTATAACCAATATGGAAGTTAAATCAATAGTTCAAAATCTTACTATAAAGAAGACAGCAGATCCAGATGGTTTAATAGACTAGTTTTCCTAAACTGGATCATTGTAATCTCATACAGGCTTTCCTCGTGGCTTAGTCTGTAAAGAATCTGCCTGCAATACAGGAGGACCAGAGTTCAATCGGGAAGATGATATGGAGAAGGAAATAGCAATCAACTCCACTATTCTTGCTGGGGAAATCCCATGGACAAGAGGAACCTTGCAGGCTACAGTCTATGGGGTTGTAAGAGTTGGACACAACTTAGCGACTAAACCACCACTCTAAACCACCAATCTCATATAAATGCTTCCAGAGAATCAAAAAGAAAAGGAAAAAATTTCCCCCTCTCATTTTATAAAGTTACTATAACCTTGATACCAAAACAGACAAGGAAAGAATAAAAAAAGAAAATTAGTTGTAAACATGTTTGGAAATACCATTAAAAGATTAGCAAATCCAGCAATGTATTAAAAAAGGTAACACAATATGCCTAGCTTGGGTTTATTCCAGGAATGCAAGATCAGTTCAACAAAAATCTTTTAATATAATTAAACATATTAAAAAATTAAAGAATAAAAGTCATATGATTATCTCAATAATTACAGGAAAGTAGTGATTATAATTCAATATCCAGTGATGATTTCTTAAAAATATTCCTTAGGAACAAAGGAGAACACTCAATCTGATTAAGACAAGAAAAATACATAAAAAGCAAAGATTAAAAAGGATGGAATGATGCAATAACAACTGCAAATGCTAGGTTTTTTATGTACAAAATCCTAAAATATCAAAAGGCAAATTAGTTGAACTAATATGAAAGTTTAGCAAGATTGCTAGATATGAGATGAATATGTAAAGATCGATTGCATCTTATATACTATTAATAGCGATATATATATATATGCTGCTGCTGCTAAGTCACTTCAGTCATGTCCAACTCTGTGTGACCCCATAGACAGCAGCCCACCAGTCGCCCCCGTCCCTGGGATTCTCCAGGCAAGAATGCTGGAGTGGGTTGCCATTTCCTTCTCCAATGCATGAAAGTGAAAAGTGAAAGTGAAGTCGCTCAGTCGTGTCTGACTCTTATCGACCCCATGGACGTAACCCACCAGGCTCCTCCGTCCATAGGATTTTCCAGGCAAGAGTACTGGAGTGCGGTGCCATCGCCTTCTCCGATATATATACACACACACACAATTGATACTTGAACAACACAGGTTTGAACTGTGCAAGTCTACTTTTACATGGGTTTTTTTTCAATGAGTACACAGTTGGCTTCCCATACTGGGAAGTTCTGCATCCATGGATTCAACCAACTGTGAATCATGTGCTATGTTTACAATTCAGGGGTGGCTGACTGTGTCTAAGCAGAATCCACAAATATGAAAGGCAGACTATGGGACTTGAGCATCTGTGGATTTTGGCTTCTGCAGAAGCTCCTGGAACCAATCCCCCACAGATACTGAGTGATGATTATAGTAGGGGAAAATTCATAATGACAAAAAATAAAAGAATAAAACTATAATAACAAATGACAAGCAAGCTCTTCAAGTAAAGTTTTAAAACTACTACAATACAATAAGAAACAAAAGTTAAATAAATGAAGAA
Source organism: Tragelaphus eurycerus (assembly GCA_935064755.1). Lineage (NCBI taxonomy): Eukaryota > Metazoa > Chordata > Mammalia > Artiodactyla > Bovidae > Tragelaphus > Tragelaphus eurycerus. The sequence goes on from CAKXYN010000069.1 coordinate 13,302,606, forward strand.
ATACGGCATGGATAGGAATACTTAACATAGTAAAAAAAATCTTGATTCTATCAAATTAATCTACAAATTGGATACAATTTTAACGTAAAAAATTCCAATGGGGCTTTCCAAAGAACTTGAACACCAAAAGCTAAAAATAAAGAACAAAAAATGATATCAGGCATATAGAAACCAAATAGCAATATGACAGAAGTAAATCCCTCCGTATCATTTCAGTTCAGTTCAGTCACTCAGTCCTGTCTGACTCCTTGTGACCCCATGAACTGTAGCACACCAGGCTTCCCTGTCCATCACCAACTTCTAGAATTTACCCAAACTCATGTCCATCAAGTCGGTGATGCTATCTACCCATCTCATCCTCTGTCATCCCCTTCTCCTCCTGCCGTCAATCTTTCCCAACATCAGGGTCTTTTCAAATGAGTCAGCTCTTTGCATCAGGTGGCCAAAGTACTGGAGTTTCAGCTTCAACATCAGGTCTTCCAATGAACATCCAGGACTGATCTCCTTTAGAATGGACTGGTTGGATCTCCTTGCAGTCCAAGGGACTCTCAACAGTCTTCTCTAACACCACAGTTCAAAAGCATCAATTCTTCTGCGCTCAGCTTTCTTTACAGTCCAACTCTCATATCCATACATGACCAATGGAAAAACCATAGCCTTGACTAGATGGACCTTTGTTGACAAAGTAATGTCTCTGCTTTTTAATATGCTGTCTAGGTTGGTCATAACTTTCCTTCCAAGGAGTAAGTGTCTTTTAATTTCATGGCTGCAGTCACCATCTGCAGTGATTTTGGAGCCCCCCAAAAAAAGTCTGACACTGTTTCCACTGTTTCTCCATCTATTTCCCATGAAGTGATGGGACCAGATGCCATGATCTTCATTTTCTGAATGTTGAGTTTTAAGCCAACTTTTCCACTCTCCTCTTTCACTTTCATCAAGAGGCTCTTTAGTTCTTCTTCACTTTCTGCCATAAGGGTGGTGTCATCTGCATATCTGAGGTTATTGATATTTCTCCCAGCAATCTTGATTCCAGCTTGTGCTTCTTCCAGCCCAGCATTTCTCATGATGTACTCTGCATAGAAGTTAAATAAGCAGGGTGACAATACACAGCCTTGATGTACTCCTTTTCCTATTTGGAACCAGTCTGTTGTTCCATGTCCAGTTCTAACTGTTGCTTTCTGACCTGCATACAGTTTTCTCAAAACGCAGGTCAGGTGGTCTGGTATTCCCATCTCTTTCAGAATCTTCCAGTTTATTATGATCCACACAGTCAAAGGCTTTGGCATAGTCAATAAAGCAGAAACAGATGTTTTTCTGGAACTCTCTTGCTTTTTCGATGATTCAGCAGATGTTAGCAATTTGATCTCTGGTTCCTCTGCCTTTTCTAAAACCAGCTTGAACATATGGAAGTTCACAGTTCACGTATTACTGAAGCCTGACTTGGAGAATTTTGAGCATTACTTTACTAGCGTGTGAGTTGAGTGCAACTGTGCAGAAGTTTGAGCATTCTTTGGCATTGCCTTTCTTTGGGATTGGAATGAAAACTGACCTTTTCCAGTCTTGTGGCCACTGCTGAGTTTTCCAAATTTGCTGACATATTGAGTGCAGCACTTTCACAGCATCATCTTTTAGGATTAGAAATACTTCAACTGGAATTGCATCACCTCCACTAGCTTTGTTAGTAGTGATACTTCCTAAGGCCCACTTGACTTCACATTCCAGGATGTCTGGCTTTAGGTGAGTGATCACACCATTGTGATTATCTGGGTCATGAAGATCTTTTTTGTATAGTTCTTCTGTGTATTCTTGCCATCTCTTCTTAATATCTTTTGCTTCTGTTAGGTTCATACCATTTCTGTCCTTTATTGAATCCATCTTTACATGAAATGTTCCCTTGGTATCTCCAATTTTCTTGAAGAGATCTCTAGTCTTTCCCATTCTATTGTTTTCCTCTAGTTCTTTGCACTGATCACCAAGGAAGGCTTTATCTCTCCTTGCTATTCTTTGGAATCTGAATTCAAATGGGTTTATCTTTCCTTTTCTCCTTTGCTTTTCTCTTCTCTTCTTTACACAGCTATTTGTAAAGGCCTCCCCAGACAGCCATTTTGCTTTTTTGCATTTCTCTTTCTTGAGGATGGTCTTGATCCCTGTCTCCTGTACAATGTCATGAATCCCCGTCCATAGTTCATCAGGCACTCTGTCTATCAGATCTAGTCCCTTAAATCTATTTCTCACTTCCACTGTATAATTATAAGGGATTTGATTTAGGTCATATTGGAGTGGTTTAGCGGTTTGCCCCACTTGTAATGTTAAATACATATGGAATACGCTCTCTAATCAAAAGACAGTGGTATAATGGATTAAAAAACATGATCCAACTCTGCATTGTCTACAAGAGATTCACTTTAAATCCAAAGATATAGATAGTTTGAAAGTGAAAGGATGGAAAAAGATATTTAGTGTTTCTAGTAAGCAAAGGAGAACAGGGGTGACTATATTAATATACAGACAAAAAAGAGTTTAACTGAAAAAGCTTTAAAGAAACAAAGAAGGACAATATCCATTAATAAAAGGTTCATTACAGTAAGAAGATATAAAATTTATAACAACGTATATATCTAATAACAGGCCATCATTTTGATATATGGCAAAACCAATACAATATTGTAAATTTAAAAATAAAATTAAAAAATGTATATGGGAAAAAAATAAAGCTGAAAGAAAATTTAAAAAAAAATATGTGAAGTGTTAATCTGGAGATTTCAATACCCCACACTCATAATGGATTGAACAATCAGACAGAAGATAAGCAACAGAAAAGAGAATTTGAACAATACAGTAAATCAGCTAGATCTAACAGACTTATAGAGAACATTCTACCAAACAACAGAATAGACATTCTTTTCAAGTACATATAGGACATTCTCTAGGATAGATCATATGTTAGACCACAAATTAAATCTTGGCAGATTTTTAAAAGACAGATATCATATAAAATATTTTCTCCAATCCACAGTAGAATGAAGTTAGAGAGAGATAAGTAACAGAAGTAAAATTAGAAAATTCACAAATCTGTGGAAATTAAGCAGCATACTCATAAACACCCAATGAATGAAAGGAGAAATAAGAGAAATTAGGAATGAAATGCAAATAAAAACTACAATGAGATACCACCTCACACCTATCAGGATGGCTATTATTCAAAAAAACCAGAAAAGAACAAGTATTGATGAGGATGTAAGTAAATCCTTGTGCACTGTTAATGGGAATGTGGTACAGCCATTGTGGAATATAGTACGGTAGTTCCACAAAGAAATTAAAACTATTAACTATTATATGATTCGGCAGTTCTAGTTCTAGGTATATATCTGAAGAACTTAAAGCAGGGTCACAAAGAGATATATAAACACCCATGCTCACAATAGCATTATTTACAAATGATAAAATGTGGAAGCAACACAAGTGCTTCCTAACAAATGGATAATCAAAATGTGATATATATATATAGTAAATGAAATCAAACCGGGGTCTCCTGCATTGCAGGCAGATTCGCTACCAGGGAACTCCCAAATGAAACATTATTCAGTTTTAAAAAGGAAGAAAATTCTGACATATGCTACAACATGGATAAAACTTGAGAACACTATGCTAAGTGAAATAATCCAGTCAAAAAAAGATAGATACTTGATTCCACTTAAGATACTCAGAGTAGTCAAAAATCATAGAGGCACAAAGTAGAATTGTGGTTGCCAGGAGCTGGGAAGAGAAGGAATGAGGAGTTAGTATTTAATGGATACAGATGTTTGCAAAATGAAAAGAACTCTGGAGATGGACGGTGGTGGAGGTGGTATAACAACTTAGTACCACTGAACTGTACACTTAAAAATGGTTAAGATAGTAAATTTTATGTTATGTGCATTTTACCACAATTTAAAAAATGAAAAAGAGACATGCAAAAGTTTAAAACCAAATATTGTAAGAGAAAACTATATAACTTTGAGATAGAGAAAGATTTCTTAAAATACAAAGAGCACAAACCATAGAAGAAAATATAACTTGACTATTTTTAAATATGAAACTTGTTTACTAAAATATACCATCAAGAGAGCAAAGTCACATCACAAAGTAGCAAAGGACAAAGAAAAAGGAAAAAAAGATAACCTGACAAAAGACTGGCAAAGGGCAAACAGGTACAGAGAAGGAAATGCTATGCTATGCTATGCTAAGTCACTTCAGTTGTGTCTGACTCTGTGCGAACCCATAGACAGCAGCCCACCAGGCTCCCCCGTTCCTGGGATTCTCCAGGCAAGAACACTGGAGTGGGTTGCCATTTCCTTCTCCAATGCAGGAAAGTGAAAAGTGAAAGTGAAGTCGCTCAGTTGTGTCTGACTCTTAGCGACCCCATGGATTGCAGCCTAACAGGCTCCTCCGTCCATGGGATTTTCCAGGCAACAGTACTGGAGTGGGGTGCCACTGCCTTCTCCGAGAGAAGGAAATACTAATGGTTAATAAATGTATGAAAATATATTCACATCTCATTGATAATCAGAACACAGATTCAGACCATAGTGAGATATAATTTCACATCTATTATAATACCAAGTGTGGGGATTATCAGATCAGATCAATCGCTCAGTTGTGTCCAACTCTTTGCGACCCCATGAATTGCAGCACGCCAGGCCTCCCTGTCCATCACTCAGACTCACATCCATCGAGTCAGTGATGCCATCCAGCCATCTCAACCTCTGTCGTCCCCTTCTCCTCCTGCCCCCAATCCCTCCCAGCATCAGAGTCTTCTTCAATGAGTCAACTCTTCACATGAGGTGCCCAAAGTACTGGAGTTTCAGCTTCAGCATCATTCCTTCCAAAGAAATCCCAGGGCTGATCTCCTTCAGAATGGACTGGTTGGATCTCCTTGCAGTCCAAGGGACTCGCAAGAGTCTTCTCCAACACCACAGTTCAAAAGCATCAATTCTTAAGCACTCAGCCTCCTACACAGTCCAGCTCTCACATCCATACATGACAACAGGAAAGACCATAGCCTTGACTAGACGGACCTTTGTTGGCAAAGTAATGTCTCTGCTTTTGAATATGCTATCTAGGTTGGTCATAACTTTCCTTCCAAGGAGTAAGCGTCTTTTAATTTCATGGCTGCAGTCACCATCTGTAGTGATTTTGGAGCCCAGAAAAATAAAGTCTGACACTGTAAACAAAATACTTTGTGGAAAAAAATATACTCTAAATTTCATTTATTTTAGGTTCTTAAAAATATAGAGCTAATATATTATTTAGTGATAAATTGTTATATATACAAGTATTTACACAAAATATACATATATATATATTAATGATATATATAAATTCCTGATATGAAATGATCAGGAAATAGGAAACACCAAATTTATGAAAGTATTTATAAGGAGATATTGCCATTAAGGAACAGCTGACAGGTAGTGTGAAAATACTGATAAAGTTCTATTTTTTCAGCTTGGGAGGGGGGATTCACTGTTACACTTTTTAAAACTGACCATCTATGTTTCATTTTTCTTTTGTATATACAGATACTTTAATAGAGTAATTTTTATGTAAAAGAGCCTCTAAATTTTAAAATATCCAACTATTTTTTTTTACTAAAGTTTCTCACAATCTTTTTCCTGATGATCACAGGTTATACTTACAGTCTAGTCACTGGTTTCTGAAGATAAAATCTGCAGTTTGAAATGGAGCAAAGATATAACCCAAGAGCCATCAAGACAAGATAAGCAGATATAAAGTATAATATGTATATTAAAAAGTATATAATATACTTTTATATATAAAAAGTATAGTATAACTCTCTATACATAAATGTATATGAAAAAAGATATAGGGAAGGCAAACTAAGTCAGAATAATGTAGAAGGGAGAATCTGTAGGAGAAGACCATGTATGATCCAATAGAAATTTTATTTTGTTTCAGGAGGAACAAGTATATAGAAAATGAGGTAAGTACACAGAGACAGTCTCATTTCAAGGAAAATAGAATACAGCCAATTGGAAAAGAAAGATCTGGAAATTATTATAATCAAGATTTTTTTTTAACCTTTCCTTAACTAACAAAAACCTAAAAATTAATTTTCAACAAATAGACATTTCCTATACTAAGTGTGTGAAGAAGGAAATGGCAACCCACTCCAATATTCTTGCCTAGAGAATCCCATGGACAGAGGAGCCTGGCAGGCTGTAGTTCATTAGGTCACAAGAGGTGGACACAACTTTGTGACTCAACCACCACCAACATACTTAATGTGAGGCTGAGTTTATTTAAAGAGGCAGGAAAAGCTGACACTAGCTGACACTTTATTGCAAATATTCTTCTTCTAAAGTAATATTGCACTGACAGTTTGTTAAATACAGAAAACTCAAATTTCCATGTGGCATCTCAAGTTTTTAAGCAGCTGTAATTAACAAAAACAAATAAACAATGAATACACTTCTGTTTTGTTTCTGAGAGTACATAAACTCTAAACCCAACCCGAAAGGCTGCTTTCTGGGCTACTGTTTCTGATACTCATCTGTCTCCTTTATCTTCCACACTAGCATATTCTTTGCCTCCTTTTCTAGTTCAGGGAGATCAAGTTTATAGAGCATTGATTTCTTATACTAGCTTAAGCCTACACAGGTTTGTTGTGGCACCTGCTGGCTTTCTATTTTAATTCCTTGTCTTTATCACACGGACCAGGTAAACAAACAACCCTAAATTTAAATCCTAGATCTGTAACATAAATTATCGAACCTCTGGTAAGTTATGCTCTCTGAATCTCAGATTCCTTATGTATCAAGATAAGGATAATAATGCCTATGTTTTACGAACTGACTTCTAAATGCTTAAATTTATACAACCTTTTAGTTCAGTATAGATTCAGTTACAGGTGGTGGGATTCTCAGTTTTGGAGGCACAGACTTGCTTCCCTTATACGTATGGGTATGATTCTCAACCACCACCCAACTCTGGGTGTCAGCAGAGATGCGTTTCTGTTTTCTAGCCTCCATGACCCTTATAAGGACCTAACAGGTCTCTGATCACTCAGACAAAAATAGTATCTGTTACTGGTTCCACAGGGTCCTTATCTGAATTTTAGGTCCCTTGTACATATTTTGTAAGTATCGCTCTTATACTTTTCTTGGAAACCCTGTATTTTCCAATTCTGGATAGTTGACCTTTCCCCTCTGCCCCATGATTTCTAATTTGTCTGAAAAATATTATTTAGCTAGATGATAAGATCAGTTTACTGTCTTCTTTTCTAAACTATCACCTGTGTTTTTTTCTCATGTGAGACCTCTGCCTTCTAGGAGGGCCTGTCTTCTCTATTGCCTTCACACCATGCCCCATTATATATAAAAACATTCCAAAGCATTATGATATAGAATATATAAGACAACTCAAGGTTTTAATCTCAGTTTTTAAAACACACTAAATATTATATCACTTTCACCAAGTTATTTAACCTACCTAAGACTCAGTTTTTTAATCTGTAAACAGGGACTATATCTTGACAACTTAAGAGGCTAAAGATTAAATACAATGATGCAGATGAATGTGTCTTGAAAACTACAATTCTATAGAATATTGTATAGAAATGGCAGGAAATATTATCCATTCAGCAAAATACTGGTAATGACAAAGGATCTGAAGTCAAACTGCCAGAGTTGGAGTCCTAGCTCTATTATTTGCCTTTTAATATGTAAATGAGGACTTTTAATACCTACTTCACATATTAGCTCAAAGATGTTAGTTCTTATTATTATTAAATGCCTATTATGTTAGGCATTGTACTAGATGTGGGTGATAAAATGGAATCAAGGCAGACATGGCCAACATATTTGCCAAAAACTTACATCTCTTACTCCATATGCTACATTTTCTAAGTCATGCCATGTACACTTTACAGCAAAGAAATATCTGAGTAGTAAAGCATTTCCACATAAGAAAGATAAGAATCCACAATTCCACTATCTCTTTTTATGAAATTTCTGGTGAACACATAGTGACTGTGGTATTTTTTTTAATTCATCACTTGACTCAAAAGTCTTCAGATGACCTCTGGATAAACTATCTGGAATACGTTTCAATCAAATGTAAATAGGACAGTGTTTCTCAAAGTTAATATCAAAAGATGATCTGCTTCTCAATAACCTAAAACGCTAATTAAAAGGCAGATTCCTAGACCTTATTTCAGACACAGATTCAAAAGCTCTGGCTGGAAGATGTGGGAATCTGCATTTCTAATAAGTTCCCAATGTGATTTTTATGCAAATCCCATTTGAGAAAAAACACTATGTGAGAAATTTATAACCAAAGGAAACACTGAAAAATTATGATTCAAAGCTTCTTGAAGAAGAAAAATTTTAGTCATCAGAATAAATTTTCACATGCCTGTCTCTTAATAGGGTTGAGTCAAGAGTGTACAGAGATTAAGGTAAAAATTGACTTGAACATACACACCTTAACTGTGAGTGTTTAAAAAATTCCTATTTTGGAGGCCAAGGGAATGGGAGGAGAAGGAGTATTCTGAAAAAGTTTACCCATATTTCAGAAGAAGCAAACAAAAACTGCCACTGCAACAGTCATGGCTACTAAAACTGGGATTTGGTGATATCAGATATCAGAAAATGGAACTGCTTTCTCTTAAACTCAAACAACTAAAGACAGATATCCCTGCTCCAGCCCCCCACATCTACCATAAACCTCTGATAATCCCTCAAATGTAGACTTGGCTTATTTGGGAGTTAAATTGGTCCTGTGACCAATCAGAGGCAAGAGAAAATAGAATCTTTTGATGAAAGATATACAATTTTCATAAAAGGTAACCAAAATAACTAATTAAAATGTAAATGTATACCTCACAATCTGATGGACAGTTGTAGAAGAGCTGTCAGAGACACTGAAGAAAGTAAATGAAAGAGCTCTGAATTCCTAGTGGATGTTAACTTTCTCAATAACAATTCAAAGGTAATAAACAAACACTATCCCTCTATCCACTATGCCACAGTGGTCTGAAGTCTGCTCTGGTGCTGATAATAAAATGCCCAAAAATGGCAGTGAGTTTGGCACTGTGACTGGAAGAAGTCGGGAGCCCAAAGAGGAAAAAGAAGCCCAACCTGCCCACACTACGGAGTCTGGAGCAGCAGAGCGGGCGGGGCTGCGATTTCTCCTGAATCACTGCACTCTCTCTTCTCCGCCTGCGTGAGCGCCGCCCACCCACTCGCGGCAGCGTGAACCCCCTGGGCCTAGTCTCTCCTTCCCCCTCCCCTCGGCCTGGTGCTGAATCATGAGCCCAATATCTTCAAAAGGTAAAACCTAAGAACAATGCCACCCTTAGCGCTGGCCTGAATGGGGCACCAGGTTGGGGTGGGGCAGAAGGCTGGAAACCCCAACTTTGACCCCCTTTCTCCCAAATTCACTACCCAACCCCCGGATTAAAAGGAGTGCTGCGGTGCTATGGGATTCCCAAGCGGCGCCCCTTCTCCCGCCGTTGCTCGTGTCTGCAACGCCCGGACCTGGTCCCGGCGCGCTCCGCTTCATTGTTCCAAAGCTGCCCGCCTGCCAGGAGTCCAAGCCCTGCGAGGCCAGCGAGTTCGCAGCTCATGGGGAAGGGGTGGGGGCTCTCCAGTCCACGCCCCTCACCACAGTCCCCTGCCCGGCCTCACCCCTTCCTGCCAACCTGCTTTAGCTAAAGCATCGAGTCCCCTGAGGCGACCGGGTGGGTGCTGTCCAAATGCTGGGAGGAGGATGGGGGATGGGGGGGTGGGGGAAAGGCTGGTGTCTGCGGCCTGCGTGTAGCTGCAGCCTTCGCCCCTTCGCCCCACAGTGAGAGAGATGCTGCTTCCATGGGTACCGCTTGGCCACGGTTCCTCCCGCCCAACAGGGAGCCGCTCGGCTGTGGCCATCTCCCAGCCCTAGACGCTGGCGCCGAGCAGCCCTCAGCCCTCCTCGTTTCCAGAAGCCGAAAGCGGAGGGCCAGTCCCTGTGCGGGCTGCAGAAGTCACCATATGCTACTCACCCCAACTGTTTCTGTCCCTGCGGTTCTTGGCCATGGTGGTCCGGGGACTGGTGGCGGTGAGGCGCTGTCAGTGCTTTCACTCCTCTCCCGGCTGCAGGTTGCTGGCGGTGGGAGGCTCTGCCCTCGCTGGGCGCAGTTCCTCAGACTCTGAGGATGTTGCTGTGGCGCTGGTGGGAAGGAGTGGGGAGGAAAAGGGAGGAGAAAGCGGATGAACCAAGCTCAGCATCACAAGCCGGAGTTCACACAAAAACCAGGGTCACACCCTCCCTACCTTGGCCCACCCCCAGAGCCTGAAGACAGTGACAGACGATGTACTGCAACATTTTCGATGGAAAACACATACAAATAAACAGCACCAACTTACACACTCTCAAAGAACTTAACAGCATTATACAGTCAGAACTACACAGACCAAGATACTGCATGATTCTGCATGTTCAAAAACCAGTTACATATGAGTAGAAATATGCTGGCAACATTTACATAGCCTAAAAATTAAAATAATCTGCATTTATCTATCAGGCACCATTTCCTCCCTAATTTAAAAGCAAGGTCATGATAGTAAATAGGGTATCACGCATTTTTGTACCTGTATACTGAACAGGCCTGTCTTTTAAAATTGGGATAGCATACTTGGATTAAGAAGATTAAGACTTGGAGAAGGAAATGGCAACCCACTCTAGTATTCTTGCCTGGAAAATCCCATGGACAGAGGAGCCTGGCAGGCTACAGTCCATGGAGTCACCAGGAGTCGGACATGACTTAGTGACTACACCACCAAGTTAAAACCTCTCAAGTTGGACTTCCCTGGCAGTCTAGTGGTTAAGACCCACGCCTCCAACGCAGGGAGTACAAGTTCGATCCTTGGTTAGGGAACAAAGGTCCCACATGCTACACAGTGCAGCCAAAAACAAAAACAAAAAAAAGATCAAGACAAATAAAAGTTGGAGATTTATCATAATCTATAACTAACTCCACGTCTAATGGGCAAAATTTCCACTCGTTTTACAGAGCTATCATATGGAGTTACATTAACAAATATTCTAAGTCATCATATTATGAAAGAGCCTTGGCAATAAAGTTGCAAACAATTTTGAATAGAAAGCAAAAGGCAATAAATATTTTAATAAATATTCTCAATCACTCCCTTTTCACGAGTTCCTTTCTCTTTACCTATCAATTTCATTTTCAGCGTCCTAGAAACTATTCCTTCATGCTACCTGACCCTCAAGATACTGTCATCCCATTCCTCACCTCCTCACTCACTTTTCTCCTGAATCTGGCTGTTGACTATACTCTACACAAATCAGTTCTGCATGGGAGATTACTGCTAGCTTCGTAATTATCAGATCCTAGATCTCTGTTTATTTCCTCATTATAAGCAATTCTTCACTGTGTTCCCTCAATGTAATTTACTATATGATGGTTTCAAACAGGATCTCCATCTATGCTGCTGCTGCTGCGAAGTCACTTCAGTCGTGTCTGACTGTGTGACCCCATAGAGGGCAGTCCACTAGGCTCCCCCATCCCTGGGATTCTGCAGGCAAGAACACTGGAGGGGGTTGCCATTTCCTTCTCCAATGCATGAAAGTGAAAAGTAAAAGTGAAGTTGCTCAGTCGTGTCCGAATCTTTGCGACCCCATGGACTGCAGCCTACCAGGCTCCTCCATCCATGGGATGTTCCAGGCAAGAGTACTGGAGTGGGGTGCCATCGCCTTCTCCACCATCGATGCTATTGATTCCCAAATGTACTCATCTAGTCTTAAGCTTTCTTGAGGAAAGAAAATCATCATTCCAAGGCTGAGTCTGTAATTGCCTAAGGCCATCTTCACTTTGTTTTCCTACTGACACTTGAAAATCAATATGTCAAAAACCAAACTCTCTCACTCACCATTGCCAAATCTTATGCAATCCTATTTCAGTTAATTGTTCTATGACCTCAGAACACTGTAAACCAAGTTTGAGTGAGTGAAGTCGCTCAGTCGTGTCCGACTCTTTATGATCCCATGGACTGTAGCCTACATGGCTCCTCTGTCCATGGAATTTTCCAGGCAAGAGTACTGGAGTGGGTTGCCATTTCCTTCTCTAGGGGATCTTTCTGACTCAGGGATTGAACCTGGGTCTCCCACATTGCTGGCAGATGCTTTGCTGTCTGAGCCAAAGGGGATGGTCTTCAATAGAGTTGCATTCCATAAACACTAATGAGCCAATATAGGATGATAGAAATTATCTCACTCCATACCTACAAACCAAATTCACTGAACAAAAACAAGCATGTTCTGCTTTTCTTACATTTCTTTATTATAATTCTCAGCTCACATTCCAGTCTGATACTCCCTTTCAGGTGAATCCCATTAGAAAGGAGTACAGCAGGGACTGCCCTGGTGGTCCAGTGGCCATGACTCTGCACTCCCAATGCAGGGGGCCTGGGCTCCCTCCCTGGTCAGGGAACTAGATCCCATGTGCCACAACTATCCAAGTGCTGCAACTGAGACTCAGCGCAGCCAAATATATAAGTATTATTTAAAAACCAGAACAACAAAAGAGTACAGTAAATTCTACCCACAAGTTATATATACAATTCAACATCTATTCCTAATTAAAGAAGGGATTTATTTTTTTAAAAACCTTTTTTTCCTGTTGTTAATAAGTAATCTGTGAGATAAGACTTGAGACTGTGTGAATGTCTTGGCCAAGAACTTTGTATTCAATGGTTTTTATAATCCACTGACATCCTTGTCTGAATCAACCTCAGATTTTAAAATACCTTTTCTTCTACACTTTACATTTAATAGCTGGCATTTGCTCTCCCATCTTTGTTTGTTAAGTACCAGTATCCACTTCACGAATTCATGTAATCTAAAGAAAAACTTTATTGCATTATTTACCATCATTATTCTTTGTAATGCTCAAATTGCCCTAAATGTGACCAATGGTAGCCCTTTCAAGTTAATCCCTGTGTCCTTGTGATATGTCCTATTTGTCTTTCATCATTTCCCTTGTTTTATGGCACAAGAAAATGTTTCAAGTTTCCCTGGTATTTTTCCTGCCTCAGAACTAGTTCCGCCAAGAAACTCAGGCTGCTTTTAATGAGAAAAGGAATTTAGAAACCAAGATCTGAGCGCTAGCTGTGTTCACTGCTAGCTGGAACTTCACTGTTTCTGGACTTTTTCAGTGGACATTGTTAGAACATGTTTATTTTTCAAAACTGTTAAGTTTAATCTAAAGAAATACCTCCAACAGTATGAAAATACATACAGAGTAGTTTATTGAAGTATTTTTTGTTATTGTAATATATTGGAAATAAGCTAGATGCCCATAAATAGTAGAATATGAGTGACAGTCCTCAGTCATTTCTGACTCTTTGCCACCCCATGGACTGTAGCATGCCAGGCTCCTTTGTCCATGGAGTTCTCTACCCAAGAATACTGGAGTGGGTTGCCATTTCCTTCACAGAACGGAAAACTATGCAGCTATAGGAAAGAATTTTAGAAAAGATAAAGGAACCAGAGATCAAATTGCCAACATCTGCTGGATCATCGAAAAAGCAAGAGAGTTCCAGAAAAACACATACATTTGCTTTATTGACTACACCAAAGCCTTTCACTGTGTGGATCACAAAAAGTGTAGGAAATTCTTAAAGAGATGGGAATATGAGACCACCTCACCTGGGAAATCTGTATGCAGGTCAAGAAGCAACAGTTAGAACTGGACATGGAACAACAGGCTGGTTCCAAATTGGGACAGGAGTACGTCAAGGCTGTATATTGTCACCTTGCTTATTTAACTTATATGCAGAGTACATCATGTGAAAAGGCAGGCTGGATGAAGCACAAACTGGAATCAAGCTGGAATCAAGATTGCCGGGAGAAATACCAATAACCTCATATGCAGATGACATCACTCTTATGGCAGAAAGTGAAGAAGAACTAAAGAGCTTCTTGATCAAAGTGAAAGAGGAGAGTGAAAATGCTGGCTTAAAGCTCAACATTCAGAAAACTAAGATCATGGCACCCAGTCCCATCACTTCAAGGCAAATAGATGGGAAACAGTGGCTGACTTTATTTTGGGGGCTCCAAAATCACTGCAGATGGTGATTGCAGCCATGAAATTAAAAAACACTTACTCCTTGGAAGGAAAGTTATAACCAACCTAGACAGCATAATAAAAAGCAGAGACATTACTTTGCCAACAAAGGTCCATCTAGTCAAGGCTATGGTTTTTCCAGTGGTCATGTATGGATGTGAGAGTTGGACTATAAAGAAAGCTGAGCGCCGAAGAATTGATGCTTTTGAACTGTGGTGTTGGGGAAGATTCTTGAGAGTCCCTTGGACTGCAAGGAGATCCAACCAGTCCATCCTAAAGGAGAGCAGTCCTGGGTGTTCATTGGGAGGACTGATGATGAAGCTGAAACTCCAGTACTTTGGCCACCTCATGCAAAGAGTTGACTCATTGGAAAAGACCCTGATGCAGGGAGGGATTGGGGGCAAGAGGAGAAGGGGACGACAGAGGATGAGATGGCTGGATGGCATCACCGACTCGATGGACATGTGTTTGGGTGGACTCCGGGAGTTGGTGATGGACAAGGAGGCCTGGTGTGCTGTGGTTCATGGGGTCACAAAGAGTCAGACATGACTGAGCAACTGAACTGAACTTATAGCAAAGAATATGGGGGTTTCCCTAGTGTTCCAGTGGTTAGGAATTCATCTGCCAACGCAGGGACACAGGTTTAATCCCTGGTCCAGGGAGATCACACAAGCCTTGGAGCAATTAGGCCCCAGCACCACAACTACTGAGCCCATGAGCCACAACTACTGAAGCCCTCAAGCCTAGAGCCCATGCTCCACAACAAGAGAGCCACTGAAAAGAGAAGCTGGTGCATCACAGTGAGAGAGTAGCCCCTGCATGCTGCAATTAGACAAAAGCCCATGCACAGCAACAAAGACCCAGTACATCCAAAAATAAATAAATCTTAAAAAAATCACAGATCTTTATGAATTGATACATATTGATTTCCAGAATAATACACTATCAAATGGGGAAAAAAACCAAGCACAAATATTCTACCTACCATATAAGAAAGAAAAGGATATTAAAAAAATATATCTGCTCATCTGTGCAAAAGAAATTCAGGGCAAACCAGAAACCAATGAGATCAGTTATCTACAGGACACAGGTGGGAATAGGATGGAAGCAATGGCAGAATGGGAATAGGGTGGAAAGGATTAGGAGGGCTGATACTTCTCTAAGTGTAACCTTTTTATGTAGCCCACACTGTTAGAACCATTGTAATGGTTCACATTCTCCAAAATAAATAAGTAACTAAAATCAGTTAGGATATGGGCAGAAGAGTGGAAGGAATTCAAAGTGGTATTACAAATAGTTAAAAAAAAAAAAAGTGAGCCTAACTATATTACAGGTGAATAACATAACTACACTGAAGCATTTTCTAAACCTGAGGAGCTATAGAAAATAGTATTTTGATGGTATGCTACAAGACTGAAGACAGAAACTGTACACAAGCATTGTTCTTTAGTTCATAATTCATTTTTCTTCTAGGACATACATAGGTTAGCAATTCTGAAATTATTTGTGTATGCTCTAGAATTGAGTCAATACATGGTACATAATCAGAGCCAGATTTCTTGCTTTTGGAGATGAAGTTATAATAAGGAAAGGGGAAGGACAGAATAAACCCTACGGTGTTGAATTGGAATCTGAGGTATCAGTATGATACAGTAAAAATACAAATAACAGAATTTTTAAAAATTGGGCAGAGGATCTAAATAGACATTTCTTCATAGAGGACATATAAATGGCCAAGAAACACGTGAAAAGACGATTTAAGATTTTTAGTCACTAGGGAAATGCAAATCAAAATTTAAACAACTACAATGAGACATCACTTCAGACCGACCAGGATGACACTCATCAGAAAGAAAAACAATAAAAAGTTTTGTGAAACTGACACTGCTGGTGGGAATATAGTCACTTTGGAAAACACTCTGGCAGCTTCTCAAAATTTAGAGTTAGCATATGACCCAGCAATTCCACTCTTAGATATATGCTCCCCCCACAAATGAAAGTATCAGTTCAGTTGCTCAGTTGTGTCCGACTCTTTGTGACCCCATGAATCGCAGCATGCCAGGCCTCCCTGTCCATCACCAACTCCAGGAGTTCATTCAAACTCATGTCCATTGAGTCGGTGATGCCTTCCAACCAACCATCTCATCCTCTGTCATCCCCTTCTCCTCCTGCCCCCAATCCCTCCCAGCATCAGAGTCTTTTCCAATGAGTCAACTCTTTGCATGAGGTGGCCGAAGTACTGGAGTTTCAGCTTCAACATCAGTCTTTCCAATGAACACCCAGGACTGATCTCCTTTAGGATGGACTGGCTGGATCTCCTTGCAGTCCAAGGGACTCTCAAGAATCTTCCCCAACACCACAGTTCAAAAGCATCAATTCTTCAGCGCTCAGCTTTCTTTATAGTCCAACTTTCACATCCATACATGACCACTGGAAAAACCACAGCTTTGACTAGATGGACCATTGTTGGGAAAGTAATGTCTCTGCTTTTTAATATGCTGTCTAGGTTGGTCATAACTTTCCTTCCAAGGAGTAAGCGTCTTTTAATTTCATGGCTGCAATCACCATCTGCAGTGATTTTGGAGCCCCCAAAATAAAGTCAGCCACTGTTTCCACTGTTTTCCCATCTATTTGCCATGAAGTGATGGGACCAGATGCCATGATCATAGTTTTCTGCAGTGGCCACAGGACTGGAAAAGGTCAGTTTTCATTCCAATCCCAAAGAAATGAAAGTAAATGTTCATGCAAAAACTTGCACAGGAATATTCTAAGAGCATTGCTTTTAGTAGCCAAAAGGTAGAATCAACCTAAATGCCAATAACTATCAATGGATAAACAAAATGTGGTATATCCATACAATGGAATACTATTTAGCCAAAAAAAGGTTCCTATTTAATGGAACTGTGACTGGATTACCTGGGGAAAGTATCTGTCCCTTGGACACTAGGGCCTTCAGATCCATCACACCCAATATTTTAGAGTCAAGGCTGTATAGATAAAAATTCAACTGAATTATTAGGAATAATAATGCTGCTGCTGCTGCTGCTAAGTCGCTTCAGTCGTGTCCGACTCTGTGCGACCCCACAGACAGAAGCCCACCAGGCTCCCCTGTCCCTGGGATTCTCCAGGCAAGAACACTGGAGTGGGCTGCCATTTCCTTCTCCGATGCATGAAAGTGAAAAGTGAAAGTGAAGTCGCTCAGTCGTGTCCGACTCTTAGCGACCCCATGGACTGGAGCCTACCAGGCTCCTCCCCCAATAATTACTTACTTCTATCCCTTGGTTCCTCAGTTCAGTTCAGTCACTCGATTGTGTCTGACTCTGTGACCCCATGGACTGCAGCACACCAGGTTTCCTTGTCCATCATCACCTCCTGGAGCTTACTCAAACTCATGTCCATTGAGTTTCCATGTCTCGGGTTCCTAGGCCTGTGCATTCTGAATATGGGATAGATGGCAATATGTATTGGATACTGACTTAAATCCTGCATCATATCCTCATAAGGGTTATCTCTCAGCCAACTGATCCTTCAGCATGACTTTCCTCTGAGGTATCATACTAGCTGCTTCTAAGTGATGGGTTTGAGGTAAGATCAGTTTACTTCACAGGCATGACTTGGTTACCATACTTCTCATGAGTTTCCTGCTTAAATTTAATGTTGTCTGTGATACATGGTAATGAAATAGTCCATGAATTGTGGTACTAGTAGAAGTTTCCCAAGCAGGGACGGTAAGCCTATATCTGGACTATGTACAATATGACTATAGGTACTGGGTGTTATCTGATGACTCACAAATTGAACAGGGGCAGCAGAATTCCATTGTCAAATGGAAAGGTATATACTGGGGTGGCCTGAGCTGGTCTGGAAGGCTCAAATAAAGTACATAGACTAACTTTGTACCTGCTCCTACTTCCTTGCCACCTTTTTTTTTTTTGAACCAAATCTTCAGGTTCAAAAAACATAACACCCGGTACCTAAAGGGTCGGTAAGCCTGTATCTGGACTATGTATGTATATACTATAGGTATGTACATACATACATAAGTACCCCATGAGGACAAATTGCTCATTCCTCCATAATCAAAAGGATTTGGTTTAATTAAACTGCCACCAGGTGACTGATCTGTCTAGGGAAGAGTACCTTACTAAGGGTCACTGAAGGGCTGCCCTGGTAGCTCGGCTGATAAAGAATCCGCCTGCAGAGCAGGAAACCCCAGTTGGATTCCTGGGTCAGAAAGATCCCCTGGAGAAGGGATAGGCTACCCACTCCAGTATCCTTGGGCTTTCCTCATGGCTCAGATCGTCAAGAATCCACCTACAATATGGGAGACCTGGGTTCAGTCCCTGGGTTGGGAAGATCCCCTGGAGAAGGGCATGGCAATCCACTCCAGTATTCTTGCCTGGAGAATCCCCATGAACTGTAGCCCGGCAGGCTCCTCTGTCAATGGGGTTGCAAAGAGTCAGACATGACTGAATGACTAAGCACAGCACAGCAAGGGTCACTGCAAAGGCAAGTGACTCTGCTATAAGCAAGTTAAATACTGCATAGTGGCAGTAACCTTATTACCCTTGGCAAGTTGAAGTCCATGCCACTGAATTCCTGTTAGCTTCCATTCCTATTGCCACATGGCCCCACTGAACTAGGGTGACTGGGTACAGGCTGACTGACATTCATAGGACAGATTATCTTTTATATCTGATTATTGGGATGGATGCCCTCTTGTGGGCAGTCAAATGGTTCACAGATATTTTCACACTATGAACCAATTTTGATATTCCATTCATAATGTATCTCCCACTGACTTCATTATTTCTGATCTCTCCAAGTTATTGCCAACTTATTAATTACTCTGCATAAATGAGTACAGAGCCATACCTCAGGCTATCTTTCATTCTTAACACAGAGGACAGCCAGATGTTCTATTCAAAACTGTGCCCTCTGGAAAAATTTCTCTTCATCTCTATTTTTCGCGAGAAGGTGATGGCACCCCACTCTAGTACTCTTGCCTGGAGAATCCCAGGGATGAGGGAGCCTGGTGGGCTGCTGTCTATGGGGTCACACAGAGTTGGACACGACTGAAGCGACTTAGCAGCAGCAGCAGCAGCTATCAATTCTCATATAAACTTAAAAACCACCCTGAGGATCAAGGTTACACATCAGATAATCAAATTAGATTTTTTAAAAAAGATGTGCGCTGGGTCCTCAACTCTCTTTAAAACTCCCATCATAATGACCGGATACTGATTCTGAAAGAGATACATGTTCTACTGCTCTCTAGAACAAAACGGAATTCTCCTATACTTTGAAAACACAGTTTTGGCCTCAACAGACAACTGAACCTCATTAGTAACAGAAAGAATAGTTTAACTATTTGAAAATACAAATCATGATGGTGGCCAATGTCTTCCAATATTTAACTGATTTATAGTTAATGAACCTATAAAGCTCAATTACATCAAGTTACATTTTGCAACTAGCTTATGTTGGAAGATTCGTCAGATTATAATGCTTAAGTCTATATGTTCCATATTAAATTACTGTCCTTATGCTTTTTTTGTCACACTTGAGGATTTTACTTAACCATTCTTTCTTGGTTAGTAAATTGTGAAACTTACCTAGGTAGAAGTTAAAAGATTTTATGTCCCCCGATTTTTTTTTCCCCTATATTTTGGCTGCGCTGTGCAGTATGCAGGAACTTAGTTCGCTGACCAGTAATCTAACCTGTGCCTCCTGCAATGGAGGTGTCTTAACCTAGCCAGGGAAATCCCTGCTGCTGCTACTGCTGCTAAGTCGCTTCAGTCGTGTCCGACTCTGTGCGACCCCATAGACGGCAGCCCACCAGGCTCCCCCGTCCCTGGGATTCTCCAGGCAAGAACACTGGAGTGGGTTGCCATTTCCTTCTCCAATGCATGAAAGGGAAAAATGAAAGTGAAGTCGCTCAGTCGTGTCCGACTCTTAGCGACCCCATGGACTGGCGCCTACCAGGATCCTCCGTCCATGGGATTTTCCAGGCAAAAGTACTGGGGTGGGGTGCCATTGCCTTCCCCGGGGAAATCCCTATGTCCCCCAATTTAAAAAATTCATCCTTGGCTAAAATTGAAACCAGAGGCCAAAGATTATAATTATCATTTTACTAAAAAACTCTGAAAGAAGGGAAAAATACTAAAATGCATAGAGCAAACCATATAAGGTAGGTAACAGTAAAACATGAAAGATATTTACATGTCAGATATTAAGACCCAAAGAATACATGACAATCATATCAAGTTAAAGAATACATGACAATCATATCAAGTTATATTTATTCTTATTCAGTACCCTGGCATTGTAAAAACTGTTGGTCTGTAAGAAACTCTTGTGTAAGCTAAATCTTTTTATTGTTATGTAACCTTCCATTTTGAAACCATGTGCTTAATTGTTTAGGATGTAAAATTAAATTTATGCACTATATGTTTATTTTATGGAAATTTAATGTGAATTTCTTTACTAACCATGTAATATTTAACACACAAGCTATGACTTCACTGACCTTGATAAAATTAACTAATATTTAAAAATTTTTAAATTCTCTTGTAGTATAAAGCAGATGTTTTTTCCTTGGAACAGTTGTGTTATGAGTAAAATAATGATCATGGCAGACATTTCTGAATCACCACATAGAACCTTGACTTTTTCCACACTACCCAGCTCTGGGTTGATGGTCAAAGTATATGTCTCTGCCATTACTGGCAACATAAAGTATCTGCACTCCAGGGTCTTGGTGAAGCCTATGACCTCAAACTTTTTATTGCCTAATTCATATCAAACACTGTGTTTCAATAACATGCCTAAAAGATTGTCAGAAAGATACTTGTTTCAAACAGGAAATTCAGAGTTTTCACTTTAGGAAGGCCCATGAGATAAGTTTTCTTAAACTCTTGGTAACAGGAAAAGATGCATCTCTCTCTTGATCAACTGGTTTACTGTGATCCCAAAAACACTATAAAACTTTCTGCTTCCGCCAATTTGCTGTATTGTTCTGGTATCTCATTTTTCCTTTAACATCATACCTATTTCCTCATTTTTATCCTATGTTATAGTATGGATTTTCTGTATTCTGCCTCAAATTCTCTGAGGAGTAATGCAAGTATTAATAAATTATAGACTAGAAAAAGGATTAATGCTTATAGGGTCAAAGGAGAAAATAAGAATCTACGACAGTAAATAAGTACTAGGATACCAATAGAACATTTGAAAAGATTTTAAGTCATTGAAGCCAAAAGTATTTGCCCACCAAAACAAGTGCCAAGAAGCTTTGAAAGAAGGAACTGTTCTTCAACAATTTTTTCAATGCAGCAAACACATAGGCTTTGTCCATAGAACATGTAAGTCTGCGCTTACTTATGTTCCTTAAATAAGTGCCCTTTGTGCAGAGAGCACAAGAAAATACATATCTTCCCTGTCCTGTTAAGGTGTTAATTTAATTTCTACATTATGCAATTGATTACAATGACCAACAACAAGGAGTACACTGCCAAGAATGGAATTGAATTGGATATTCAAAGCCACAAGGCAACATCCACAACTTGCTCTTTTGTGATTTTTCAGTCACTAAATGCATTGGCCAAGTGTTAAACTGGCTTTTTTGTTCAAATCTTCACGGGGCTCTAGAAATAACTTTGCCAGTATACAAACTGGTAAGGTTATTTCTACCTTCAGAACAAGACTAGAACTGAAACAGCAAAACAGCCTGTGAAATATCAGCCAAATTACTTCCCTAAACTCCTGTTCCATATTTTGTACATTGTGAAGTATTTTTAAACCTCTTATATTTTGATAACCCTCTTTATAATCCTGTAAGATGCTTTATAAACACTTTCTTGGGTGTCAGATTCAAAACCTATCCTCTTCAAGCTGCAGATAAGGAGACATTGCCAAATAGGATGTCTTTCTTGTCCTGGGTCACATACTGAGGAAGTGGTAGAACCAGGACCAGGTTGTGGTCCCTAATTCTGTCTCAGCTTCTGCAAAGCTCCTGACTCAAATAAAGGAGCAATATCCTCATTGAGACACCGCGTGTACCCAGCTGGGATACTGGCACTGAGACTTCCTAAGAATTCAGACTTTCAGAAATGTCTTGGGAAAACTCACAGAAGACAGGTTGCACAGGTGTGTGGGAAGCCTCAAACTGGTGCCACTGGGAATGATTTGCAGAACAGGACGGTGCAGTAGGGTGCGCCGCGATTTAGTTAACCTGGCACTTCCCCACCTCTTCCCTGGCGCCCCACTGCCAGCTGACTTCTGGCCCATTGCCCTCAACGTACCTTCTCTCAACTGGGCGGGGGCCGCGTTCCCGTCTGCCTCGTGCCCATCCTTCTCCCGCCACCCGTCACTCTCTAAATTTACCTGACAAAGCAGGGGGCAGATTAGCCGAGGTGCGTCCGCCCACGAATGCACCCGGGGCGTCCCTAACACCTGCGGGTGGGGAGAAGAGCCTGGGCCCGGAGGGACGCGCCGGGCGAGGGGGCGCGGCGGCCCGGCCGGGAGAGTGTCGTGTCCCGAGCAGGCCTCAGGGCGGCACTCTGGCCCCGCGGCCGGCGCGCTCGGGCGGGCCTCTGGGCGCCCGACCCACGCTGGCCGGGAACGTGTCTCCCGGTGACGCAGCCCCGGGTGGGGAACGTGGTGCGGCGGCGGCGGCGACGGTACCCGCCTCAGCCGCCCGCGAGAGGACGTGTGGTGCTGCGGGAGGCGACGGCGTTGGCGGCGGGGGACCTGGAGCGGCCGGCGGGAGCCGGGAAGCAGGACGCAGGCGCGGGCGAGGAAGTAGGTCCCGGGCGCGGCGCTCAACAAAGAGCGGGGCCGCCCCCCTGAGGTATCCTGCCGACCCCGAGCGCCGGCGGGCGGGCAGACCCGGTCCGGCAGTTCGCGGGCGGCCTGGGAGGGGGAAGGGCCGCGGCCGGAACGCGGCGGCGGGGCGCCAGGGACTCTTCCAGGCCGGCTGGTCCGCGGTCCCCGGACGGGCGGAAGGGAAGGGGCTGGGCCGCTCGGGATTGTAGCCTCTGCTTGTCCCTCGTGCAGGCGGAGTTGCGGGCAGAGGCTCCATGTTGGGAAGCGGCGCCTCTCGTCCTCGTTAGCGGGAATCGGGGCGCCGCGGGCACAGCCGGCGGGGGCCGGGCCCTGAGTGAAGATGGAGGCCCCTCTGCGGCCTGGGGCCGACATCCTGAGGCGTAACCCGCAGCAGGACTACGAGCTCGTTCAGAGGGTCGGCAGCGGCACCTACGGGGACGTCTATAAGGTGAGGCAGGCCGGACTCTTTTCCTGCGGTCATCTGGCTTCCTGGAATAGGCCACTTTCTGGGGAGTATGAAGAGGGGGCAGGATGCTTTTATTGTTGCATTTTGGAGATGCCGCGGCCGTGGTTCCGTGTCCTCGGTTTCAGGGCACCTTCTATTCACTGCTTGCTATAATCGCTCCAACAAGCAGAACTAATCACACCTTTGCAAACTACCTTTGTACTTTTTTTGTGGTATAAAGGCATTTTTCATGCTTATTTATGGTATCCTGGGGAGTTCGAATCTGCTTACGGAGTTGCACTTGAAAATGTTCTTGTCTTAGCATGGAAAAATGCTTCCTGGAAGTCGGGAGACCAGAAAGTATATTGACATTCCGACATTTGCATAAGAAAACTTTTTGATGGATAATCGTGGTTTAAAAAGTCCTGTGAAATCCCTCCTCTCAGTTTTATCTGCAAGCAGTCTAAGAAGTGGCTTGGGCACAAACATCATATGTAGAACAATGCTTTTCCCGGCAGAAGTTTCATTGTTTGTATCAGGTGATTCCTTTTTCTACTTTAGCAGTTCCTCTCTTTGGAATTTATAACATCCCATGACCAAGAGTGGTTAAGAGCTGCTGTCCTTTTAATTGTACTTGTTTTATTTGGAAGGAAAGACGAGGATGTTACTCTCAATTTGAGATTTGAAAAAACATACAGAGAAGCAAACCCAGTTCCCTAAGTTCACTGAGTTCTTGAAGGATCAAGATGAAAGAGATTGTTTCAGATTGTCTATGCTTTTTGTTTTCTGTTTCAAAAGGGATCTCTACTGCAACTCATGTGGATATATGGAGGGAAATTGTCTTGGATTTGGAACAGCTTTGTTTATTGGATTTAATCATGTTATGTATGGCATTATTCCAAGTAACACTCCTGCTTGTACTTGAAACTGGCCTTGTGTTATATGGTTAATTAACCGGTAGAATCTTCTGGGGTATGTTGTTTTGCACAGGTGGTAATACGGAAGAAAATCATCCTTTCTTCCTAACTTCTGTTTTTGTTAATATCCTCCCTATTAATAGTAACAATTTGAGGTTGTGTTAAGAAGCTCTAACACTTTGATTCTATTGAGATGAAAAGTAAAGGATAGGATTTTTATTTAAACAAGCATTTGCATCTTCTGTACTGTTCTGTATGGGATGTTGAATTGAAAGGAAGGTTCCAGCTTTTGCCTTGTGAATAATTTTAATTCAAAGTGGATAATTATAATAGAATCCAGAATCCTCTTTATATAGAATTAGATATATAATATATAATAAACAAGTTAACTCTTGTTTATTCATGAATTAGCCGTTTTGTGGAATGATCTTTAAAAACTTGAAATTCCTATTTGCTTTCTCAGTCCCGCTGTTTAGTCATCTTCTTTTTATGATTCACTATGTATTACTAGTTAATGTTAATCATACAGTTGTTCATCATCAATTCAGTTCAGTTCATGTTAATAATACAGTAATCTGAATTCCAGTTCTTGTATATTTTCTCTCCTTCCTACTACAAGAACATTTAAAGTGTTCCCCACAGAAATCCCAAGACTTTTACCATTTTTCTTTATAAATATAACAACTAAAGCAGTTATCTGGAGTGGGGTTTTATCCTTGCCAGGGAAAGCAAAAGGTTATATTAAAGGAGCAGCTAAGATTACTTTTTACTCTGGTGCCTCCCTGCCCTCTCTCTCTTCTTTTTTTTTTTTTTTTCCTCTCTCTCTTCTACAGTTCCTAAACAGAGGATCAAAGACTGAATATTTATCATACAGCACCTTCAACCTCCCACCTCACACATGATCCCCTTCTATCATATTTATGCTCCCTCATTTTATGTGCATATTCATTCCACAGCAAGCCAGTTGCTGATTCCTAAACATCCTCAAAATCCTGGTTCCTTGTCTTTTGTTTTCCTTTGTTCTAATTACCCGGGATCACCTCCCTCCTAAATTTCCAGCTGTTATTATCCTAACTGTCCAGGAAAGCCTTACTCCAATGCTCTTCCAGGAGGCCCTAGACAGACCTTCTCCACTATCTCTCTGGCCTCCTTCATTACTCTTCCCCCTCCTTCATTGTCTTCTAGCAACACCGGCCTGCTTGCTCTTTCTTAAACAGAATGTACATCTTCCTACCTTTGGGCCTTTGTTCTGGCTATCCCTGCTGCTCAGAATGGCTTTCCTCAGACAGCCACATGGCTTGCTCCCTTCCCTCCTTGCTTTTATACCCTCTCAGTCTTTTTTTTCCTACTTCTTTTCTCTTTGCACTCATTACTCTAATGTTTTACTTATTTTTTTCCTTGTTTGTTATCTATCTCAATCCACAAACATACTCCTTGAGGGCAGGAATTTTATCTGTTTTACTCACTGCTCTGTCTCTAATAGTGCCTAGAACTGTGCCTGGCACAGAATAAGTACTTTCTGAAACTGATGAATGAATGACTATCAATAATTCTGTCCCCTACTTCTTTGGGCGTGTGCTTTTGACATCACAACACTAAGTTAACATTCAATACTCTATATGTTCTTGTAATGCCGATTATATCCTGCATATGTATTTTTATTACAAATTTCAATTACTTGAGTCCCCTAGGAAAAATATTTCTGGAAAACTATTTCATAGCATATCCATTGTCAATATTTTAAAACCTACAGAATTTTAAGTCTGTGTATTTACTCCTTAATATGCCTAAAAACATGTAACATTCAAACTGTAGCATTGAAGTTTTTAACTCAGAGCACTTAATTTTATTATTTATCACTGTGTTTAGGATGAGCTGAAAATCCTAGGAAGTTTTAGAAGAATTTCAGTCTGTGATGTAAACTAGCAAAATAATTACAGTGAAGCACTGTAAGTGCAGAGTCTTAAACCACTGGACCTCCAGGAAAGTTCTTTATTTCTTTTTCTATCTTATGGACCTGGAGCTTTGAAAGTACCACAGCTTTGAGATTTTTTTGGTGAATTATTTTTGTTCTTCAGAGGCACAGATCCCCTCTGAAGCTCCTGTCTTTCTTGAGAATCCCCAGGAGGGCAGAACTCAAACTGGCTATTCCTAGGTTGAAAGAAGACTATTACAAAGATTCTTTTAAATAAATGGGTTAGATTATTGAAGGTGAAAGCAGGAAATAGTGCAGGGGAAAGAAACACAAGGAAAAAAAAGAAATGTGGTGGAAGATGTATGAGAGATTAAATTTCAAGTAAGCAAATTTTATTTATAATTAACATTAATTTTAAAATCTTCCAACAGAAGGAGGAAGCCTGGAGAGATAGTGTCTCTGCTACCTTCTGTCCATAGTGATCTAGACAATTGTCATGATACAGTTTACAACTAACAGTACAAGTCATTTGGGTAGGTTGCCTTTATCCAAATATTTGTATGAAAGTTGTTCCCAACCTAGGTTCCAGAGAAGTGTTAGTAATCTTTTTTATGGGTTATAAATTTAGAGTGGGTTGATCTCATGTATTCTTTTCTAACCTGTATTGCTTTTTCTGATTGATTATAAAAGTGTGATATATTTAGCTCCAGGAGGACAGGAACAAATGTCTTCTGCTCATTACTGTACAGTAGCAGACAGACAGATGCTCAATAAATATTTGTTGAATGATATTAGTTGTATAAATTAACCAGAGATAAGTACTGTTAATAATTTAATATTAATAGTTTATTTCAGGCATTTTTCCTAAAAGTTTTCAAACCAATATGTTTTAAACATGGCTTTTATAAAATTGGTATCATGATGTATTTTTTTTTTCTACTTGACTGGCATGGCCAGCATTTTCCCTGGTCTTTAAATTGTTGTTGTTATTTAACCACCAAGTTGTGTCCCACAATTTTGCAACCCCATGGACTGTAGACAACCAGGCTCCTCTGTGCATGGGATTTCCCAGGCAAGAATGCTGGAGTGGGTTGCCATTTCCTTCTCCAGGGGATATTCCCAACCCAGGGATTGAAATCACATCTCCTGCATTGACAGGTGGACTAAATGAGCCTTGGCTTTTATATAGTCTTCAAAAATACCCATTTAAAAGATCCATGTAACAAATCCTCATTTAGTTAATGATTCTAAGTTTTGCATTGTTGTTTTTAATTTTTACAACTTAAAATAATGTTATAATTTGTGTAGAAATCTTTGTCACATAGTCTTATTACTTCTGTGTGTTCTCTGGGTGCTGGATGAACTGGGTCTGCTGTGATGAATCCCTCTTTTATATTTACCCTCCCTCTCTCTTCCCCAGGCCAGAAGTCACAATTCTAGAGTGACTTTAGATACTTTAAAGCTTACCCCAGGATCTCATTTTATAAAAACAAAGCTTGATACATCACAACCCTTCTGTAGATATTCATTTATTCAAGAAATACTTCTTTCTATTTATTCAGGAAATATTTGTGTTTTTTTTTCTGTTGAGTGCCAACTGTATGGTATGGTATGGGGATGCACACATGAAAAAGTACACTATCAACAGGAATGCATAATTTAGTCAGGAAAGCAGACATGTAAGCAGTCATAATTTGGTAAACGCCAGAATAGAAGTGAAGTGGGAAAAATGCTCAACTTTGTTTTGTTTTTTTTTTTTCCTATGGGGACTAGGGAAAGGAGAAGATAGAGAGCTATGATGCGAACCAGGGAAAATTAAAAAGAGTGGGGATGTTAACTGGATTTTAAAAGAATTCAGGGTGATTTCTAGGTGAACAAATGGGAAACAAATTGTAGGCTGTGGAAATAGTGTGTGCAAATACCTAGTGGCTTCAAAAACCATGATAAATCTTGAGGGATCTGTATCTGCTTTCCAAGTTTGGTCTGACCAGACCTGGCAGAGACTCCATAGATGGGGAGTACAAGCTATTTACTGGCAGACAGGGCTTCCCTGGTGGCTCAGATGGTAAAGTGTCTGCCTGCAATATGGAAGACCTGGGTTTGATCTCTGGGTCGGGAAGATCCCCTGGAGAAGGAAATGGCAACCCACTCTAATACTTTTGCCTGGAAAATTACATGGATGGAGAAGCCTGGTAGGCTCAGTCCATGGGGTCGCAAAGAGTTGACTGAACTACTTCACTCACTCATTCACTGGCAGACAAGGACCAGATAATGGACCTTGTATGTCATAGCAAAGAACTTGGACTTCTTCCTGTAAACCGAAGAAACACTTTAGGAGGGAAACTCTCATAGTGTAGAGGCTGGATTAGACAAAGTTTCTGAAAGTTTAGAAACCAGTTACTGAATAATCCAGAATAAAGTTTATGCAAGCTGAAATTTAGGCACTGGTATTAGAGATGAAAGGAAATGATAGATTTGCATTGTATTTAGATGATCAAAATTACCTGGTGATCAGTGAGGGAAAAACAGGTAGCCAGTCACATTTAGAATTTCTGCTTGGATGACTGCATTGGTATCACCAACAAAATTAGAAAATACCAGATTTGTGGGTTCTGGATCTTGTATTTGGTTTTGGATGTATGACGGTACATAGGTGATTATGTCCAACAGATGGTAGAAAATGCAGCTCTGGCCTTAAGAGAGCTGAACTGGGGATACAGGTTTGGGAGTCACTGTCACTTTATGGGATGGTACCTGTGTAGTACAGGTGAGTTTATCTAGAAGAATACATTTGTAAGAGAGTGGAGGAAAGGCAGTAGTCTTAGAAAAAAATAATATGTTGAAGATGTCTGAGAAGAAACAAAGTTATGAGAAAGTTCTTTCCATAGAAATCAAGGAGTTTCAAGAACTCATCTCTATCATCCTGAGTCTATTCTTGTTTCCTTCAGCTCTAATTTCGATAAGGCAAATGTTTTCATCTTCCAGAAAATTTAAATCTGAGGTTTTGTGTCATTTCTTTTTATTCTCCTTGTCCACAGATTAAAGTTTTAGAATAATATGGCTTTTAAGGCCTGCCTCTCCTGACACTGAATTTCCTTCCATTCTTTATATGCACTCTACTCTGTCGATCGGGTTTTTGCGGGTACTATTTCCTTTTCCTAAAACATCCTTCCTCTTGTCTTTCATCTCTCTATCTTCTACTGTTTGCTTTTCTCTTTAAACATTGCATTTCAGGGAGGCCTTTTCTGTCCGTTAGATAAAGTCGTATCTGTCTGCGGTAACTTCTTAAATAAAGTTATCATTTGTCACTCGTCTTTGTTGCTGTCAGTGTTCCTCTTCTGCTCAAAGTGCAAGTCTAGGAATTGTGTTTACCACTGAATCAGTTAACCTGACATAGTGCATATATATAAGTGCTCAATAAAAATGTTTTGAAGGTGTGAGTGACATAGTGGTCATTTAAGTAAGGAATCAGAAAGGTTCATTCAGAGCGGAAGAGTTGAGATGTGAATGGTCAGTAAGGAAGTAGGGGGATGTAGAAGACTTTTTGAAGCAGCTTAGCTATAAAGGGAAAAGGAAATGAGATGCAGATGTTTCTTCCACTGTTTCTTTTTTTTTTTTTCCTTCCATTGAGTCTGATTACAGTTTTTCAGTTGTTATTCTTTAAACTTCTCTTATCACCCAATTGACCCAGGAGTGTTGTGAGTTTGGAGAAGGAATTTGACTAAGAAGGCGGTCAAGACAGAATTTGGGAGAAATTGAAAATTTAGAAAGATTACATGCGAAAACTTAGGTTGGAATTGTTGGGGATCAAAAGGTAGGGGAAAATTTTAAACCTCCTTCTCTACCTTTCTTTTTCCTTCCTCTTTTCTTCTCTTCTCTGAAATAGAGTCTCCCTTGGTTTCCAGTCCCAGTTGTTCTCTATGGGTATGATAGGATGAGGCACACTGATGAATGGGGAGCTAGAATGGAGCCAGGAAACGACAGGGTGGAAAGGGATAAAGATTCAACCAGTGTTTATAGAGGGCCTCTTATGTGCCAGACACTGTTCTGGGGTCTTGGAATATACCAGTGAGCAGTGCAGACAAAGATTCTTGCCCTCATGGAAGTTACATTGTAGGGGAAAGAGAGAGTGAATAAACAATAAGCATAATAAATAAGTTGTATGGGATGTGAGAAGGTGGCTAAAGATGTGGAAAGAAGAAAAAGCTGAACAAGTTAAGGGGTTCAGAATTGCCAGGGTTAGATCAGGAAGGTAGGTTGAGAAATGATATTAGGATGAGCACTGTGGGCCACATTGAGAAGGTTGAGTCAGTTCAGTTCAGTTCAATCGCTCAGTCATGTCTGACTCTTTGTGGCCCCATGAATCGCAGCACGCCAGGCCTCCCTGTCCATCACCAACTCCCAGAGTTCACTCAAACTCATGTCCATCGAGTTGGTGATGCCATCCAGCCATCTCATCCTCTGTCGTCTCCTTCTCCTCCTGCCCCCAATCCCTCCGAGCATCAGAGTGTTTTCCAGAGTCAACTCTTCGCATGAGGTGGCCAAAGTACTGGAGTTTCAGCTTTAGCATCATTCCTTCCAAAGAACACCCAGGACCGATCTCCTTTAGGATGGACTGGTTGGATCTCTTTGCAGTCCAGGGGACTCTCAAGAGTCTTCTCCCACACCACAGTTCAAAAGCATCAATTCTTCGGTGCTCAGCTTTCTTCAGTCCAGCTTTCACATCCATATATGACCACTGGCAAAACCATAGCCTTGACTAGATGGACCTTTGTTGGCAAAGTAATGTCTCTGCTTTTCAGTATGCCATCTAGGTTGGTCATAACTTTCCTTCCAAGGAGTAAGCATCTTTTAATTTCATGGCTGCAATCACAAGGTTAGGTTTGAGTAAAAGACTTCAGGCAAATAAAGAGTTGGCCAAGCTGATATCTGAGTAATCAGAGGAAGCCTTAAATATCTCTCTATCTTACTGAATCACCTAACCCTATCTCTACAGCTAAATTGTAAGCTTAGTGTTAGGAGTTAGAACTGAGACACCATCATTGCCATCATTGCATCTCATTGGCAGGTGCAGGAATACAAGTCATTGTGATTTTAATTAAGTTCAGCAGTTGTATATAACTTACCCATTTCTTGTCTTCTCCTGGTCATTTTTTAATAGCATGATTTTGAAAACAAAAGATGTGTGTCTGCTTCTACTATCTTTCCCTGCTGGTGTTCTCTAATCTTTAAATGCTAATAAAATAGACATGGCTAATGGCTCCAAATCTGAAAGTGGTAGAGGATGGACATATTAATATATTCTGCCTGTTATTTCTCTGACATTTGCTATCAAAACAATCACTCACTTAAAAAAAAACAAACTAACAGTACGTGTGCATATACTATCCTTTCTGTAACCTGGTAATCTGACATAAGAGATTGTTGGGTTGTTATATTAGGGTGAGAGAGAGAGAATAACTTTCAAAAATAGGTTAGCAGCAGGAAATGAGAATCTATTTAAAATGATGTTTTTTTTATTAAGCTAGTGGATATCTTATTAAAAGTTATTTAATTTGATGTTATTTTAAATATTGTGTAAGGTTACTATTAAAATAACATGTTTTATTCAGATGAAGTGTTCTATTATGGATGTTTACTGTTTTGTATATCATTTAGTTAAACTCTCTATTTTGTATTTATTTTTCTTGCTGTGTAGAAGTAGATTTATGTTATGACTGCCTAAAAAAGATCATGGTTCTGATGGTGGATGTGAAGGTTAGGATCATGGTTAGAGGCAAATGATTCTAAAATTTCTTTCTACTTTCATAGAAATGTTGCAAAACCAATAAAAGTCTTTAAAATACTTTCAACATTGTGAAAATAGACATAAAACAGTGCTATCAGTGGTGTAGGTATATAAATTTCAGTTCCAAAATTAACATTTAGATACAGCCTAAGCCTTAGGCTTATAATGCATCTAGTGTTCTTATTATTTTTATTTCATAGGTTTGGTATTTTCATTTTAACCATCATTTCCAGTGTTTTTGATGAAAACAAATGGGATAGAATATAGATCAACTTATTAGTAGATTCTTAGTGCAAAGAAATAGAGGAAAATAATAGAATGGGAAAGACTAGAGATCTCTTCAAGAAAATTAGAAATACTAAGGGAACATTTCAATCAAAGGTGGACTCAATAAAGGACAGAAATGGTATGAACCTAACAGAAGCAGAAAATGTTAAGAAGAGGTGGCAAGAATACATAGAACTATACAAAAAAGATCTTAACGACCCAGATAATCACAATGGTGTGATCACTCACCTAGAGCCAGACATCCTGGAATGTGAAGTCAAGTGGGCCTTAGAAAGCATCACTACAAACAAAGCTAGTGGAGGTGATGGAATTCTAGTTGAGCTATTTCAAATCCTGAAAGATGATGCTGTAAAAGTGCTGCACTCAATGTGCCAGCAAATCTGGAAAACTCAGCAGTGGCCACAGGACTGGAAAAGGTCAGTTTTCACTCCAATCCCAAAGAAAGGCAATGCCAAAGAATGCTCAAACTACCGCACAATTGCACTCATCTCACACGCTAGTGAAGTAATGCTCAAAATTCTCCAAGCCAGGACTCAACAGTACATGAACTGTGAACTTCCAGATGTTCAAGCTGGTTTTAGAAAAGGCAGAGGAACCAGAGATCAAATTGCCAGCATCTGTTGGATTATAGAAAAAGCAAGAGAATTCCAGAAAAACATCTATTTCTGCTTTATTGACTATGCCAAAGCCTTTGACTGTGTGGATCACCACAAACTGTGGAAAATTCTGAAAGAATGGGAATACCAGACCACCTGACCTGCCTCCTGAGAAATCTGTAGGCAGGTCAGGAAGCAACACTTAGAAATGGACATGGAACAACAGACTGGTTCCAAATAGGGAAAGGAGTACATCAAGGCTGTATATTGTCATCCTGCTTATTTAACTTATATGCAGGGTACATCATGAGAAATGCTGGGCTGGAAGAAGCACAAGCTGGAATCAAGATTGCCAGGAGAAATATCAATAACCTCAGATATGCCGATAACACTACCCTTATGGCAGAAAGTGAAGAAGAACTAAAGAGCCTCATGATGAAAGTGAAAGAGGAGAGTTGGAAAAGTTGGCTTAAAGCTCAACATTCAGAAAACTAATATCATGGCATCTGGTCCCATCCCTTCATGGCAAATAGGTGAGGAAACAGTGTAAACAGTGTCAGACTTTATTTTGGGGGGCTCAAAAATCACTGCAGATGGTGACTGCAGCCATGAAATTAAAAGACGCTGATCCTTGACAGAAAAGTTACGACCAACCTAGACCGCATATTAAAAAGCAGAGACATTACTTTGCCAAAAAAGTTCCGTCTAGTCAAGGCTGTGGTTTTCCCAGTAGTCATGTATGGATGTGAGAGTTGGACTGTGAAGAAAGCTGAGCACCAAAGAATTGATGCTTTTGAACTGTGATGTTGGACAAGACTCTTGAGAATCCCTTGGACTGCAAGGAGTTCCAACCAGTCCATCCTAAAGGAAATCAGTCCTGAATATTCATTGGAAGGACTGACGTTGAACCTGAAACTCCAGTACTTTGGCCACCTGATGCAAAGAACTGACTCATTTGCAAAGACTCTGATGCTGGGAAAGACTGAAGGTGGGAGGAGAAGGGGATGACGGAGGATGAGATGGTTGAATGGCATCACCAACTTGATAGACATGAGTTTGAGTAAACTCTGGAGTTGGTGATGGACAGGGAGGCCTAGCGTGCTGCAGTCCATGGGGTCGCAAGGAGTCAGACATGACTGAGCAACTGAACTGAACTGATTTTACTTTTGCTTTCAGAATTTATATACGTTTCACTCTAAGCTTTAAATTGTGGCTTCAGATCAAATATGTAGGAAGAGAAACGTGATATTTATTAACTTATTAACAAATGATACTTTTGTTTTCCGGGCTTTGTTGTCAATTTGAGAATTTAGTTTTAGATCAGATAAATTGGAGCAGTCACTTTCACTTGGCTGCATTGGATTACTTTCGAGTATTTGACGTGTTTGAATGTCATTAGGAGGCTGTTGCTTTTCAATTATGAGAAGTACTAATTATGTTTGAGAGTGTAGATAACTCTTTGAAAAAGGCAAGGTGAATTTAGGTCTAATATAACTCTACTTCTGTTAAAGGTCATAATCTCCCACTGAGATTTTGAAAAGATGATGTGGGAAGCCGGCTGATCGCCCAGACTGTCCTTGGAGGTGTTTGGGCCCATGACTCATACTGGCCCTCACTTTCTAACATTTTTATAAAAATAAAATTGGATTAAAATGACTAAGAGTGACTAATGTTTGTTTAGCTCTTTCAGAATCAGTATATTACTTGTTTCTCACAATAATCCTATGAGATAGGTGGGACAGATGTATGGTCATCTCTGATTTACCCAAGAAGAAACTTACTTTTTGTTCTAGGTCTTACAGTTAATAGGTGGCACTGTGAGGACGTGAATCTGGATCTTCTGACTCTGTATTTCTGTTCTTTGTACTAAAGCAAACGGCCTCAGGACTACATCTTTAAATTCATTGCTGTATACATAGCCCTTAACACATTGCCCAGCGTGTAAAAAGCTGTAAACAAATTATGGGCAGATGGTCAGATGAGACTTGGCAGCCTTATCCCTCTACTAAGAGGTGAGAGACTTTTTGGACTGATTTGAATATGCATATAAGCTTCAGGTCTCAACATCAACTTTCAGAAGTACTTTTTTCTGGTTACACACCTGGTCATTACTCTTACCCTTAAATTTTCCAAATTGGAGCTCAGGCTTGGTTTGCTTTTACTGTGGAGATTAACTTAGCTCAAAGCCATCCTACATATTAATAAGTAAAAGAGAAACTATTCTTGTTCTTGGTCGTTAGACAACCTTCCTGATGTGCCTTCTCTTGTGCTCATTTTGTTGGAAACTTAGACTTATTGTTACCTGGATTAACTGGGTCCCATAGACTAGATTTGGTAAGCTAAGTTAAAATAAATAAAATGCTAATTATTTCATACAGTAGAATAGCCTGCCTTTTGTAGCATTAGCTAACCTCTAATTTAAGTCATATCCCGAGAAGGATATCTTGTAAACCAATGTGTTACCTCTCACATACATGCATCTTCTTTTTTAGGTGCCTTGTGCCTTTTTGCCCCCTCCCTTCTTTTTTTTAACCCTGCCCCTTATC
The DNA here is from genome assembly GCA_935064755.1 of Tragelaphus eurycerus. Classification (NCBI taxonomy): domain Eukaryota; kingdom Metazoa; phylum Chordata; class Mammalia; order Artiodactyla; family Bovidae; genus Tragelaphus; species Tragelaphus eurycerus. The sequence continues at coordinate 13,338,055 of CAKXYN010000069.1, forward strand.
AGTATCAGGAGGAATCCAATGTGGGCATGACAATATATTTTAATAGACAGAACTTGCAATAAATTATTAACAACTTTTGCATTTTAAGCTTTTTGGCTCCTAAATGTAATAGACAATGGAGATGCTTGGGTTCCCTATAATTTTTTTTTTCCCCAGGAATAATTTCCTATTCATTCTGTAGATTCATGGGTAGGACTTGCCTTCCTGTTTGCCTCTTTTCTTCCTTGCCTCAGAATTGATAGCCTTCTTTCTTACATTTTTCAAAAAATACATTTTAAGTAATAGGTGTTTATTTTAGAAAACTATGATATAGGAATACATGAAAAATTACATGCACTTCTTTTACTGAAAGATGAAAATTTTTATATATCTTTCAAAACTTTTAAAAAGTCATATTAAGGACACATACATAAATCAGGGCTTCCTAGGTGGTTCAGTGGGTAAAGAATCCGCTTTCATCACAGAGACACAGACACAACACGAATTCCATCCCCAGATTTGGTAGACCCCCAGGAGATGGGCATGGCAGCCCCTTCCCCCACGCTCAGTGTGCTTGCCTGGAGCTCCCAGGGTCAGAGGAGCCTTGTGGGCTATAGTCTACGAGTCACACAGAGTTGGACGTAGCGACTGAGCACACACCCACACACATACATCTTAATGTGTGTTATATGTAAACACATTATATATAGAATATTATGTGGACTATATATTTGATAATGTACTTTTTCATTTAACAGTGTGTCACAACTTTTCATGTAACTATACACATTTAATATTTGTATTATTTCCTTGTATCTGTACAATGTTTAATTCATTATTGCTGAACAAGTAAATCATCTCCAGTGTTTCCTTATTAAGCATACTGTGATCCATACCCTTGAACAAATTCTTTTCGCATATCCTTAGTTATTTCTTTAAGTAAATGTCTAGAAATAAGTTTTCTGATTTATGTTAAGCTTTTAGTGAATTTGACCAATTATTTCCCCCCAAAGTTGCACCCACTAACAGTGATTAAGTATTTATATATTAAGTATTAATATATTCCCTACCTCTTTTTTTATTATTAATAATTAATGTATTTCTGCCACCTTATTTTACACTTATATTTTTATGTTTCTTTTTTGCCTACCTTTTAAAATCTTAAGCCCTTTTCTCCTTTTCCTTTGCCACTAAGGCCTCCTTAATGACAAAGGATACTTAATTCAGTTTAAACAATCCTCTAGAAGAAATGCTCCCTTTGATAAAATCAGCCTGTATTAGGAAAGGACTTCTTTGCAGACACAAGTAAGTATCCTGACAGACTAAGGCTCTAGAGTATCCTGAGATAAAAGTCATTTGGACAGATTTGGGGTCACCCTAACAGTCATGCCTTAGTCTCTGAATATGTCTGCCTGGTAGTGGGGTGAAGCCTGCAATACAGCCTCCTTCAGCGGAGAGGGAGCACCTGTCTAGATTTGGAAGACAGCTTGGAAATAACTTACTCCACAAAAATTAAGGAATTTGGGAGCTGGCAGGAACCTCTTACACAGTACATATGTCCCTTACCCTGTCCTTTATAAAGGATCGTTTAACATTTAAATAGTAAAGACATGCTATTTTTAGAAGCAGTTGGTTCCTACTTAAGTACTATAAAAAACTTTCCTGTATGGATCTGAAATCTATCCCATTGAAACTCAAAGCAAGCGGGTAAATCTTTAATTCTTTGCTATTACCCCACCAAATACTACCCTCATACCTAAAGTATACAATGCATAAGAGGTGCTGAGTGAATAAATGTTAAAATAATTAATGACTTATCTTTATATTAAATTTTCATCTGGCGAATATGCTATATAAGTGGCTCCCTTCTTATGATATTTTGTTCACATACATTTGATGATCTTATTAGAAGTGGTTTCTTTGAAATTTATGTAACTTATGTAGTCTACAGTATGTATTTATGACCTCCCTTTTTCCTAAAAAGATTTATAATAGAAGTAAAATGAAGCACTTTATTCTTGCCACAGGCTGAAGTACTGCATTGTGTTTTGAATATATCACTTTCAACATTTATTTTTGAATTTAAAAAATATCATACCTTTATAAAGATTTGAAGAAAGAATCTAAGTCACCTAACCATGACTTTTGTAATGAATCTAATATTTTAACTACTATCATTTTTGTTGGGCATCAAACTTTGAGTTCATGGTCAAAGCATATAGCAATCAAAATAGTGGTAAGGGTCTGGAATCTGTATGTAGCATGTTGGGAAATTTAGCATGTTTCATCCATAGATAGAAGGGAGTTTTTCTATCTGAGCCGTGTTAAAATTAGAACTAGGCCCCCTGAGTGCCATAGGAACTCAACACATACTTACTGAATAAATCAATGAATCTAGATATCTGAAATTTTTCATAGGAGGAATAGAATAAACTGGTGTTATCTCACAGACAAAAACTGGGACCACTGAGGAGAGAGCACCAAATCCTCACCACTAGGCCACCAGGGAGACTGAAGAGAAATTAATACGAAAGTCACAATTTTGCTTATCATAAAAAGCCTTTATGCAACTAAATTTATTCTAAAGACGAATGTATCAAATTGACCAAATGACTTCCATAGACTTTGAATTAGATGATTTCCAAAATTTCCTCCAAACTAAGATTCTCATAGAACAGTATCTCTAGAGTAGTTTTGGGTTTTTTTTTTAAACCTCCCTACATGGCATCTGGTCCCATCACTGCATGGGAAATAGATGGGGAAACAGTGGAAACAGTGTCAGACTTTGTTTTTCTGGGCTCCAAGATCACTGCAGATGGTGACTGCAGCCATGAAATTAAAAGACGCTTACTCCTTGGAAGGAAAGTTATGATCAACCTAGATAGCATATTCAAAAGCAGAGACATTACTTTACCAACAAAGGTTCGCCTAGTCAAGGCTATGGTCTTTCCTGTGGTCATGTATGGATGTGAGAGCTGGACTGTGAAGAAGGCTGAGCGCCGAAGAATTGATGCTTTTGAACTGTGGTGTTGGAGAAGACTCTTGAGAGTCCCTTGGACTGCAAGGAGATCCAACCAGTCCATTCTGAAGGAGATCAATCCTGGAATTTCTTTAGAAGGAATGATGCTAAAGCTGAAACTCCAGTATTTTGGCCACCTCATGCGAAGAGTTGACTCATTGGAGAAGACTCTGATGCTGGGAGGGATTGAGGGCAGGAGGAGAAGGGGACGACAGAGGATGAGATGGCTGGATGGCATCACTGACTCGATGGATGCGAGTCTGAGTGACCTCCGGGAGCTGGTGATGGACAGGGAGGCCTGGCGTGCTGCGGTTCATGGGGTCGCAAAGAGTCGGACACGACTGAGCGACTGATCTGATCTGATCTGACCTACTTACTTGTTTTTGTTGAGGAGTAATTGACTTACAAGTCTTCCTCAGTGGCTCAGTGGTAAAGGATCTGCCCGCCAAGCAGAAGACAGGTTTGATCCCTGGACCCTGGAGATCCCTGAAGGAAATGGCAACCCACACCAGTATTCTTGCCTGGCTGGGAAATCCTGTGAACAGAATAGCCTGTCAGGCGGCTATGGTCCATGGGGTCACAGTGAGTCAGATACGACTTAGAGACTGAACAGCAACAGCAACAATTGATTTGCAATATTAGTTTCAGATGTACTGCAGAGTGAATCGATATTTTTATACATTATAAAATGATCACAGCAGTAAGTCTAGTTATCTGTTGCCATACAAATTTATTACACACTATTATTGACTGTATTCCCTGTGCTGTACTTTACGTCGCTGTGACTGACTTATTTTGTGACTGGAAGTTTATACCTTTCAATCTCCCTCTCTTTCCTCATCTCTCATCCCCCTCCCCTCTGGCAGCCCACCAGTTTGATCTTTGAGTCTGTTTCTGTTCTGTTTTGTGCTTTAGATTCCACATGTAGGAGAAATCAAAGTGTTTGACTTACCTCACTTAGCACAGTATCCACAAGATTATTTACATTGTTGCAAATGAGATTTCATTTTTTATGGCTAAGTAATATACTTGTGCATGTGTGTGCACGTGTGTGTGCTTTTGTGTTGTGTGTGTGTGTGTGTATCTCCACTTGGGTTACTTTCATATCTTGGCTATTGTAAATAAATCTGCAGTGAATAGTGGCATGCAGTGTGTACATTTTTGAGTCAGTGTTCTTGTTATCTTCACATAGATTCCCGGCAGTGATATTCCTTCGTCATGTGTCAGTTCTATTCAATATTTTTGAATTTTTTGAGAAACCGTCATACTGTTTTCCACAGTGGCTGCTCCAAGTTACATCCCACCAGCAGTGCCCGAGGGTTCCCTTTTTTCCACATCCTTGCCAGCTCTTTTAATTTGTTATGTGTTTGGTATTAGCTATTCTGACAGCTGTGACATTGTGGTTTTGATTTGCATTTCACTGATTAGTGGTGCTGAGTATTTTTTCATATGCATGTTGGCCATCTATATGTCTTTTGAAAAGTATTCAGGTCCTCTGCCCATTTATTTAATTGAGGTTTTTTTTTTTTAATCTTGAGTTGTATGAGCTGTTTATGTATTTTGGATGTTAACCTCTTGCTACTGCTGCTGCTAAGTCACTTCAGTTGTGTTCAACTCTGTGCAGCCCCATAGACGGCAGCCCACCAGGCTCCTCCGTCCCCGGGATTCTCCAGGCAAGAACAGTGGAGTGGGTTGCCATTTCCTTCTCCAATGCACAAAAGTGAAAAGTGAAAGTGAAGTTGCTCAGTCATGCGGAACTCTTAGCAACCCCATGGACTGCAGCCTACCAAGACTACTCCATCCATGGGATTTTCCAGGCAAGAGTACTGGAGTGGGTTGCCATTGCCTTCTCTGGTTAACCTCTAATGGGATATATTATTTGCAAGTATATTTTCCTAGTCAGTAGGTAGCATTTTTGTCTTGTTGGTAGTTTACTTTGCTGTGCAAAAGCGTCTTAGTTTGATACAGTCTGCTTTTTTTTTTTCTCTTGCTTGAGAATATTAAAAAAAAATATTGTTGAGATCAATGTCGAATAGTGTACTGCCTATGTTTTCTTCAGTGTTATGTTTTTAGGTCTTACATTTATGTCTTTAATCCATTTTAAGATATATGTAGATGGTGTGAGAAAGTAGTCTCGTGTGATTCTTTTGCATGTAGCTGTCCAGTTTTCTGAGCATCATTTCTTGAAGAGGCTGTCTTTTCCCAATTTGATATTCTTGCCTCCTTTGCAATAATTAACCATGTAAGTGTGGGTATTTGGACTCCCTGTTTTATTCCATTGACCTATGTGCCAGTGCCATACTGTTTTGATTACTGCAGTTTTATAATATAAATAAATCAGGAAATGTGATGCCCCTAGCTTTCTTCTAGTTTATCAAGATTGTTTTAGTTATTTGGAGTGTTTTGTGCTTCCATATTGGAGAAAGCACTGGCACCCCACTCCAGTACTCTTGCCTGGAAAATCCCACGGGCAGAGGAGCCTGGTAGGCTGCAGTCCATGGGGTTGCGAAGAGTCAGACACAACTGAGCGACTTCACTTTGACTTTTCACTTTCATGCATTGGAGAAGGAAATGGCAACCCACTCCAGTGTTCTTGCCTGGAGAATCCCAGGGATGGGGGATCCTGGTGGGCTGCCGTCTGTGGGGTCACACAGAGTCGGACACGACTGAAGCGACTTAGCAGCAGCAGCAGCAGTGCTTCCATATATATTTCAGAATTATTTGTTCCGGTTCTGTGAAAAGTGCCATTGGTATTTTTATAAGGATTGCATTGAGTCTGTAGGTAGTATGATGATTTTATTTTGCAGCTTTACTGAATTCATTTATTAGTTTTAATAGTTTTTTGGTGGCATCTTAAGAATTGTCTCTATATATAATATTATGTCATCTACAAGTATTGATAGTTTTATGTTTCCTTTCCAATTTGGATTCCTTTTATTATTTTTGTTCTCTGATTGCTGTGGCTAGGACTTCCAAAACTGTGTTGAATATAAGTGGTGAGAATGGGCATCTTTGTCTTGTTCTTGATTTCACAGGAAATGCTTTCAGCTTTTCACTGTTAAGTATGATGTTCACTGTAGATTGGTCATATATGGCTTTTATTGTGCTGAGGTATGTTCCCTTTATACTCGCTTTGTTGTAGAGTTTTTATCATAAATGGATGTTGAACTTTGTCACAAACTTTTCTGTATCTCTTAAGATGATTATATGATTTTTATTCTTTAGTTTGTTCGTGTGATATATCACATTAATCAATTTGAAGCTATTGAACCATCCTTTATCCTTGGGATAATATCATTTGTTTATAGTGTATAATCCTTTTAATGTATTATTAAATTCATTGTGCTCATATTTTGTTGAGGATTTTTGTATCTATGTTCATCAGTAATATTCTTTAATTTTCTTTGTTGTTGTTGTGTCTTTGTCTGGTTTTGGTATGAGGATGGTGCTTGCCTCATAGAATCAGTTCAGAAGTATTCTTTCTTTTTTTTTTTTTTTTGAATCATTTGCAAAGGTTGGTGTTAACTCTTCTTTAAATACTTAGTAGAATTACTTTTTAAGCTGTCTGATCCTAGAATTTTGTTGGGAAAAATTTTATTACTGATTTAATTTCATTATTGGTAATTGATCTGCTGGTATTTTATGTTTCGTCCTGATTCAGTAAGAGTCTGTATGCTTCTAGGAATTTGTGCGTTTTTTTCCGGGTAGTCCATTTTATTGGTGTATAATTGTTTGTAATATTCTCTTATGATCTTTGAATATATGTGGTGTCAGTTGTAACTTCTCTTTCTTTTCTGATTTTGTGTCTTTTTTTTTTTTCTTGATGAGTCTGGCTAAAGGTTTATCCGTTTTCATATTTTCAAGGAACCATTTCTTAGTTTTATTGATCTTTTACATTTAAAAATTTTTTTCTATTTCACTTATTTCTGCTCTCATTTTTATTATTTCTTTTCCTTTTCAAACTTTTGGTTTGTTTGTTCTTATTTTTGTAGTTTCTTTAGGTGTATGGTTAGATGTTTGAGATTTTTCTTATTTCCTGAGGTATGCTTGTATCTGTATAAACTCTTTTTAGGATTACTTTTGTTGCATCCTATAGATTTTGGATGGCTGTGTTTCCATTTTCATTTGTCTCCAGGTACTTTTTAAATTTCCTCTTTGGTTTCTTCAGTGGTTAGTAGCATATGAGAAGGCAATGGCACCCCACTCCAGTACTCTTGCCTGGGGAATCCCAGGGACGGGGGAGCCTGGTGGGCTGCCGTCTATGGGGTCGCACAGAGTTGGACACAACTGAAGTGACTTAGCAGCAGCAGCAGTATATTGTTTAGCCTCTATGTGTTTGTATTTTTTGCAGCTTTTTTCCCTTGTAGTTCATTTCTAATCTAATGTTATTGGAAAAGATGCTTGCTATGCTTTCGTTCTTCATGACTGAGCAACTGAACTGAAGTTTATTGAGATTTGTTTTGTGGGCTAGCATCTAATCTATCCTGGAGAGTTTTGTTTCACTGTCCTGTAAATGTCAGTAATATTTTAGGATTTCTGTTCTTGAATTTTTTTTCCTCTATGTACTCTTCCTACGTTGTCTCATCTACTGGCCTGGTTCAGTATTGTTGATGATGCCCAGTCTGCCTCCAATCCATGTTAATTCTTGAGCTTCAGGAGCTATTAAGTGGCTTACAGGATATTCCATATTATATGCAGTTAGTTTTCTATTGTGGTTGTTCAGTGGCTCAGTCATGTTTGACTCTGCAATCCCATGTACTGTAGCCAGGCTTCCCTGTCCTTCACTGTCTCCCAAAGTTTGCTCAAACTCATGTCCACTGAGTTGGTGATGCCATCCAACCATCTCATCCTCTGTCTCCCCCTGCTCCTCTTGCCCTTAATCTTTCCCAACATCAGAGTCTTTTCCAATGAATTGGCTCATCTTTAGGAACCTGAAATGTAAATATGTTCATATCTGAGCCCCTCGTCTATGTTCCTTCACTGTCCTTCCCCTTCACCCATGAAATGTGTCCATCTTCTGTGTTTGTCATTTTAGTGAATGGAATCACAGTGTTTATTCACTTGTACAATCCAAAAAGTAGGAGTTATCCTCGACTTGCTGTTCCTTTGCATTTCACATTAAATAATTTGCTGATTCCTAATGGAGACAAGCTGGAGTGGAGTATAGCAGAGGAGGTAGACAGAAGTTAATGAATTTGCTTTATATTTTTAAAATACCAGTGTTTTCTGAGTTATTGGATGTGAGGAATGTGAAGGAAAGAAATGAAGAATGACCTTGGGTTTTGTGCTTAAGCAACTGACTGGCTGCAGTAAATTTTATTTTGCTTGGGAATTTGTGAGGATGAAAGTGTGGAGCAGGGATAATTGAATGTTATATGTTAGGCATGTTAGGGTTGGCGTGTGTGTCAGGTTTCCATGGATTTAGGAGTCTGGAGCTGGGTGAGGAGAGATTAATCCTGGAGATGGTTGTTAAAGCCATAGGACTACATAGTAGAATGTTAGATAAAGAAAAGATGAGACTCTGTTCATATGGAATTAAATTCAGTAAATAGAGTATACTAATGGATAGGTAACAGAGGAGTAACAGAGGCTTAGGTTAACGGCTTCAAGAGAGAAGTATAAAGTATTTTTTTACAAAGAGTAGAAAATCAAACCTAGTGGAGAAGTTGTAGTTTGAGGTTTGTGTAATGATTTGAAAGTAAGGCCCATTAGTGTGATTTTATAATTTTTTTCCCAATAACATTTAGCTGTTCCATATCAGTATGGAACTAGTGATAATCAAGTTTAATCAGATAAGGATTTTGCTAGACTAGCATGATAGAGGATAAGAAGAGAAGGAATTTAAGGATGTTTGTAAGGGAGAGATTATAAATGGAGTGGTGGACCATGGAACCCTGACAATTAAGATGAGAGAACTTGAAAGATGTAATTGGTAGTCATGGGAATGCACTAGATTGGTGAGGGGGAAGAATCACTGGAATGGGAGGACTTTCATCTTCCTCACTAATGAGATAGACTATGCCTTAAATCATATCTTTGTATTCTTTGTTGATAACGCAAAAGTTTAATTATTTTTTAGTCACATTAAAAATCTTATAGCATGTGGGAAAGTTCATGGTTTACAAAACTGACAACTGCAAAATACTGTTAAAATAGAAATGATTTAGTTAGGAGGACAAACAGCTTCTTGGTACAAGCAGAACTGTAATGTTTCACTAGGCATTAAAAGTCCGAGACAGAAGAGTTTGAGTAAAAGTACTTCTCTGGTAGTAAATTGACTTGGAAATATTAAGAGATAAGGGAAGTACCCTGGCAATGAGGATAGAAAATTAATTTAAATACGAAAGCTCTTGTATGGATTGTATAGTGACACTGATCCCATTTATTATTATCTTTTTTCATCTAATAATTTTAATTCCTGATTAATAAAGAGTTAAATAAATAAACTATAGTGAAATACTTTATTAGACTTTTGGGTGTTTAGTATACCCTTAAGTTTAAGTGTTAGTGTATAGCAATAACTTCTAAGATAAGTGGGAATCAGAAATAATTTAGATCTTCTTGTAGAGGTGTTGTATTATTTATTAGCTCCTCTTAGAAATGCAGCCCAGAATCTTCAAATTCTTGTGTGTTAAAGTTAAGAAACAAAAATACTTGAGAATATCTAGTTTCTTTAGGTATACTGACACTTAATTTGTCAAAAGGAAATGTTGGGTTTCAAAAACTAGTACTACGTATGACTCCACTGGATTAAAGTGTGAAATTGTATAGCTAAATTTCTGAAAGATCTCTTTAGTAAATTGAATCTGTAAAGTCTCTGTTTAGAAGATCTTTTTTTTTTTTTTTTTTTTGAAAGCCTCTTTGCCTTTCATTATAAAAGAGCCTGGTACTGCTTTCTGTTTTAAAAATCCAGCTGGAAAATTACAGAGTATGAACTTTTGCCCATCGCGTCTTATTTGGAGAGAATAGAAATATGTCTTCAAAATGGAAACTGACACTTAAGTGTTTATCCTGTCAGTGGAACCTTTAGCTTATATTCTTTACTTTTTATTTCTGTAATGACAAATAATATATTTTGGCTTATACATGGTGTAGCTAAATTTTAAAATACTGTCTTTATTTTATGTGATTCTGTGATTGTTCAAACTTTTCAATGATCTGTTCCCTTCTGAGTCTCTCAGAATCTCTTAAAAATGGTGTCCTTGGTTCCTGCATCTTCATTTTGGGTCTGTTAAATTGAAATTCAACATATTTATATTGTTTCTAATCATAAATACTGGCTCAATATGTCTGAAAATGTCAATATACTTAATATAATTTTATATATATTCTTTTAAAAATAATAGGCTTAATTTTAGTACGGTTTTCTATTTATAGACTTGTTGAGCAGATACATAGTTATATGTATCCACACCTCACCCACCCACCCACACAGTTTCCCCTTTTATTAACATCTTGCATTAAGTGTGGTATATTTATTACAATTATTCAACCAATATTGATATATTATTATAGTTTGTAGTTTACATGAAGGTTCATTCTTTATGTTGTACAGTTCTGTGGATTTTGACAGATACATAATGACATGTATCCATTACAGTTTCATACCGAGACTAGTTTCACCATTCTGAAAATTTTCTGCACTTCACCTGTTCATCACTCTTCACCCAAACCCCTGGCAACCATTGTTCTTTTTCCTTTTTCTATTGTTTGCCTTTTCTAGAATGTCGTATAGTTGGACTCTTATAGTATATAGCTTTTTCAGACTGATTTTTCTCATTTAATATGCATTTAAAGTTCTGCCATATCTTTTCATGGCTTGACGACTCATTTCTTTTTTGTTGTTATTTTGTTTTGGGGTTTTTTTTTTGTTTTAAAAAATTTTTTTATATTGAAGTATAGCTGATTAACAATGTTGTGATTGTTAGGGACTCAGCAAAGAGATTCATCCATGCATATGCATGTCCATTCTATGGCTCATTCCTTTTTTTAAATTTTTAATTGGAGGATAATTGCTTTACAGTGTTGTGTTGATTTTTGTCATACAACATGAATAAGCCATGTAAGCACACATATACCCCTGCCTCTTGAAACTCCCTCCTACTCCCTCCGTTTCTTTTTATCACTGAATAATATTTTACTATATGGATATAGAATGCTGAAAGATCTTAGGAACTGGGAAAAGACTTGAGATGATTCTTTTCTTAAGGACAGGGAAGAAGAGAGGTAGGAATGGTTGTGAGGCTTCTGGCTGTCCTCTTCCCATTTTTCTAAATGTGTTTGCGGTTGGGGGAAGGGTAGCCATTGATAGGGGTGAGGTCAAATGTTTTCTCTTCCTGAGACTTCTCCTTACCCTGTTTACCATGATAGATGAGGAAAATATATGAACTTATCACAAAATATTTGAGACTGGTACTATAGAAAAAATCCTTTTTTTCTTCTACCTTTCTGTTTGTGACTGCCTCTGCATTGCTGTTCCCCATGCTTTTATTTTTCTCACCATCTATATGTCATTTCTAAAAATAATCCCTTCTGACACTGTCTTTCCTAAAGTCTTTGTCATTGTTCTATTCCCTTCCCTTTTCTTTACCTTTCTCCTTTGGTAACATGACCTACTTAATCTAGCAAAAAAAGTGTAATCATACTGTCCTGTTTTATCAAATGCTCCTTATTTTTTATGTGTATGAAAATTCACATTCAAATCTAATACACTGAAGTGAAAAATGTTCTAGATTATTAAATTGCATTTCCACATATGGTGTGCCACTGGATGTAATAAAATGAAGACTCATATTAGCATCATCTAATATTTTCCTTGGTGGCTCAGATGGTAAAGAATCCGCCTGTAAACCCAGCGACCTGTGTTTGATCCCTGGGTAGGGAAGAGCCCCTGAAGAAGGAAATAGCAACCCACTTCTTGCCTGGAGAATTCGTTAACAGAGGAGGCTGGTGGGCTATAGTCCATGGGGTCGCAAAGAGTCAGACATGATTGAGCGAATATACATGACAGTATGTCAGTACAATGTTTTTAGACCATTTTGGCAGTATGTGTTGATGGCCTTAAATGTTCATATTTATACCCTTGACCTAGTCATTTCATTAGAATCCATTAAAAAAATAATCTTAAATAATGAAAAAACTATGTATAATATCCTTAATATCTAGCAGTAAGAATGGTTTTATGAACCACTTAAAATTATATATTGCACTGAGAAAATACATAATTTTTTAAAACTAATACAAATCTGTACCTATAATAGAATTTGGCAGACATAGATGTAACATCTAAGCTAGACATGAGTATGCTGCTGCTGCTGCTGCTGCTAAGTTGCTTCAGTGGTGTCCTAGTCTGAGACTCCATAGATGGCAGCCCACTAGGCTTCTCTGTCCCTGGGATTCTCCAGGCAAGAATACTGGAGTGGGTTGCCATTTTCTTCTCCAAAGCATGAGTATAAATCCCAATAATTTTTTTTTCAGAGCAATATGGCAATATGTCCATTTTAAATCCACATACCTTTTGACATAACAATTATGCTTATAGGTTGCCTTACTGATAGACTTTGATATGTGCTAAAATATTTGCTGTGATAATCATTGAAGTATTATTATACTAAGTCTGTCCATGATATTTTGTTACGTGGTAAATATTTTCTCTTCTAGGAATTTATTTGAGGGAAATAATCAAGGCTATGGATAGATATAAAGCTGTAAGGTATATATTTCTAATTCCAAAATAATATTTAAATCCTAAGTCCTATTAAATCATAATCCTATTAAAAGTGCATTAATAGCAGATGAGTTAAATAAATTATATGTACCATCAATGGAAAATTAGTCAGCGTTGCACACTATAAAGAAAGCTGAGTACCAAAGAATTGATGCTTTTGAACTGTGGTGTTGGAGAAGACTCTTGAGAGTCCCTTGGACTGCAAGGAGATCCAACCAGTCCATCCTAAAGGAAATCAGTCCTGTATATTCATTGGAAGGACTGATGTTGAAGCTGAAACTCCAATCCTTTGGCCACCTGATGCGAAGAGCTGACTCATTGGAAAAGACCCTGATGCTGGGAAAGATTGAAGGTGGGAGGAGAAGGGGCCGACAGGATGAGATGGTTGGATGGCATCACTGACTCGATGGACATGAGTTTGAGTAAACTCCAGGAGTTGATGATGGACAGGGAGGCCTAGGGTGCTGCAGTCCATGGGGTCACAAAGAGTTGGACATGACTGAACGACTGAACTGAACTGCAAACCATATTGTAGAAGACTGTGATGACACATCTTGTACAATACATACACATTTGAGCACACACACACAGGGCAAAAAATGTTAGACTTTTTGTTAGCTTTTTTCCTCTGGATAGTAAGATACACGATTTGATATTTTTATTTTTTAATGACCTGTGACTACATTTATAAAATATATAAAAAACATGAGTATTTTTTTTAATTGAGAAAAGTTAAGTGTAAGAAAAGACTTGGAAGGAAACCAAAATTTTAAACAGTAGTTGTCTTTCATTGGTGGGATTAAAGGTAGTTGTGTGTGTGTGTGTGTGTGTGTGTTTTCTCTATTTTTCCTTACTGGGAAAATTATTATTCTCATTTCATTGGAAATAAAGACTTTATTTTTCAGCTTTGTTAAAAGCCTGATTCATAAGTAGCTAGTTAACAAAGTACCAAGTAACTTCTATATAGTTGACAGACTTTTTAAAATTTTTATTTTCATTTTTATTTTAGGCCAGAAATATACATACGGGAGAGTTGGCTGCAGTAAAAATTATCAAATTGGAGCCTGGTATGTATTAAAACTCTCAAAATAATTTTTGAACACTTTTCCCGGATATCCTTCCTTGTTTCCCTTCTTCCAAAAGAGTCTTTTTATGTTGTCAGGGCAGTAGGGTATCTCCAGTATGGTTGTATGAAATTTCATTGGAGGTTGTTGATGAAAGACAAATTTGATGCATTAGTTTTGTTACTAAATAAAATTTGTAATATGCACATTCAAAAATTGAAAGACACCTTGACAATCTTAAGGTAATTTGCTTTTTAAGATTGTAGTGAAAATTTTAACTTCAGTTTTAGCTTTTATGATAATTTGATTAATAAAGTATTCATTGATTTGGGGGAAATATTTGGTGAAATTCAGGACAATTACATTTTATATGTCAGCCATTCCCTTGCTGGTTGATATGGGTTTAATAATTCTGGCCTTAGCATAATGCTTTTTTTTTTTAACACTTCTGTCAAAAGGCTGTTTGTTTTAAAACGTATTGAGTAACTTGCTTTGAAAATAAAACTACTATATAAAACTTAAAGCAATTTTTTATTTTGATATCCTAAAATTTTCTCTTTTTAAAAAATGTTATGTATTTATTGGCTATGCCGGGTCTTTGTTGCTATGTGCAGGCTTTTTCTAGTTGCAGAGAGCACGGACTACTCTCTAGTTGTGGTGTTCATGCTTCTTATCGTGGTGACTTCTCATGTTGCTGAACACAGGCTGTAGTGTGCACAGGCTTAAGTAGTTGTGGCCAGCAGGCTCAGTTGTTGTGGCTCCTGGGCTCCAGAGCACGGGCTCAGTAGTTGTGGAATGCAGGCTTAGTTGCTCCAAGACATGTGGCGTCTTCCCAGACCACGGGTCAGACCTGTGTCCCTCGCATTGCAAGGCAGTTTCTTGACCCCTGGACCACCATGGAATCTCCTAAACATTTCTAATGAGAGCATTAGTAACTTTATTTTTTTTCTCCAGTTTCTTTTTTTTTTTTTTTCATATTCTGTGGTAAGGTACACCTAACATAAAATTTGCCATTCAAACCATTTTTAAGTGTATAAAATACATTCGTAGTGTTGTGTTACCAAAAGAATTATTCATTCCAAAATGCTTTTCATCTGCTAAAACTGAAATTCTATACTCATTAAAAAATAACTTCCCATTCCCATCTTTTCGGCAGCCCATGGCAGCCAACATTATACTCATTCCAGAACGCTTTTCATCTGCTAAAACTGAAATTCTATACTCATTAAAAAATAACTTCCCATTCTCATCTTTTCGGCAGCCCCTGGCAGCCAACATTATACTTTTTTTTGTCTTTGTGAGTTTGATTATTCTGGGCATTCCCTGTAAGTGGAATAACAGTATTTGTATTTTTGTTCCTGGCTTACTTCACTTAACCAAGTGAACCCAGGTCTCCTACTTTGCAGGCAGACTCTTTACCAACTGAGCCACCAGGGAAGACCTTAACCAATGAAATAGTCCTCAAAGTTCATCCATGTGTCTCATATGTCAGAGTTTTCATCCTTTTAAAGTCTGAATATTGTATTGTGTGTATATACCACATTTTACTTATTCATTCACCTTTTAATGGGACACTTGGGTTGCTTCTACATTTTAGCTGTTGTAAGTAATGCTGCTGTGAATGTGAGCATATATATATTTCTTCAAGACCCTGCTTTCAGTGTTTTCAGTATATACCCAGAAGTGGTATTGCTAAATCATATGATAATTATGTTTTTATTCTTTTTGAAGGACCATCATACTGTTTTCCATAGTGGCTGTACAATTTATATTCCTATCCATAATACACAAGTGTTCCAGTTTCTCCACCTGCTTTCTAATACTCGTAATTTTTCTTCTTTTATAGCAGCCACCTTAATGGATATGATGGGTATTTCATTGAAGGTTTTTTGTTTTTTTGCATTTCCCTAAGGATTATTCATGTTGAGCATCTTTTCAGGTGCATGTTGACCATTTGTATATCTGCTTTATAGAAATACCTACTCAAATCCTTTGCCCATTTTTTAATCAAGTTGTTTTCTGTTGTTGTTGACTTTTAGAAGTTCTCTGTACATTCTAGTTAATCCTGTATCAGAAAAATGGTTTGTAAATATTTTCTCTCATTCTGTGAGTTGCCTTTTTACTCTGTTGATGGTGTCTGTAGATGCACAAAACTGCATAAATTTTCATGAAGTCCAGTTTGTCTATTTTTTCTTTAGTTGTCTTAGCCTTTGGTGTCATACTCAAGAAATTGTTGACAGATCCAATACATGAAGCTTTTGCCCTATGTTTTCTTTGATGAAAGAAACAGTCTTAGGTCTTTATAGTCTTAGGTCTTTGATCCATTTTGAGTTTATTTCTGTATACAGTGTTAGGTAAGGGTCCAGCTTCATTCTTTTGCCTATGGATATCCACTTTTCCCTAGTATCATTTGTTGAAAAAGCTGTCCTTTCCCCATTGAATGGTCTTATTAGCACCCTTGTCAAAAGTCATTTGACTGTATATGCGAAAGTTTGTTTCTGGACTGTCTGTTCTATTCAGTTGGTCTGTATGTCTATAGAGTGCCTGTATTATACTATTTTGATTTTAGTAGCTTTGTAGTAAGTTTTGAAATCAGGACGTGTGAGTCATCAGTTTTGGACTTCTTTAATATTATTTTGGCTCTTCAAGGTCCCCTGAGATTCCATATAAATTTTGGGATGGGTTTTTGTATTTTGACAAAAAAGATCATTGTAATGAGGAGTAATGCTTTTTGATCAGGTGGGCATTCACTTGCTGCTTCATAAAGTTAAACATTGTAGAATAATGGTGTGACCATAATTATGCCAACCAGTTTCTTAATTTGTACAATTAAAATGGTTTTACATTTCAAATACAGTATTTTGATCATTGTGTGTATGGTTCATTATGGAGAGATTACTGAGGTAACGTGGCATCACTTTCAAAACAAGGTTTCAGATAGGGCACAGTATCCTTTTTTTCCTGGATAATAATAATCTATAATAATACTCTTTTAGAGTCCTCTTACTAAGTTCTACCTAGTAAGTGTTAAATGATCTCCAAAACGTCATTAGCACACACAGAAGAGAATATAACAGAATTATGCATGCATTTGCCTCTTCTTGGGTTACTTGAGAAAATAAATATTCAAGTTGCATTCAAGAAACAGTTACAGTCCAGATAATGAATGGGCTGAATTTACAGAGGAAACGAAGATGTTTATCCCTTCTCTGCCTTCACCAAGTAGACTGGGCTCATCATAACACAGTTTCACTTATTTGACTTAAGGGTATATCCTACTTTTGATTATAATTCAGGTCATGAATTAATGAGTATATTTTTAAAATCCTACAATTCTGACTTCTCAATAAACCTTAAAAAAAAGAAAGCATACCATTATGTGATGTAGTTATTTAACACATAAGGGTTAGTTGCCAGGTTCATAAATCAAGGTTCTGAAAGATTGGAATTTCTCAGTTCTTGGCTTTAAAGTTGATGCCTTTGTGTTCAAGTTCACTCATATACAGAGACTGACTAATGTTTAAATTCTTACCCCCAAAAAGAATAACATAGAAGTCCAGTAAATTCTTGATTTGATGTGATTTCAATGTTTGGCCATTTTAATATTCTTTTAATTACTTACACTTACACTTTGTTCAGTTCTATCAGGTTGTCTGTTTTATTTATTTAAATTTTTTTATTTTTAATGCAATTTTTAAAGATTATACCACATTTACAATTATTGCAAAATATTGGCTATATTCCCCATGCTGTACAATACACCTTTGTAGCCTAACTCATACCCAGTGGGCTTCCCTGGTGGCTCAGTGGTAAAGTGTCTGCCTGCAATGCAGGAGACCTGGCTTCGATCCCTGAGTTGAGAAGATCCCCGGGAAAAGGACATGGCAACCCACTCCAGTATTCCTTGCTTGGAAAATTCCATGGACGGAGGAGTCTGGTGGGCTATAGTCCATGGGGTCACAAAGAGTCAGACACAGCTGAGTGACTTCACTTCACTTTTATACCCAGCAGTTTATACCTCCCACTCAACCACCCCTATATTGCCACCCCCCATTGGTAACCACTAGTTTGTCCTCTGTATCTGTGTGTCTGCTTTTTTGTTATATTCAGTAGTTTGTTTTATATTTTAGATTCCACATATATGTGATGTACAGTATTGGGCTTTCTCTATCTGACTTATTTCACTTAGGCTGATGCCCTCCAGTCCATCAGTGTTGCTGCAAATGGCAAGATTTCATTCTTTTTCATAACTGAATAGTATTCTTGTGTGCATGTGTTTATATACATACCCTATATCTTCTTTATCCATTCATCTGTTGGTGGACACTTAGGTTGCTTCCATATCTTGACTACTATGAACATTGGGGTACATGTATCTCTTCAAATTAGTGTTTTAGTTTTTTGGAGATATATCCAGGAGTGGAATTGCTGAATTACATGGTAGCTCTATTTTTAGTTTTTTGAGAAACCTGTTTTCCATAGTGGCTGCACCAGTTTACATTTCCACCAACAGTGTATGGGGTTCCTTTTCTCCACATCCTCGGCAACATTTGTTATTTGCATTCTTTTTGATGATACCTGTTCTAAGAGGTGTGCAGTGATATCTCAAATGGTTTTGATTTGTATCTCCCTGATGATTATTGATACTGAGCATCTTTTCATGTGTTTATTGTCCATCTGCATATCCTCTTTGGAAAAATGTCTGTTCAGTTCTTCTGCCCATCTTTTAATTGGGTTGTTGGCTTTTTTGATGTTGAGTTGTATGAGCTGTTCATATATATTGGGTATTGATCACTTATTGATCATATCATTTGCATATATTTTCTCCTATTCAGTAGGTTGTCTTTTCATTTTCTCATTGGTTTCCTTTGCTATTCAAAAGCTTTTATGTTTAATTAGGGAAAAGAATAGATGCATATAATGAAGCTTAGAAGTATTTAATGAAGAGTTAGAAAGTGTAAAGAACAGCCAGAGATGAAGAATACAATAACTGAATTTAAAAATTGCTAGAAGTAATAAAGAGTAGAAAGTAGAAAGAATAAACAGTAGGTTAAATGATACAGAGGAATGGATCAGTGAGCTGGAAGACAGAGTATTGGAAATCACTACTGCTGAAAGAAAAAAAGAGAAAAGAATGAAAGGAAATGAGGACCAGCTTGGTGAGTTACAGTCCACAGGGTCACAACGACTTGGACACATTGAAGGGGCTTAGCATACACACAGGAAACCTATGGGACAACATCAAGTGCAGTAATATTTGCACTGTAGGAATCCCAAATTATTGGAGGCATTAAAGTTAAAAGCTTCCTAACCTGGGGCAAGAAACAGTCACCTAAGTCCAGGAAGCACAGAGAGTCCCATACAGAATTTACCCAGAGAGGAACATGCCAAGACATATTGTAATTAAAATGGCAGAAATTAAAGGTAAATAGAGAAGAGAGTTGGAGAAGGCAGTGGCACCCCACTCCAGTACTCTTGCCTGGAAAATCCCATGGATGAAGGAGCCTGGTAGGCTGCAGTCCATGGGGTCACTAAGAGTCAGACACGAATGAGCGACTTCACTTTCACTTTTTCACTTTCATGCATTGGAGAAGGAAATGGCAACCCACTCCAGTGTTCTTGCCTGGAGAATCCCAGGAGCAGGAGAGCCTGGTGGGCTGACGTCTGTGGGGTCACACAGAGTCAGACACAACTGAAGTGACTTAGCAGCAGCAGCAGCAGCAGAAGAAGAGAAGAGAATGGGCTTCCCTGGTAGCTCAGCTGGTAAAGAATTTGCCTGCAATGCAAGAGACCCCAGTTCGATTCCTGGGTCAGGAAAATCCCCTGGAGAAGGGATAAGCTACCCACTCCAGTATTCTTGGGCTTCCCTGGTGGCTAGCTGGTAAGCCTGCAGTGTGGGAGACCTGGGTTCAGTCCCTGGGTTGGAAAGATCCCCTGGAGAAGGGAACAGCTATCCACTCTGGTATTCTGGCCGGAAGAATTCCAAGGACTGTATGGTCCGTGGGATTGCAAAGAGTCGGACAAGACTGAGCAACTTTCACTTTCAGAGACGAGAATATTAAAAAGCAACGGAAAAGCAACAAATAACATACAAGGGAACTCCCGTAAGGCTATCAGCTAATTTTTCAGCAGAAACTCTGCAGGCCAGAAGGTAGTTACATGATTTATTTAAGGTAATGAATAAGAAAAATGTACAACCAAGAATACTGTATTTAGCAAGTCTTTCATTCACATTTGATGGAGAAGTCAAAGCTTTGCATGTGTGCTCAGTCATGTCCAATTCGTTGTGACCCCATGGACTGTAGCCTGCCAGGCTCCTCTGTCCGTGGAATTTTCCAGGCAAGAATACTGGAATGGGTTGCCATTTCCTATTCCAGGGGATCTTCCTGACCCAGGATCAAACCCACATCTCCTAAGTCTCTTGCATTGGCAGGCAGATTGTTTACCACTGTGCCACCTGGGAAGACTTACAGGCAAGCAGAAGCTAAGAGTTCAGCACCACCAAACCAGCCTTACAATGAATGGTAAAGGAACTTACCTAGGTTAAAAAAAAAAAAAAAAAAAAAGGACACAACTAGGAACAAAAAATTATTTGGAAAGCTCACTAATAAAGTCAAACATAGAGTAAAGGTAGGAAATCATCCATACACAAAACTAGTAGGAAAGTTAAAAGACAAAAGTAGTAAAATCATCCATATCCACAATAAGCAGTTAAGGGATTCATGAAACTGATGTAAAATGTGATATCAAAGACAGTAATCATGAGGGGAGGAGAGTCAGGTGCAGGGTTTTTAAATTGTATTTGAAGCTAAGAGATGAGCAACTTTAAACAATCATGTATATGCATAGATTGCTATACAAAAGCCTCATGGTAATCTCAAGCCAAAAATCTTTAATAGATATACACACAAAAAAAGAAAAGGGAATTGAAACACAACACTGAAATAGTCTTCAAAGCACAAGAGAAAAGAAAAAAGAAGGGGAGGCGGGAATGACCTACAAAATTAAATCTAAAACAATTAACAAAATCGCATTAAAAACACGTATTTATATCAATGATTACCTTAAATGTAAACAGACTAAATTCTCCAACGAAAAGACATTGACTGGCTGAATGGGTATAAAATAAGACCCATATATATGCTGCCTATGAGAGACTCACTTTAGATGTAAAGGTACATAAAGACTGAAAATGTGAGGATGGAAAAAGTTATTCCATCCAAATCCAAAAGAAAGCCAAAGGAGCAATATTTATGTCATGCAAAATAGACTTTAAAGACTGTTCCAGGAGACGAGGAAGATTACTACATAATGATCAAGGTATAAATATAAGAAGATATAATAATTGTAAATATCCATGCACCCACCACAGAAGCACTTAAATATATAAGTTAAATATTAGCAGACATAAAAGGAAAAATCAACAGTGACACAGTAATAGTAGGAGACTTTAACCTCCCCCCCACCAACTTTCATCAATGGAAAGATCATCCAGATAGAAAATCAAACAGGCCTTCAGTGACACATTAGACCAAATGGTCTTAACTGACAAATAGAGAGCATTTCATCTGAAAGCTACAGAATACACATTGTAGTGCACATGGAACATCCCCCAGGATAGAGCACGTGCGTGGCTGCAAAACATGCCTTGGTAAATTGCAGAAAATTAAAATAATGTCAAGCATCTTTTCCAATACTATGAGACTAGAAATCAACTATATGGGGGGAAAAAAAAACAACAGCAAAAACAGGGACACATGGAAGCTAAACAACATGCTACTAAACAGCCAGTGGACTACTGAAGAAACCAAAGAGGAAATTAAAAATCGCCTGCAGACAAAAATGAAAACAGGATGATCCAAACCTATGGAATAGAGCAGAAGCATGTCTGAGAGGATGCTGTTTACGCTTTAAAAATATTGACTTTTCAAATGTTTTAAAAGTTTTCTTCAGTTTGTCTACTGTCTTTGTACTCGGTTTATGGTACTTTTCTGTGTGGACGTTTTTTTTCCTTTTAGGTAAATTTGGCAGTTCTCCTTTATTCCTCTCTTTCTCATATATAGGCTTTTTCTACTAGTCAGCTCTAAAGCTATTTCACACAGTTTCTTCTAGTTTTTTACTTTCTCCTACACCCTCCAACGTTTAAATGTTTGCTCCATCAGGGACACTTTTGTCCTAAGGTGTGAAGAAGACCTTTAAGTACACTTCAGTCACTCATTTATGTCCAACTCTCTGCGACCCCATGGAATGCAGCACGCCAGGCCTCCCTGTCCATCACCAACTCCCAGAGCTTACTCAAACTCATGTCCATCGAGTCAGTGATGCCGTCCAACTATCTCATCTTCTGTTGTGTCCCCTCCTCCTCCCGCCTTCAGTCTTTCCCAGCATCAGGGTCTTTTCCAGTGAGTCAGTTCTTCGAGTCAGGTGGCCAAAGTATTGGAGTTTCAGCTTCAGCATCAGTCCTTCCAATGAATATTCAGGACTGATTTCTTTTAGGATGGACTGGTTGGAACTCCTTGCAGTCCAAGGGACTTTCAAGAGTCTTCTCCAACACCACAGGTCAATAGCATCAGTTTTTTGACGCTCAGCTTTCTTTATAGTTCCAACTCTCACATCCATATATGACTATTGCAAAAACCACAGCTTTGACTAGACGGACCTTTGTTGGCAAAACAGTGTCTCTGCTTTTTAGTATGCTGTCTAGGTTGGACATAGCTTTTCTTTCAAGGAGTAAGTGTCTTTTAATTTCATGGCTGCAGTCACCATCTGCAGTGATTTTGGAGCCCACAAAAATAAAGTCTGTTACTGTTTCCATTGTTTCCCCATCTATTTGCCATGAAGTGATGGGACCAGATGCCATGTTCTTAGTTTTCTGAATGTTGAGTTTTAAGCCAACTTTTTAAACTCTCCCCTTTCACTTTCATCAAGAGGCTCTTGCCACATAGGCCTTCATATTTATGGTAATTCCTGCTATCATGAATAGCGGTTTTTTCTTCTCTTATACTTTCTATTTTGGTTACTGTTGATATTTATGTGAGTCATTATATTGGATTTATTTAGTCTGTGACAGTCTTACATAATTAATATTTTTCAATAGAATTGTCAATTTTAGTGCTTTTTGATGCTCTTTTTGCTTTGTTATAACTGTGTCAAACATTGTAATGCCAACCCTTCTTTCTTGTTTGTATTTAGGTATCATATAACAACGGGATAATGCTGTTATATTTAGGCCTATCATTTTACTTTCTTTTTGGATCATTGGTTTTTAGGTGTTTGTCTTGTAATTATCTTTAAATTTTATTTTATAACCCAATCTGAATCTTTCTCTTCCAGGTCAGTCATTTTAAAATTTAGTGTGATGATTGATCTTCTGTTACAGTGGATTTTGTATTTAATGTTTTTTGAAGATTTTTAAACAAAATATAGCTAGAGATTTACTTTTATTGCTGATAATTTGAAAGGTACACAGTTTGTAGTTTTATCAGAGGATGGCTTCTAAGACTTTAAATAATATACTTAAATTTAGGTTTCTAACTTATCAACTTAAATGAAACAGTCATTAGCTTTATAGGTTTAAAGATGTTGAACTTTATAGTCCTTCTGCCTCTTCATCTCCCAGTTTTCAGATGCTTGTTAATTTATTTGAGGATTCTTGTCTTAGAATTTTTTGATTATACTAGGGCATGCATGTATATTAGCCTGCATATCTTTTATATCTTTTTTTAAAATTATGAGATACCAATTATTCAGGCTTAGTTTTATAATTAAATAGATTCAGTCCTCACCATCCTTTCATTCCATGTCCTTGTTGCCTTTTTTTTTTGTATCAGTTGTTGCCAAGTTGAATCATATCATTACATTGATTTTGTGACTATCAAGAATAATATAATTTTGATTCACAAATTAATTGTTCTTCTCAAGCTTGCTCTTCCCTTAGTCTTCCCCATTTTGCTAAGCCACTAGCCAAGCCAAAAATATAGGCATTGTTCTTGATTTCTCTTTCTTCTGTACTTCAGGGTCAGTCTGTCAGCAAGTTCCTTCAACTCAACCTTCAAAACATATACTGAATCCATCTAATTCTTATTGCCATCTTTCCCCTCTGGTTTCTGTATTTCCTCTCCCAGACCTCCCATCTATCGCCATCTAGTTTCCACAGTGCCACCAGAATGGTCCTTTTAAAATACAAACCATATCATAATGCTCTCCTCCTTAAAACCTTCCTGGAGCTTCAAAATTGCACTTAGAATAAAATAATATTGAAACTTTGAACCTTGCTTATGTGATTGGCCCTGTCTACTTCTCTGGGCTCATCATGTATCTTTTTCCTATTCCCTATTCCCCTCTTTTTCCTTTTCCCTATTCCCCTCTTATTTTTTTCTTTTTTATGTAGTCAGTCCAAGATTAACCTGACTCTTCTGTTCTGCGTGAAGTACTAATTTTCATGGTCTTTTTCCAGAAGCCCTCCTGGTCATTCAGATTTCAGCTTAAATGTTGTAGTCTCATAAAGACCCAGTTCTAACTACATAAGTTAAAGTAGTCACTCAGGTCTTCGTTCTTTTAGTTCTCTGTCTAGGACATGTGCCTGCGAACATTTTTCTTATTTCTTTGTATTTGTTTGTTTAAGTCTGTCTCTCCTGGAATGTTAAGAGGCATGAGACTAGTGATCTGTCTTTACTGTTATATTTCAGCACCAGAAATAGTGTAGGCACATAGAGGACATTCAATAAATATCTTTGTACAGGGGAATATTATAAATGACTTTCTGTTGTCTTTTAAATGAGAATGACCAGCTGACTAGATATAGAATTATTACATCATACATTCTTCTCCTACCCTGAGAAAATATATAGACATTTTCTGCTTTGTATATTATTAGAATAAAACTATAAGACTTGCCTGATTATTTTTCCTCCTGTAGGTAACTTGCTGCTTCTTGCTGAACTTGCTGCTCAATTGTCTGTGGCACTAATACTACATATCGTCTCTAATCTGTGATGTTCAGGTCTTATTATTTAGATTTCAATTCATTATTAACAGTAATTGTGATTTCAGTAAATTTATTAAATTTATTAATAGTAAATAACTATAAAATTAGTCACCTGAGAAATGTTTTTCTTATAGTTTAAATATACCTACTTTTCTTTTAGTGAATACTTTCATTTATTTTCATAATCTGTGTTTTAGAATCTGAGAAATTGCTCTTCTGTTTGTGACAGTGATTTTATTCATTTGGGTTATTTCATTATTATATGTTTTACTTGTGGTTTTGTTTTCTTTTGTTTTTGCCTTTAAAAAAATAATTTCTATTTTAAATCATAGATTTTTATGCCTTTTATTTTTTAGCATTTTCAGAAAAGCCAAAGTAGATTTGTTTTTCACATTTTGCAAACAGTTAGGAGAGTTTTATGTGACAAGTACGATGTTATAGTATTGAATTTTCCCAACATTTGTTTCCGATGCCTCAAATAATTTCTGGAGACAGCTGTATTTCAAAATGAATTTTTGACTGTACTTTGCAACTAAAAAAAAAAATCGCACCAAAGCCAGTATAATGCAAAAGTGCTTCCTTATATTTATTTAACAGATGAGCTGGTTTAGAATTTTATTTAGACATGAAAAGATAATTATTTGCCAATATGACTTAGAAAAAACCCTGCATGCAGTAAAAGATAAACAGGTTTTTTTTTATGTAAATGAAATCTGAGCTGTAACTCAATTATACTTTTCACCCCAGTTAAAAATAGATTATTGAAATTTATAATCATTTTAAAGTCTTGAATTTTATTAGAGATTTACTGACTTGTTCCTGGTAATTTAATTGTAAAATATTATATTTAAAATTTCAATAAAATAAATGACTTTTAAGAGTCTTCTAATACTAATCCTAAAGTGAATCTTAGGGTTAAGAGCAAAATTAGATTAGCACAGAGAACTATTTTTTTAATTGGCCACAGAAATAATTGATAAGATGAATGAGCATTTCCCCCTATATTTTTGTTGCCCTTTGTATACATATGAAAGCAAATGATTATTTTTAAAAGTGATGTAAGCATTTCTCTATCTCATTTTTATAGTCTATACTTTTTAAATAGAAGCACCATTTTACAAATGGTGACTTAAGTATTGAAAATAAACACTACCAATGATACCATTTTGAGTTTTATCATCTGTTTGGTGAGGCATCAGGACTGATCTAGAAAAGCAGGCAGATATTACAATTCTGCATGTCACCCTGTTTTCCTCTTTGTGTCTGAATTTCAGCCTACCCTCTAACTCATTTTACAGATGCTCATTTTGCTCAACAAATCTGTAGTTAGTGCCAGCCAATAGCCACAACAAGACCGAGTTTCAGAAAGGTGATCATCAAAATCCTCATTTGCCTTCTCAAGTCTTCTCTGTTCACATTATCCCCTTATTATGGTAGAACTACATGATGGTACTTTAAAATTTTACAAATTATCATTTCTTTAAAACAGTGAGCCTTACATACAGGCATGGAATTTCATGAAATCATTACCCAGGGTATTAATGCAGTATACTTTGTTTACTTGTTTTTTAAAATGCTAAATTGGAAATCTTTATGAAATAATCTAATATTTGTAAATAAAATGGTGAATTAGATGTATTTTACTAGATTAGACAGTTTTCAGATATGTTGGAATCTTTCAGTTCAGTTCAGTTGTTTAGTCGTGTCCGACTCTGCGATCCCATGAATTGCAGCAGGCCAGGCCTCCCTGTCCATCACCAACTCCCAGAGTTCACTCAAACTCAGGTTCATCAACTTAGTGATGCCATCCAGCCATCTCATCCTCTTTTTGCCACCTGCCCCCAATCCCTCCCAGCATCAGAGTCTTTTCCAGTGAGTCAACTTTTGGCATGAGGTAGCCAAAGTACTGGAGTTTCAGCTTCAGCAGCATTCCTTCCAAAGAACACCCAGGGATGAACTCCTTTAGAATGGACTGGTTGGATCTCCTTGCAGTCCAAGGACTCTCAAGAGTCTTCTCCAACACCATAGTTCAAAGCATCAATTCTTCAGCACTCAGCTTTCTTCACAGTCCAACTCTCACATCCATACATGACTAATGGAAAAACCATAGCCTTGACTAGATGGACCTTTGTTGGCAAAGTAACATGCTATCTAGGTTGGTCATAACTTTCCTTCCAAGGAGTTCAGTTCAATTCAGTCACTCAGTCACGTCCAACTCTTTGCAACCCCATGAATCGCAGCACGCCAGGCCTCCCTGTCCATCACCAACTCCCGGAGATCACCCAGATTCACGTCCATCGAGTCAGTGATGCCATCCAGCCATCTCATCTTCTGTTGTCCCCTTCTCTTTCCCCCAGTCCCTCCCAGCATCAGAGTCTTTTCCAATGAGTCAACTCTTCACATGAGGTAGCCAAAGTACTGGAGTTTCAGCTTTATCAGCATTCCTTCCAAAGATATCCCAGGGCTGATCTCCTTCAGAATGGACTGATTGGATCTCCTTGCAGTCCAAGGGACTCTCAAGAGTCTTCTCCAACACCACAGTTCAAAAGCATCAATTCTTTGGCGCTCAGCCTTCCTCACAGTCCAACTCTCACATCCATACATGACCACAGGAAAAACCATAGCCTTGACTAGATGAACCTTTGTTGGCAAAGTAATGTCTCTGCTTTTGAATATGCTATCTAGGTTGGTCATAACTTTCTTTCCAAGGAGTAAGCGTCTTTTAATTTCATGGCTGCAGTCACCATCTGCAGTGATTTTGGAGCCCTCCAAAAAAAGTCTGACACTGTTACCACTGTTTCCCCATCTATTTGCCATGAAGTGATGGGACCAGATGCCATGATCTTCATTTTCTGAATGTTGAGCTTTAAGCCAACTTTTTCACTCTCCACTTTCACTTTCATCAAGAGACTTTTTAGTTCCTCTTAACTTTCTGCCATAAGGGTGGTGTCATCTGCATATCTGAAGTTATTGATACTTCTCCTGGCAGTCTTGATTCCAGTTTGTGTCTCTTCCAGCCCAGCGTTTCTCATGATGTACTCTGCATATAAGTTAAATAAACAGGGTGACAATATACAGCCTTGATGTACTCCTTTTCCTATTTGGAACCAGCCTGTTGTTCCATGTCCAGTTCTAACTGTTGCTTCCTGACCTGCATATAGGTTTCTCAAGAAGCAGGTCAGATGCTCTGGTATTACCATCTCTTTCAGAATTTTCCAGTTTGTTGTGATCCACACAGTCAAAGGCTTTGGCATAGTCAATAAAGCAGAAATAGATATTTTTCTGGAACTCTCTTGTTTTTTTTGATGATCCAGTGGATGTTGGCAATTTGATCTCTGGTTCCTCTGCCTTTTCTAAAACCAGCTTGAACATCTGGAAGTTCACAGTTCATGTACTGCTGAAGCCTGGCTTGGAGAATTTTGAGCATTACTTTACTAGTGTGTGAGATGAGTGCAATTGTGCCGTAGTTTGAGCATTCTTTGGCATTGCCTTTGTTTGGGATTGGAATGAAAACTGACCTTTTCCAGTCGTGTGGCCACTGTTGAGTTTTCCCAATTTGCTGGCATATTGAGTACAGCACTTTTACGGCATCATCTTTCAGGATTTGAACTAGCTGAACTGGAATTCCATCACTTCCACTAGCTTTGTTCATAGTGATGCTTTCTAAGGCCCACTTGACTTCACATTCAAGGATGTGTGATCACACCATCATGATTATCTGGGTCGTGAAGATCTTTTTTGTACAGTTCTTCTGTGTATTCTTGCCACCTCTTCTTAATATCTTCTGCTTCTGTTAGGTCCATACCATTTCTGTCCTTTATCGAGCCCATCTTTGCATGAAATGTTCCCTTGGTATCTCTAGTTTTCTTGAAGGGATCTCTAGTCTTTCCCATTCTGTTGTTTCCCTCTATTTCTTTGCATTGATCGCTGAGGAAGGGTTTCTTATTTCTTCTTGATGTTCTTTGGAACTCTGTATTCAGATGCTTATATCTTTCCTTTTTTCCATTGTTTTTCACTTCTCTTATTTTCACAACTATTTGTAAGGCCTCCCCAGACAGCCATTTTGCTTTTTTGCATTTCTTTTCCATGGGGATGGTCTTGATCCCTGTCTCCTGTACAACGTCATGAACCTCATTCCATAGTTCATCAGGCACTCTATCTATCAGATCTAGTCCCTTAAATCTATTTCTCACTTCCACTGTATAATCATA
Source organism: Tragelaphus eurycerus (assembly GCA_935064755.1). NCBI lineage: Eukaryota > Metazoa > Chordata > Mammalia > Artiodactyla > Bovidae > Tragelaphus > Tragelaphus eurycerus. The sequence continues at coordinate 13,367,042 of CAKXYN010000069.1, forward strand.
AGGGATTTGATTTAGGTCATACCTGAATGGTCTAGTGGTTTTCCCTACTTTATTATAAATTTATATCTGAATTTGGCAATAAGGAGTTCATGATCTGAGCCACGGTCAACGCCCCGTCTTGTTTTTGCTGACTGTATAGAGCTCCATCTTCTGCTGCAAAGAATATAATCAATCTGATTTCAGTGTTGGCCATCTGGTGATGTCCATGTGTAGAATCTTTTCTTGTGTTGTTGGAAGGGGATATTTGCTATGACCCAGTGCATTCTCTTGGCACTGGAGAACACACTGGAATTGGAATCTTTAAATATCTTTAAATAGATGTTTAAAACATTTTTTAGTTTTGCTTTATGATATTTCATCTTGTTTCCTGGAAATATAAATGGAAAAAGTACAGTAAATTTTTTAAAAGTCAGAAATTTTAAAAAGATTTAAACAACCATTAGTTGGCCTTGTTAATGTTCTTGAAAGAAATCCCAATAGTAGGAGATTTGGCCAAATAGGAGAAGTGTCAACTATTCCAATTAAGTGGTGTGTTCCTGCTTTTCAGTATTTACTTCTGTTTTAAAAACATTAATATTTTTTATTTTTAGAAATAATCTGTAAATTTAAATATTGGTACCCTATCTTCACTATTTAAAAAGTTCAAATCTGAATTGGTAGAAGATGTTAATTTTGAGGTCACACCAAAATTTTATTAGTTTTAAATAATGCAGAAAACTAATAAAGGCTAAAGTAGACATTTTCTGCCATTTCATAGGTAAAAACCACATGGAATGCTAGAGTATTCTGTTTCACTTAGATTTCAGTTTCTGAACACAGGATAAAATTGGAATGAAGATACTTGTTCAGTTCAGTCGCTCAGTTGTGTCCAACTCTGCAACACCCTGGACTGCAGCATGCCAGGATTCCCTATCCATCACCAACTCCTGGAGCTTAGTCAAACTCATATCCATCGAGTCAGTGATGCCATCCAACTATCTCATCCTCTGTCGTGTCCCCTTCTCCTCCCGCCTTCAATCTTTCCCAGCATCAGGGTCTTTTCCAGTGAGTCAGTTCTTCGCATCAGGTGGCCAAAGTATTGGAGTTTCAGCTTCAGCATCAGTCCTTCCAATGAATATTCAGGACTGATGTCCTTTAGGATGCATTGGTTGGATCTCCTTGCAGTCCAAGGGACTCTCAAGAGTCTTCTCCAACACCACAGCTCAAAAGCATCAATTCTTCGGCGCTCAGCTTTCTTTATCTTTCCTACTCTCACTTCTATATATGACTACTGGAAAAACCAAAGCTTTGACTAGACGGACCTTTGTTGGCAAAATAATGTCTCTGCTTTTTAGTATGCTGTCTAGGTTGGTCATAGCTTTTCTTCCAAGGAGTAAGCGTCTTTTAGTTTCATGGCTGCAGTCACCATCTGCAGTGATTTTGGAGCCCACAAAACAGTCTCTCACTGTTTCTATTGTTTCCCCATCTATTTGCCATGAAGTGATGGGACCAGATGCCATGATCTTAGTTTTCTGAATGTTGAGTTTTAAGCCAACTTTTAAACTCTCCTCTTTCACTTTCATCAAGAGGCTCTTTAGTTCTTCTTCGCTTTTAGGCGTAAAGGTGGTATCATCTGCATATTGGAGGTTATTGATATTTCTCCTGGCCATCTTGATTCCATCTATGTTTCATCCAGCCCAGCATTTCACATGATGTACTCTGCATAGAAGTTAAATAATCAGGGTGACAATATACAGCCTTGACATACTCCTTTCCCAATTTGGAACCAGTCTGTTGTTCCATGTCCAGTTCTAACTGTTGCTTCCTGACCTGCATATAGATTTCTCAACAGGCAGGTCAAGTAGTCTGGTATTCCCATCTCTTTAACATTTTTCCACAGTTTATGGTGATCCACACAGTCAAAGGCTTTGGCTTAGTCAATAAAGCAGAAGTAGATGTTTTTCTGGAATTCTCTTGCTTTTTCAGTTATCCAAAGGATGAGAATTTGGTGATCACTTAAAAGTGGATAGGTGTCAGTCCAGTTCAGTTTAGTTCAGTTGCTCAGTCATGTCCAACTCTTTGCGACCCCACGAATCGCAGCATGCCAAGCCTCCCTGTCCATCACCAACTCCCGGAATTCACTCAAACTCACGTCCATCGAGTCAGTGATGCCATCTAGCCATCTCATCCTCTGTCATCCCCTTCTCCGCCTGCCCCCAATCCCTCCCAGCATCAGAGTCTTTTCCAATGAGTCAACTCTTCACATGAGGTGGCCAAAGTACTAGAGTTTCAGCTTTAGCAGCATTCCTTCCAAAGAACACCCAGGGCTGATCTCCTTCAGAATGGACTGGTTGGATCTCCTTGCAGTCCAAGGGACTCTCAAGAGTCTTCTCCAATACCACAGCTCAAAAGCATCAATTCTTTGGCGCTCAGCTTTCTTCATAGTCCAACTCTCAACATCCATACATGACCACTGGAAAAACCATAGCCTTGACTTGACAGACCTTTGTTGGCAAAGTAATGTCTCTGTTTTTCAATATGCTGTCTAGGTTGGTCATAACTTTTCTTGGTTTTTCGATGATCCAATGGTTGAGACTTTGGTTATCACTTATAAGTGGGTAGGTGTCAACTATACTTCAATTAAAAAGAAAAATTAATGGGTAGGGAATTCCCTGGTGGTCCAGTGATTAGAACTCTGTGCCTTCATTGCACAACACACTGATTCTATCCCTGGTCAGGAAACTAAGATCTCAGAAGCCAGATTTCACAGCCAAAAACCATCAGAAACACATAGAGAGGTGGGATGGGGAGGGAGGTGGGAAGGAATTTGAAGAGGAAGGGGACATACCTATACCTATGGCTGATTCATGTTGATATATGGTAAAAACCAAAACAATATTGTAAAGCAATTATCCTCCAATTAAAAATAAATAATTTGAAAAGAAACACATGGAAGTGAGTAGGTAGATATCCAAAGCATATAGTAACAAAGAGTGATTCTTTATTTTTCTTTCCTTTGTAATTCAAGGCTTCTTGATAAAATGAAGGATGGACTGGAATCTAGCCTGCTTGTTGAAATGAGCCTGTATAAATAATAAAATTTAGTATATAATGGAAAAGTTTCAGGCAGATGGGTGAGAACTACTCTAATGAGAGGGCTCAGAGGGAGGAGGAAGGAGAGACAATTCTTTGTATCCATAAGTAGACAGGCAAAGCCTCCACATGGGCAAGTTTTTACTATAATCTTCAAGAATTGCTCCCTCTTGCTGCCTCTGTTGATAATGGGGAATGTGAGATTATTGTCTATTTTGGATTATCTTCACTGATCCCCTTCTCTTTGCAGATTATTATGTTTAGGGTATATGTAACCATTCATGTGGTACGTGTTTTCTCACTTTTACAAGTAAAAGCTAAATTTTCTGTAAAAATTTTTGCTCTGATTGTTTCAAGACTATGTCCTTTTTGATTTATCTAGTTCTTTAAAATTGTTAACTGAAGTATCAATTAATGTTTACATGAAAGGACTGTTGAAAAGGGTGCTTTCATGATTATAAATTAATTTGGTGTGTCATACTTAAATGTGTGTATAAACCACATCAGTAATGCTTGATTTTTTTTGAAAAGTATTTTATGACATGGCAAAAATATTATTTTGTTTTGGGTTTCAATTGAAAGTTGCTGTATAAAGGGGAAAATATCTCTGATTTGTGTGAATTTTATTTATTTATCTAAGACTTAATTTCTAAGTTTCTCCTTCTTGATCCTTGTATGTTATTCTAAGATGACTAAATTAGAGCTAGGGCTTTCATGGTGGCACAGTGGTAGAAGAATACACCTACAATGCAGAAGGCTCAGGTTTTAAACCTGATGTTGTTTTGCAAAAGAACATTTCCGAACACTATCTAATAAAAATATCTTATGGTGATATCCTAATGAGGAACACGTTTGTTTGTATCTTTCTTGTCTCCAACATATAATAACTGCTATTGCATTTATTCTGTGTCAGGTATTGTACTAAATGCATTCTATCCTCTTCCTCACAACTTTCCCACCTGAGAGACTTGCAGTAACAGAAACTTGGGGACATAAGAATCTGTTACAAAAATGGCCAGCTACTGCAGCAGGGAATGTTTAGGCAAATGGTAGATAAGGAAGCCAAAATAGTAGATAAGGAATGAATTTAAATAGTAGGTAATGGATTCAGGTGTGATTCAGAAGAGTTAGATTGCCCAAGGTTACATTGCCAGTGAATGGCTGCGTCCAGACTTAAATCCAGTTATGTTAATCCAGCTATTTGTAAGGCCTCCCCAGACAACCATTTTGCTTTTTTGCATTTCTTTTCCATGGGGATGGTCTTGATCCCTGTCTCCTGTACACTGTCACGAACCTCAGTCCATAGTTCATCAGGCACTCTATCTATCAGATCTAGATCCTTAAATCTATTTCTCACTTCCACTGTATAATCATAAGGGATTTGATTTTCCTGTGGTCACGTATGGATGTGAGAGCTGGACTGTGAAGAAGGCTGAGCGCCGAAGAATTGATGCTTTTGAACTGTGGTGTTGGAGAAGACTCTTGAGAGTCCCTTGGACTGCAAGGAGATCCAGCCAGTCCATTCTGAAGGAGATCAGCCCTGGGAGTTTTTTGGAAGGAATGATGCTAAAGCTGAAACTCCAGTATTTTGGCCACCTCATGCGAAGAGTTGACTCATTGGAGAAGACTCTGATGCTGGGAGGGATTGAGGGCAGGAGGAGAAGGGGACGACAGAGGATGAGATGGCTGGATGGCATCACTGACTCGATGGATGCAAGTCTGGGTGACCTCCGGGAGCTGGTGATGGACAGGGAGGCCTGGCGTGTTGCAGTTCATGGGGTCGCAAAGAGTCGGACACGACTGAGCCACTGATCTGATCTGATCTGATCTGATGTTAATCCAGACCTTGAGATCTTGTACATTATATTGCATTTACATAATACAAATGCACTCATTTATGAACTCCAGAGAAGGCAATGGCAACGCACTCCAGTACTCTTGCCTGGAAAATCCCACGACAGAGGAGCCTGGTAGGCTGCAGTCCTTTGGGTCGCTAAGAGTTGGACATGACTGAGCAACTTCACTTTCACTTTCCCCTTTCATGCACTGGAGAAGGAAATGGCAACCCACTCCAGTGTTCTTGCCTGGAGAATCCCAGGGACGGGGGAGCCTGGTGGGCTGCCTTCTATGGGGCTGCAGAGTTGGACCTGACTGAAGCGACTTAATAGCAGCAAACTCCTTTTACTGAAATAAAACACTATTTCTATGCAAAATGAAGTTTGATAGTGACAGTGTCACTCTAAGCAGCCTATAATGACCATAAAATTCCCATATATAATAAATATTTTATTTTAATATAACTTTTTCTAATTAACCCAAATAGATTTTTGGTAGAGAAATTGGAAAATACAAATAAAAAAAGAGAACCAAATTACTTAAAATTTTACTACCCAGACTTAAACATTATGTATATTTCTTGAGACTTTTTTTCTGCGTATGTACTTACATAATATCCCTTTTTGACTGAATGTGTCGTGACCATGTTTTCATAGCAAACATGTTATAACTGTTTTGTAATATCTATGACTGTACCATAAGTTGTTTGACCATTCTTTCATCAATAAATAGTACTGTAGAGAATATTGTCTATGCATATCTCAAGAAAATATTGAAGTGAAATTATGAGTTTTAGGACTTCATGCATTTTTACCACTTCTGACTTTGTAGAAAGAAACTGCAAGTGTACATTCTCATTAAAGTATTAAGAATGTCTAATTCCTCATCTTTGATACTTGTGGTTTCCTTCCTTCTTCCTATACATAGAGACACAAAATGTAACATGTTGACCAAGTTATTATCATTTTGTTTTTCAGGAGATGATTTTTCTTTGATTCAGCAAGAGATATTTATGGTTAAAGAATGTAAACACTGCAACATTGTCGCCTACTTTGGGAGCTATCTCAGGTGAAAAACACAAAACATATAATCTCTCTCTTTGTGTTCTATACTTCTTTGCCCCGCATCCCCTCCCTTTCATGTAAATGCTGTTTTGTATTTAAATTTTTAAAATTGCTCGTCTAAAGTTCTAAAATTTCTCAGATCTTCTTATTGGCTTCTCTGTTATATTAATAATGACAGCTTCATTTATGTATTTTTACCTTATCTGGCAGCCTTAATGAAATACTATGAACAGTTACAAGTGTTTCAGCTTGTAATACCGATCACATTCTAAACTATTTAAGGTGGGAACAGAGCTAAAATTAATATGCTTTTCTGTATCCTGAAGAAAAACTGTCAGGACAATTTCCTGCTGTAATCTATCCTAAACCTTGCTATGCTGAAGAGTGACGATCTTCAAAGTATGTCAGTGGTTGAGAATTACTAGCTAATATAATTTTCTTTCTCTTTCATATTAGTCGGGAAAAACTGTGGATTTGTATGGAATATTGTGGTGGCGGATCACTTCAAGATATTTACCATGGTACTGTTAATTTCTCTCTACGTTTTAAAACTTTTACTTTAATGATTGTTATTTTATGTTTCTAGTTAACAAGAAATACTAATATGTAGATTTACTGTTTTACATTCTGTTGTGCTCTGGAGTATTGCATAAAAGAAATCTAAATTTTGTATTTTGTTGATATTCAGTTAAATTGCTGGAGCCTGATGAAGAAATCTAAGAGTACTTGAAGAATCTAGATTTTACTTTTCAGATGTAGTCTCTAGGAAATCTTAAGTAGTATATAGGGAAGTATTACAAACAAAAAGGCCTAAACTTCCTTGTAAATTAAAATTGAAATGCAAAAGGTAACTCTCAAATAAAGCAAATTATCTATCTTAATGATAACGTGCTGACTGGGAAAACAACTTCATTATTGCTATAATATTTTGTATTAAAATATATAATTTTAAGAATTTGGAATATTTTATTTGTTGTTTAGTTGCAAGTCATGTCTGACTCTCTTGTGATCCTGTGGACTGTAGCCCTCCAGGGTCTTCTGCCCATGGGATTTCCCAGACACGAATACTGGAGTGGGTTGCCATTTCATTATGTTAATTTAGTCAACTTTCTGAATTGAATTGAATTTTCCTTTACATTATTATACTATAATGACTGTTCTCTTTTATTTTACCCCTTGTTGTTGATTTTTAAAAAATTGTTGGTAGGAAACGGCTCTGTGTCACTCAGTTTAAAATCCTTTTCTGTGATTTTATGAAGAATTATATGAAAAGAAGACTTTTAACTTAATATTTATAATTTTTATCCACATTTTCACAGAATGAGAACTCAGGATTATGGATTGATAAAACTATGCAGCAGACATTTTTTTTTTTAACTACTTCCCCTTTTAAGCTGAAATAATGATTTTGAGACATTAATTTTATTTCTTTGTGAAATTTTTGCTTTCCATTATTAAACCTGCTATTTATTGAATTAAATTGAATCTAAAAAGTATTCATCCCTGTAAATAATATATTAGATAGCATAGTAATCAAGAACAACTATACCTATAATAACTTTTAATGAAATTGTTTCCCTTCTTTTACTACTATTTCATCAAGTTACTAAGAATCAAAATTTTATGTTCCTAAAAGTAGGTATAGATTACCAGTGATTAAAATATGTTGTAAAATATTTTAAGTAAAGATTGCATAAAAGTATCTGATTTTGACCTCACTGTCAGCAAATGCCACCACCGACTTTAAATATTTTCTCATGGTATCGGAAGGCATTATTTCCAAAGCACCTAGTTAGGTACTTGCAGAAGGATTTTATATTTCATTAGGGAAAGATCTGGTTGTCACAAGTGACCTGATTACTTTTTGGATTCTTAGGTAAGGTATTGGATCAAGGTCCTTGTTTTGATGGATACAGTAAAGAATAATGCTAAGGGAATGACATCGTGACTTTTTTTTTTTAAAAAAGTATGCCTTTTCAACAATTGATTTCTCTTTATGGTCCTATAACATGTATCACAGTGTGAAAGTGTTAGTTGTTCAGTCATGTCCAACTCTTTGCAACCCCATGAACTGTAATCTGCCAGGCTCCTGTATACATCCATGGAATTCTCTAGGCAAGAATACTAGAGTGGGTTGCCATTCCCTTTATCAGGGGATCTTCCCACCCCAAGGATCAAACCCAGGTCTTCTGCATTGCAGGCACATTCTTTACTGTCTGAGCCACCAGGGAAGCCCTTAACATGTGTATATAACTGTAATTGTATATGTTTTTCTCATTTGGGGGCTTTATTTATTTATTTATCTTTAGTTGCTCAGGATTGAGATCATGTCCATTGCTTTGTATAGAACATCTGGTGATATCTGGTACTGTCCTTTGCTCATAACGGGGACTTAATAGTTTCACTGACCAAAGTCGTTATGAACCAAATCTTCCATTTGTAAATTCATTGAAAAATTTTCTACTTCACTTTTTTTGTTTCCTGATTCTAAGAATAATATATGCTCATGATAAGTCACCCAGTGATATATATATATATATATATATATATATTATATATATATATATACACACACAGAGAGAGAGAGAGAGAAGTTTTATAATTGCTTGTCATTGTTAAAGTGTTTTTAGTCTGTTATGTTCAAATGTATAATGATGTGATCTCTTTTTTAATTTCTAGTTACTGGACCGTTATCAGAACTGCAAATAGCCTATGTATGCAGAGAAACTTTACAGGTACTATATTTGCTTATATAGATAGAAATGCAGTTCTAGTTTTACAGTTGAAAACAGTAAAATGGTGATCTGCCCAAAAGAGAAAGAGCAAACCAAATTTTTCTGTTAACCTCTCATACTGTAATTCTGTAAGCCTCTTTATTTCTTTTGTGTATGAGTCCCAGAAATTCATTTAAGCGAATAGTAGTATACACAGGGGTGTTGTTTGGTGTTCTGCTTTGTAGTGCTTGTCCCTCAATTGCTGCAAAGCTAAGGAAAGTCATAGGTATGAATTAGTTTTCTTGAATGAATCATCACACCTCTCAATTGTAACAAGTCCAAGCTTTCCCTTCGAGTTTTATGGCCGCAAAAGGAATCTTTCTGCATAAGACATGAGGTCTTTTACCATTTCTCCCAAAATGAGAATAAAGTTTCATGGCAGTAACCCAGAATGTTATCTGGAAACCTTTGATCTATGTGATATTAATAGATATTATTAATATCAGAATCCCTTTTTATAAGCTCAGTAAAAATTGTATTAAGTAGAGATTTCTTTCCTTCTTTATTTCAGATCCTGTGAGAGCTTTTAGTATGTTAAAATAGGTTATGAGTCTTCAGTAGGTATACAGAGTATACAGTTTTTCTGCCAGTTTATTTTTTTAGTTCCTTGAAAGATTACTCATTGAAAAAATTAGCAGCTAATTTTGTTCACATGTTTTAAGGCATCTAAATTAGGAAGCAGGATGAAGTAGTCGTGGTTGTGTTATTTATTTTTTCAGTTCACAGCTGATACTTATTAATTGATGCTTCTGTCTGTATATTTCCTAGATTGTGTAGTTTGTTTAGAAGAGAAATTGATATTCTATATGTTATCCTTCCATATTTTAGAAATTAGGAATTTAACCTAAATTAAGGGAAAGCTCTAGTCATTTCTGAAAGAGTTGGTTTCCACATGCTTTAAAATTTTATTGTTAGATATATGAAAGTAAATTTATATATATAAATAATTTACATATATTTCTATAACAGTCACATTAAAAATCTGCTTTTTTGTATTCACATAAAACGCTAATCATGCACTCATAGCAGAGAATTGTTGACAGATTACTGTTGTTAATATTTTCATTTCCAAAATTCCTTGCTTCTTTAAGTAATGGCCAGAGTACTAAATGGAAGTAGAAAGCAAAACAGAAATTTGCATTTGCGTTCTGGCCCTGGTATATGACCATTATCTCGTCTGTGGTTTTAGTTCCTCAAGTATAAAATGAGGCTGTGAAAGGGATGACTTCCAAGATACTAGTTTGAATTTTAAAACTGTGTTATGCTGACAAAATTCCTCATCTGGTGTCTGTTGACAGGTGACTGGATAAAAAGGCATGGTTTAGGTAATCCAACAATATATAAAAAGATAATACATCATAGATAAGTTGGGTTTATCATAGAAGGCGTGTTGATTTAACATTCAAAATCATTTCAAGTAAGTGATTACATTAGCAAACAAAAAGAAGCAAAACCATAGGATCATCTAAATAGACACAGAAAAAGCATTAGCTAAATCCAGTGCTCATTTCTGATAAAAATTCTTAGCATACTTCAAATAGAAAGGAATTAACTCAGCCTGATAAAGAGCACCTATGAAAAACCTACAACTAAATCATACTTAATGGTAAAGACTAGGTGCTTTCCCACCAATGTCAGTCAAACAAGGCAAAGATGTCTGCTCTCACTACTTCTTTTTAACAGATTCTAGACGTTTGCACAAGACAAAAAGCAAAAGCAGTGAAATAAAAGGCACCTGGACTAGAAAGTAAGAATTCAAGCTGTCTCTGTTCACAGACTGCATAACTACATATTTGTAGAAAATGGAATAGAGTCTACAAAGTAGCTAGTAGAACTAATGAGTGTGAATAGGGAGGTTGCAGGGTTCAAGATCAATATACAGAATCAGTTGGGTTTCCATAGACTAGCAACAATACAATTTATAATAACTAAAATATGACATTCTTTGGGATATATGTAATAAAGAGCCATAAACACCTGTATACTAAAAACTATAAAATGACTTAGAGAAATTAAAGAAGACCTACATAAACTGAGAACTTTGCCTTCTGTAGTATTCTTGTATTCATGGGTCAGAACATTTCAATGCAATTAAGATACCATTTCTTCCCAAACTGACTATAGACTCAATGGAATTGCAATCAAAATCAAAGGAGGCTTTTTTTTTTCCCTCTAGAAATTGATGAGCTGATTCTAAAATTCCTACAGAAACGCAAAGGACCTGGAATAGTCGAAACAACTGTGGAAAAGAACAAAAATATTTGAGGACCAACAGTAGCAATTTTAAGACCTATAAAACTACACTAAATGAAACATAGTAGTAAGCACTGGCATAAGAGTAGATTATGCCAAAAGATTATAGAAATCTAGAAAAACTAGAAATATTTCCACACATATATGGCTATTGATTTTTGACAAAGGTGAAGCTGCTGCTGCTGCTGCTGCTAAGGTGCTTTAGTCGTGTCCGACTCTGTGCGACCCCATAGATGGCAGCCCACCAGGCTTCCCTGTCCCTGGGATTCTCCAAGCAAGAACACTGGAGTGGGTTGCCATTTCCTTCTCCAGTGCATGAAAGTATAAAGTGAAAGTGAAGTCACTGTCATGTCCAACTCAGCGACCCCATGGACCGCAGCCTACCAGGCTCCTCCGTCCATGGGATTTTCCAGGCAAGAGTACTGGAGTAGGGTGCAATTGCCTTCCCCAACAAAGATGAAGAGACAATTCAAAAGAGAAGGGATAGGTTTTCCAGTAAATGGTTATGGAATAATTGAACTGTGCTTAGTCGCTCAGTCATGTCTGACTCTTTGTGACCCTACGGACTGTAGCCTCCCAGGCTCTTCTGTCTGTCCATGGGGATTCTGTAGGCAAGAATACTGGAGTGGTTGCCATGCCCTCCTCCAGGGGATCTTTCCAACACAGGGATCGATCCCAAGTCAAACACATGAACTTTGAACCACATTTTGTGACATATATAAAAATTAACACTAATCACTTAGGTCTAAATATAAAACCTCAAACTAGAACTTATAGAAGAAAACATAGAAGAAAATTTTGCAGTCTTGAGTTAATAAAAGCCTTTTCAGACATAAAAGTCATGATCCATAAAAGAAAAACTTGACAAATTTGACTTTGTTAAAATTTAAAACTTCTGCTTTTCAAGACATACTATTAAGAGAATAAAAAGACAAGGTATTTGCAAAGTATAAATCTGATAAAGGGCTTGTCTCTAGAGTATATAAAGAAAACTAAATAAATAATAGGAAAAGCACAAATTAAACAAATGGACAAAAGATTTGAACAGATGTTTCACCAAAAGCTGTATAGATGGCAAATAAGGATATGAGAAATATGCTCAATATCATTAGTTACTAGAAAAATGTGAAATGAGATACCACTACACACCAGTTAGAATGGCTAAAATTAAAAAGACTGACCTCATAAAGTTGGTGAGTATGTGAGTTAATTGGAACTTTCATACACTGCTAGTTTCAATGCAAAATTGTATAGCTGCTTTGGAAAACCGTTTGGTAGTTGCCTAAAAATTTAAACTTGCACCACCATATGACCCAGTCATATCTAAGTTATTTACCCAAGAGGAAAAAATCATATAAATACTTGACATAAATCTTTAGAGTGGGTTTCTATATAATAACCAAAAGCTGGAAACAACTCACTACCCAAATATCTATCAACAGGTGAATAAATAAATTCTGTAATAACTGTATGATGGAATGGTCAGTAATAAAAAAATGAAATATTGATAACACTAACAAGGAATGTCAAATTAAAATTGTGAATTAAAGAAGATAAAAGAATATTCTATATGATTCCATTTATATAAAACTCTAGAAACTTTTAAAATTATCTATAGTGACAAAGTGTATCAGTGTTTATATATGGGAGGAACTTTTGGGAGTGATGAATATGTTCACTATCTTGATTGTGGTGATGATGTTACAGTAAAGTATTTCTTGTTTTTATCAGAAAATTAATTAAAAAATCTTAAAATTGAGTAAACATTGATTAGTAAAAAGAAACACATATAGGTTTTTTTCCCCTCAAAAAAAGGACATTCTGGTTTTTCTTATTCAGTAGAAATTTAGGTGTGAAGTTTGCAGTTTTGCTAATATATACTTTTTTTTTTTAAACTTCAGGGTCTTGCCTATTTGCATACTAAAGGCAAAATGCATAGAGATATCAAAGTAAGTCTGTTAACTTAATTTAAACTCAGTATGTTTAAGACTCAGTCACAGGGAACAGATTTGTGGTTTCCAAGGGAAAGGTGGATGGGGGGAGGAAGGACTGGAAGTTTGGGATTAGCAGGTGTAAACTTACGGTGGATAAACAATAGGTCCTACTATATAATACAGTGAATTCTTGATAAACCATAAAGGAAAAGAATATTTTTAAAAAATGTCTGTATGTGTATTATTCAATCACTTTGCTGTGTAGCAGAGATTGGTATAACATTGTAAATCAACTGTACTTCAATAAAACACAATAATAAATAAACTGTTTAAATTGATAATTTTATTGAAAGGAATTTTATGGTACTAATTTAATAGCATTTGTATTTTTGCTTTAGGGTGCAAATATTTTATTGACAGATCATGGTGATGTAAAATTAGGTATGTTATTTCAAATTCCTAAAAATTATTTTCTAGAAAAACAGCACTGAAATACTAACTTAGTTGTGTTAGAATAAAAGGAATCCAGGGGTTTGGTTTTTTCCCAACTTAAATTACTGGTAATAAAAAGTTTTTTAATAACTTCGTTCTTAATAAAGTATGTTTTCATTCTAATAAAGTGCCAATAAGTTATTTTCTTATAATGATTGTTTTGAACTAAACAGGAAGGGATTTAGATATTCAATTTATATTTATATTCAATTTATATACATTTCTCTAAGTATTGCTATCTGAATTATTAATAATGATGTCTCTGAGGATGAAATTTAGAAATGTTGGTGATTTTATTGAAAACTAAAATTTTCTGTTCTGTTTTTACCCCACCAGCTGACTTTGGTGTAGCTGCAAAAATAACAGCTACTATTGCAAAGAGAAAATCTTTCATCGGCACCCCTTATTGGTAAGATATTATTATGATTGAATTTTGTCCATTTCATCTCTTTAAGATTAGTGAACAACATTGATGCTTAGTAATACAATTTGTACTTGGCTGAAGCCTGGAGACATTCAGGTTCCTTGACACTATCATAGATCTGATGGGTTACAGAACTTTGATACTCATTTTCCTTGTCTAGCATTTCCTGTGTTAAAGTGCCAATAATTCCTGCTGTCCCTGAGATGCTGTGTTGGGAGGTCTCATAGGTGGGAGATTTTCAAAAGAAAATTGTGTTATAATCTTGTGTCATTTTATTACCCTTTCTTTTGATATTGCATCTGTTTTAATCTAGGATTTTGTTTGCGTGTTGTTAAAATTCATGCATCCTATTCTACCATTAGTTTTTACCAGCCCTCCCTGCTTCTACTACATCCTTCCAATTACTGACAAAATAATCTTTCTAAAACACTGCTTTCATTATATCCTTATACACACTTAAGTTGAGAGATACTGTGTCATCTGTTTCTGTACCTAAGTGCACAAAAAGTGACTTCTACCTTGTGAATATTCAGTATAAATATAAATTAATTTAAAAATAATAAACACTCAAAAATCCTGAGTAATATCACCTATGCTTTATAACTTTAGATGCCATTTTCATATACCACTGACTGGTGGCTCAGATGGTAAAGAATCTGCCTGCAATGCAGGAGACCTGGGTTCAATCCTTGGGTTGTGAAGAATCCCTGGAGGTGATCATGGCAACCCACTCCAGTCTTCTTGCCTGGAGAAACCCCATGGACGGAGGAGCCTGGCAGGCTACTGTCCATGAGGTCACAAATAGTTGTACATGACTGAGCGATTAAGTACGTACAGCAACTCCCAAACAGATAACTCCAACTCAGCTACTCAGTTGACCCTCAGTCCTGTATATTTTCAACAGTTGTCTGGTGAAAGCACTACTTCAGTATCCACAGGTATTTTATACTCAGTCTCTTCAGTCAGCCTCTTGATTCTATCTTCCCTGCCACTGCCTTTGGAAGGTCCTTTTTTTCCCTCGTATTTTTCAGATAGTCTTCTAATTCATCTGCCTGATTCTGATTTCATTTCCTCTCATACCATCCTTCATGTTGCCATGAGTTTTATATCATAATTAAATTTTCCATTTTCACAGTAAAGTCGAATCTTTCTCATGTAATCAGTAGACTGTTCATTATCTAGCCTCTGTCTCTGAGGTTTATTTTCCAAATACTTTCTAGACCCTCTCAAACTGTGATGAATGACTTTATTTTTTTTTCATATTTTGTCCACCGCAGACTGATACTTTTATAAAATAAATTTAAAATAAACTGCTTAAAAAAATGACCATTTATCTGGATAAGAATACTTAGTTTCGGTTTCTGTACTTACCGGAGATGGATAGCAAACTGCCTATGGCCCTGTATCTACCTGTAGATCATGCGTTGAGTAGCACCATCCTGTCTCCTCTGTGTGTGTTCCATGCTGGCCTGTTTCCCTGCATTCGTACTTGTTTCCTCTAACAAAATTGTCCAGGTTCTTCAACCCCCTTCAACTCCCTGCTAATGTATTCTGTGAGTCTCACCTCCTTTGAGGAACTTTTCTCTGACCTTCACAGAGATTTAGGTGGTCTTTTTGTTTTCCCATGCTATAAAACAGTATTCACAAGATTTTGAGAACCAAAGTTTTAGAAGCGTGTGTATGTGTGTATATGTGGTCTTTATTAAGTTTTTTTCTGTTAATAGTGAAGTTTCTTCTTTTCTAGTAAATGCCTCTAAGCCTCTTTCCCTCCAAGAAGTCTAGTGAATATAACAAAAGAACAAATTTTATATAATTTTTTAAAAAGAAAAATGTTATGTTTATTGATTCCTTCTAGGATGGCCCCGGAAGTTGCAGCAGTAGAAAAGAATGGTGGCTACAACCAACTCTGTGATATCTGGGCAGTAGGAATAACAGCGATTGAACTTGGAGAACTTCAACCACCTATGTTTGATCTTCATCCCATGAGGTGTTCTCAGTATTTACAATTATGCAGTTAGTAGTAAGGTCTTCAGGGAGAGTGAAGTACTGACAACTTGGGTATTCCGAGCTCATTTCAAAGTATATTGAAATAATAAAAGTATTCTGAGAGACTTAGGAATAATCTCATCTAAAACCTGATCTGTTGCTCTTTCTAACACAGCATAGAGTCTGTCTGAAACCTTTCCTTAAAACAGATTTCCTTTAATAAACATACTAGGATATAGCAGTTATCATTTTAAAAGTTTTAAGTCTTTTTATTCTTCCATTGATTAAAAACATTTCTTTTTTTGTCCTAAGTAGAACTATAAACAAATGATAGAATGCAGATGAGTTTTTAATTTCTGTTCTCATTTGATTTTGTTTCTTTATACTTTGTCTAGGAATGATGAAGAGGTAGATGCTTACTAAATCATTTATATTTTAGAGTATATTATCTTAGAAAAAATATTTGAGAGACTATGAAGGGGTTTTTAATATTTTGAAGGAAAAGATAAATTGGGCCAAAATTTAAATTTTTAATGTAAATAGTAAAGGTTAAAAAGAAAATTAGCAGAATAGGGGAAAGTATTATCCCAACATATAATATTAATTATTGATATTTATTACATAGGTAACTCATTCAAAGACTCTAAGAGCAAAAGATAAATTGTTTATGAGCAAGTATCAGATACTAGAGAAACATGGAAAACTATTTAACCTCACAAGTACATAAAGATATATAAGTTAGTTCAGTATGGGGAACACATGTACACCCATGGCTGATTCATGTGAATGTCTGGCACAAACCACCACATTATTGTAAAGTAATTAGCCTCCAATTAAAAAAATAACAACAACAACACCAAAAAAAAGATATATAAGTTAAAAGATACCTGCTTTTAGCTGGAATGCTGATAAGTACAGACCTTTAGGAACATAATTTGGATGTTATTTGTTACGAACAGTACAAATGTTGCATTGATTCTACACTTGTGAAAATTATACTTAGGAAATAATTCAGGAAAAGTCTAAGAATCCGCTTCAGGCTTGCAGGGGGGAAATCTAAATGTGCAAATACATATAGCTATACATATAGCAAATACATATTAGCTTTATATACATAAAGCTAATACATATATATAAACCAAAGCAGCATGGAAAATTGATGATCAGGGAAAAAGGCAGAACATAATGTTACCTATTATAATAATTTAGTAATTGGTTAATATTTAGATAAAGACTGAAAAGAAAAGCAGAAGATTTAAAATAATGTCTTAGGGTGAGAGGAATATAGACTTTTTTCTCTTCAATTTTCTTTTATATATGAATCATTTGATTTTTAAAAAGAAAAGATCTTTGGTATTAAAAATCACTAAGGAGTTTGCTTGAAAACATTGGAGTTTTGTAGGAAATACTGAAATAAAACTTCTTTTAAAATCCTTCAGTCTTCTACCCCCACAGTCCATTAAAAAGATTGGTCAAAGGTTAATTTGTGGAGAAGGAAGGTCCTCTTGCAGGTTGATTTCTGTTTCATTCAAAAGGGGAAACAGACAAAGAAGTGGATATAATTTGCCTATTCACCCAAAATAATTGTAGAGGCTAAACATACAACCTAATGTTAGAGTAGTATATCATCTCCGTGTGTTAACACAATGATACACAATTATATAGACTTATGCTTAAGATATAATACTAGTTATATATGTAACAGTATGATAGAAAAAAACCTTCTCAAATGTTTAGTTGCTTTGCTTGTGAATAAGAGCTTATTGGAAATTTAAATATCTTCTCTAGAGCCAGGAGAAATTTTCCGTAAGGTATCCAAAATATAAAACATTAATTTCCATATTCCATGAGTTAAATCTTGAGTACCTATGTATGTAATAATCTTGCATAAATTCATTGCAGAATTGATTCTGATTATTGTATATAATAATAATAAAAGTGTTTTGTATTGCTCTTTAACTGAAATTTTTATTCCAGGGCCCTCTTCTTAATGTCAAAAAGTAATTTTCAACCTCCAAAACTAAAGGACAAAACAAAATGGTGAGTTATAGATATGTAGATTTATAGAATTTTATGGCTGAAAGAGACAGAGGTTTAATTCCCTTATTTTAAAGATGGTAAAGCTGAAGCTCAGAGCATTAAACGGTTTCCCTAAAGTTACATATCTAATTTACTTGCAGAGCTATGGCAAGGATCTAGGTTTATTTCCTGGTCAGTATTCCATTATAATGTACTGCTTTGGCAGCTTGAATAGGAGATGTAGTGAGGAAATGATTTAAAATGAATACAGTAAGATTTTGGAGACTCATTTTGCCTGTATTCCTTTACTTCCAGTAATTACATGTTGACTTTCATGAAAAGTAATAGGACACAGTTTCCCAGTAGTGACACTTAAAATCAATCATCATTGGCTTTTCTCTACCTATTTTCCCTAACATTCAAATGGTTATTACTTATTTGCATCCTAATGTTTTCCCATACAAAGTAAAACAACTTGCCAATTCTTATAGTCCATAAGGATGTCTTCAATTAGATGATAAAAATTGAAAATTATTTTTCTGGTAATGTCTTCCCATACATTTAATAAGAGAAATTTATTGTACAAATTAAAGTTTCCAAATTCTTAAATTTAGTGATTCTTTATCTATTATACATGGATCTCTTGGGAAATCTCGGGAGATATATGAGCCCCTGGAATACTTTACATGTATTCATTTTCTTCTGGAGGGACAATCCATATTTTCTTTCAGATTCTAAAAGGCCTGTCCCCAAAACAAGTTCTAAACTACTTTTTTAATGCTTCATTGGCCTGCCTTTGCATAGTATTATTTAGGAGCCAGGCCATTCTGGGGATAGTACCAGGAATGAAAGGCAAATCACACTGTAGAAGTTAAGGAGTTTTTATATCCTACTGCTAGCTGTATTCTTTTGTATTGACACTGTTTTGTTTTGTTTTCTCTTGTTCCTTATAAGCCTAAGTTCCTCAGCAACTAGAACTGGAGGACTTTATGGCAGGAATGACTGAATATTCATTCAAGGATGAATGACTGTTAGCTAAAATAGCTGCATTCATAGTGAGATTCCAGAACAGTTATTACCATTGAAGTACCTTTGCCAGTCTTAGGTACTTTCTCAC
Source organism: Tragelaphus eurycerus (assembly GCA_935064755.1). Classification (NCBI taxonomy): domain Eukaryota; kingdom Metazoa; phylum Chordata; class Mammalia; order Artiodactyla; family Bovidae; genus Tragelaphus; species Tragelaphus eurycerus. The sequence continues at coordinate 13,386,013 of CAKXYN010000069.1, forward strand.
TCCATGATATGAGGACCACAAACTACCAATGTTATGTAGGGATTTGATTTCCCTAAAGAGAACTGCTTTGTCATTACTATCATTGGTAATGACTAAGGTTATTCTTTTTCGTTCTTGCCCAGTCTTTCCACCCGTGGAATCTTGGCAATGGTACAATACCTCTCTTTGTCATTAATTCATAATCAAAATGCAGTTCCTTTAATTAAGTAATTAAATTTTTATTAGTTCATTTTTTGTCCATGCCACACAACTTGCAGGATCTTAGTTCCCCCACCAGGGACCAAACCAAGGCCCATAGCAGTGAAAGTGCCAAGTCCTAGCCACTGTACTGTACTGGCAGGGAATTCCCAGATTCCTATATATCTTCTTTTCCCCATTTCATCAATACAGATGGCAGGAAAACTCTGGGTTACTAAGATCACTCCCTCTTCTTTTCCCTTGTTCCTAAGAAATTCAGTGACTTTTTAAAGGTATAAACAGTCTGTTTAATTACCCACCCTACCTTGATGCCACCTAACAATTTGCAAGTAGCAAAACATTTATATATCATATAAATTAAGCAGTGAGAAAAGGTCATTTTGATTCCTAAGTGGTTATAACACAAGGTTATTAACCTTTATAGATGGCACACCTACCCATTTCTAGCTTTTAGTGTACATTTTAGAGGTTATATATATTAGTATTCTGTTCACTAATTGTATTTTACTTAACAGCTGAACCTGGTATATTTTCCAAAGAAATACTCTGTTTTGGGTTTAGTTTTTTGATTTACATAGAGCTAAGAGGCCTAAGAAAAATATCATATGTTTTAGTCTTTCTAACTGCTTGTAAGTTAATTTTATTTAGTAACATAAAAGAACTAATATTAGTGAAATATATTTGTACATATCTCTTTTTATTTGAAGGTCATCAACATTCCATAATTTTGTCAAAATAGCACTAACTAAAAACCCCAAAAAAAGACCAACCGCTGAAAGACTTCTAACTGTAAGTCATTGAATTTATAGGAGTATTTTCTATAGTCATGCATTAGTTAGGCATATCACTAGAACAACAGCATTTAGGTTTTTAATATAAAAGTCTTAGTGATCTCTTACAGCAGGGGTAGGCAAGCATTATGTAAAGAGCCAGATAGTGTGTATTATAAGCTTTGTGAAACATATAGTCTGTTGCGTCACCTCAGTTTTGCCATGGTAGCACAAAAGCAGCCATAGCCAAGTAGCCAAGAAGGGTATGGCTTTAATACCCAATAAAATTTTATTCACAGGAGGCAGCGCACCAGATTTTGCCCATGGTCTGTAGTTTGCCCACCCCTGCCTTGGAGAATGGAGAAGGCAATGGCACCCCACTCCAGTACTCTTGCCTGGAGAATCCCATGGACGGAGGGGCCTGGTGGGCTGCAGTCCATGGGGTCGCTGAGGATCAGACACGACTGAGCGACTTCACTTTCATGCATTGGAGAAGGAAATGGCAACCCACTCCAATGTTCTTGCCTGGAGAATCCCAGGGACAGGGGAGCCTGGTGGGCTGCCGTCTGTGGGGTCTCACAGAGTCAGACACGACTGAAGTGACACAGCAGCAGCCTTGGAGAAAACTCTTTAAAATGTTGCTTTCATGTAAAACTAATTGATTTTCTCTGTTTTGGTTTCTTATGTAAATTTATAGAATGCTCCTGTGTATGTGTTTATAAAATACTTTTATATTAGGAAAGGTTGATTATAACAATCTAAGAAAACTTTGTTTAAATGTTATAAAAATTATGTCTTTCTATACTAATTTTTTTGAATTAAATATATGTAAGCATAGAATATACATGTTTGTTTCTTATTGTGGTATGGACTGTACCACAATATTTATTTGCATGTGCATAATGACATGTGTAATAAATGTCATTGTTATAGCCAAGGTTGTAATTTGACAGCCTAATATAGATTAGTTAACTTTACATAGAGAAATTATTCATATTATAAACTTACCTCACAATAGTTCTTTAGCGTTATAATATTTAATTATGGATTCTCATTAATATTTTTATAATACATTCTCTAATTTATTAGCACTGGTAGGCTTCCATATGCTTATCTCTGATAGTTACTAAATGGAAAAGAACAAATAACAGCTTCTATAAGCCACAGATATAAATGCGTACTCATAAAGTTTTGTTTTGTTTTTATTTAGCATACATTTGTAGGGCAGCCAGGTCTCTCTAGGGCCCTGGCAGTTGAACTGCTGGACAAAGTGAATAATCCAGACAACCATGCACATTACACTGAAGGAGACGATGATGACTTTGAGGTAAAGAATGTTTGCAATCTAATAATTGAAAATAAATGTTTAATATGGCCTTAGAGTTTATTTTTTAATTCACTCTTTTAAGTTAGTTAAAATAGATTTAGTGACAGATCAATTAGCAATGAAGACTTTACTTGTCCTGCATATAATTACCAATTGATAACTTCTCTTAATCCTAGTTCTGGGAAGGAACTAAGATTATGATTCTTCCTTGTACAATATCATTTTATTTACTTAGTTGGTTTGCTTAAGGTTATTAAGCGGTAGGTACAATTACAATCAGATCTGTGCCTTTATCTTCCCAGAAATCCACAAGTGTTTTCTCTTCTCTTTAGACCTCAGCTTCTGTAGTGAGAGTTTGATCTTCTCTAAAGAAAAAGGACATCTATTTCCATGGAAATACAGGTTCTAGGAGTATTGCTTTGGACTAAGAGAATGAAAATTTAGCCAGAGCACTTGTACCATATTATTTTTCACTAAAGAGACTCCTTAGAAATCCATGTGGTCATTTTTTTAGTTTCTCTGTTTATAGATGATTGTTGATAGTTTAGTCGCTCAGTCATTTCTGACTCTTGCAACCCCATGAACTACAGCCCACCAGGTTCCTCTGTCCATGGGATTTTTCAGGCAACAGTACTGGAGTGGGTTGCCATTTCCTTCTCAAATACAGATCATTAACAGGATACAAATAATTTTTTTTAAATTAAGCTGAAGTTCCCATAGAGGATGTTTTCCAATAAGTATTAAAAATTATTATTTCTTATATAATTACATATAGAGCTATTCGTAACTATGCTTTCTTCTCTGAAAATATTGTAGAATTATTTGAATATATTATATTTAACAACACAACTTCTAAATCAGGAATGAGGGACTTCCTGCCCATTGTCAGGTTTATGCCTCTCTAGTATTTTGGCCACCTCATGCGAAGAGTTGACTCATTGGAGAAGACTCTGATGCTGGGAGGGATTGAGGTCAGGAGGAGAAGGGGACGACAGAGGATGAGATGGCTGGATGGCATCACTGACTCGATGAATGTGAGTCTGAGTGACCTCCGGGAGCTGGTGATGGATAGGGAGGCCTGGCGTGCTGCAGTTCATGGGGTCGCAAAGAGTCGGACATGACTGAGCGACTGATCTGATCTGATATATAATACAAATGTATTTATTTACCAGTATCTTTTTCTCCTTTTATATTGTTTTATTTCTGTCTCTTCATTCTTTCTTATGCTCTTATTTCTCTTTATACCTCTATCTTCAATTCTGGTAAGACTATAGAACTAAGCTTTATACGTTGTTACTTACTGAAGGAAATTTTCTACTTCATGAACTTAAGTTTTAAATTATTAAGTATCGTGATAACTACTAACAGTCATTGGGTAGTCTTTATGCACCAAGTATTAGGCTAAATAATTTCCATGTTAACTCATCTAATACTCAGAACAGTCCTTTGCAATAGGTACTATTACTATCCCCATTTTATAAATAAGAAAAGAAGAAAGAATACAAGTAATTTCATTTCCCCAAAATCATGTGCCTAGCAAGTAGTGGAATCAGGATTTGGATTCAGGCAAACCAACTTTAGAACCTACTCTTAGTTAATATACCGTCACTTTTATATATGTACTTTTTATATATATAGAAATAGTCATTAACCAGTCTTTACCAACTAGTCATTTTCTAGTATATAACGTAATCTTGTCATGTAGTAAGGTACCCTGTAAATATTTTATTGAATGTTAAATGAACTTTAATTGAAAATATTAAATAACCCAGTCATAAAGATATTTTAAAATTTAAACCATCATTTGCAGACTTGTAATAGAGTCGGACACGACTGAGCGACTGATCTGATCTGATCTGATGTGAATAATTAATGAATTTAATCTCTTAAAAATCAAAATTGTTTTGCTTAAATATAGCATATTACTTGATTCTCCAATTAATGTTTTACTGGTTATGGAAACAACCAAATTCCACTTTCATTCCCCACAATATTTTGCCAGGTTTCCTAAATCTACTCTTACTTCGTAATTGTAATGATAGCACCATGCTGTTTAGTCCTTGAAATGCAAAACCTTGTTCCAGGCAATTGAAGAAACAACAGTGGATGACATTGACTTAATCCCTATCTTCAAAGAGCTTACAGAATGGTCTCCATGGATATTTAGAAATTACCAGCAAACAGTTTATAAGTGTAATAACTGTTATGGAATGGAAATACAGGGTGCTATGCAGGCGTATTTTTGAGACAGGAAAGAACTCATTGTGGAAGCAGTGTGGAAGCTGAAAACCTGAAGGATTAAATACAGAGACAGTAATTAAGAGACTGATCAGAAGTGTTCTGAACAGAAGGAATAATAGCGTGTTTGAAAGCCTTGATAAGAGAACATGGTATGCTTTAGGAACTAAAGAAAAGTTAGTCTGTTAGAGCAGAGAAAAAGGAAGAAATTTGGTGGGAGATGAGATTATAAACTAGATATTTCAAGTAAAAAAAAATTAGAGCTTTAATCTAAGGGCAGTAGAAGCCATTAAAGGGAAGGGAGTGATATAATCAGATATGCATTTGTTTTTTTTTAAGATCTCTGACTTTAGACTGATGATTTCATTCCTCACGTCCTCATAAGAGACTTTTGAAGTTATCCAGGATGAAGTTATCCAGAGATACTGATGTTTTATAGTAGGATGGTAGGGCAAGGATGGAAAAAACTGAAGTAATTGAAGAATTATATGAGAGAGTGGTGACCAAATGTAGACTTGAGGGTGGAGCCTGATAAAAGGATTACTCCCAAATTTTTACTTGAACAGCTAAATAGATATAAAAGTGCCACTTGTTGAGATTGAAATACTAGATAGAGTAAGATCAAATTTGGGAAGAAAGGTGAGTTCAGTTTTATGTATGGTAATTTTTATATTGCACAGATTTCCAAGTGGGAGGAAGGCCTAGGACAGCTTCCTGAGATTTCTCCCTTAAATTAAAAAATCTAGTATCCTAAGAGAAATGGCAAAGGAATAATAAGGAACATTAAGAGACAGAAGGAAAGTTTCAGAAAGAATACTGCCTAGAAGTTACATTAAAGAAATCTTTGGAATTAGGTATGTTTGACTACTTTAAAAGGATAATTTAAAAATACTAGAGGTGAAGCCAGATTGGAGTGGTTTGAAAGATAAATTTATTTATGAAATTTAGTTGTGAAAGAGGAGAGTAAGATAGAGCGGTAGATAGAAAATGAGTTGATGGTGGATTTGTCTGTCTTCTCAGTTCAGTTCAGTTGTTCAGTTATGTCCGACACTTTGCGACACCATGGACTGCAGCACACCAGGCCTCCCTGTCCATCACCAACTCCTGGAGTTCACTCAAACTCATGTCCATTGAGTCGGTGATGCCATCCAACCATCTCATCCTCTGTCATCCCCTTCTCCTCCCACTTTCAATCTTTCCCAGCATCAGGGTCTTTTCAAACGAGTCAGTTCTTCACATCAGGTGGCCAAAGGATTGGTGTTTCAGCTTCAACCTCAGTCCTTCCAGTGAATATTCAGGGCTGATTTCCTTTAGGATGGACTGGTTGGATCTCCATGCAGTCCAAGGGACTCTTCTCCAATACCAGGTATTGGAGGTAGGTATTCTCCAATACCACAGTCCAAAAGCATCAATTCTTTGGTGCTCAGCTTTCTTTATAGGCCAACTCTCACATCCATACATGACCACTGGAAAAACCGTAGCCTTGACTAGACAGACCTTTGTTGACAATGTCTCTGCTTTTTATTATGCTATCTAGGTTAGTCATAACTTTCCTTCCAAGCAGTGAGCATCTTTTCATTTCATGACTGCAGTCACCATCTGCAGTGATTTTGGAGCCCAAAAACATAAAGTCTGACACTGTTTCCACTGTTTCTCCATCTATTTGCCATGAAGTGATGGGAGCGGATGCCATGATCTTAGTTTTCTGAATGTTGAGCTTTAAGCCAACATTTCCACTCTCCTCTTTCACTTTCATCAAGAGGCTCTTTAGTTCTTCCTCACTTTTTGCCACAAGAGTGGTGTCATCTGCATATCTGAGGTTATTGATATTTCTCCTACCTGTCTTCTACCTCTCTGTTTTTTGGCTATTGATTGATTGTTTTTTATGTGGGGCAAAAAAAAGTTTAAACAGGATGTTTATGAAAAGGATCCAATGCTTAGAGATAGAAGAATCTAGAGAAGCAAGATGAATAGGCACAGTCCCTGAAAAGGAAGGAAAAAGTGAGATCTCGATTATAATGAAGGACTTAATCTTGAAGAAACACTTCTTGAAAGGCTTTCTTGGGAAGTGTTGTCTAGAGAGTGGAGTAGGAAGACCTTGAACTTACCTCCTCCCATCCTTGAGCTCCCCTCCTCCAGTGGGCACACCAATTGCAAGTATCTATGAGAATGGCCTGAAGAAGAGCATAAAAGATTTTCTACAAATGAAGATATGAAAAACGAACCACAGTGAGATGGGTAGGAGAGGCAGAGAGGCAGAGATAATATAGTCAAGACCCACCTCCCTCGATAGGCAGCCTACAAACAGCAGGATTGACATTTGCAGAATTCTCCCCAAGGAGTGAAGCATCCAAAACCTATATTGGGCTCCCCATCTGGGGTGTCCTGCACAGGGAAGATGGGCCCCCTAAAAACCTGGCTTTGAAGGTCATCCTTCAAAGGACTTGTGTGCAGGAGAACTAGAGGACTGTAGGAAACAGAGACTCTGCTCTTACAGGGCATGTGTAAAATCTCACATGCACAGAGTCAGTAATGTGAAAGGAACCCACCTGCATTTGAAAGGAACCCACCTGCAGATCTTGGAGAACCTCTTGGAGTGGCAGGAGACAACGGTAGTCCCCCTGAAGATACAGATGCTGGCGACAGCTGAATGTAGGAGTTTTTTCTACCACTAGGACACTGATACTGACAGGCATCATTGTGGAGCCCTCCTTCTACCCTACTAGGCTGGAGGCTTACCCACCCACTGGCAGACTGGCGCCAACCCCCAGCTTCCCTGTCTCCATAGCTAGCCACCCTTGAACCTGGCCCTGCCATCAGTAGAGTAGCACAAGCTCTGGGACCCTGCCCCAGGAAGGTCATAGCAGCTGACTGGGACAGGGGCCAGGCCTACCTACCAGCACGCCCAGTGGTCAGCCTTGCCACAGTAGAAAGGCCCAAACAGGCCATATACAGGGCATGCTTAGAGTATATAGTGCTGCTGTCCAGAGGGGTGTGCTGCTGGGTTCCATAAGATATCTCTTACATAATGCCACTCCTCTCAAATTCAAGAAACATAGCCAATCTACTTAATACTTAGAAATAAACACAGAGAACTAGGCAAATAGGAACAGAGGATTATGGTCCAAACAAAGGAACAAGACAACCTCAGGAGAAGAATTAAACAAAGAAAAGATACACAATCTGCCTGAATTAAAGAGTTTCAGGTAATAATCATAAAGATACTCAATGAACGCAAGAGAGAGATGGAAGAACATAGTAAGAATGTTAACAAAGAATTAGAAAATATAAGGGGGAACCAAATAGAGCTGAAGAATACAATCAGTTCAGTTCAGTTCAGTCGCTCAGTCTTGTCTGACTCTTTGGGACCCCATGAATCGCAGCACACCAGGCCTCCCTGTCCATCTCCAACTCCCGGAGTTCACCCAGACTCATGTCCATCGAGTAGGTGATGCCATCCAGCCATCTCATCCTCTGCCGACCCCTTCTCCTCCTGCCCCCAGTCCCTCCCAGCATCAGAGTCTTTTCCAATGAGTCAACTCTTCGCATGAGGTGGCCGAAGTACTGGAGTTTCAGCTTTAGCAGCATTCCTTCCAAAGATATCCCAGGGCTGATCTCCTTCAGAATGCACTGGTTGGATCTCCTTGCAGTCCAAGGACTCTCAAGAGTTTTCTCCAACACCAGTTCAAAAACATCAATTCTTCAGTGCTCAGCCTTCTTCACAGTCCCAATTCTCACATCCATACATGACCACTGGAAAAACCATAGCCTTGACTAGATGAACCTTTGTTGGCAAAGTAATGTCTCTGCTTTTGAATATGCTATCGAGGTTGGTCATAACTTTCCTTCCAAGGAGTAAGCGTCTTTTAATTTCATGGCTGCAGTTACCATCTGCAGTGATTTTGGAGCTCCCAAAAGTAAAGTCTGACACTGTTTCCACTGTTTCCCCATCTATTTGCCATGAAGAGATGGGACCAGATGCCATGATCTTCGTTTTCTGAATGTTGAGCTTTAAGCCAACTTTTTCACTCTCCACTTTGACCTTCATCAAGAGGCTTTTTAGTTCCTCTTCACTTTCTGCCATAAGGGTGGTGTCAGATGCATATCTGATGTTATTGATATTTCTCCTGGCAATCTTGATTCCAGCTTGGGCTTCTTCCAGCCCAGCATTTCTCATGATGTACTCTGCATAGAAGTTAAATAAGCAGGGTGAGAATACGCAGCCTTGACGTACTCCTTTTCCTATTTGGAACTAGCCTGTTGTTCCATGTCCCATTCTAACTGTTGCTTCCTGACCTACATATAAGTTTCTCAAGAGGCAGGTCAGGTGCTCTGGTATTCCCATCTCTTTCAGAATTTTCCACAGTTTATTCTGATCCACACAGTCAAAGGCTTTGGCATAGTCAATAAAGCAGAAATAGATGTATTTCTGGAACTCTCTCGCTTTTGCCATGATCCAGCGGATGTTGGCAATTTGATCTCTGGTTCTTCTGCCTTTTCTAAAACCAGCTTGAACATCTGGAATTTCACGGTTCACATATTGCTGAAGCCTGGCTTGGAGAATTTTGAGCATTACTTTACTAGCATGTGCTGCTAAGTCGCTTCAGTCGTGTCTGACTCTGTGCGACCCCATAGACGGAAGCTCACCAGGCTCCCCGGTCCCTGGGATTCTCCAGGCAAGAATACCGGAGTGGGTTGCCATTTCCTTCTCCAATGCATGAAAGTGAAAAGTGAAAGTGAAGTCGCTCAGTCGTGTCCGACTCCCAGCGACCCCATGGACTGGAGCCCACCAGGCCCCTCCATCCATGGTATTTTCCAGGCCAAAGTACTGGGGTGGGGTGCCATTGCCTTCCCCGATGAGTGCAATTGTGTGGTAGTTTGAGCATTCTTTGGCATTGCCTTTCTTTGGGATTAGAATGAAAACTGACCTTTTCCAATCTTGTGGCCACTGCTGAGTTTTCCCAATTTGCTGGCATATTGAGTGTAGCACTTTCACAGCATCATCTTTCAGGATTTGAAATAGCTCAACTGGAATTCCAGCACCTCCACTAGCTTTGTTTATAGTGATGCTTTCTAAGGCCCACTTGACTTCACATTCCAGGATGTCTGGCTCTAGGTAAGTGCACACCATCGTGATTATCTGGGTCGTGAAGATCTTTTTTGTATAGTTCTTCTGTGTATTCCTGCCACCTCTTCTTAATATCTTCTGCTTCCGTTAGGTCCATACCATTTCTGTCCTTTATCAAGCTCATCTTTGCATGAAATGTTCCCTTGGTATCTCTAATTTTCTTGAAGACATCTCCAGTCTTTCCCATTCTGTTGTTTTCCTCTATTTCTTTGCATTGATCGCTGAAGGCTTTCTTATCTCTTCTCGCTATTCTTTGGAACTCTTCATTCAGATGCTTATATCTTTCCTTTTTTCCTTTGCTTTTCACTCCTCTTCTTTTCACAGCTATTTGTAAGGCTTCCTCAGACAGCCATTTTGCTTTTTTGCATTTCTTTTCCATGGGGATGGTCTTGATCCCTGTCTCCTGTGCAGTGTCACAAACCTCCGACCATAGTTCATCGGGCACTCTATCAGATCTAGTCCCTTAAATCTATTTCTCACTTCCACTGTATAATCATAAGGGATTTGATTTAGGTCATACCTGAATGGTCTAGTGGTTTTCCCTACTTTCTTCAATTTAAGTCTGAATTTGGCAGTAAGGAGTTCATGATCTGAGCCACAGTCAGCTCCTGGTCTTGTTTTTGTTGACTATATAGAGCTTCTTCATCTTTGGCTGCAAAGAATATAATCAATCTGATTTCGGTGTTGACCATCTGGTGATGTCCATAAGTAGATGTAGAGTCTTCTCTTGTGTTGTTGGAAGAAGGTGTTTGCTATGACCAGTGCATTCTCTTGGCAAAACTCTTTTAGCCTTTGCTCTGCTTCATTCCATATTCCAAGGCCAAATTTACTCCAGGTGTTTCTTGACTTCCTACTTTTGCATTCCAGTCCCCTGTAATGAAAAGCACATCTTTTTTTGGTGTTCTAAAAGGTCTTGTAGGTCGTCATAGAACCGTTCAGCTTCTTCAGCGTTACTGGTTGGGGCATAGACTTGGATTACTGTGATATTGAATGGTTCGCCTTGGAAATGAACAGAGATCATTCTGTCGTTTTTGAGATTGCATCCAAGTACTGCATTTCAGACTCTTTTGTTGACCATGATGGCTACTCCATTTCTTCTAAGGGATTCCTGCCCACAATAGTAGATATAATGGTCATCTGAGTTAAATTCACTCATTCCAGTCCATTTTAGTTCGCTGATTCCTAGAATGTCGACGTTCACTCTTGCCATCTCCTGTTTGACCACTTCCAATTTGCCTTGATTCATGGACCTGACATTCCAGGTTCCTATGCAATATTGCTCTTTACAGCATCGGACCTTGCTTCTATCACCAGTCACATCCACAACTGGGTATTGTTTTTGCTTTGGCTCCATCCCTTCATTCTTTCTGGAGTTATTTCTCCACTGATCCCCAGTAGCGTATTGGGCACCTACTGTCCTGGGGAGTTCCTCTTTCAGTATCCTATCATTTTGCCTTTTCATACACTTCATGGGGTTCTCAAGGCAAGAATACTGAAGTGGTTTGCCATTCCCTTCTCCAATGGACCACATCCTGTCAGATCTCTCCACCATGACCCGCCCGTCTTGAGTGGCCCCACGGACATGGCTTAGTTTCATTGAGTTAGACAAGGCTGTTGTCCTAGTGTGAGTAGATTGACTAGTTTTCTGTGATTATGGTTTCAGTGTGTCTGCCCTCTGATGCCCTCTTTCAACACCTACCATCTTGCTTGGGTTTCTCTTACCTTGGACGTGGGATATCTCTTCACGGCTGCTCCAGCAAAGCACAGCCGCTGCTCCTTACTTTGGATGAGGGGTATCTCCTCACCGCCACCCCTCCTGACCTTGACATGGAATAGCTCCTCTAGGCCCTCCTGTGCCCGCACAGCCACCACTCCTTGGATGTGGGGTTTCTCCTCCCTGCCGCCGCCTTTAGCCTCGGACATGGGGTTGCTCCTCCCGGCTGCTGCCCCTGACCTTGGACATGGGGTAGCTCCTCCTGGCCGCTGCCCCTAACCTTGGACGTGGGGTAGCTCCTCTCGGCCGTTCCTGCACCATCGCAGCCCGGCACTCTCGGCCGCTGCCCCTGACCTCAGACGTGGGGTGACTCCTCTTGGCCGCCACCCCTCGGGCAAGGGGTTCTCCCGGCTTCTGCCCCGACCTTGGATGTGGGATAGCTCCTCTTGGCCACACTCTGTGCACCATCGCAGCCGCCCACTCTCTTAGTGACAACTTAGTGACTAAACAGCAACAACAAAGTAATATTCCACTGAATATGTATATATCCTTTTTATCCGTTAGTCTAGTCCATCAGTGGATGCTGAGGTTGCTTCCATATGCTGGCCCTTTCTCTTTTTTTCTTCTGGGATCCCTAGAATGTGAATGTTAGTATACTCGATATTGTTTCAAAGGTCTCTTAAACCACCCTCATTAAAAAAAAACCTCTCTTCTCTTTTTCCTCTCAGCTTAGGTGATTTCCACTATTCAGTCTTCTAGTTTACTGATCTGTTCCATATCTACTAGGTACCAAATCTAGTACCAAATCTACTAGATCAATAAACTACTGGAACACATCAGTAAACTAGAAGACTGAATAGTGGAAATGACCTAAGCTGAGAGGAAAAAGAGAAGAGAGGTTTTTTTTTTAATGAGAGTGGTTTAAGAGACCTTTGAAACAATATCAGGTATACTAACATTCACATTCTAGGGATCCCAGAAGAAAAAAAGAGAAAGGGCCAGCATATGGAAGCAACCTCAGCATCCACTGATGGACTAGACTAACGGATAAAAAGGATATATACATATTCAGTGGAACATTACTTTGTTGTTGCTGTTTAGTCACTAAGTTGTATCCAACTCTTTTGCAACCCCATGGACTGTATCCTATCAGGCTTTTCTGTCTATAGGATTTCCCAGGCAAGAATACTAGATTGGTGCCATTTACTTCTCCAGAGTTTCCCTGGTGGCTCAGACAGTAAAGAATCCACATGCATTATGGGAGACCTGGGTTTGATCCCTGGGTTGGGAAGATCCCTTGGAGAGGGAAATGGCTACCCACTTCAGTATTCTGGCCTGGAGAATTCCATGGACTGTATAGAATCTGTAAAGAGTTAGACACAACTGAGCAACTTTCACTTTGCTTCTCCAGGGGATCTTCCCAACCCAGAGATCAAATCCACATCTCCTGCATTTGCAGGTGGATTCTTTACCACTGAGCCACCAGGGAAGCCCCAGAATATTACTTGCCCATTAAAAATAATATCTTCCCATTTTTGACACCATGGATGGCTCTAGAAGCTATTATGCTAATGAAATAAGTCAGAGAAAGGTGAATACCACATGATCTCACTTATATGTGGACTCTAAGAAGCAAAACAAAATAAAATGAAAACAGACTCAGATACAGAGAAGAAACAAATGTTTGCCAGAAGGGAGGCTTGTGAGTGGGGACAAAATAGGTGAAGGGGATTAAGATGTACAAATATCCAGTTATATAATAATATATATATTAGGGTTATTTTACACAGCATAAAGCATCTGGTCAATAACATTAATTTTGTATGGGAACAGATGGTTACTACACTTATAATGGTGATTACTTCTTAAAGTATACAAATGTCAAAAAATTCTGTAGTACATCAGAAGCTAACATAGTATTGTGCATTAATTAATATTTCACCTTAACAAAAAAAGGAAAGAAATACTAATTTCTCTTCTCCAGGGGATCTTCCCAACCCAGGGATCGAACCCAGGTCTCCCACATTGCAGGTGGATTCTTTACCAGCTGAGCCCATTGAGGAGAATGGATGGGTGAAATGACTAGAGAAATGTTTGGGGGTAACACTGAAGCCTCAGCAAAGATTAATTTTCAGTGTGTAATTTTCCTCCAGCAGTCACTGGTACCCAGATATAAACCAGTTAAATTCCTCCAGGGTTGTCATTTTGGTATGCCAATGTAGAAAAGGATGGCAGGGAGTGAGAATCAAATTTAGGATATATGCAAGAGATCGCTTGAAATTATGGACCACTGCATCTAAAGTGGATAGGAAGAAAAGTGAAGATAGAAGATATGCATAAGGAGAATGAGAAAGTAATGGATTGATGGACTTGAGATTCGGTGTGAATATTTAAAAATTATTGGAGTAATGAGAGAGTAAGCTAAAAGGATGAAAAGTTTGGAGTATGATGTGAATTCATATATCAGACCTGATGACAGATTCCAGGATATGATCTTAATAGTATAGAGTCCATTGAAGTGTGGTAGAATGTTTTGAGAGATAAGGTCAGTAAACTCTAATCCAGCGCAATGGGCTTTTGAGTCCTTTGGTATGATAGTGGGTCTTTAAGTAGAGAAAAAGACATGACCATTAGTCTGAATCATTAGTGAATGAGAGTGAGTCATCAGAAATTTAATAGATAGAGGTTGAACTGAACACATTGTTTCAAAATATCAGGAGCTTATTCAAAATGGTGGACTAGTAAGCTTTCTCACTTGGTTTACTACAAATCAATCCCTCTCCGTACAGTATTTCTGCTGTCCATACCCTTTTACATACTTAATCAGGTTACTCTTAAAGCTGACTCTTGTGATAGCATTCCCTTTCTGTAAAATCTCCAAAAAATTCTTTTGCCAAGAAAATAAAATTGAGAGCTCTAGCCTGACATTCAGAACCTTTCATGATCTGGCTTATCCTCCCTCAAATGTCTTTACAGCTTGTCATCTCTTCACTTCATGTTCACCACATTCAAATAATAACCAACTTCAATTCCCCTAAACACTCACAATTTCCTTTTTTTTCTTGCATCACTTTGTTCATATTGTTTGTGCTGTCTGAAATGCTTTTCCCACCTTGCTGCACATTCAATGCCTACTTGTTCTTCAAGGTCTCACATTAGATTACAGCTCTGTCACGAAGAATTTCTTTACCCCTTCCAATGCCAGTCATGTCTCCTTCCCCTGGGCATTAATAGTGATTTTAATGACTGCCACTTATTCTTTTCTAGTGTTTTAGGTATTTGTGTATGTTATCTTCCTAGACTATAAGCTCTTTTGAGGATAAGATTTGCATCTGATTTTCCTTGCATCTCTTCAGTGTATATACCCTATACCCTAGGGTTAGGGTATACAGTATAAATGTATGTGGAATAAATGAATTAACTTTTAAGTATCTCATATTCATTTTTTAAAAAATTTATCCTTCAATTTGCTTTATTAGTAGGTAGTCATGTCTGTCAATAAATAAGAATTTAGTTAAAAAGAGAAAGTTCGACCTTCTAACTTTGTCACAGAAATTCTCTTAAGTGTATATATTACGTTTATATTCACAGCCCCATGCTGTCATTCGTCATACCATTAGATCTACAAACCGGAATGCCAGAGCGGAACGGACAGCTTCAGAAATCAATTGTATGTGTTTGGTATACATTTTCAGTTGGTGGTTTGGGAGGGTTGAGCTGGGTGTTCTTGTGGGATTTTTTGTAATAATAAAATCTCAGGCCATCTGTGGCTGTATACACACGTAAACAGGATACTTCTGAAATAAAGGTTGCTTTTCTGGTTGTAATGAAATTTCCTTGGTTTACAATTAAATAGTTTTTACTTTCTAATTATAAATGTAATACATGTTCATTGCAGAAAATTTGCAAAAAGAAGAAAGTACAAAATTAACATTGCCAATAATCACATCACTCAGCACCAGCCCACCGATAATATTTTGTTGAATTTCCTTCAAATTTTTTCACATGTAGTTTTACATGGCTGAATTTATACTATGCATAAAATTTTGCTTAGTATAGTTAGAAGTATTTCCCATATATTAAACTGTTTTTAATGGTTTTATCCTCCTGTATTGAGTTGATGTGTTGTAGTCCCTATTGTTGGATATTTGGGTTGGTTTTGGTTTTTTAAGTCAGATTAGCACCAAGGTGGTATTTTTTTAAATGCATATTTAAAAGGAGAAATTGTTTTTTATTCAATAAATTAATCATTGACATAAAAATGTTATATTAACAATATTTGTCATTTTAGCCACATTAATTTGGAAGAACATATTTACAAAAAATTTTTAGGATGAGTATACTGACTTGTTTAAGTCAGTGCATAATTGTTTGAAAAAAATTTTTAAGTATTTTACATTAAAATAGGCTCTAAATAAAAAAATATAAACCATAACGGAGGAAGATAGTTAGAATGATTGCCGATGTGTATTTTGTTTTCTTGAAACCAAACATTTCTAGCTTTCTGTACACAGCTTTGGAAATTAAGTCAATGGAGAGTTAGAATGTCCTTCCCATATCTTTTATTTCAGTCGTGCATTTTCATAGTTAAACTCATAATTCAAGGTTTTCTGTCTTTGTTAGTCCCAGATTGCTGATACTTTTTAATGCTATCTTCCTATACTATCCCCAGCAAACTCTCTGGGTTTCAAATACCAAACAGAAAAGCAGCTGTTTATTTTTATATTTTAAAATAAAGCTATTATAAAGCTATTTTCTTTACTCTATGCAGCTGTATAGTATTCAATTAATGTAGTGTAAACGTATCTTTCCTTGTATAGCTTTTGTTTCCGGTGTCGTTATTTAGTAACGCCTTCCTGATTTTGAGGTTATAAAAGGATTTTCCTGTTCTTTTTGTTTGTTTCATTTTTTATAATATCAATACTTAAATCTTTGATATAAGGTATTATTTGCTAGAGGTATGAAATATGAATTCAACTTCAGTTTCATTCTAAATATCTACTCATTTGCCTTGATACTATTTATTTAAAACTTAGATTTTCACTAATAGATTTGATATGCCATCTTCATTATATACTAAGTTGGCATCTAGATTTTAGGGCTTTTTCTGGAAATTTTATTGCATTAATATACTTAGTCCTGTGCCAGTCACATACTTCTGATTATTATGTCTTTATAATACCTATTAAAATATATTAGAAATAATTCTCCTATTTTCCCTCACCCCCTCCACACAAACACACACACACACACACATTGTTGCAATTCCTTTTTATTATATCTGGCCATTATATTTTCCTCACATAAAACATAAGAATCAGTCTACTGAGTTGAAAAACCAAAACACCTCTCAGCGTTTTTACTGATATCTCATAAGTTTGTACACTAACTTTGGGAGAATTGACAACTTTATAATATTCTGTCATCTTAATCAAAATAAGCTTCCTCAGAAAGCTCAAAGCTTAGTTATCTTATAAGTGTCCAGAGTACTGATTCCTTTGTGGAATTTGCCCTGTGTGCTGCAAGTACCAAACAGAAGATGGTAGAGTTGAAGGTCATTTTATTGGTCTGTCTTTAAATTCTCCGAAGTCTTCTTTTGTGTCCATCAGGAGTGTTTCATAGTTTTGTTTTTGTCAATAGATTTTATACATACCTTGTTAGTTCTGTTCCTAGTTTTCTGTTTCAGTTTTTAAAATTAAACTAGTAACTTACATACAGTAAAATGCTTAAGTGTACTGCACAGTGAATTTTTAAATTTGTATACACTCATGAAACCACCACCCAAATCAACATTATCAGAATCTCTGAAGGATTCCTCATGCTCCTTCACAATCAACACCCTCCCATCTCCCTGTATCCCCTTGCCTTCACACAGCCCTGGCTAATCACTATTCTTATCACTATAGATTGGTTTTTATGTGGTCTTGATCTTCAGATATATAGGATCACCTAATATACACCTCTTTTGCCTGATTTCTTTTGCTCAATATTATGTCTGTGAAAGTCATTCGTGTCATGTGTACCAGTAATAGTTTATTGTTTTCACTGTAATGTAGTATTTCATTGTATGATTATAGCATAATTTATTCATTCTTCACTTGGCTGGCATTTTATTTGTTTCTAGTTTTGGGCTATTATGATTACTGTAATCATCCTTATTGTGTGTTTTTAGTGGACATAAATAATGGTTATCAGTTCAGTTCAGTTGCTCAACTCTTTGTGACCCCATGGACTGCAGCACTCCAGGCTTCCCTGTCATCACCAGCTCCTGGAGATTGTTCAAACTAATGTCCGTCGAGTCAGTGATGCCATCCAGCCATCTCATCCTCTGTTGTCCCCTTCTCCTCCTGCCTTCAATCTTTCCCAGCATCAGGGTCTTTTCCAACGAGTCAGTTCTTCACATCAGGTGGCCAAAGTATTGGAGTTTCAGCTTCGGCATCAGTCCTTCTAATGAATATTCAGGACTGATTTCCTTTAGGATGGACTGGTTTGATCTCCTTGCAGTCCAAAGGACTCTCAAGAGTCTTCTCTAACACCACAGTTCAAAAGCATCAATTCTTCAGTGCTCAGTTATCTGATCTTGGCCTAATCTAAGACCACCAGAGTATAGTCCACCAAAGTCAGATTTATTGACTCCTTGCAGTGAGGGAGAACACATACCAGAGGAACCATGGAACATCTCATTAAATAGGAAAAGACGAATTAGAGAGTTTGGGGGGAAGTGGAAATTAAGTAAAATTTAAGTGAAAACTTAAAGCAAAGTAGGGATGTGTGTGAAAAGATCTATACTGTAAAAATAGATTCAGAAGCCTGTTTCTTGGGAATCTTGAAATGTTATATTCAGAAACTCCTTTAGTTGATGGTCTGTATCTACATTGGAAATTAAAGCTACTTCTATCAGTGACTTAAATCTTCCAGGTGAGAGCAGAATGATTCATTTTAATAAATATGATTTAATAAAGCAAAGTTTCTGACCGTCTTTGATTTTAGAGACTGATATTTCTCAATAGGAAAGCATGGGTAATTCAGAAAGGGGATCATGATGTGATGCTTTACCTCTGCAGCGTGTCCTTGGGAGAAACATTGTTTCTTCTCGACTTTGCATTTGGATTTGTGTCTGTCTTCGTCTTCCCAGTCTGATGAATAGTCAGGCAGATTACCGTCTCATTCTGATCCAGATATGGGTGTATGACCTGAATTTTCTGTTTTTTTAAAAAAAATTTCATCTGAAAAGCCACTTTTTGGTTGAGTCCAGTTGATACTGAAAGCTCAGCCTCTGTGCACAGGTGCCAATTCAAATCTCAGAGACAGAATTTTGAGTAAGATAGAAAAGAATAGCTTTATTGCTTTGCCAGCCATAGCGGGACACAGAGAGCTCTTGCCCCAACTGTGTGTCTCAACCTGGGAAGAGTTTTATAGCACAGTGGTTCAAGGGTGGGGGAGGTTGCTGATAAGATTAGGGTGTGTGCAGGGCCTCCACTCCTCTAATTTAGCCTCAATTAATCTTCTTGATTACTTGATTACTCTTGATAAAAGTGAAAGTGGAGAGTGAAAAACTTGGCTTAAAGCTCAACATTCAGAAAACGAAGATCATGGCATCCGGTCCCATCACTTCATGGGAAATAGATGGGGAAACAATGGAAAAGTGTCAGACTTTATTTTGGGGGGCTCCAAAATCACTGCAGATGGTAACTGCAGCCGTGAAATTAAAAGATGCTTACTCCTTGGAAGAAAAGTTATGACCAACCTAGATAGCATATTGAAAAGCAGAGACATTACTTTGCCAACAAAGGTCCGTCTAGTGAAGGCTATAGTTTTTCCTGTAGTCATGTATGGATATGAGAGTTGGACTGTGAAGAAGGCTGAGCTCCAAAGAATTGATGCTTTTGAACTGTGGTGTTGGAGAAGACTCTTGAGAGTCCCTTGGACTGCAAGGAGATCCAACCAGTCCATTGTGAAGGAGATCAGCCCTGGGATTTCTTTGGAAGGAATGATGCTAAAGCTGAAACTCCAGTACTTTGGCCACCTCATGTGAAGAGTTGACTCATTGGAAAAGACTCAGGCTGGGAAAGATTGAAGGCAGGAGGAGAAGGGGACGACAGAGGATGAGATGGCTGGATGGTATCACTAACTCGATGGACGTGAGTCTGAGTGACCTCCGGGAGTTGGTGATGGACAGGGAGGCCTGGCGTGCTGCGATTCATGGAGTCGCAAAGAGTCGGACACGTCTGAGCGACTGAACTGAACTGAACTGAATCTTCTTGATTACAAACAAAGATCATGGCATCTGGTCCCATCACTTCATGGCAAATAGATGGGGAAACAGTGGAAACGGTGGCAGACTTTATTTTCGGGGGGCTCCAAAATCACTGCAGATGGTGACTGCAGCTATGAAATAAAAAGACGCTTACTCCTTGGAAGAAAAGTTATGACCACCCTGCTGCTGCTGCTGCTGCTAAGTCGCTTCAGTCGTGTCCGACTCTGTGCAGCCCTATAGACAGCAGCCCACCAGGCTCCCCCGTCCCTGGGATTCTCCCGGCAAGAACACTGGAGTGGGTTGCCCTAGACAGCATATTAAAAAGCAGAGACATTACTTTGCCAACAAAGGTCCGTCTAGTCAAGGCTATGGTTTTTCCAGTGGTCACATATAGATGTGAGAGTTGAACTATAAAGAAAGCTGAGCACCAAAGAATTGATGCTTTTGAACTGTGATGTTAGAGAAAACTCTTGAAAGTCCCTTGGACTGCAAGGAGGTCCAACCAGTCCATCCTAAAGGAGATCAGTCCTGGGTGTTCATTGGCAGGACTGTTGTTGAAACTGAAACACCAATACTTTGGCCACCTGATGCGAAGAGCTGACTCATTTGAAAAGACCGTGATGCTGGGAAAGATTGAAGGCAGGAGGAGAAGGGGACAACAGAGGATGAGATGGTTGGATGGCATCACCAACTCAATGGACATGAGTTTGAGTAAACTCCAGGAGTTGGTGATGGACAGGGAGGCCTGGCATGCTACAGTCCATGGGGTTGCAAAGAGTCAGACATGACTGAGTGACTGAACTGAACTGAACTTTATCTTCTTGATGAATTAATCTGATTCTTTTAATATACCGTTCTGTGGTATTTCTCTGCTGTGAAGAGTGCTGACCTCTTGAAAAACCTTAAAGTCTTTGTTATATTACTTTGCCAACAAAGGTTCGCCTAGTCAAGGCTATGGTCTTTCCTGTGGTCATGTATGGATGTGAGAGCTGGACTGTGAAGAAGGCTGAGCACCGAAGAATTGATGCTTTTGAACTGTGGTGTTGGAGAAGACTCTTGAGAGTCCCTTGGACTGCAAGAAGATCCAACCAGTCCATTCTGAAGGAGATCAGCCCTGGGTGTTCTTTGGAAGGAATGATGCTAAAGCTGAAACTCCAGTATTTTGGCCACCTCATGCGAAGAGTTGACTCATTGGAGAAGACTCTGATGCTGGGAGGGATTGGGGGCAGGAGGAGAAGGGGACGACAGAGGATGAGATGGCTGGATGGCATCACTGACTCGATGGATGTGAGTCTGGGTGACCTCCGGGAGTTGGTGATGGACAGGGAAGCCTGGCGTGCTACGGTTCATGGGGTCGCAAAGAGTCGGACACGACTGAGCGACTGATCTGATCTGATCTGATCTCAGGTGGAACCAGGACCCTGCCCCAATGCTGCACTGTTGTTTCCTGGCTATCCCCCTCCCCCATTTTTACATCCTTTCCCTTCCCAGGTTGAATCTGCCCTTTGGAACTCCAGGAAGGTGGGGGATGCACAGAAAGGGTTCTGTGCCCAGGATCCCTGTCGGGTCCTGCTTGGTTTCACAGTTACCTAGGAAACCAACTAATTACAAAAAATTGGCACCAAAGGGGATTTGAGAGGTATCAATAAAGAAAATGACTGCCCAACTATTGGTTTAAGTGTATGATTTTAGATGACTCACAAGTAAATTTTAGCCAGGTATTTGGACTGATAGCAAGGGCTGAGGCTAAACAGAGCAGTATTAAGAATAAAGACTCTATAGAGGTAACAAGTAGTCTGTCCACAATCCAGAACCTTCAACTGGCAAGGAGGAAGAAAAAACTGTAGCTAAAGAGCTATAGTATGTACATTAAAGTGTGAAAATCAGAGTCTTCTGTCATCTTGTTCCATTGGACTTGAACAAATGATTCTTTTTATATTGTCATCAGCTTGATTCAACAGATTTGTGTAGAAATTGCCTTCTTGCAGCCATATCTTCTGATGATTGTCATCTCCAGTTTGAAATTTCCGACTGAGACCATCTTCTGTTGATTTAAATTGGCCCATGTCCCTGTAATTAAGACAAATTAATACAAGGATCATTGCTCTGTTTTACCATTGTATTAATTATTAACAGTATCTGGCAAGATTCTATTTACTGAGTTTAGAGAGAAGTTTCCCAGAAGACAGTTTCTGAGTTCTAAATCATAAAAAGATTATTTCAGAGGAAACACTGCTTGGATACGTTTGAGTATAAAACTGTGTACTGTACAAGTCTCAGCTATATTAGTCTGTGATATTGTAGAAACTGGAGTTGGGGGCAGTATTTTTTGATGTATAAGATACTCAGTTTTGGGCTTATTGAGAGAGAGTTAATGGGCCCCTGAGAAAGTTGACCTCACTTTCATTCAAGCCAAACAAACAAACAAAACCCATTTTAGGCTAAGGAGGTCTAAGAATTTCTAAAAGTTTATCCAGGTTAAGTTTGAAAATTCCATTTGTCCTTTTTATTTTACATGAAGACTAAGAATGATAAAGGTGATAGAGATTTTGAGGAAGATTTATTGTCTCACAAACCTCCTTAGTAATAGTTATAGACAAGTGAGTGTTTACTAGAGAAGTAATTAGAATGTTCCCAGGTAGGAAACAAAAACTAAGACAACATTTTTTTGGCCATTGTTAAGGTTGAGCCTTTTTAAACAACCTTTGAGCCACTCTAATAGATATACAATAACCAAAGCAAAAGCCTTTGTTGTCAGGAAAACTAGTTTTGAAAAATTACCTGACGAATAGCATACCCATGTGTTCCTGAACGTTGGTATTTGTTAAGCTGCAGGTTGCAACGCAATCCATGACATCAATTCAGATTTTTTTCTAAGGCACAAAATAGAAAACATTCAACTGCATCAGTTGGATTAATAGATAATATACTATAAAACTTTTGTGGAATTTGTTTGTTGTTCTCTTAGCAATTTGACGGTGTCAACCACAAGTTAAGGGTTTGAATCCCATTGTGGTTGCCATAACTGTTGACTTTTTAAAAAATGCACAACATGAGAGTTAAGTTTTATTTGGGGTAAAATGAGGACTGCAGCCTGGGAGACAGCACCTCGGATAACTCTGAAAAGCTGCTCCAAGAGAGTTATGAGGGAAGGACAGTATATTTATGATTTTGGTTAAGGGGGCATACATGTAATCAAGCACATACTTAAGTAGAAAGTTTCTGCTGGTCTCAGGAAGCTTCTGTTATTCACAAGAAACAGTCTTCACCATGAAGGATTTTAGTGCTTTTCTAGGTATGAGGAGATAGACG
This sequence comes from Tragelaphus eurycerus, assembly GCA_935064755.1. Lineage (NCBI taxonomy): Eukaryota > Metazoa > Chordata > Mammalia > Artiodactyla > Bovidae > Tragelaphus > Tragelaphus eurycerus. Next base: position 13,408,957 of record CAKXYN010000069.1, read on the forward strand.
AATTGGGCTTTTGAAAATCAGCTTTTAAAAATACCTATCTGATGACTTGTTCTGCCAGCTCCCTACCCCTTCCCCGAGCACAGGGTGCTTCATTTCTGCTCTCCACGTTGAACTCCTTCAGGGGGTGTGCCAGGTCAGCAGCTGCAGGAGCACATGATTTAATCCTTGTAGACATAGATGTGTGTGTTTTAGCCACTCAGTTGTGGTCTGACTTTGCAGTTCCATGGACAGTATGTAGCCTACCAGGCTCCTCTGTCCATGAAATTCTCCAGGCAAGAATACTGCAGTTGGCTGCCATTTCCTTCTCCAGGGGATCTTCCCGACCCAGGGATGGCAAGTGCCAATTTGTAGTTGAAAACTGTGATGTGCCTAGATGCATTTTTGTTTTTATTTACTTGGTGTTAATTGAGCTTCTTAGATCTATAAGTTGGTATATTTTATCAGCTGTATTAAATTTGGAGCCATTATTTCTTGAGTTTTTCTGCCCTAGATTCTCTCTTCTCCTTCTGGGACTCTAATTACATGTTAGACCACTTGATGTTGCTTCACAGGTCACTGAGGCTCTGTTCTCCTTGCCCCCCATAAACATACCTAAGGTGTTTTTGTACTCTGTACTTCAGTTTAGTTTCTGTTGCCCAGATTTTAAGTTCATTGATCTTTTTTCCTGTTGTATTCTGTTATTTAAGCCTATTAGTGAATTTTATTTCATATATTGTATTTTCTGGATCTAGACTTTCATTGATGTAGATAGATTTATATAGAAAAATAGATAAATAGATGGATGGATGGATAGATGGATGGTACATACATGTATACATATATATATACACACACATATGTAGTTTTTATCTCTCTACTGAGAATTTCCATCTGTTTACTTATTGTGTCCATCTTTGCTAATTTCAACAGCTGTGTCACCTCTGAGTCTGTATCTGTTTTTTAAACTGGTTATGATTTTTATTTTTTTCTACTTACTCTGTAGTCATTTTTTATTGTATCTTGGATGTTGTGATACAACATTACATGTCTGGATTTTGACCTCTTTATTTTAAAGAGTGTCTGAAGCATAAATTAGTCCTTTCAAGGCCTGTCTTAGATTTTACTACAGTATTCAGCAGTTTCTCCTCTGGGTGGAAATTCATTTATTTCCTTTTACTGTGTGAATGGTTCTATGAAGACCTACAAGACCTTTTAGAACTAACACCCAAAAAAGATGTCCTTTTCATTATAGGGGACTGGAACGCAAAAGTAGGAAGTCAAGAAACACCTGGAGTAACAGGCAAATTTGGCCTTGGAATACGGAATGAAGCAGGGCAAAGACTAACAGAGTTTTGCCAAGAAAATGCACTGGTCATAGCAAATACCCTCTTCCAACAACACAAGAGAAGACTCTATACATGGACATCACCAGATGGTCAACACCGAAATCAGATCGATTATATTCTTTGCAGCCAAAGATGGAGAAGCTCTATACAATCAGCAAAAACAAGACCAGGAGCTGACTGTGGCTCGGACCATGAACTCCTTATTGCCAAATTCAGACTGAAATTGAAGAAAGTAGGGAAAACCACTAGACCATTCAGGTATGACCTAAATCAAATCCCTTATGATTATACAGTGGAAGTGAGAAATAGATTTAAGGGCCTAGATCTGATAGATAGAGTGCCTGATGAACTATGGAATGAGGTTTGTGACATTGTACAGGAGACAGGGATCAAGACCATCCCCATGGAAAAGAAATGCAAAAAAGCAAAATGGCTGTCTAGGGAAGCCTTGCAAATAGCTACGAAAAGAAGAAAAGTGAAAAGCAAAGGAGAAAAGGAAAGATATAAACATCTGAATGCAGAGTTCCAAAGAATAGCAAGAAGAGATAAGAAAGCCTTCTTCAGCGATCAATGCAAAGAAATAGAGGAAAACAACAGAATGGGAAAGACTAGGGATCTCTTCAAGAAAATCAGAGATACCAAAGGAACATTTCATGCAAGAATGGGCTCGATAAAGGACAGAAATGGTGTGGACCTAACGGAAGCAGAAGATATTAAGAAGAGGTGGCAAGAATACACAGAAGAACTGTACAAAAAAGAGCTTCACGACCCAGATAATCATGATGGTGTGATCACTGACCTAGAGCCAGACATCCTGGAATGTGAAGTCAAGTGGGCCTTAGAAAGCATCACTAGGAACAAAGCTAGTGGAGGTGATGGAATTCCAGTGGAGCTATTCCAAATCCTGAAAGATGATGCTGTGAAAGTGCTGCACTCAATATGCCAGCAAATTGGGAAAACTCAGCAGTGGCCACAAGATTGGAAAAGGTCAGTTTTCATTCTAATCCCAAAGAAAGGCAATGCCAAAGAGTGCTCAAACTACTGCACAATTGCACTCATCTCACACGCTAGTAAAGTAATGCTCAAAATTCTCCAAGCCAGGCTTCAGCAATATGTGAACCGTGAACTTCCAGATGTTCAAGCTGGATTTAGAAAAGGCAGAGGAACCAGAGATCAAATTGCCAACATCCGTTGGATCATGGAAAAAGCAAGAGAGTTCCAGAAAAACATCTATTTCTGCTTTATTGACTATGCCAAAGCCTTTGACTGTGTAGATCACAATCAACTGTGGAAAATTCTGAGAGAGATGGGAATACCAAACCACCTGATCTGCCTCTTGAGAAATCTGTATGCAGGTCAGGAAGCAACAGTTAGAACTGGTCATGGAACAACAGACTGGTTCCAAATAGGAAAAGGAGTACGTCAAGGCTGTATATTGTCACCATGTTTATTTAACTTATATGCAGAGTACATCATGAGAAATGCTGGACTGGAGGAAACACAAGCTGGAATCAAGATTGCTGGGAGAAATATCAATAACCTCAGATATGCAGAGGATACCACCCTTATGGCAGAAAGTGAAGAGGAACTCAAAAGCCTCTTGATGAAAGTGAAAGTGTAGAGTGAAAAGGTTGGCTTAAAGCTCGACATTCAGAAAACGAAGATCATGGCATCTGGTCCCATCACTACATGGGAAATAGATGGAGAAACATTGGAAACAGTATCAGACTTTATTTTTCTGGGCTCCAAAATCACTGCAGATGGTGACTGCAGCCATGAAATTAAAAGACGCTTACTCCTTGGAAGGAAAGTTATGACCAACCTAGATAGCATATTCAAAAGCAGAGACATCACTTTGCCAACAAAGGTTCGCCTAGTCAAGGCTATGGTCTTTCCTGTGGTCATGTATGGATGTGAGAGCTGGACTGTGAAGAAGGCTGAGTGCCGAAGGATTGATGCTTTTGAACTGTGGTGTTGGAGAAGACTCTTGAGAGTCCCTTGGACTGCAAGGAGATCCAACCGGTCCATTCTGAAGATCAGCCCTGGGATTTCTTTGGAAGGAATGATGCTAAAGCTGAAACTCCAGTATTTTGGCCACCTCATACGAAGAGTTGACTCATTGGAGAAGACTCTGATGCTGGGAGGGATTGAGGGCAGGAAGAGAAGGGGACGACAGAGGATGAGATGGCTGGATGGCATCACTGACTCGATGAATGTGAGTCTGAGTGACCTCCGAGAGCTGGTGATGGATAGGGAGGCCTGGCGTGCTGCAGTTCATGGGGTCGCAAAGGGTCAGACACGACTGAGCGACTGATCTGATCTGATCTGACTGTGTGATCACTAAAACTTGCATTTAGCTCACAGCACTGTGTTAGCTGTTTTCTGACATACCTTGCAGAGTATTGCTTTGCTTGTGGGCAACTTAGTATGCAACCAAAGATTTCTCTAAGGAGACCTCTTGGTATATTTTTAGAGTTCCTTTGTTCAATTTTCTCATTTCTGGTATTCTGCCCTTCAAATTCCCACTGTCTGAGAAGCCCCAAACTACTCCTTTTTCATGTGCCCAGTGAAACTGTCTTTGGGTTCTGTTTTCTTAGAAAGTAAAAGTGTTAGTTGCTCTGTCATGTCCGACTCTCTGGAACCCTATGGACTATAGCTCACCAGGCTCCTTGGTCCATGGAATTCTCCAGGCAAGAATACTGGAGTGGATAGCCATTCCCTACTCCAGGGGATCTTCCTGACCTAGGGATGGAACCCTGGTCTCCTCAATTCCAGGAGGATTCTTTACTGTCTGAGCCACCAGGGAACTCCTCAATTATAGGTATAATAAGTAAAACAGGAATTAGATTTACCCTTCTGCTATAAACTACTAATTACTAACATGTAATACAAGGTATATGAAGCAATTATTTTGAAGCAATGGATTACCAGATATCACAGGTTTATAATCTTTCTAGGTGATAGTAAGATTCTTACCCTGGCTTTATAGGGGTAAAGAATCTGCCTGCAGTATGGGATACCTGGGTTCAGTCCCTGGATTGGGAATATCCCTTGGAAAAGGGAATGGCTACCCATTCCAGTATTCTTGCCTGGAGAATCCAACGGACTGAGGAGACTGGCAGGCTGTGATAGCTCATGGGGTTGCACAGAGTCAGACATGAACGACTAACACTTACGCCTATAGTAAGTAACATCTTTTGGAGATAAATGAGGATATATCATAGAAGTCCTCCCCACCTTTGTATTTTACAAGCCAAACACACAGCCAGAGGTACTGCTAGGATTTTTGTTAAAGTGAAACAAAACAACTTGGAGTCTATTCTTTTTTTTTTAATTAATTTATTTATTTTAATTGGAGGATAATTTCTTTACAATATTGTGGTGGTTTTTGCCGTACATCAACATGAATCGCCCATGGGTGCACATGTGTCTCCCCATCCTGAACCTACCTTCCTCCCCTCTGGGTTGTCCCAGAGAACTGGCTTTGAGTGCCCTGCTTCATGCATCAAAGCAGGTCATTTATTTTACATATGGTAATATACATGTTTCAGTGCTATTCACTCAAATCATCCCACCCTCTCCTTCTCCCACAGAGACCAAAGGTCTGTTTTTTACATCTGTGTCTCTTTTGCTGCCTTGCGTATAGGATTGTCGTTACTGTCTTTCTAAATTCCATGTGTATTTGTTTATATACTGTATTGGTGTTTCTCTTTCTGACTTAACTTCACTCTGTACAATAGGCTCCCCACCTCATTAAAAGTGTGGAGTCTATTCTTCTAAGCAGAACAGTGATATTGGAGATTCTAGCATTCTTTGCTGTAAGTTATGGTTGTAGTAATTTTAGACTTGCATTAAGGAATTTGATTTTTTTTTAAGGAATACTTTTCACGTGATAAAGTAAAATATCTTAAATGTTTATGTTATAAAAGAAATGAAATTGAAATTTTTATTTTCAATTACTGATATTGGTATGGATGGATATAGTTGATATTTTGCTATATATTTAATGAGAATTTATGAACTTACTTTCTCAGTAATGTTTTAAGTCTTGAAATTTGCTAATTATATAATTGTTATGGAAAATGATATTTTCTTTCTTTTCTGTCCATATTTACACATTTTATAATTCATTTCTAGACCTGTGTGCCAGTACTTCTTGTGACTGAAAGAAAAATACCTTTAACTCATCTCTGTCTCAAATGAGAGAAGTGGTTCTTTGTGAATTATAGTAATGGCTATTAAAATAAGATTTTTTTTATGTTAAGTCATTATAAATAAGCAGCTTCTTTTTATTTTATTTTTGAAAAGTAGAGAGTACATTTTATGGAATATCTTTCTTTGAAAATTTTATGACTTAAATGTTTTTGTTTAGTGTCATGAATTATGTAAGTGCTCTGTGTTGCTTTATAAATCTTGTTTTTAGGGATAAAGATAACTGGATCCTTTTTGAAAGACTTTTTTTAGTGTATTTTGTTTATCAAGATTGTATTTAGGAAACTTGTATCTCTACAACGCAAGTGTGTATATTTTAATTTTTTGGTCTTTTAATCACATTGTATTATAGAATTTTAAAATTCTGTGTACTTCATGAGTAGCTAATAAGTCATCCTTTTCTCTGACAGAATATTTCATGTAAAAGAAGTTACTCTATTAGGAGTAATTCTAAAATTGGTCTGATAAGGCCAGATCAGATATACATTTAGCAAAATATAATATTAGATTCCTGAATGCCATAGTAATATTTCATTTAACAAATATTGTTATTTTTAGATAATTATAAGTAATTTTGGAGGTTTCATCCTGCCATAAATTTATAGTTTAAATTAGTCTCAATATAACCTGGATAGAAACATCCTTAAAGTGCTTGCTTTCTCACCTACTTTTATTTTTTTTATTTTTATTTTTTTTGGTTCTTTTTTTTTTTACTCATTAATACTTTTATTTTTTTAAATTTTATTTTGCTTAACTTTACAATATTGTATTGCTTTTGCCATACATCAAGATGAATCCGCCACAAGTATACATGTGTTCCCCATCCTGAACCCTCCTCCCTCCTCCCTCCCCATACCATCCCTCTGGGTCGTCCCAGTGCACCAGCCCCAGGCATCCATTATCAGGCATCGTACCTGGACTGGCGACTCGTTTCAGATATGATATTATACATATTTCAATGCCATTCTCCCAAATCATCCCACCCTCTCCCATTCCCAGAGTCCAAAAGACTGTTCTATACATCAGTGTATCTTTTGCTGTCTCGTAAACAGGGTTATTGTTACCATCTTTCTAAATTCCATATATATACGTTAGTATACTGTATTTGTGTTTTTCTTTCTGGCTTACTTCACTCTGTATAATAGGCTCCAGTTCCATCCACCTCATTAAAACTGATTCAAATGTATTCTTTTTAATGGCTGAGTAATACTCCATTGTGTATATGTACCACAGCTTTCTTATCCATTCATCTGCAGATGGACATCTAGGTTGCTTCCAAGTCCTGACTATTGTAAACAGTGCTGCTATGAACATTGGGGTACACGTGTCTCTTTCAATTCTGGTTTCCTCAGTGTGTATGCCCAGCAGTGGGATTGCTGGATCATAAGGCAGTTCTATTCCCAGTTTTTTGAGGAATCTCCATACTGTTCTCCATAGTGGCTGTACTAGTTTACATTCCCACCAACAGTTAATACAAAATCTTTTATACACAAAATTGCTGTTTAATTTCCTGATTCCAATCAAGAATTAAGTAGAATTGTTAGGAAAATACCAAATTGTTACTTTCTTTTGGGGTGTTCTGGTAGTAAAAAAATTAAAAGTTTTTGTCTTTTCCTCTTCTCTTCCTTCCTCCTTCCCCAATACAGATGCTTCTCTTTGCATTTTCAAGATTGATCCTTTAAGTTAAAGTTTCTGAATATCTATTATATTTTACAGTTGACAAATTACAGTTTGAACCTCCTTTGAGAAAAGAAACAGAAGCACGGGATGAAATGGTAGGACTTTTAAAGTATTTTATGCATTAAAATTTGAGAAAACTTGTAATTAGGTATAGTTTGGCCAAAGAAAAAAATAATATACTCTTCAAAGCATTAAGTTTTGATAATGTATTTCACCCATTCCCTGGTAGCTCAGACAGTAAAGAATCTGCCTATAGTGCAGGAGACCCAGGTCAGGAAGATCCCCTGGAGAAGGGAATGGCAACCTACTCCAGTATTCTTGACTAGAGAATTCCATGGATAGACGATGCGGTTGCAAAAAGTTGGACATGACTGAGTGACTAACACAGATTTCACCAGTTAAAGTTTGAAAAAGCTTATAGTTAGTTGCATTTTTGACTAGGGTACAGTGTGTAAATACCATTTTAACCATTCATTTTGATACTTCTAAGTCTTGAAGAATTCACATAAAGTTATTAAATACATGATATTTGATGCTAAGCTTTAAGCTCTCAGGATCTTTTACTTACTGATTCTGTTAGGTTTAGAGAGCAATTTTGCACTGCCTTACTGTTTTTTTAATATTTATTTGTTAACCTAGCCCCTTTTTTTAAAACCATTGCTTGTATTTTAGATTACTATTTGGTTAACCCTTTTTCTTGTCTAAAAGGAAAGAAACAATAAATAAAGCATGATATTATTAGAGTTGGCCTAGGTGTTATTCTAGCATATAGTTTATTTTTAAGCATTAGTAAAAGTATAGTTTTTTAGAGTAATTATCTTCTGTTAGTGGATCTCTTCATTCTTACATTTGGAAGTGGTGCTCTTCCTACTGTATATATTGCTGAACAATAAATTCTCAATTTTCATGGTAGTCAGAAAAAATATGGCACCAATAAATTGAAAATAATTGACTAAAACAGTGCTCAGTTCTCCGTGCTAATGGAGTAGTGATGCACATAATTCAAAGTTAACATTTTTCTGTTTTGCTTTGGGATGTACTAGCATATTGGTGAAGAGGGCTTGTCACATTTTAAGCTGTGTTTATAATCTTTTTTACATTTAAGTCAACTAATAATGAGTTATTGGCATAAATATGTCAAATGACAGCAAGTGTAGCTAGAGACTACACAGTTGAAAGCCAAGATGATGAATAATCATGACAGAGTAGTTTTTTGACTCAAATAAAGTGACTAATACCTGTTTTAAGGTAACATGTTTAAACTCTTTTTTACCTTCATAGGGAGTATCATCAGACCCAAATTTTCTATTACGGTGGAATCCTTTTGTTGATGGTGCAAATACTGGCAAGTAAGTTGTTTTTCTAATATTATTTTACTTGATTATATAAGAACAACATTTGGTGGTGTGATTTATTCTAATAAATTCTAATTTTTATTCTTATAAAAGTTGTACTATGCCTCTTGTCAGTAAAAACCTTCTGACTTAATTTCCCAAAGGCAACATGTGTTGATCATTAAGGTTTTAGGGTTTTATTCTCTAAATAAAAATACAGTACAGTAATGTTGGTATACTAAAAGATGAGCTGCATGATGATGTGGGGAAAAGTAGCATAGTAGACATCAGAAAGCCTCAGTTCCATCTCTGCAGTGTGATTTCTTCATATTCTAGACGTGTCTGTCCTCAGTGGTTACGTGATGGGGCTGACCTGGGTGAGTTGTTCCAAACCAGTTAGTGCATTGCAAGGCCTAGAGAGCTCTTGTGGAAGTACAGATTCCAGGACCCCCACATTAGGATTTCAGGTCTGGGGTTGGCAAAGTATGGCCTATAAGCCAAATCTGACCCTATTTTTTGTGTATCCCACAAACTAGAATGATATTTACATTTTTTAATGGTTGAAAAAAAATCAAAAGGCAAAGTAAATTTGTTACACATGAAAATTATATGAAATTTAAATTTCAGTGTTAATAAATGAGGTTAGTTGGAACACAGCCATGCTCATAAGTTTATCCATGGCTGCTTTCATGCTTACAACATTAGAGTTCAGTAGTTGTAACCACTATATGATTCATAGAGCCTAAAATATTTACTGTCTAACCCTTTATAGAAAAAGTTTGCCAACCCTTGCTATGGAATATAGTCTTTGGAAGTGGAATCTAAGAATCCTCAAAGCTTCCCAATTGATTGCAATGACTGGATAAATGTGTGAAACCAGTGGGCTAGATCAGTGATTCTCAAATTTTGGTATGCCTGGAGGATCACCTGGAAATTTTGGTAAAATGCAGAATCTGATCAAGTAGGTCTAGGGGGTACACTTTCACTTTTCCCTTTCATGCACTGGAGAAGGAAATGGCAACCCACTCCAGTGTTCTTGCCTGGAGAATCCCAGGGGCGGGGGGTGCCTGGTGGGCTGCAGTCTCTGGGGTCGCAGAGTCCAACATGACTGAAGCGACTTAGCAGCAGCAGCAGCAGGGGGTACATTTATAAAAGTTTCCTTGGGAATTCCTTGGTGGTCCAGGGATTAGGCCTCAATGCTTTTACTGCTGAGAGCCCGTTGGGGAACTGAGATCCTGTAAGCTGCATCATGTGGCCAGAAAAAAAGTGTCCATGTGTTACTAATGTTGCTGATCTCTGGACCCCACTTGGAGTAATGAAGGGTTTGATGATTGAGCTATTTGAATGTATGATTCACTGTGGATTCCAGCTCTAAAATTCTGAATCTTTTTTTAACTGAGTTTAATTTAGTTTTTATTACATATTAAATGTAGCAAAGCATAAAAAGTAAAAGACTGTGTTTACATTATAAAAGCTCTATTTTATAGTCATACTAACACAGTTTGACAGAATGAGATCTTAGGTCTTCCTGTAGGTTTTAAAGTTACTCTGTGCCGTGATCCAGTTGTCTTTTATATTCCTTGAATAGAAGCAGATTTTAATGCAGATTTAATGCTCTCTCTGTTTTATGTTATGACCGCTTAAAACCATCTAAATTGCATTTTTCTCTGTGTTAGATCAACCTCAAAACGTGCAGTACCACCTCCCCTACCTCCTAAGGTAAGCAGCTTAAAGATTTTCAGCAATAAATCCTTGTTTAAATAATAAATTTTAAAAGTAACTTTATTGAATTTGTTCACAGTTCTCTTAAATATTTTATATATAGTTTTCCTCAAGAGCATATTATGATGTAAAAATATATTTTAAAATATTTCATGATAAATACAGTATCTTCATAGCTATTAGAAAAAGGCAAAGATAGATTATTAGTTATTTAAGAAAATGCTGTGAAAATGGTTTTAGTGTATTTGCCCTCTGATGCCCTCTTTCAAGACCTACTGTCTTACTTGGGTTTCTCTTACCTTGGGCGTGGGGTATCTCATCCGGGTTGCTCCTGGCTGCTCCCGGCCAGCGAAGCACAGCCATCGCACCTTACCTTGGACGAGGGGTCTCTCCTCACCACCGCCCTTCCTGACCTCACAGGACTGGAAAAGGTCAGTTTTCATCCCAATCCCAAAGAAAGGCAATGCCAAGGAGTGCTCAAACTACCGAACAATTGCACTCATCTCACACGCTAGTAAAGTAATGCTCAAAATTCTCCAAGCCAGGCTTCAGCAATATGTGAACCGTGAACTTCCTGATGTTCAAGCTGGTTTTAGAAAAGGCCGAGGAACCAGAGATCAAATTGCCAACATCCGCTGGATCATGGAAAAAGCAAGAGAGTTCCAGAAAAACATCTATTTCTGCTTTATTGACTATGCCAAAGCCTTTGACTGTGTGGATCACAATAAACTATGGAAAATTCTGAAAGAGATGGGAATACCAGACCACCTGATCTGCCTCTTAAGAAATCTGTATGCAGGTCAGGAAGCAACAGTTAGAACTGGTCATGGAACAACAGACTGGTTCCAAATAGGAAAAGGAGTACGTCAAGGCTGCATATTGTCACCATGTTTATTTAACTTGTATGCAGAGTACATCATGAGAAATGCTGGACTGGAAGAAACAGAAGTTGGAATCAAGATTGCCGGGAGAAATATCAATAACCTCAGATATGCAGATGACACCACTCTCATGGCAGAAAGTGAAGAGGGGCTAAAAAGCCTCTTGATGAAAGTGAAAGTGGAGAGTGAAAAGGTTGGCTTAAAACTCAACATTCAGAAAACGAAGATCATGGCATCTGGTCCCATCGCTGCATGGGAAATAGATGGGGAAACAGTGGAAACAGTGTCAGACTTTGTTTTTCTGGGCTCCAAAATCACTGCAGATGGTGACTGCAGCCATGAAATTAAAAGACGCTTACTCCTTGGAAGGAAAGTTATGACCAACCTAGATAGCATATTCAAAAGCAGAGACATTACTTTACCAACAAAGGTTCGCCTAGTCAAGGCTATGGTCTTTCCTGTGGTCATGTATGGATGTGAGAACTGGACTGTGAGGAAGGCTGAACGCCGAAGAATTGATGCTTTTGAACTGTGGTGTTGGAGAAGACTCTTGAGAGTCCCTTGGACTGCAAGAAGATCCAACCAGTCCATTCTGAAGGAGATCAATCCTGGAATTTCTTTGGAAGGAATGATGCTAAAGCTGAAACTCCAGTATTTTGGCCACCTCACGCAAAGAGTTGACTCATTGGAGAAGACTCTGATGCTGGGAGGGATTGAGGGCAGGAGGAGAAGGGGACGACAGAGGATGAGATGGCTGGATGGCATCACTGACTCGATGGATGCGAGTCTGAGTGACCTCCGGGAGCTGGTGATGGACAGGGAGGCCTGGCGTGCTGCGGTTCATGGGGTCGCAAAGATTCGGACACGACTGAGCGACTGATCTGATCTGATCTGATCTGATCTCTGGGAGCTGGTGATGGACAGGGAGGCCTGGCGTGCTGCGGTTCATGGGGTCGCAAAGAGTCGGACACGACTGAGCGACTGATCTCTCTCTCATCTCAAGAAAATGCTTGACCACGTTGAAAGGAGAGGAGTTCATCGTTTACAGTCCTCATTTATTACTATAGTTGGACATTTCACCAAAGTCACACTTAATTAAGTCATTTTCCTTGCTTGTTTCTAGTTATTAAATATTTCATGGATTGTGTATATGATTTTATTGGTTATAAAAACATCAGTTTGGGGCTAAGGCTATTAAAGGTCACATGGCAAGTTCATAGTTGTTTTGAGACAGTAACTAAACTCTTACTTACCTTACTTACTTGGCCCAGTGAATTGAACTATGTAGGAGAAAGATTAAAAAGACATATTTTCTCTCCCTAAAGTCTTTGATATATAATAATAACAGTGTTAATGTTTTATGTCCAGATTTATTAAAGTACTTTTATGTCTTATTATCAACTAGCCAAGGATAAACAGTTACGCTGAAGACAACCTCCCAGATGAAGAAAAGTCATCAACTGTAAAACGTTGTCCTGATTCAGAGAACAGAGCTCCCCAAGTTCTCAGAAGACAGAGTAGCCCCAGTTGTGGTCCTGTAGCCGAGACTTCCTCTATTGGTATGGCTAGCAGTATCAGCAGCCCTGGAGTACATACAGCTAGATACTGTGATCTCGGTAAATGAATCAAAGTGAAAACTGAAAAGAAAGCCATTTTGTTCAAATTTTAAAGACTTTTTTTTCTTTAGTCAGTCTTATTACTGTTTAAAACTTTGTGAAAGTTCTTTAAAATTCCACATGGATGGACTATAAATAGATTCAATCCAATGCAATCCCTAATTTGATCCCTTACTAAAGATTATAGGATCTAGAAAGATGAATGGATGACCCTGCCCTCCAGAAGTTCATGATCTATAGCAAAAGTTATATCCATGGGCACATAAAATCAGACAAGACATTTTAAGTGTCTCCTACAATAAGTATACGTAACAGAACACCAGAGCTCTCTGAGGGCAATAAGGATAGGGTAGAGAGGAGGTAGGCCCTTGGTGAGCCTTTAATAGTTAGAACCAGTGCTGACAGACTTTCATAGAGAACAAGAAAGAATGAACAAATGCACTGAAGCAGGAAAATCTAGCTTGTGTTGGAAGTACAGCCTAGTATATAGAAGTATGAGCTTTCGAAGGGTGTATACTGGAAAATAGAACTTAAAAGGTAGAGCGAAGTTAAACTCCGAGGGCCTTGAATATCTGCATTAGTAGGTCGTGTTTCACTTTTCTCAGGGTATGGCAAGGCATTTGTTGTTTTCATGTATTAAGACCACTGCTATAGTTGCAGCGCTACCGCTGCAGGATCTAAAGAAAGGCACCAAAAATACTTTAACTCATCTGAAAGTAGAGAATATTTCCTAATGAAGGATCACCCAAATGCAAAACAAGTACTGAGGGAAAAGGGAAATTATTTTTCAAATAAGTTTTTTATTTGTATGGTCATTCAACTTTTAACTGTGATTCTCTTTAGGAAATGGAGATGGTATTTCAAAATTGATTAGTGAAAACACAGAAGGATCAGCGCAAGCACCACAGTTACCGCGAAAAAAGGACAAGCGGGATTTCCCTGTATGTAAAACAGGCATTTAGTGATAGTTGTAACTAATACTGTATCATATAAGGGGCATAGTCTATTTAATTCAGGACTTGGAATAACTGGACTTCTAAATGTATAAAGTTTTTTTTAAGGCTTTAAGAGGTCTTACAGTATTACAAATTATTTTTCCCACAGAAACCAGTTATCAATGGCCTTCCACCAACCCCAAAAGTACTGGTAAGGAATATTTTTATTTGAACCATTTGTCAATTTTTATTTAGAAGCTGAAGATTGTTTATTTGCTGCTGAGTATGGTAAGGTGTTGAAAGGAAGGATTCATAAAATACTGAGGCATCAAATTTATTTGACTATACCGTGAGTCTAATCAGGTGCCCTTATTTGAGTCAGTTAGTTAGAGTTGGGTGAATTTCCATTTTTATAAATACGGAGAGTTGAGTTCTTCAACTAGCCTACAGAGGGCAATTTCACTTTAATGTGATGATATTAATAGTATTGTATCCTCTTCATTATGTGGGTTAAATATCTTTCTATGCCTGAAGTCATTTTTACATTGAACTATAAACAGTGGAAAGGAACACAGAAGCTTCTGTTCTCTGGCCTTGCAGTAGATCCTCTCTGTAATGTAGTTCAGCCAGTCATAAGAATCGGTGCCTTTTAAATTGTTTCTTTTTATACAGTAGAAGTTAAGCTTAAATATTAGTCTTTTTGTCTCATCACTATTATGGAGGTAAACTGCAAATATAACTGTTATGTTACTCAATAAAGTCATTGTTTTGCATTATTAAATCTTAGTCGTAAAGATAATTTGTGACTTAGGTACCTAGAATATATCATTGACATATGTAGATGTTTTGGTAAATCTGATATTTTTGCTCTAAAATAGAGGATTACTCAAGGAAAGAGTATGAAACTCTATTGATAGAAGGAGTTAATCAATATATCAAAATATGAATTTTGTTTTGTAATGAGACAATAAGTATATGCAAATAAGAGTCAGTTTAGCATTTCATAATAATCTTCAGCTATTTTCTAAGAATATAAAAATCATCTAATCAAATAAGTCAACATTTCTTTCTTTTTAAATAAGATGGGAGCATGTTTTTCCAAAGTTTTTGATGGCTGCCCTTTGAAAATTAATTGTGCAACATCTTGGATACATCCTGATACAAAAGGTAACATTTCTGAAACTTTCATATACCTTTCTAACAAAGTATTTATTATTGGAAAGGATTTTTATGGTCACTGAACTGAGGGCTTTTTACTTTAAAAAATACAATCTAGAGACTAAATACAACCTAGAGACTAAATTGGAGAAGGAAATGGCAACCCACTCCAGTGTTGTTCTTGCCTGGAGAATCCCAGGGACTGCAGAGCCTGGTGGGCTGCTGTCTGTGGGTCACACAGAGTCGGACACAACTGAAGCAACTTAGCAGCAGCAGCAGAGACTAAATAGTATGTGTAACAACCTAAATAGGTAAACAGTTTTGATTTAAAAGCATTAGAATTTTAGAGCATACAAGAACAGTTCCTGATTAAAAAAGATGAAAGAGTGTCACAACTGATTGCACCCATAATTTGGCATTTTTCTTTTATTTACAAAGACAGTACTGGGCCAATTGATAATCCCAGAGTCAAGATATTAGATAATATATTGTATCAGTGTCCTGAATATCCTGATTGCCTGATTTTGATATATCCTAAATTTGATCATTTTTCTGTAGTTATGTAAGACCTTTTTTTTTTTTAAGAAATGCACACAAATATTTAAGAATAAAGGGGTATCAAGCTTATAACTTAATTCAGGAAAGGGGGAAAGTGTGTGTGCAGAGAGAAAGAAGAATAAAAACAAAAGTAGCAAATGTTGACATTTGTGGAATCTGCATGAAGTATATTCAAGATTCATTGTATTATTATAATGTCTTTGAAAGTCTGAAATGATAAAGTAAAATTTACTCTTAAAAATTTAGGCTATGTGATTTTAAAGTGAGGAAGTATAACACATGGGGAAAATTTGGACTCAAATATATATGGGTTGAGTTCCCTAGCTGTCATTACTGTGTGACTTGAAAAAGATATTTAATACCTCTGGTTCTCAGTGTGATCATTTATAACATAGAATACTCATATACTCACCTGTTGCAAGGAAGAAAGGAGCCAACCTGGTTGTCTGGGAATTAGCAGAGGTTAGGCAATGGAAGTTGTTCTGGAAATGTTTGTTTCTACTTCAACGCAGTCATAAAGACAGGTTGTGTAATTATCTGCTTTATGTGCCATCATTAGAAAGTATAACAGAAAATAATATTAACAGTAAGCAAATTTCTTTTTAATATTTATAAACTTTTTATTTTTCTAGACGTTTACACTTACAGAAAAGCTAGAGAAATAGTACAAGAAACTCTGATATACCCAGAATCATCAAGAGTTTCTTTTTTTTTTATCACTCTCACCAAAACCATACTATTTATTTATTTATTTTTATTTAAGTGTAGTAGATTTACAATGGTGTGTTAGTTTCAGGTGTACAGAAAAGTGATTCATTTACACACATACATATATTCATTCCTTTTTAGGTTCTTCCCCGTATAGGTTATCACAGAATATTGAGTAGAGTTTGCTGTGCTCCACAGTAGATCCTTGTTGGTTATCCATTTTATATATAGTAGTGTGTGTGTTCATCATTTTGCCACATTTGTTTTACTATTTTCTATCTGTATGTGCATTTTTTTTTTCCTGAATCACTTGAAGGGTGAGTTGTGGACACCATGCTCCTCTTCCCCTTATACTTCACTTTGTGTTTCCTAGGAGCAAGAATCATCTCTTATATAATCACAGTACTATTATAAAGATCAGAAACTTTATCATTGATATAATACTGTTTTTTAATCTGCAGTCCATATGTAAGTTTTTTTAATTATCCCAAGAGTGTCTTTCATTTTCCTCTCCCTCTTTTTTTTCCCCCCAATCCAACATCTAGTTCAAGTTCACGTGTTGGATTTGCCTATCATGCCTTTAGTCTGTTTTAGTCTGAAAGTTTCTCAACTTTTCTGTCTCACTTGATCATGCCATATTTTGAGGCTGCTTATTTTGTAGAATGTCTCTTAATTTGGGTTTGTCCAGTGAGTCCTCATGTGTAGATCAAGTTATGTATTTTGGGAAGGAATATCACAGAAGTGTTTTTGGGCTCTTCTCAGTTCATCATGTCAGGAGGCACTAGGTATCAACTTGTCCAAGTGCTAGTGACATTAACATTGACCAGTTGGTTAAGGTGGTGTTCACTAACCTACTCTTCTGTCAAGTTCCTACTTTTCTCTTTCTAAGTAATTGCTTAATTAATTTCCCAAAATAATTGATAGGTAGCTAGTGTGGAGATACATTGAGATTTGATAAATATCCTCTTGCTCATCAAGCTTTCACTGACTAGTTTTAGTATCCATTGACAATCCATTGACATCTGTTAACAGTTTTACTTCTTTCTCATTTATTCACTGTGTTTGAATAAGATGACATGTAATACAAATTTCATTTTAAAAAATTTTATAGTAAGATAAAGCAGAGTTAGTAACAGTATATCTAGTTTTTTAAAAAATGAATTGGGAAAAGAATTAAAGAAGGTAGCATGGGTTTTACAAAATAATTTTTCTTTGGATGGGTGGGTGGCTATCTAATTCTTAATACCATTAAAATATAAGGCCATTATTTTAATGAATGATTTCAGAAAATGTTAATAAATTCTGATGATTTATCTCAACTATTTTAGATCAGTACATTATTTTTGGAACTGAAGATGGTATTTATACATTGAATCTCAATGAACTACATGAGGCAACAATGGAACAGGTAATTTAGGAGTTTTAACTCAAAAAATTAGCTTGGACTAATTGAATAAAGGAAATATCTTAATTTTAGGTCAATTTATATGGGCCCAGTTTTAATTTTTATGATTTAAATATTTAAAGGGGTGAAATTATGCTCTTTATATGTTCATGTATGAAGATTTTTTTCTGTAAGGTTGTAATAATTTACTGAAAGGTAGAAATAGTTATTTTTTTTACTCTTTCAGACTGCTGAAATTTGGAGGTTGAGGGGTGAGGGATAAGGGAATGAAATTGGAGGGTTTTAATTATCTACTTTTTTTTTAATAGTTATTTCCACGGAAATGTACTTGGCTCTACGTTATCAACAATACTTTAATGTCATTGTCAGGTATGTATATGATGAAAATAATATGATAAATAAACCATGGACAAGCAGAGAAATGTCATTTTAATATATATTACTTTAAAATGTCGTTGCTATGCTAAGTCATTTCAGTCATGTCTGACCAACTCTGTGTGACCCTATAGACGGCAGCCCACCAGGCTCCCCCGTCCCTGGGATTCTCCAGGCAAGAACACTGGAGTGGGTTGCCATTTCCTTCTCCAGTGCATGAAAGTGAAAAGAGAAAGTGAAGTCGCTCAGTCGTGTCCGACTCTTGGCGACCCCATGGACTGCAGCCTACCAGGCTCCTCCGTCCATGGATTTTCCAGGCAAGAGTACTGGAGTCGGGTGCTATTGCCTTCTCTGTTAAAATGTTGTTATTTAGGGTAATTGTAATCTAGTATAGTTAACCTTGAGGCCTGTAGGTGTTTTTGACCGGTGTAAAATAGGAAGAAACCCTGTTGTCAGTTAAAGCTGTACTCGCCCCACATGCCCAAGAGCTACACAGCTGAACATGACAGTGATGGTCCCCTGAGGCCGTCTCTTTCACAGTCTCTGCTCCTGCCCCCATCCCTGCCTTCCACTGAGAGTCAGCAGTTGACGGGAAGGAATGCTTCCTTCTCTTTAATCTTGAGCCAGTCACTGTCTCTTGTCTCTTGGCCTTAGGTTTCTTTTTTTTTTTTCATAAATTATATCTATTTTTTTTAATTGAAGTGCAGTTGATTTACAATGTATTGATTTCTGCTGTACTATAAAGTATTTCAGTTTTCCAAATATACATTCTTTTTCATGCTCTTTTCCTTTATGGTTTATCACAGGATATTGAACATAGTTCCCTGTGCTCTACACAGTAGGACCTTGTTGTCTATATATTCTGTATATAATAGTTTGCATCTGCTAAGCCCACACTCCCAGTCCACCCTTCCCCACTACCCCTCCCTGTTGACAACCAGTGAGTCTGTTCTCTACTGGGAGTCTGACTCTGTTTCATAGATAGGTTCTTTGTGTCACATTAAATTCCACATATAAGTGGTTCATATGGTATTTGTCTTTCTCTTTCTGACTTACTTCACTTAGTGTGATCATCTCTAAATCCATCCATGTTGCTGCTCTCAGTTTTCTTAATTGTAATATGAGGAGGATAGATAACAACCTCACAAGATTGCTGTGGGGGATTAAGTGAGATATAAAGAGTACTTAGTTAACTGTGAAGACCTAGAGATGTTTGTTGGTAGAATTCTGGACCAGATATTTATTAGCAAACTTGGACCAAAACTTTATAAAGTCTTAAAAATAATCATAAGGGTTTTGGAGCAGTCTATTCTAATTTTGTTGTTTGTGCTTTTCTTTTTTTGTTTTGTTGGGGATAGACAGGTGTTGTTTTAGGCTTTTTTTTTTTCCAGTCGTTACCTGCCAAAAACAGTTTTCTTACATTTTGGATTTAAGTGGCTACCTAAAGGTTCGCTGCTTGCTTTCATTCTGATAGTATAGTTAGCTCTCTGTATCTGCATGTACAGCTTCAACCAACTGCAGATAGAAGTTTTTTTTTTTTTTTAATTCTGGAAAATTCCAAAAAGAAACAAAACTTGAAATTTGCCAGGCACTGGGTCACTATTTATATAACATTTACATTGTATTAGATATTATACATAATCTAGAGATAATTTAAAGTATATGGAAGGGTGTGCATAGGTTATATGCAAGTGCTACGTGACATCATTTTATATGAGGGACTTCAGCAACCTCAGATTTTGGTATCTGCATGGGGGTCCTGGAACAATACTTGTCATGGGACCACTGTACAAGATAGTTGATTATTTTTCTCTTTCCTTAATCTTAATGCTGTCATCTTATTAAAATAGCACTCATCCCTTTCTCCACTTTGAATAACTAAGTTATTTTAACATTCCTTAATTTTTTTTTCAGTTTTGTTTGATACTCTGATGATTACATCCCAGCTATTATTTACTGTACTGTCAGACTTTTTTGTTATTAAGTATACCTTTCAGCTACTCATGCTTTAAAACACCAGTGCTGATACAGTTTTAACTCATTAGGAATTGTGGCTAATTTAAGAAATGTCATTTTCATAATTTTAAGTATGTGTATGTGAGTGTATATAACTTAAACTCTTCTACTAACCATCACCTAGTAGAGATTCTTCAGGAATTTGTGTATTTGAGCTAATGACAGTTTTTACAAAGAGCATATTATTTGATTGTCCACAAATGTCTTTTTAAAAACTAAGGTCCTCAAATGACTGTTTATTTTCTTTGATTTTGAGTCCCCCAATTTTTTTTACTTTTATCTAATAAAATATTAATGTATCATATTATATTATGAAAATAAACCTAATTCTATTTGAATTAACAATTCTGATTTGTATTCTTATAGAGTTACTTTCCTCCAACCGCTTTTATATACCTGTCTGTGTGAATAAGCTTAAAAGCCACACAGAGTACATTTTATATATTTATAAAATAACTATAGAAAGGCAGGAAAAAGCTAGCCTATAAATTAGTTCTTTCCAAATTCTTCTTAAAATGACCTGTGGAACTGAATGAAGATAGGTAGCATTGCTCAATAAGAGAAAACGTTCTATTTAAGAGTCTGCATTTCTGTGCATGAGTACACATACATGTACATGTACTAGTTAGGTAACTAGTTATATATAAAGGGGGACTGGAGAAAGGAAGGGTGGTACAGTGTTAGGCAGAATGCTGCATTTTGAAAAGATACAGAAAATTTTGTGAGGATAAAGTCACTCTTTTTCATGTTTTCTCATAGTAAAATGATAGATACTATTTGGGGCTGTACAGTACCATGTCATGTATAGTAAGGACTCAGATATTTACTGTATCTTCCCCTTTTTAATGTGGATTAAATATGTGGTTTTGATTATATAGAAATTGTAGTCCAGTTATCCTGAATAATGATAGCACATACTTGTAGCCCTGTTATATCCTATGGCATATAGTATTAGTTTGCTTTACTTTCCTTAGTATTTCAATGTTATCTTAACACATTCACAATCAGTTTTAATCCAAGGTTATGTGGTAGATTATTCATAAATAGGAGTAGCTCAGAAAGATAATGTAGTGATTATATAGTTTTCCATGTTGTACTGAAATAATCACATGTGCATCACTGTGACTCAGCCTATTTTGCAAAAATGTTTAACAATTTCTTTCTCTATGTTCACTTCATTAAGGTATATATATATTCTGTCCAGATCACCTATTAGTCAGAATATATCTAATTTATGTATTGGGAAACACAATTATCTGTTACTTTCCTAAAACTTATTATCTTTCAACGTAGTACTAACTGTATTTTTGTTTATGTTTTTCTGTTTTGCTTGGCTATTTGAACATGTCTGGATTCATCATTTTAGAAGGTAATTATTATTTCTTTTGCTTGAAAATTGTATTTCTCTATTTTAAATAATTCCAATAAAAATAACATGTTTCTCTTTTTTAGGAAAAACCTTTCAACTCTACTCTCATAATCTTATTGCTTTGTTTGAACAAGCCAAAAAACCAGGACTAGCTGCTCATATTCAAACTCATAGGTTTCCAGATCGCATACTACCAAGGTACTAAATATTTTGATTCTGCTGGGAGTGAGGGGAATTAGTGTCTATTTTTAAAGCAACCAGTCTTCTTGCCCACTGAAAAACTTCCTTTGTCTTAATTTTGAAAAGTAGTTTACATTAAAGTAAATGTCATTATAGAGTTCAAAAGATAAATGCTTTGTAACTTGACTGTCCATGACCATCATCCATAGAAGTTTTATGATATAAATTCCCAGGCCCTACCTCAGACCCATACTATCATATAGTTTGGAGTCATAGTTTAAGATGGTTTTTTTTTAAAGCTCCTTGACTAATTCTGATGGAACTGATTCACAGATCACTCACTATTTGAGAACCACTGTAGTAGAGTACATTTATATTGTCCTGTGTTTACAGAAAGTTCGCTTTAACCACAAAGATTCCTGATACAAAGGGCTGCCACAAATGTTGCATAGGTGAGTAAATACTATTTCTTCAAACTGAATGGTTAGAACTTTTAACATCTTTAAAATTATCTGTAAAGTTCTTAGAGTATTAAATAAAGGAAGAGAAGCTTTGTATTTGTTTTAAATAAGGAATTAAGGGGCCATTGAAGCTCAGGAATGTATAGTGGGACATGGCATAAAAGCACTTGAAGATAGTAGCCCTGACCTGATGCTTTCTGGGAGCACAGTGTTCCTCAGATTTTTTTAACCACAGTCTCTAAGGCTTTATCTCTGCTAATATCCTGGCTTTCAGTTAGCACTTACCATTTACTTAACAGTTATTGAGTAATGCTTTATGAACATTATTATTTCAGGACTCTGGCCAACTCTGAAGTTAGAGGGAGCAGTCCATACAAGACCACTCTCACTTCTGTTACCAATTATAAGTTTACCAGTTATAATCTTCATGGTCAGAATTTCACTGGTATGACTCGGAATTCGCTGAAAGTGGTTATACTCTTGGCTTTGGTTTGTTACAGGGAAAGGATATAGATTAAAATCAGCTAAAGGAAGATCTGCATAGGGCAGAGTCCAGGAAAGATACAAGATACAGAGCTTCTGCTGTCTTCCATAGAATATGGATAGTGTTACTTTTCAGGCAGTGATGTGTGATAATACACAGCATTGCTAGCTAGGTAAGCTTACTCAACAACCTCAGTGTTCAGAGGTTTTACTAGGGCTCTGTCACGTAGGCATGCTCGACTGCCCACGTGGCTGACCTCAGTATCCAGCCCCTCTGGAGGTCAAGTGATGCTGCATGACCCAAAGCCCCTACCCTATTGCATGGTTGGTCTTTATGGCCTGATTATTCCCCATCCTAAGACTATCCAATGTTGCCAGGCCATGGGGTGGCAAAGAATTGGACATGACTTAGCAACTGAGCAACAACAATGTATCAGCACTGACTTTATAAAGAAAACTGAGTTAGCTTTTGGGTGAGTATAATTCAGTAGTTGCTTTTAGCTAAACTTTATATTTTCATATAAAAATATTCAGTGTTCTGGGTGTGTCTGTTTTGTTTCTTTCCAGTCAGAAACCCTTACACAGGACATAAATACCTCTGCGGAGCTTTACAGTCTGGAATTGTTTTACTTCAGTGGTATGAGCCAATGCAGAAATTCATGTTGATAAAGGTATATATTACTTTGTTTACATTTTCTTCTTTAGAAAACACTAATGTATAATTGAACCTAAAATTGTAGAATCCCATTGCTACCAGCCAGGATCATGTTTATAGTTATTTATAGGTATTTATTTGGTTTAGGGGCTTTTATGTTCTTAAGACTTTAAAGATTTCATCTTTATTTTATGTTAATAAACTTCCAGAAATAATACATTCATAAAGAAGAATGTGGCCAATTCTCTAAAATGTATGTTTATGGAAAACTGATCCTTATCATGATCATTTAGATGTAGTCATTTTTTTAATTGAAGTATTATATAATACGGTGTTTCAGGTATAGAGCAAAGTGTTCAGTTGTATATTTCTTTTTTCAGATTGTTTTCATGATAGATTATTAAAGGTATCAAATATAGTTTCCTATGTTACACAGTAAATCCTTATTGCTTATGTATTTTATGTATAGTAGTTTGTATATGTAGATTCTGTACTTCTTATTTATCTGTTCCCCACTCCCTTTCTTTTTTTTTTTATGTCTGTTTCTGTTTTGTGTATAGATTCATTTTGTATTGTTTTTTAGATTACACATATAAGTGATATCATGTACTATTTGTCTGCCTTCCTTCACTAAGCATGATACTGTCTAGGTCCATCCATGTTGCTGCAGTGGCAATGTTTCATTCCTTTTATGGCTGAATAATATCCCATTGAATATATACAGCACATCTTATGCCAGTCATCTGTTGACGTGCACTTGATTGTTCCCATGTCTTGGCTGTTATAAATAGTGCTGCTGTGAGCGCTGGGGTGCGTCTATCTTTTCAAATTAGTTTCGTCTTTTCCAGGGTATTCCCGGGAGTAGGATTGCAGGATCATATGGAAGCTCACTTTTCTGTTTTTTAAGGAACCTCCATACTACTCTCCATAGTGACTGCACCAATTTACATTCCAGTAGTGTAGGAGTGTTCTCTTTCCTCCAAACCCTCCTCAGCATTTATTATTTCTAGACTTTTAAATAGTGGCCATTATGATTGGTGTGAGGTGGTACCTCATTGTAGTTTTGATATGTATTTCTCTAATAATTAGCAGTGTTGAGCATCTTTTCATGTGCCTAGTAGCCATCTGTATGTCTTCTTTGGGAAAATGTCTATTTAGCTCTTCTGCCCATTTTTTGATTGGGTTTTTTCTTGTCTTGATATTTGAGTTATATGAACCGTATATGTACTTTGGAAATTAAGCCCTTGTTGGTCACATTATTTACAAATATTTTCTCCCATTCTGTACATTTTCTTTTTTGTTTTATTTATGGTTTCCTTTGCTATGCAAAAGCTTTTAAGTTCGATTAGGTCCTATTTGTTTGTTTTTATTTATTTATTTGACTTAGGAGACTTATCTAAGAAAATATTGCTACAATTTTTATGAGTCTTTAAGCTATTTTGAGTTTATTTTTGTATATGGTAAGAGGGAGTGTTCTAACATCATTGATTTACCTGAGGCTGTCCCACTTTCATAATGCTGCTTTGTCGTAGATTAGTTGACCATAGGTCTGTGGATTTATTTCTAGGCTCTCTATTCTGTTCCATTGATCTGTGTGTCTGTTTTTGTGCTAGTAAGAGGAGTCATTTCTTAGAATCAGATCAATCAAGAAAATGAAAGCCTTTCTGTTGAATTTATTCAGCAACAGAATGAATGAGGAGATTGTTTCTAAATTATGCTCCTTTTTTTCTTGCAGCACTTTGATTTTCCTTTGCCAAGTCCTTTGAATGTTTTTGAAATGCTGGTGATACCGGAGCAAGAATATCCTATGGTCTGTGTAGCTATTAGCAAAGGCACCGAATTAAACCAGGTAGTTCAATTTGAGACAATCAATTTGAACTCTGCATCCTCATGGTTTACAGAAATTGGTGCTGGTAAGTGTTTTTTACTTTATGTTAAAGTATGAATGCTTTTGTCTATAGAAGAAGCAGAACAGGCTCAACCTGCATGGGCTTTCTAGTAGAGTTTCCCAAGTAAGCACAGAGGATCATGTACATACAGTTTATGATCTCTGTTTGCCAGAGGCAATTTGATACATACAAAGTATTTTACCAAGAAAAATTCTAATGATTCCCAGCATTTAAAAGTCTTAGTTATTGTCAGTTAATATTTGGACTTACTAAATAAATAAGTTCTCTAAGATAGTTTTCAGATTTTATCAACTTCTCAAGCAAAGAAATTCACTTTTTTTAAATCAGTTTTTCCCCCTACACTTCCTAAAACCATTGAGTTCTAGTACTTTTCAGACTTAAATAGAAGCTTCTCATGTGTGGCCTCCAAGCATTACCATTTAAAGTTACAGGGACTATTATATTATATCTCTTGCATTTTCTGAGAATGGTTTGTTAGCCTAGAATTTTATCAAACATGTCTTAGTGAAAGCTCTGAAAAGATTGGGAAGTTTATTTTCAAACTTTAAAATTGGAACAAATCAGTCAAGAATTTATGTTAAAAATTAGTAAAATGAAGGTCTTCATTTTGCCCGTTTACTGTTTTTGTTGTACTAGTGTATTGTCACCCCAGGTTTATCAAGCCATTTTTACATATGAAGTCAAGCAAGCTTTAGTTATAACTAAGTTATTTCATTACTGACCCCTTTTCTTTATCATCTTGAGAAGAAGTCTGTTATAAGTTACCATAAGTTCTTTTTAAATATCTTTGGTTTTTGATCATCTTCAGGCTAAATTATAAGAACTCTTTATACATCCCAGCTATTGAAGTTAATGTAGAACTGCACTAATGTCACTTTCAGAATAAGAATCAGTATGACCTATTGGTGTCCTAGTAAATGTTTAACAACAGACTCGGGCTGCAGACAAGCCTCGTTTATAGCAGTTGCCTGTTTCTGTGGTATAAATGCTCTCACCACAGCCAATTTCAAAATACCAGCTTAATGTCATCTGACTTGTAAAATTTCTGAAAATTTATCAGTCCAGTACAAGCCAGTTCCAGCATGCCTTGGACTATTATCACTGTTTTTGTGCACCAGATCCTAATTTCCAGTAGAATAAAATAGGAATATATTCTTTACCCTTCCCCCATCCCCCACTCTCCGCCCTGTCCCCCCACCCCGCACTCTTTTTTCTTTCTAATTTGTTAATGCTTTTGGTTGAGTTAGATGCATACCATCATGGTATAGCTAACAGGAAGGTGGCAAATGGCATTGTTTTATTATCATGAAATATAAGCAAGCCAAATAGAAATGTGTTCCTATTAGATACTTTCTGCTAAAAAGAAGGATTATAGGTCCGTTCATTTTAAAACCAAGATCATGTTTGGCAGACAGCCTCAACTTGTTTATAAGTTGTTCATATATAATGATAGTGTAGAGAAAGTTATTTCATGTGATTATCTAGTATAAGTTTGCAAACCACTTTCTTCTGTATATTGTATTAGGAGGTTACATTGTTTAAGGCTGGGCATTCAATGAGTCCTTTTGTGAATTTGCAGGGGTGAGGTTCAGGGGTTGTTGTTTGCTTTTTAATGCCAGAGGTATACTGTTCTATCCACTTATAATACAGTCTAGGCTAAAATTACAGCAGACCCAAAATTACTTCCCAAGGAGAGCCAAAACTCTGAGGGTATACATTGAAATCACCCTAAAGCAGAGATTGTCCTTATTAGGTTTCTCCGTTTTCAAAAATGATTGCTAATCTATCTCCCAGCTATGTTGATTGCTGAGACCATACCTTGACTTGACAGCAGTTTTAACAATTAAAATAAACTCCTACTTCAAGACTCTTATTTTGATTAGTCTTATTTTGATTAATTGTTGCAGTATCCTTTTCTCCAAGGATGGTGCTTAGTAATTACCATCAGCACACAATAACTGTATGTTAATAGAAAAGCTATTTTTTTTTTTTTTTTTTGGAATATTGCCTGAGAAGCAACACTTTACCAATTCTGTACATCTGGATTCTTCACTATATATGGATTTTGGAAGGTCCACAAATGCCCCAAAATAATGTGTAAGATTTTGTGTTTATGCTCAGATGTGCAGTTTTTAAGGCAGAGGATCTATGGGTTTTCCCAAAAGATGTAGTTAAGAATGACTGCTCTAAATAATCTAAAATCTTTGCATGGTTTCACCTAGACCATTCATGCAATCTGAGTGGCTAAAATAGTTTTACCAAAAATGTTTTGCAAAAATGTCATCACTTATATTAGCAGATGTTTATCAGCCAAGTAGTGAAAGTTGCTTCCTGCAAAGATAGTGTTGACAGTATTGTTCATTATGTCAACTGGTGTCCTGTTAATAAAGGAACTACAACCTACACTCACAGTGGAAACAGTGTCAGACTTTATTTTTCTGGAGACTTCATTTTTCTGGGCTCCAAAATCACTGCAGATGGTGACTGCAGCCATGAAATTAAAAGACACTTACTCCTTGGAAGGAAAGTTACGACCAACCTAGATAGCATATTCAAAAGCAGAGACATTACTTTGCCAGCAAAGGTCCGTCTAGTCAGGGCTATGGTTTCTCCAGTGGTCATGTATGGATGCGAGAGTTGAACTGTGAAGAAGGCTGAGTGCCGAAGAATTGATGCTTTTGAACTGTGGTGTTGGAGAAGACTCTTGAGAGTCCCTTGGACTGCAAGGAGATCCAACCAGTCCATTCTAAAGGAGATCAGTCCTGGGATTTCTTTGGAAGGAATGATGCTAAAGCTGAAACTCCAGTATTTTGGCCACCTCATGCGAAGAGTTGACTCATTAGAAAAGACTCTGATGCTGGGAGGGATTGGGGGCAGGAGGAAAAGGGGACGACAGAGGATGAGATGGTTGGATGGCATCACCGACTCGATGGACGTGAGTTTGAGTGAACTCCTGGAGATGGTGATGGACAGGGAGGCCTGGCATGCTGCAATTCATGGGGTCGCAAAGAGTCAGACACGACTGAGTGACTGGACTGAAGTGAACTGAATGTACACTCACACCCCAATAACCAGAAAAATTGCTCTCTGATCATAGTTTCATTAATACTTTGCTTTTTCTGAATTACTGACTTCTTGTGTTTTTTTTTTTTTAATCTCAGAGACACTGTGACCTACCTGACTGATCTTGTTTTCATCTTCTCATTGGCTACTATAAAATGCAGAGCAATATCTAATCACTGTATACATGCATCTTCCTTCCTTCCCCATATTTACCATTTGCTTCATTTTCTTTTTGTAATACACCTTTCTGGAACTAGCGGAGGTATTAATTAAATATAATATTGAGCCTTTCTCAGTTAGCCTTGCTTAAGACTTTGTTTTTTAAATTGACTTGAATACTTTTTTTTGAGAAGACAATTACAAAATATACTTTTTGTATTAAACTTCAAAGGCTGGTTTAAAATCACAGAAAAAAATCAGAATTTGTGTTTATTTTCTAAGTTCTAATTTTTAAAGCATATTATATAACTGTAACCTTGTTTTCCTTTTCCCTCCAAGGCAACCAACAGTTAGATTCCATTCACGTAACACAGTTGGAGAGAGATACTGTTTTAGTGTGTTTGGACAGTAAGTACTATTTTAAAGTTTATTCTAAGCATACTACTTGATGTACCTTTTCATGAACTAGATTCTAATAGAATCAGTAGAGTAGATTTTGACTTTATACCTTAAGTAGCCATGTTTTATTGATGAAAAACGTAAATTATTTACATATATAGTAATTAATTGATCTGTTTGTCAGTACTACCCTCTGTGACCTTTTTCTTTATTTTGTTTGGCCTACTTGGAAACATTGTACAGTCGACCCTCTGTATCCATGGGTACCACATCCTTTATTCAATCAACTGTGGATTGAAAATATTCAGGAAAAAAATTCCAGAAAGCTCAGAAAAACAAACCTGAATTTGCTGAGTGCCTGACAACTATTTATACAGCTTTTACATTGTGTTAATGTATTATAAATAATCTAGGACCTACACAACTGAAGTGACTTAGCAGCAGCAGCAGGACCTACTACATAGCACAGGGAACTATAACTCAATATTATGTATAACCTATAAGGGAAAAGAATCTGAAAAGATATGTATATACCCACACACACATATGTGGGCTTCCCCCATAGCTCAGCGGTAAAGAATCTGCCTGCAATGAAGGAGAGGAAGGAAATGCCAGTTTGATCCCTGGGTCAGGAAGATCCCCTGGAAGAGGGTGTGGTAACCCACTCCAGTATTCTTGCCTTGAAACTCCCATGGGCAGAGGAGCCTGGTCGGCTGCAGTCCATAGGGTCACAAAGAGTTGGACATGACTGAAGTGACTGAGCACACATATACACGTACATATAACTGAATTGGTGTGCTGTATACCTGAAACTTACACAATATTGTAAATCAGCTATATTTCAATAAAAAATATTCTAAAATATTAAACTCTATGGAGAGATATGTATAGGTTATATGCAAACACTAGGCCATTTTATATAAGGGACTTGAGCATCCATGGATTTCGATCTCCTTGAGGGGTACAGGAACCAATCCCCTGTGGATACCAAGGGACAATGATATTAGAACAGTTTGCCATAACCTTGGGTTAAAATTCTGTATAAACTATTCTGAGAGTTTTTTCGTAAATCATTGTAATTAATGAAAAAATAGAAGATTATACTAATATGATCACTTATATACCATAAACTTTTATGATCCTGTCAGTGTAATATTCTAATTTACAAATAGATTTGAGATCTTTACCTGTAGTTGTAATTCTTTTCATGTAGGGAGAGATGTTATTGACAGATGTATGTTGTGCTATATATGCAGTGAAGCAGAAAAACTTTTAACAGGTTTTTTCAGTTTTTCAAACAAAGCACTCTTAATTCCTAAAATCTGCTTTACTTGAATGCAGTGAATCCTGCAAGTGAAATCCTCCCAGACTTGGAATTATATTTGAAACTTGGCAATATTCTCTGTGGTTTGATTCATTCCAGTATTTGAAAATTATTAAAGCTTCTCTTTGATGCTTAGGGTTTTTTTTTTAATTGTTCCACTACTGAATTTGCCATATTTTTGTCTTAATTTCTCTTTTCTAAAGCATTCCCTTTTGGATTTGCCTTATAGACTCATAAAGATCATCTAAGATTATAGATAAGTAAACCAAATCCCACAATTTTTCCTTTGCCCATTATCCCTTAAGTATTTTTGATTCTTTGAATACTGATAAGATTGGAGTGTTTTTTGGTTACTTTTAAGTGAATTCATTGAATTCTTTTTTACTCAAAACAAGTAGATAGCTCAGTACTGATTAATCAGATAAAAAGATGATCAAAATTTAATTGTAATAATGTTTAACCTTTAACATTAAACCCCTAAATACCTTCTGGGCCATCCAAGGATAATAAATCATACTTAGTTTTCATTTTGTTCATTTATGTATTTTGTAAAAAAAAATTTAAACCTTTGATTAACTAAGCCTTCCATTTCCCGGCTATTCATGGTAAATGGGAAGTTGACTTTCTTCAGTTGGTTTTTTTTCTCTTAAGGGAACAGAAAAAATTATTTGTCACCTATACAGTATAAAGCAGTTTTACCAAGCAGCAATAGAGATAGGCCTGTAATCACAAATCATGGTATAGACGAATGAGCAAGTATTGCAGAGAGAAAATATCTTCCAAGTCAGAGCTAAGATGGTTAAATTAAAAAACAAATGGACGAAAGGGAAATACAGTTATTCACATGTACTGTGTATCCCACAGTTTACTGATAAAGAAATTGACTCTTGAGAGTACCATCTTTTTGTCCCTTGTACTTCTGTAGAATGTTAGTCACAGACTAAAGTTAAGAATACTGCTATATTACTTATATGTTATGTAATTTGTAAGGGGAAAAAAATCAACTCGTATTGCTGAATATTTAGGCACCAAGTTAACCACTATTAAAGAAACACTGCACTTTTTAAAAAAATCAGAATGTGTTTAATAACTATGTTAAAAAAAAATAGTAATGGAACTGCCATTTACAAAGGAGGCCTTACTTGTATAGAACGTATCAATGACAGTTTTTCACTGAGCATGCTTGAATCAAGAGAAATAGTTTAACTTTATTAAGGTAAGGTAAAGGTAAAAGCTCATGTATATCCATGTAAAATCCATATATCAGGTTACATTTGTGTTAACAAATTTGTATTTCCAGTCTTGACTTGTTTTTTCTTTTTGAAGAATTTGTAAAAATTGTAAATCTACAAGGAAAACTAAAATCAAGTAAGAAACTGGCCTCTGAGCTAAGTTTTGATTTCCGCATTGAATCTGTAGGTAAGTCTCCTCTTCAAAATAAAGCATTTAGAGAGCTTGGTTTTTTGTTCCTTCTGTTCTTAACGGTTACCTACACCAGCACTGTCTCATAGACATTTCTTCGATATAGAAATGTTCTCTGTGTTCGTAAATACAATAGTCATTAATCATACTTGTTAAGCATTTAAACCATGGCTGGTACGACATTTTGATTTTTTAAATTTTAATTTAAAATTTGTTGTAAATAATCACATGTGGCTTGTTCCTATCATATTAGACAGTGCGGGTCTGGATCATAATAATCTTTTATTGTTGTTTCTTGAATATTTAAAACATGAAATCATTCCTTAAATTTCTACATATTGTTCCCTTTGCTGCATCAAGTGAATTATACTTCTTCAGTACTTTCCAAATCATGAAGGTATTTCTGTGATGTGATTAACAGTGTTAAAATACTTTGCCATGTAAGATCCTGGTTGGTGTGTGTTGGTGGTTTTGCTTTTAGGTCTATTTAAATATAATAGCTAGTTTCTCACAGAATCTAGAAAATACTGCTATGCCATTTGAATTTACTTCTTTGTCAATGAGTGTTTAACTCTGTAATATCATTGATGTTATGATAAAAAAAATTATATTATTTTTTGCATCCTCACTGATTAATGTCAGTAACTGTTTTCCTCAGCAGTAATAGGACTTAAGAAAAAATACTGTAGGTGGGAACATTTTGAATAGTCTATAATATGATTCTACCATAAGTCAAAAACAGTTAATCAAAATTAATTTTTATTTAGGCCATAAAAAATGTATATTTTAAAATTAAATGTATATAACTTTTAAAAACATGTTTCTCACTATTTAGAAAATTTTCTGTTTGTTTTTAATATTTTAATGGTTTCTCAAATGCAGTTTTACCCTATCTCAAAGTGTATTTTATCCCTCTGGGTAAACATCTCACATATAAATAATTTACTTATGATTGGAAATTTTAATCTTCTTAAGCAGAAAACCTAAACTTTCTGTAGATGCCATGACAAAAGGAATTTTGGAAATAGTTTTTTCTTTTACTCCTTTGTATTCTGGATATTGCATACTAATTCCTAAGATTTAATATTTTCAATAGAGATTCCAACATATAGATCTTTAGATTCTCTTAATTTTAACTGAAACACACTTGTACCTCAACTTTCTCATATGTGCCAAACGTTTTGGGAAATTTTAGTTGTTATACAAAAGTTTGTTCCTCCTAGGTTACAATCTCTTCTTTCCAGTCAATCTTGGAATAATTCCAAGGATGCTTATGGGGAAAAAGAGTCCTTTTAAGTCACCTTTTAAAAATAAAGCCAGTACCTGTTTTTTCATTTCGTGGTTAGTGAAATTTGTATAATTTGTCACTGTAAAACTATGTTTATTGAGCTAAATTATGTCTCCAGAATATTTTTACATTACCTTTTACAGAGTCAGTATTCAGTAAAAGGTGTAATAAATTTCAGTCACTTTCTCTCATCACCTTACTGGTACGGGGCATATGGCTAACTCTTCAACAATTAAATTGGTTCTTTCCCTCATTCTTACTCCCTCACTCAGTCCAGCCTCTGGCCAGGAAAGGACCAGAGGCCCTGCTGACCCCCACCCCCAAATTGGGATCCCTGCGACTCTGTTTGTATACCATGAAGTGACCCCATTTGGGTGGCTCAGTGGGTCCAGACCTGTGCTTAGCACCAGGCAAGACACAGAAAAGGACAAGGCACAGGGAGAACAGGTTTCCCGTCAGCCTTCAGCCACCTCCGGGAATCACGCGAGATGGATGAGGAGCAGGAGGGGGCATGGCATGTCATGGGGGGGCCATACTTTGGGCCCTCCTAAAGTGGGTCATTCTTGAATCCAAAACCATCAAGAAGGTAAGCCAGCTGGGCTCAGATCTGTGAACACTCTTGTGGGCAGCAGGTCCCACAAGCCCAGGGCAATGTTCCAGGGGGCTCCAGAGGCCTACTGGGACTGGGGTCAGAGTGGGGAGTGTTGTAGCTGAGAGTGCCTAGCCCCTCCAATAAGAACTGGTTCACAGATCAAAAATATTCATGTGTGGTTAAATTTTGAGACAGGTTTATTTTTGAAAATTAATTTTGTATTAGGGAAAATATGAACATAAATAAAAGATGCTTCCTTAACAGCTACTTCTAAATATATGATAATATTTAAATAATCAGGTCTTTTATCCAAAAAAGCAATTATATGTTCTTATTATTTTATTTAGCCTTATAAGACAAAATTCATGGGGTCACAAAGAGTCAGACATGACTGAGCAACTGAACTGAACTGAACTGATAAGACAAAAGATAGTATATGAAAGAAAAATTAATGTGCTGATATCCACTCATCAGAAGCCCATTTTTAAATAAATGCCTGTTATAATATATCTTAAGAAAACTTCTGTGACACTGCCTCAATACATTATTTGAGCTTTGGCATGTCTTAGCCACAAAAATGTTGGGAACTAATGGTCTAGACAGTGGAATTTTGCACCAAGTAACCTTACATTATCATTGATTAAAAACATTCAGGGAAAATGTATAATGCAGTGCTCTGTGCCTTATTTTAGTCCTGATCTCCCTTATCCTTTTTAGTATGCCTTCAAGACAGTGTATTGGCTTTTTGGAAACATGGAATGCAGGGTAAAAGCTTCAAATCAGATGAGGTAAGATTTCTCAAATTATCTCCAGTGATTCTCACTAAAGATTTTAATTGTTGCAATATTCATTTTATGCATTTTCTCCCTGAACCCACATTGCTATGTTTAGTGCCAGTAGAACAAAATTGCCAGTGTTTTCCCTTCAAAAAAATGTCCAGTTTTGTATTTATTGTATTCTCAGTGGCCAAAGGAATAGTCAAACATGAGTTTACCCAATTTCAGTCCTCTTATTTGTAATTTATAAATATGGTCACTAAGCTTACTAAACTTTTCTAAAGGTAATAAGCCTTCTCTATAGTCTACAAATGTGGAGCTTCTTTCTTAATATTATATTTAAAATTCTAAGTTAATATGTGTTGAATCACAGGACTAAAGAAAATTTAAGAAAATTAGCTCACTTACTAAGTATTTATTGTGTACCAAATACATTTAGGATGCTGTTATTATTATAGCATTGAAGACATAATATAATTATGAAAAATGTCAAACCCTTGTGATGCCTATGTTCCAGGTGCTTTACAAATATTAGTTTATTGAAGGCAAGTAGAATAGTAGGATTTTTAAGTACCATTCAAAGTAAGGTTGGGCTTCCCTGGTGGCTCAGACAGTGAAGAATCCACCTGTAATGTGGGAGACCTGGGTTTATTCCCTGGGTTGGAAAGATCCCCTGGAGGAAGGCATGGCAGAGTAAGGTTAGATATTGTTCATATTCCCTATTTTACAGGCACAGAGAGGTTAAGTAACTTAACGAGAGTTACAGAGCTAGTTCAGTGGCAGAGCCTAGATGTGAAAGGTTTTCAAAAATCACTTCTACTGAGATCATCAGGATACATTTTATGTAGGAGATGGGACTTAGACTCCCACCTTAAGAGATTAATTCTAGCAAAAATGTTTCCCATTTGTGTGAGTACCTATGTAGTTCTTTTACACCAAGGTCTCACAAATTTATGGACTTATAACTATTTCCACCTCTTATATGAGTGCAGAATTAGAATGCTACCAAGTAAAAATGACATAAATCAGCTGTCTTCAGTTTGTCAAATTACTGACCTATGTCGTTAAATGTCCCCAGCCCACTGCATTTAATGAATCCTACAGGCCTCTTTACTGCCGTAAGATTCATTGTCCTTACGTGCTATTTTCATTCTGTCAGTCCTGTGGTTAGAAATCTGTAGAATATACTTCGCTATCAGTTCAGGTCAGTTGCTCAGTCATGTCCAGCTCTTTGTGACCCCAGGGACTGCAGCACGCCAGGCCTCCCTGTCCATCACCAACTCCCGGAGCTTATTCAAACTCATGTCCATCAAGTCAGTGATGCCATCCAACCATCTCATCCTCTGTCATTCCCTTCTCCCACTTTCAATCTTTCCCAGCATCAGGGTCTTTTCCAGTGAGTCAGTTCTTCGCACCAGTTGGCCAAAGTATTGGAGTTTCAGCTTCAACATCAGTCCTTCCAGTGAACATTCAGGACTGATTTCCTTTAGGATGGACTGGTTGGATCTCCTTGCAGTCCAAGGGACTCTCAAGAGTCTTCTCCAACATCACAGTTCAAAAGCATCAATTCTTCGCCGCTCACCTTTCTTCATAGTCCAACTCTCACATCCATACATGACTACTGGAAAAACCATAGCCTTGACTAGACAGACCTTTGTTGACAAAGTAATGTCTCTGCTTTTTAACATGCTGTCTAGGTTGGCCATAACTTTTCTTCCAAAGAGTGAGTGTCTTTTTATTTCATGGCTGCAGTCACCATCTGCAGTGATTTTGGAGCTCAAGAAAATAAAGTCTGCCACTGTCTCCACTGTTTCTCCATCTACTTGCCATGAAATGATGGGACCACATGCCATGATCTTAGTTTTCTGAATGTTGAGCTTTAAGCCAACTTTTTCACTCTCCTCTTTCACTTTTCATCAAAAGGCTTTTTAGTTCTTCTTCACTTTCTGCCATAAGGGTGATGTCATCTGCATATCTGAGGTTACTGATTTTTCTCCCAGCAGTCTTGATTCCAGCTGTGCTTCTTCCAGCCCAGTGTTTCTCACGATGTACTCTGCATATAAGTTAAATAAGCACGGTGACCGCCCACTCCAGTGTTCTTGCCTGGAGAATCCCAGGGACGGGGAAGCCTGGTGGGCGGCCGTTTCTGGAGTCGCACAGAGACGGACACGACTGAAGCGACCTAGCGGCAGCAGCAGCAAGCATGATGACAATATATAGCCTTGATGTACTCCTTTTCCTATTTGGAACCAGTCTGTTGTTCCATGTCCAATTCTAACTGTTGCTTCCTGACCTGCATACAGAGATAAGAAAGCCTTCCTCAGTGATCAGTGCAAAGAAATAGAGGAAAACAACAGAATGGGAAAGACTAGAGATCTCGTCAAGAAAATTAGAGATACCAAGAGAATATTTCATGCAAAGATGGGCTTGATAAAGGACAGAAATGGTATGGACCTAACAGAAGCAGAAGATATTAAGAAGAGGTGCAAGAATACACAGAAGAACTGTACAAAAAAGATCTTCACGACCCAGATAATCACGATGGTGTGATCACTCACCTAGAGCCAGACATCCTATAATGTGAAGTCAAGTCAAGTGATGCCTTAGGAAGCATCACTATGAACAAAGCTAGTGGAAGTAATGGAATTCCAGTTGAGCTATTTCATATCCTAAAAGATGATGCTGTGAAAGTGCTGCACTCAATATGCCAGCAAATTTAGAAAACTCAGCAGTGGCCACAAGACTGGAAAAGGTCAGTTTTCATTCCAGTCCCTAATAAAGGCAATGCCAAAGAATGCTCAAACTACTGCACAATTGCATTCATCTCACACACTAGCAAAGTAATGCTCGAAATTCTCCAAGCCAGGCTTCAGCAGTACATGAACCGTGAACTTTGAGATGTTCAAGCTGGATTTAGAAAAGGCAGAGTAACCAGAGATCAAATTGCCAACATCCGCTGGATCATGGAAAAAGCAAGAGAGTTCCAGAAAAACATCTATTTCTGCTTTATTGACTATGCCAAAGCCTTTGACTGTGTGGATCACAATAAACTGTGGAAAATTCTTAAAGAGATGGGAATACTTCACTATATTAAGTGTGAATTCTGCTTCTTCTGCCAAGTCATCTTGCTTACCTTTTTCTTTCTGGTTTTGCTCTCATCCTTCAATTTGGACCTAGCTAGAAGGAAATGGCAACCCACTCCAGTGTTCTTGCCTGGAGAATCCCAGGGACGGGGAAGCCTAGTGGGCTGCCGTCTATGGGGTCGCACAGAGTCAGACACGACTGAAGCGACTTAGCAGCAGCAGCAACAGAATGATCATAATGTAATATTCAGCCATTCCAGTCCACAGTGATTAGAACAGTTCTGAACTTAATACTCTGAAAATCAACTCCACTTAGTATAGCACCAGATTTATTTTCTTGATTCAAGTTCATTAGTTCCAGGACTTGCCTGGTGGCTCAGAATGGTGGTAAAGAATCCACCTGCCAGTGCAGGAGACACAGATTCAATCCCTGATCTGGGAAGATCCTACATTCCACGGAGCAACTAAGCCCATGTGCCACACCTACTGAGCCTGTGCTCTAGAGCCTGCGAGCTGCAACTACTGAGCCCACGTGCTGCAACTACTGAGCCCACGTGCTGCAACTACTGAAGCCCACATGCCGTAGAACCCGTGCTGCAAAACAGAAGCCACCACAATGAGAAGTCTGCGTAACTAGAGAGTAGCCCCCCATTCACCACAACTAGAGAAAAGCCCACACAACAGCAAAGACCCAGCACAGCCCCAAAAAATGAAATAACATTTTTTTATTTTTAATGATATTTTTAATACTTAAAATATTTACATTGTCATAGTTTGGGTTCCTCCAAAAGCTGACCCTGAAAGAAGGATCCAAGTGGCAAGTAGTTTATTTGGGAGTAGATCCCAGAAAACAAGTGATAAAGTGAGGACTGTAAGATGGAGAAAGGCAAAAAGCCAACAAAAGCATATTTAATAAATCCCATAGGGACTACTGAGGGACAGTGTGGGACATACCTCAGATTTAGCTCACTGTAAGGTGGAGACACAAGTGCGTTTACACACCGGCTGCTGGCCCCTGTTAGTGAAGAGTTGCCCCCAGAAGTATAAACTACCCACACTTTGTTTTTTTGTTTTTTAATTAAATTTTATTTTGCTTAACTTTACAATATTGTATTGCTTTTGCCATACATCAAGATGGATCCGCCACAAGTATACATGTGTTCCCCATCCTGAACCCTCCTCCCTCCTCCCTCCCCATACCATCCCTCTGGGTCGTCCCAGTGCACCAGCCCCAGGCATCCGTTATCAGGCATCGTACCTGGACTGGCGAGTCGTTTCAGTACCCACACTTTGGAATAGTAGCTGTGCATGTCTGATGACTGTCTTTAGTTTTGGAGAAGACAGCACAGGAATACCACCAGTACACAGATATAAGACACTGGTGCGTGGGAGTCTGCCAGGTGAAATCAGGTGGGTCATGAGACGTTACGTCAAGCATCTGCACTGTAGGGGCTGTGCAATCTAGCAGACTTATATTCAAATCTTGGCTCTCCCAAGTTACATTAGTTCTCTGAGTCTTTAATAATAGGGG
Source organism: Tragelaphus eurycerus (assembly GCA_935064755.1). Lineage (NCBI taxonomy): Eukaryota > Metazoa > Chordata > Mammalia > Artiodactyla > Bovidae > Tragelaphus > Tragelaphus eurycerus. The sequence continues at coordinate 13,447,577 of CAKXYN010000069.1, forward strand.
AATGATAATACATATCATAAAGAGTTCTAAGTAAAGTGCCTGGCCCATACCCCATACATGATGATTTGTTTGTAATAATAAGCAGTCCAGAAAAACTTAACTAAAATTTTTTCCATTTGAAGAATGGAATCAAAAACTATGATTCTGATCAATAATTGCTCTAGCTAAATGATTTTTAAATTATTATTTAAATGATATGGGGAATAAGATATTACTGATGGGTGTTTTCTCTCATAGGTTACCCAGGAGATTTCAGATGAAACAAGAGTTTTCCGCTTATTAGGATCAGACAGGTAATAGTTGGGTTGTTTTATTACCAAAGGAGTTCAGCAATTGTATTTTTATTTACACTGTCACCTCTGATTGTATTTCAAACAAAACTCTTTTTTTCAATGTATTTATTTATTTTTTTGAAGTAAGGTTGGTTTATAATATTTATGTTTCATGTATGGAGCTGTGTATTTCTAGTTCTACACTCTTCAGTGTACTCACCATCGGAAGTTCAGTTTCTTTCCATCACCACACAGTTGACTCCGTTTATCCATTTCGCTCTCTCTCCACCCCTACCTCTTCCCTCTGGTAGCCACTCTGCATTTGCATGTTTGTTTTTGTTTGGTGTTTTCATTTATTTTTCTGTATGTTAAATGAAACTCTTAGAGGGCTCAGAATCTTAGAGAAATTTCCCCTTATCTTTATTGAGAGAAATATTTTAATTAGTCAGTTAAGGAAGCTTTTATTAGTATGTGAGGATCATGATTCTAGAGATAGTTAGCCAAGGCAGAATGTGTTAACTTAGATGTTTATGTCCCTAGTTGCATGATATATTTGTGGGTCTTTTATCATTCCTTCCTGGCATGTTAATTTCTGTTCACTGTTACTACATAAATCCAACAGAATGTGCACCTTGTGACTTTATATATCAAAAGATGTTTGACTCAGTCTCTGAGCTCATTCTAAAGCAGAAGGAATTATGTGGTCTCTGTGATCAAAGTGAAAGATACGTTCTAAAACTATGCCCTCTTATGAAAAAAATGTATACCTTTTGTTCTTCACAATCTATATTGTATACCTCTACAATGAGTAAAACACCTATTTTCCCCACCAAGAGTTGTTAACTGCAGCAAAAGATCAAGACCTCTGGTCTTCAAGTTCAGTCTAGTCACAATCATTGCTTAAATATTATACACTTAAGGAAAGGGGAGAATTGGAGTTATACCTCCATAAAAATTTTAAAGAGACTTTTGTAAGGAGAAAAAGGATTTTGGGGAAATGACAGCTACCTTAGTAGTAAAGGCAAGTCCACAGAGCATGGCAACTAGTCCTGCAAAGAATTTGAGGACCATCTGGTAAATGACTCTAGAATGGGAGGCTCTTTGCTCCTCCAAAAGGAAGGGCTGACAAAAGAATTGTACATCATCCAGTGATCCCGGCACTCAGGTAAAATATAGTAAGAGAAAATTCCTTTTCCTAGAGGATAGGCGTCAGAAGGCATTTCTTATAGTTACTTGTTTCCTTCCAGCTCCTTCCCCTAGAATTTTCTTTCATCTATTCCCTCTTTTGTCTATATTGTTTTTCCATTTTCTGTCACTGTTTGCCCTAAAAAACTACTTTTCTGAAACCATTGCTTTATTCTGGTTATCTTCTTACTTGGGAATCTCCTTGATTTTAAGATAAGTATCTTAACCAAAGTCTTTGTCTTAATTTTTAAAGAGATTTGTTAAACTATATTGTTTAAATATAGGTATTAGTGTCTAGGAGGAAAAGAAAACTAACTGTAGAATATTAATAATGGGCAGTTGAATTATGGGTAATTTTATTTTCCCCTTCTGTTTTTTATAATGCATAATTCAAGTATGTATTACTTTTCTGTTTTCATTTAAAAGATAATAATATGCTAGCTGTAGGAAATTTCTGCACTAGAAAAATGCACAATATTATGCAACTCCCCCTCCCATTTCCCTTTCTAGACTTTTTTCTCTGCATGGGCATATTATTTTTTATTTTGTTCTCAAACCTATCTTCCTACAGTTTAGAACCTATGATATGACACTTGATTGGTTTTGGGGTTTTCTTCCTATTGGTCCTTTCATTGAACTCTTTCCCTGCCCTTGCTCCAGCGACAAGGGAGATGGCCCCACTTCATAGTTTTTAAAACTATTCTTTTCAGATATCTTAAAGAACAGTGTGAGTAGGTATCTCTTAAAACTCTATTTTATTCTCTTAACCCTTCTTCCAGCCCCTTCTTGTTCATGTATATTCTAAAGCTTTATTATACTTTTGTTTATGTGTATGAGTAAGCAAATTTGTTTTGGGTTAGAATAAGATGAGACTCTCCTGAAACATTTTCAGTATTTTTGATATCTCAATTGGTAAAGAATCCCCCTGCAGTGCAGGAGACTCCAGTTTGATTCCTGGGTCGGGAAGATCCGCTGGAGAAAGGATAGGCTACCCACTCCACTTCTTGGGCTTCTCTTGTGGCTCAGCTTGGTAAAGAATCTGCCTGCAATGCAGGAGACCTGGGTTCGATCCCTAGATTGGGAAAATTCCCTGGAGAAGGGAAAGGCTACCCACTCCAGTATTCTGGCCTGGAGAATTTCATGGACTATATGGGGACACAGAGTTGGACACAGCTGAGCGACTTGCACTTTCACTTTCACATTCATAAATCATCAATTCTTACTCAGTTTTGTTTTTAAGCTATAAAACATAAAGCTCAATTTGACTATGCATCTATAATCTCTGTAATGTTGTGTGAACATGAACAGTGATATTCTTCTCTCCCAGTTTGATGTTAGTATTTGAAGATAAAATCACTGTTCTTACTCTAACGAGATTTTTGTTTTGATTTAATTGCAGGGTTGTTGTTTTGGAAAGTAGACCAACAGAAAATCCTACTGCACACAGCAATCTTTACATCTTGGCTGGACATGAAAATAGTTACTAAGCAACAGAAACTGGTCTCAAATGACAGGAAAATGAATATACTCCACTGAAAGGAAAAATATCTTGAGGAAATTCAGTACAAACTATATATACTATGATTTGCTTTAATTGTTATATCTCAAATGATCTGTACTTTAAGGTAGGATTCAATATTTTCTGTAGCTGGAAACAGCTATTCTATCTCTTGCCACTGTGTGGTGGTTTTTTTCAAGTTTGCTTAATAAAAGCTATGAGACAAATAGTCCTCTAGTTCCAGGAAACACAGTCTTTTAAAAAAAAATAATGTTTGTAACAAGGGTGCCATTGATATTTTTAGATAACAACTTGTGATTATCTTCAGAGAGGTAAATTTAGTGACAGTTTTCTTATTTTATACCATGTTTTATTCCTTCTTAATGAACATAATTTGATAAAGAAATTATCAGATAAGCCTTTCATTTTTACATTGGCCATTCTGTATGTTTTTGTAAAATAGAATATTTAATCCTTATTTATTAATCTCTTGCTGGAGTGGTGTAATGTATCTAACTTTTAGTAAAGGAGGGTTGCAGAGCAGCTTAAATTTTTTTATAATGTGTAAAAATTTTGTTTACTTTTTAAGACTAGTACTTTGAGGTGTTAAAGGCTGTGTTTGGAGGTTCAGTACATACATGCAATTTTATTTAACACAAGTATTTTGTAATATTATTATCCAGAATTGCCTTAAAAGGGAGTTTTCTGTTTTCAACTACATATAGTTGTAGGGGGTCATGCAGAAGCTAATGATGATGGTCGAAATATTGTTAGAAGGAGTGTGTCTGTCTAGATGTGCCTACCGTGTGTATGTATTCTTGACAAGCAGTATAATATACCTGTGATTTTTTTTTTTTACATTAGGGATAATGCATAAGAAATTAATCTTCATATATATTACCATCCCTAATGTAGAGGGGGAAAGTATTTAACTGCCCATGATATGTATTTTACATATACTGTGCCAGAGGAGAAAATGTAAAGCAACTACACATGTATTCTTTGGTTTTTTTTACCATACATAGATCTTCATTTTGAGTAGGTTTAAGAAAAAAATCTTTAAATGAAATTTAATTCCTGATGGGATAGTATAAAATAAGTATTATAAAAACTAGTATTCTAAAGATAGGAAAGGATAGGGCCATTCTTGAGTTTTCTTCCTTTCTGCTGTTGTTAATATTAAAAATTAAAGCATCACATTGGTACCTATTATCTTAATATGTTTAACAGTTACCTTTGAGATGATGAACAAGGGGTTAGTAGTAACAAAGTATGGATTCTTTTTGAGCAGGTCCTTGAGAGGAAGACAGTGTAACTATCTCATTCAGTCTGTAGTGATCCCACATAGTAGGTATGATCATCATCTCCATTTTTCAGATGAGGAAATAAGGGGTTAGCAAGGTTGAGACTTACCGAGTTCACACAGCAAGTTAGCGATTGAGCCAGACCATGAGTCTTGTGACTCTGTTCTTTTTGCTATGCAATATGCAAACAATAAAATGTTATGCAAATGAAATATATAAAGTTTTGTCCTTTTAAAATGTATATATGATTTCAGTAAGTGTGTCACTGTTTATTTTGGGTATGTTAAAGGGGCCTCTGGACTGAAGGACACTGGATACGATAGATGTCAGGGAGTCCTACTCAAAACAGAAAATAGTCATGTTGTGTTTACAAAGACCAACATCCTCCTCCTCTCTGAATCCTGGCTGCCAGATCTTCCCATCCAACAATATTGGAAGAGTCTTCTCTGTGCCATCTGACCAGTGCAAATGAAAAGACCTAAACAGATCCTGACATCAGAGATGTCCTGGCGAAACTGCCCAGCTGGGTAACTCTACAATGAAAATCATAGTTAATGTGCCCACCACCTCACGCATGCATCCAGACTTGCAGTTATTCTTTTAGTCTCATGCTATTAAAAATGATTAAACAACCAGGAGTTATGAAACATCCAAAGAAGCCTCTTACATGAGAGAGAGCAAACAAATAGGGGAAAAGCACCTAAAGGAAATAGACTATGAAGAAAGAAAAAAAAAAGTCAAAAGAAAAAGTATCTTTGGAAAGACGAATTTGCAACTATGAATCAGGAGTTCAGTTCAGGTCAGTCACTCAGTTGTGTCCGACTCTTTGCAAGCCCATGAACTGCAGCACACCAGACCTCCCTGTCCATCACCAACTCCCAGAGTCCACCCAAACCCAAGTCCATTGAGTCGGTGATGCCATCCAACTATCTCATCCTCCCTCGTCCCTTCAATCTTTCCCAGCATCAGGGTCTTTTCAAATGAGTCAGCTCTTCACATCAGATGGCCAAAGTATTGGAGTTTCAGCTTCAACATCAGTCCTACCAGTAAACACCCAGGACTGATCTCGTTTAGGACTGGTTGGATCTCCTTGCAATCCAAGGGACTCTCAATAATCTCCAACACTACAGTTCAAAAGCATCAATTATTCGGCTTTCTTTATGGTCCAACTCTCATATTCATACATGACTACTGGAGAAACCATAGCTTTGACTATGTGGATCTTTGTTGGCAAAGTAATGTCTCTGCTTTTAGGATTCAATCTGTGATGATGTTATTTCTATGCAAAAACTTACCTAAGGTTGAAATCAAACCAAAAACTTCCAGGTATTAACTCCAGGAAACCAAAATGTTATATAGGAAAGAAAAGGTAAATTGTGACCAGTGGCTGAATGCCCTAAAAATGTTAACAGTAAATAATAATCTAATCAAGTATATAACTTAATTATATTGAGAGAGGATACGGTGGTGTGGAGGTAAAGTGGAAGAGTGGAAATCAACAGAAAATTAAAAATTAAGAAGCAACTTATTTAATGACATGGAAATAATCTAAAAAAGAAAGAAAAAAGTTTCTGAAGAGAGATGGGGAGGGGCGTGCTTTTTTTTCTGGTGACAAACTTATAGGACTATTCAGTTATTTATGTGTGTGCCTACAGTTTTTTTTTAATGTAAAAGAAATCTTTAAGTAAAAGCATGTTTCTGTTACATGAATAAACATACAAATCCAGCTCCTTATACTGTACCTTACACATAGTATGTGTGTATTAGTTACTCAGTCGTGTCCATCCGAGTCTTTGCAACCCCATAAACTCTAGCTCACCAGGCTTCTCTATCCATAGGGATTCTCCAGGCAAAAATACTGGAGTGGGTTGCCATTCCCTTCTCCAGGGGTCTTCCCAATCCCAGGGATTGAACCCGGGTCTCCCACATGGCAGGCATCTGAGCCACCAGGGAAGCCCTTATGCATAGTAGGTATTCCATAAATATGGACTATAGCTAATGTATGCATAGTGTAGAAGAAGGCCAGTAACTGGGGGACAGGGTGGGAAACTGGTTAAGTAAATCTAGAAGGTCTTGTGACAGAAAGCATTTTTATCTTTTTTTTTTTTTTTTTTTGCTAAATCTCCTGTCCAGCCTTCTCACCCACTGCTACATTAAGCACCTTGGAACACTGGCCCCTAGAGGTCATGATCATTCCACCTTCATTGCTTGACTCATAATAGCTCTCCCATCTGAAATTATGATTTTTCACCAAAAATTTTAATTCTTTATTTCACTCAAGGCACTGGGTTTACTCCACACAAGCCGTAACTTTTACATGACACTTCTGTTTATTTTCTGTTTTCCAGAATTTCTACAGCACATGTAGATTATACATCTCAACATAATACTCAGTTGTCACATACTCATTTAGCACTAACTCCTTACCTTAAGCAAATTACTCAACCTCTCCAGGCTTCCATCTCCTTATCTGTTGATTGGAAATCATGGCCACTTCATATGGTTGTTAGGAGGGTTAAGTGAGATCCTTAGCATTAAAGTTTCCAGCTTATGGGAAGGAAAAAAGAAAACACTGACTCCCCTGTTTTTCACCAGAAAGTTCCCTAAAGGCATAAAGAGTACATTTTCATTCTTTAGTTATATTCCTCTCAGTATGTCACACATTGGTAGACTTGTCATGGAGATCTTTAAATTCTGCTCTTTCAAGTTCCTTACATGTTTTTTCATTAGAAAAATAGTCAGCACCTTATGTCAAAGATTCAGGATACTCTTCCATACCAAACATAGCAGCAAGCATCATTTTAGGTTTACTGAGAATCTTAGACTGTTCTTAATGGATCTTACTTAGGAGAAGACTTAAGAAACATTTGTTTAAAACTACTGTATTGACATTAGGGATGAGTCAAATATTCTCATTCTCACCACTTGTTATTCATTGTCCTGGAGGTCCTACCTAGTCAGTTCAATAAAAGAAAACTAAGAAAGAAAGAAAAGATTTGGAAAGGAATAAAAATGCCATTATTTGCAAGTAAACTGTTAGAACTGTCAATATAAAAACAATTATATATGCATATACCTGTAATAAACAGAAAATGAAATTTTAAAAGGATACCATTTACAATATAGAAAACCATCAAATGTCTAAGAAAATGAGATGGAAGATCTCTATACTTCACAGCTGTCACTGTGAACACCAGTGCCGTACATGGAGGAAAGGTCACATGAGGACACAGCAAGAAGGCAGCCATCTGCAAGCCAAGGAGAGAGGCCTCAAGGGAAACCAACCCTGCTAACAGCTTGTTTTCAGACCTTTAGCCTCCAGAACTATGAGACGATGAATTTCTGTCCTTTAAAAAAACAGAACTCTATCACTGAAAAGAATTGGGACCTAAATGCAGATTATGCCATGTTGCTGAATTAGATTTGATATTATAAAAATGTTAGTTGATTGAAAGATTCTGTGTCATACAAGCAGATACTTTATGAAAATTAACAAGTTGATTATAAATTACATAAAAGGCAAAGGGCCAGAAATACCCAAGGCAATCTTGAAAAAGAAATATGGGGATCTTTACCAGATTTCAAGAGTTATGATAAAGTTGCTGTAGTGACTAAGAAGAGTGACATTGGCATGAAAATAAAAATGAAATACAACTGAGAGTCTAGAAACAGACCCACATTTAGTCACCTTATGTATAATAGATACACTGCAGTGGAGTAAAAGAAAGGATAGCCTTTTCAATAAATTCTATTGAAAATTTATTGAAAACAATAATGGAAAATCAAATGAATCTTGACTGCAGCTTCACTCAACAAAAATAAATACCAAGTAGATTTTAAATCATCTAAATATATAGAACTATAATCCTTTTAAAATAAAACATAATATCTTCATGAACTTGGGGTAAACAAAGATTTTTCTAAACAGATCATTAAGACTTTGGCTATAAAAGAAAAAGTTGATAAAATTGACTTAATTAAAATTAAGATGCTCTAAGAACTGTGGTGTTGGAGAAGACTCTTGAGAGTCCCTTGTACTGCAAGGAGGTCCAACCGGTCCATCCTAAAGGAGATCAGTCTCGGGTGTTCATTGGAGGGACTGATGTTGAAGCTGAAACTCCAGTACTTTGGCCACCTGATGCAGAGAGCTGACTCATTTGAAAAGACCCTGATGCTGGGAAAGATTGAGGGCCAGAGGAGAAGGGACGACAGAGGATGTGATGGTTGGATGGCATTACCAACACAATGGACATGGGTTTGGGTGGACTCCGGGAGTTGGTGATGGACAGGGAGGCCTGGCATGCTGTGGTTCATGGGGTCACAAAGAGTCGGACACGACTGAACTGAAGGACACCTTTACAAGAATGAAAAGACAAGCCACTAAATGGAAAAATGGTTTGCATTACATCTATGCACAGAAGACCTACCCAGAAGATATAAAGAAGTAAGGCAGACAACCCAATGAAAAAATGGGCAAAGGATTTTGAACAAGTGCTCCACAAAAGGTAACATCCATGTAGTCAATAAATATGTATTCACTTCCTTGATTATCAGGGAATGCAAATTCAAAATGCAATATTTAACACATTCACTGAAATGGAAAAAAAAGATAAAACCAACTACAATGAAATTGTGAAAAAACTGGCTTGTTGCACATTGCTAGTGGGATGATGCACACTTTAGAAAACAGTTTGGCAGTTTCTTAAAAATGTTAAACAGATTTACCGTACGGCCCAACAATTCTAGTTATCTGCCCTAGAGAAAACATGTCCATACAAAAGTCTTGTATGTAAATCTCCATAGAAGTGTTTCGCAAGTGTATGTTTCTCGGTTCTTTGTCTCGTCACAACAAAGATTTGGAGTGACGGACATTAAAGTCCCCTCGGCATGTCACAGCTCTCAGGTCTTGGATAGACCGTGTTATAGCTCTCAGGTCTCGAATGGACCATGTTATAGCTCTTAGACAAATCAGTGTTACAGCTCAGTGTTACAGCTCTATTCTACTTAGAAGATAGCAGGAAAATCCATCTTCGAGGCGTGAGGGCACATTGATCCAAAGACACGAGGAGAAGAGCAGAGCACGCGGCAGCGGGAGAGAGAGAGAGAGCTAGCTTTGGCTCCTCTATTTATATGTTTATCTCTCTCTGGGCCTGTCCTATGTAAATTGGGCCAGCCAGGAGTATTGTTTGTTTTACCTGAGGTCCTCACTCCAGTCCTCAGACCTTCTTTTGTTCTATTTTTGGCGGGCTTTTTCCTTCCTTGTCTTTTAGCCACCGCCATTTTGGACTCCTTTTCCCTATTCTACCTACCTAAAAGAAGCAACCCAAATATCCACCAACTGGTAAATTAGTCATATGTATGCAGTGGAATACTATTCGGCAATGAAAATGAACAAAGTGCTGATACATGATACAACATGGATGAGCCTTAAAAACATGTTAAGAATGGAAGAAATAAGTCACAAAAGATCACATATTTTAACGATCTTATTTATATAAACTGTCCAGAAAAGGTGGTCCATAGAGACATGAGGCAGGCGTTAAGGGTGAAGAATGACTGTGAATGGGCATGAGGTTTCTTTTTGAGATGATAAAAATATTTTAAAATTAGATTGTGATGATAGTTGCATGACTGTAAACTTAACTAAAAACTATTTATTTACAGACCTAAAATGACTAAATTTTATGGTATATAAAATGTACCACAATAAAACCACAGAGAGAGAGAACATCCAAAGGATCAATAAACCCTTCAAAAGGTATTAACTTTATTCGTTACCAGAGAAATTAAAACAGTAATGCTGCTATAAAATAAAGTCACAATGCAGTACCATAATACAGCCCCAGAATGACTAAAATGAAATAGCACAAAATAAAGTGTTCATGAGGGTATGGAGCAACTAGAACTCTTATACACTGTTCATTGGAGTGTAGATTGGTGTTACCAAGTTGAAAAACTAAAGATTCACCTGCAAACAGATTCACCAAAAGACACATAAGACTGTTCACAGCAGCATTATTCATGGTCACCAAAACTTAGGAATAACACAAATGTCCATTAATATGAGAAAAGATAAGTAAATTGTGTTATATTCACAGCTCAAAATGTCAATACTATAGAACCATCAAAAAGAATGAACTCCTACTGACGGCAACATGGATTTCAATACTCCAGAATTTAAGTTCTTGCTAAGAACTCAGACATTAGGAGTATACTGTATAATTTCACTTAAATGAAGTTCAAAAACAGGCAAACTGTAGTATTAAAAATCAGGATGACGGTTACCTTTGAGGAGGAGTGATTGGTATGGGACATGAGGGGATGGTTTTAAGGTGCTGGTAATGTTCCCTTTTTCACTTCTAAGCATCCTGTACACAGAATTGATGCATTTTTTTATGTATGTACTTAAACTTCAATAAAAGCATTTATTAGAATCTGTGTCAAGACCTTGAGAGAGATACCTAATTTTCACATTAATCCAATGATGTAGTTCTTCAGTTGCTGAGTCATGTCCAACTCTGTGACCCCATAGATGGTAGCACACCAAGTTCATCTGTCCTCCACTGTCTCCTGGAGTTTGCTCAAATTCATGTTCATTGAGTTGGTGATGCTAACTATCTAGATCTAATCATCCCATCCTCTGCCACCCCCTCCTTTTGCATCAAGGTCTTTTTCCAGTGAGTCAGCTCTTCTCATTAGGAGACCAAAGTTTTGAAGCTTCAGCATCAGTCCTTCCAATGAATATTGAGGGTTGATTTCCTTTCGGATTGACTGGTTTGATCTCCTTGCAAACCAAAGGATTCTTGAGACTTCTCTAGCACCACAGTTCTAAAGTATCACTTTAGTGCTCAGCCTTCTTTATGGTCCAACTCTCACATCTGTGCATGACTACTGGAAACACCATAGCTTTGACTATAGGGACCTTTGTTGGCAAAGTGATAACCTGTGCTTTTTAATACTGTCTAGGTTTGCCATAGATTTCCTTCCATGGAGTAAGTGTCTTAATTTCAAGGCTGCAGCGTCCATCCACAGTGATTTTGGAGTCCCAAGAAAATAAAACCTGCCACTGTTTCCACTTTTTCCCCATCTATCTGCCATGAAATGATGGGACTGGATGCCATGATCATAATTTTTTGAATGTTGAGTTTTAAGCCAGCTTTTTCACTCTCCTTTTTCACCCTCATCAAGGTTCCTGTTTTATAAATGAGAAAAACAGAGGTCAGTCATTGTCACAAATTGGGTTTTCTAGAAGGAAACATCAAGATGGAATTAGAAGTGCTTGAGATTAATTTTGGGAAATAACGTCTGTGAAGACAGAATGGAGGGTGACCAGGGTAGGCAAGAAGACTTCATGCAGAATTGACAGGTGTGAAATCAGAAGGGGAGGAAGGAGGACTGGATAGAGCCTGGAACTGCAGCTCTAAGAACATCTTGGCCCATCAGTGGGGAGCTCCAGAGCAAATATCCACTTAGAGGAATCCCAAGGTGAAAAGGAAACCTATACTCAAGAACCCAGTCATTAGCTGGAAGCAGCCCAGGGAAAGTTTGGCCAAAGCTGAGGTGAATTATGGAACTTAACTAATTTCTTGCAGCAAATTCTCTCTCAATGCCTCGCTCACACAGTTATTGAAAAGTTTGGATGAATCTTGTTTAAATCCAGAGAGTCACTTTATGCCTGCTTAAATGGGGACCTATCAAGTGTAGCTCAAATATCCAAGAAAACCATTTGAAAAGTATATATTTCTAAAGGAAACATAGTATTTGGAAAAATAAAGATGAGAGTAAAGGGCTTCCAGGCAAAGGAAGTTGTATCTAAAATAAACATCACTGAGAGTTACGCTCCTGTATCAATGTTCTTTGGCTGTTTGTTGGTTGGTATGGATTGAATAAAAAGCTGAAAAATGGACTCAGAGAAGACTTAAGGGCAGTAGCCACTGAAGAGTTCTATTGGGCCCTCAGAAAGAATCCACTTCAAAAGCCTTCTGTACTGTCCTTTCATGCAGGAGTCAGGTTCCTAGCGAAGAGAATGTTTGATCTAGGTTTGGTTATCCTTGGTCATAGGGGATGTGATGCCTTGAATAATAGTCCCACAGAGCCAGAAACCCAAAGCAGAAGAAGCAATGGATACTGGGCTTTTGACAAGAAGGAGAAATGGATGCTGGGCTGATAAAAGAACCAGATGGCCTGTATAGTTATAGATCGTTACTTCAGTTCAGTTCAATTGCTCAATCGTGTCTGACTCTTCGCAACATCATGGACTGCGGCACGCCAGGCCTCCCTGTCCATCACCGACTCCTGGAGCTTACTCATGTCCATTGAGTCTGTAATGCCATCCAACCATCTCACTCTCTGTCGTCCCCTTCTACTTCCTCTTTCAATCTTTCCCAGCATCAGGGTCTTGTCCAGTGAGTCAGTTCTTTGCATCAGGTGACCAAAGTATTGGTGTTTCAGCTTCAACATCAGTACTTCCAATGAACACCCAGGACTGATCTCCTTTAGGATGGACTGGTTGGACCTCCTTGCAGTCCAAGGGACTCTCAAGAGTCTTCTCCAACACCACAGTTCAAAACCATCAATTCTTTGGCACTTAGCTTTCTTTATAGTCCAACTCTCAAATCCATACATGACCACTGGAAAAACCATAGCTTTCACTATACGGACCTTTGTTGGCAAAGTAATGTCTCTGCTTCTTAATATGTTGTCTAGGTTGGTCATATCTTTTCTTCCAAGGAGCAAGTGTCTTTTAATTTCATGGCTGCAGTCACCATCTGCAGTGATTTTGGAGCCCAAGAAAATAAAGTCTCTCACGGTTTCCCCATCTATTTGCTATGAACTGATGGGACCAGACACCATGATCTTAGTTTTCTGAATGTTGAGTTTTAAGCCAACTTTTTCAACTCTCTTCTTTTACTTTCATCAAGAGGCTCTTTAGTTCTTCTTCACTTTCTGCCATAAGTGTGGTGTCATCTGCATATCTGAGGTTATTGATATTTCTCCTGGCAATCTTAATTCCAGATTATGGTTCATCCAACCTGGCATTTCACATGAGGTACTCTGCATAGAAGTTAAATAAGCAGGGTGATAATATACAGCCTTGACATACTCCTGTCCCGATTTGGAGCCAGTCTGTTGTTCCATGTCCAGTTCTAACTGTTGCTTCTTGACCTCCATACAGATTTCTCAGGAAGCAGGTCAGGTGGTCTGGTATTCCTGTCTCTTTAAGAATTTTCCACAGTTTGTGGTGATCCACCCAGTCAAAGGCTTTGGCATAGTCAATAAAGCAGAAGTAGATATGTTTCTGGAATTCTCTTGCTTTTCTGATGATCCAACAGATGTTCGCAATTTGACCTCTGGTTCCTCTGCCTTTTCTAAATTTAGCTTGAACATATGGAAGTTCATGGTTCATGTACTGTTGAAGCCTGGCTTGGAGAATTTTGAGCGTTTGCTAGAGTGTGAGATTAGTGCAATTGTGCAGTAGTTTGAACATTCTTTGGCATTGCCTTTCTTTGGGGTTGGAATGAAAATTGACCTTTTCTAGTCCTGTGGCCACTGCTGAGTTTTCCAGATTTGCTGGCATATTGAGTGCAGCACTTTCAAAGCATCATCTTTTAGGTTGAAATAGCTCAACTGGAATTCCATCACCTCCACTAGCTTTGTTCATAGTGATGCTTCCTAAGGCCTACTTGACTTCAGATTCCAGGATGTCTGACTTTACAGACATTGATCACACCATTGTGATTATCTGGGTCATGAAGAGTATCTGGGTCTTTTTGTATAATTCTGTGTATTCTTGCCACCTCTTCTTAATATCTTCTGCTTCTGTTAGGTCCATACCATTTCTGTCCTTTATTGTGCTTATCTTTACATGAAATGTTCCCTTGGTGTCTCTAATTTTCTTGAAGAGATCTCTAGTCTCCCATTCTATTGTTTTCCTCTCTTTCTTTGCATTGATCACTGAGGAAGGCTTTCTTATCTCTCCTTGCTATTCTTTGGAACTCTGCATTCGGATAGGTGTATCTTTCCTTTTTTCCTTTGCCTTTCACTTCTCTTCTTTTCTCAGCTATTTGTAAGGCCTCGTCAGACAACCATTTTGGCTTTTTGCATTTCTTTTTCTTGGGGATGGTCTTGATCCCTGCCTTCTGTACAATGTCACAAACCTCCATCCATAGTTCTTCAGGCACTCTTGTATATCAGATCTAATCCCTCGAATCTATTTGTCATTTCCATTGTATAAACATAAGGGATTTGATTTAGGTCAGCTAAGAGTCAGGCACGACTGAGCAATTTCACTTTCACTTTTCACTTTCATGCATTGGAGAAGGAAATGGCAACCCACTCCAGTGTTCTTGCCTGGAGAATCCCAGAGATGGAGAAGCCTGGTGGGTTGCCGTCTATGGGGTCACACAGTCGGACACGACTGAAGCGACTTGGCAGCAGCAGCAACATACCTGAAAGGTCTAGTGGTTTTCCCTACTTTCTTCAATTTAAGTCTGAATTTGGCAATAAGGAGTTCATGATATGAGCCACAGTCAGCTCCCGGTCTTGTTTTTGCTGACTGTATAGAGCTTCTGTATCTTTGGCTGCAAAGAATATAATCAAGCTGATTTTGGTATTGACCATCTGGTAATATCCATGTGTAGAGTCATCTCTTGTGTTGTTGGAAGAGGGTATTTGCTATGATCAGTGTGTTCTCTTGGCAAAAGTCTCTTAGCCTTTGACCTGCTTCGTTTTGTACTCCAAGGCCAAATTTGCATGTTACTCCAGGTATCTCTCGACTTCCCTACTTTTGCATTCCAGTCCCCTATAATAAAAAGGACATCTTTTTTGGGTTAGTTTTAAAAGGTCTTGTAGGTCTTCATAGAACTATTCAACTTCAGCTTCTTCAGCGTTACTAGTTGGGGCATAGACTTGGATTACTGTGATATTGACTGGTATACCTTGGAAACAGACATCATTCTGTTGTTTTTGAGATTGCATCCAAGTACTGCATTTCAGACTCTTTTGTTGACCATGATGGCCACTCCGTTTCTTCTGAGGGATTCCTGCCCACAGTAGTAGATATAATGGTCCTCTGAGTTAAATTCACCCATTCCAGTCCATTTTAGTTCGCTAATTCCTAGAATGTCGACATTCACTCTTGCCATCTCTTGTTTGACCACTTCCAATTTGCCTTGATTCATGGACCTAACTTTCCAGGTTCCTGTGCAATATTGCTCTGTTTCGCAGCATCTCACTTTACTTCCATCAGCAGTCACATCTACAACTAGGTGTTTTTGCTTTGGCTCCATCTCTTCATTCTTTCTGGAGTTATATCTCCACTGATCTCCCGTAGCATATTGGGCACCTACCAACCTGGGTAGTTCATCTTTCAGTGTCCTATCTTTTTGCCTTTTCATGCTGATCATGGGGTTCTCAAGGCAAGTGGTTTGCCATTCCCTTCTTCAGTGGACCATGTTTTTTCAGATTCTCCACTATGACCCGTCTGTCTTGGGTGGCCCTACATGGCATGGCTCATAGTTTCATTGAGTTAGACAAGGCTATGGTCCATGTGATCAGTTTGGTTAGTTTTCTGTGACTGTGGTTTTCATTCTGTCTGCCCTCTGATGGATAAGGATAAGAGGCTTATGGAAGCTTCCTGATGGGAGAGACTGACTGTGGGGGAAACTGGGTCTTGTTCTGATGGTGAGGCTTAAAATACAAATCCATTCACCAACTGTGAGTGAAATGGTTCATTATGATCTTCAACCACAAGCTCTTTTCTCAGTAATTTTGGTAACTATAAGATTTAGCACATTCTAAATATGGCATTTAATTTGGGGTATTTAACTTCCTCCTTGTCATGTTTCTCAAATCTAAATCTTACTGGATTACTAACTTTGGTGTGATCATCTTGTTATGACTAGAGGACATAGACAATCCAGGTATCTGTTAGACACTGAGCACCTGCCAGGGCATCCCAGCCATTTGACATTTAAATGCTCCATACAAAGCACCAACTCTGGTGCCCAATATATATTTCTCAGTTTATGCTTTCTGAAAAACACACAGTGGGTACCAGTGTCCAATTCCATTCCTTAACGCCCAGTTCCAAAGCCTCCAGGATCCCACAGCCTCTGTGCATCCTTGATCAAAGCTATTACTAATACTAAGTAATAGGTACGTATTTCTATTCTCTTAAGGGTAGGAACAATGACATTTATGTTTGCATCCCCAGCATCTAACAGTTCCTGACTCATAGTCTGAACAGTAGATGTTTGTTGAATCAGACAACAATATGATGAACATTGTATTGTCAGTAATGGGGTTACCTGCTCATGAGTGTAATTCATTCATGGGTATAAGAAAATTTTTCTTCAGCTCGTAGCCTAGCTCCTACAAAATGCAGAAACATTAGAAAAATATATCCGTTTTCTGAAAATGAGGGAAGTAGTGTGAGTTTTAGAATATAGAGCCTAGGTAGCTAGGCTCAGCGTCTGGGCAAAAAATTATTTTAAAATATTGAACCTTGATACCTAGGCTGAGAATCTGGTTAGTCAGGGTCTAGGCAACGTAACAGGAAACCCCAGTAGGTATTTTACTAGAGGAGAATTAAAAGAATTAACACAAGGAAATGTTAAACAGATGTTGGAGGACTGAAAGGACGAAAATAGGACATTAAGACAACTCAGAACAACTGCACTGCGAGAAGCAGTCACCAGTGACAGGGTTAGAGGAATGAGAGGGTAAAGTCTGGGATTACTAGAACTTGGGGAGGGGCTCAGAGAAGACCCACTGTATGAGAACTCTGGCCCTGGGGAGGGTCTGCTACCTGGCTGCCTCTGCGCAGCAAGAGCTCAGAGGAAAGTCCCATGAAGTTGGGACTCAGACCTTAAGAGGAGCTGCTGCTGGTATCTTTGACCATGTGTAGTACTGACTCTGGAAGGGCTAAAAGAAGCAGGAGTTAAGGAGAACTTGCACAGTGAAGGAATTGCAAGAAACAGGAAGGAGGCTTTTTCTCCTACTATCCATTCTCTAGTGTCTCCAGGAGGTCCGCCCTAACTGCAGTGGATTCTGGAATATACAGTTTGCAGACTTCTAGCCCCAGGATAAACGGGTTAATTTGGAGCTGAAAACATTAAATAGGCAAATAATATAACTAGGGGCATTGTTTGACCTAGATTATTATGTAGGGGCCACTTTAAATATGATCCCCTAAAGAAGGAATAACATGTCATCTAAAACAATGCAAATGGCAAGAATATCATTTATTATATGTGGTACATTCCCATAACAATATATTTTCTCCCATCAGTTAAGCTGGGATTTTATTTCATGTTTTAAATTTATTTATTCTTGGCTTAGCTGAGTCCGTGGCCGCGAGGGCGTTTCCTTGTTTGCGGGGAGTGAGGGCTGCTCTCTGGCTGTGGCGCTCTCTCATGCTCTCTCATCGCAGCAGCCTCTTGCGTAGCAGGAGCTCTGGGTGCGCAGGCTTCAGCAGCTGCAGCACGCAGGCTCAGTAGTTGTGGCTCATGGCTGTGGAGCACAGGCTCAGTAGTTGTGGCCACTGCCTTAGTTATCCCGTGGCATATGGAACCTTCCCAGACCAGGAATCTAACCCGTGTCCCCTGCATTGGCAGGGAGATTCTTAACCCACTGGACCACCAGGGAAACTCAAAGTGGGAATTTTAAAAGCACTTAATGTAAGTGTAATGCTTTACACCTATTTTACTGTGGCCCTTTAAACAGAGCTTTTTAGGAAGACTTAAAAAAGGAAGATCTGTGTGATATTTATGGACAACTAATGTCTAAATAAATTCTCTGAAGATTACTTTTTCTTTTCATTTCCATGTAATTCTCTGTACTTTTATACCACTAAGTTTTAGCAGAGCAAGTTAAAACAGAAAGTTTCAGTATCTGGTAAAGCAAGAATGAATTAACAGTCTTGCCATATATCTTACAGTTAATGAAACAGCTTCTAATCCATTCTGATTAGCCAAAACACAGTTACTCAGATAGCCTGCTTTTTCATTGTGGTTCCACAAAGTCAAATGATAAGCTTAAACTGCTCTCAGCCTTAAAAAATGCACATGGATTCTAATTTCTAACATATAGCATATCCTTTGAGAAAGTCTTCCAGCACTCAGCTTAATTGGGTATATTTGTATCAGTCCCCTATTATGGGTGTGGCCATGAACTACAGACTTGGAGAGATACAAACATGAGTAAAATAGTCAGTGAGCACAGTCTAATTGAGATGGACATTGGCAAAACAGCTCTAATCCTGGGCAGACTAGCAATGTAGTGGAGATTGTTTCCAGCCCAAAGATCTGTAAGAATTTTTGTACAGTGTGACATTTAGACCTGCATCTTAAAGTTGGTTCCACTTTTTCTGAGACAAGTTGAAGAATGCTTCGCCAATGTCATCTCAATAATCTTTAATATTTTTGGAGCATACTATGGCTCCCATTATTAAAGGAAGTGAAAGTGTTAGTCGCTCAGTCACGTCCAACTCTTTGCGAAGTTGTCTTCTTGTTTTCCCAACTTGAAACAGTGCGTCTGTGTGTGTTAGATTAACGCACGTATGGACTCTCCTTTATCAAATTGTCTCTGCTTGATCTTAAGACGGTAGTGATGGGAACAAGACCGTAAAAAACTTGCAGAATTTTTTTTAATTGTTGGTATCTCAATACATGACTCTCCAAAATGCAAATAACTTATAATACCACACTTGGTGCTTGCTTCTGTGGAATTGCCACACTGTATTCTATTTCTGTCTTGCCCTTTGGAATTAATGCCTGAGAAAGACTGTATGTCAGTGCAACTTTGTATGTATAGTATATACAGGAAACAGCTACTCTGTAACTGTCTCTATTTCTATTAGTAATTATTTCCCAAGAGAGAATTTCAAGATACTTAAGTAATTCACAAAATCTTCACTTTTATACCACTTTTTCTTTACTGTTTCTACTGAGTCTCAGCTTACAGCAGCCTTTGCAGTCCAGTACTCTCTTTCTATCAGTTTGATGTCCTTTGGTATCATTTTCTTCCCCCAAGAATTATTTTACACCCTTTCAAGGAACCAGAGAATCCCTGCTTTCTCCTCTCTGCTCCACACCAAAAATCTGCCCTCAAGAGCCTCCATTCATGGCAGCGTGATCCCAGAGCTAGATGGTGGTTCAGTACCTCACCCTCCTTTTCGCAGAGGAAAGAGGCTGAGAGAGGGTAATCGATTGCCCAGGATTGTACAGTCAGTTACAAGGAGACACGATTTGAACTCAGACCTCTTAATGTCCAAATGAGCGCTCTTTCTAACATGTGATGTGGCTTTGTATTAATATTAATATGCATTAATATCCTAAAATAGCTTTCCTTTTCAGATATTTGCCTTCTCTCAAGATCAGAAATTAAGCTAAAATAATAACATGGAACTTTATTTTCAATATGATGCTGAGGGTGTCACAGAGCTCTTCTGAGGTTCCTAAAATTGTAACATACAGCTGCCTCCATGTCAGCCTTATATCACACAGGAAATAACACATTTAGTTAAGAGGAATAAGGATAACATCATTGGCATCTGCAATGTGCCAGACACTGTGTTACCCATTTTCCGTATGGAATTTCATTTCATCTTTAAGATAAGTCAATGAGGTAGCTATTATCTCTATTTATATTCATAAATGTATATGTTTATAATATTTTATATAATATATAAGTAAGGTAGAAAAGTGAAGTATATATTTCTCATGCTTGGTGGCTGTCTTTGAAAACACTTACTACATTAGAGTAACTTCCCACATTATGAATCCAGACTGAGGCAGAGTCCAAACTCCCTTTCCCAGCACCTTTGCAGCTAGAGTGCAGGCTCTCCCAACCAGGCTTACTCACACGGGTCTCACACGAAAAGAGCAGCATGAAGAAGCAAGTACTGTCCTGAATCCATTTTTCTGGCTCGGATGGTGAAGAGAAGTCTGGTCTTCAGTGGCAGAAATGATGGAGAGTCTTGGGTGTGATGTCATTCATCTATAGCCCCATTGGCAGCAGCACTGAGGTCTGGCTGAGGCAGTCCTGCTTCCCGGTTTTGGTACTGTTGCTGGCTGGGTAGGCTCCAGATCTGACTGATTCTCCTAGAGAGTCCACAGACTATTTAATATTCCTTAGTAAATTCTTAAATTAGCTGAAGTGGCTTCTGTGGTTGGCAAATAAGATCCCAGTTGACAAATCAAAACCACAGTGAGATACACCTCAGTTCCATTAGGATGAGGACTATGAAAGAGAGTGAGAGAGTGAGAGAGAAAAGGAAGAGAGAGAGAGAAAGGAAAAGAGAGCATGAGAGAAAGGAGAGGAGGGAAAGGGAAAAGGAAAGAGGTGGAGGGAGGGGGAGGGGAAGAAAAAGAAAAGTCTTGGCAGGATGTGGAAAAATGGGAACCCAGTGCATTGTTGGTGGGACTGTAAAATGGTAGCTACTGCTGCTGCTAAGTCACTTCAGTCATGTCTGACTCTGTGCGACCCCATAGACGGCAGCCCACTAGGCTCCTCTGTCCCTGGGATTCTCCAGGCAAGAATGCTGGAGTGGGTTGCCATTTCCTTCTCCAATGCATGAAAGTAGAAAGTGAAGTCGCTCAGTCGTGTCCGACTCCTAGCGACCTCAGGGACTGGAGCCTACCAGGCTCCTCCATCCATGGGATTTTCCAGGCAAGAGTACTGGAGTGGGGTGCCATTGCCTTCTCCGGTAAAATGGTAGAGTTGCTGTGAAAAATAGTATGGAGATTCCTCAAGAAATTAAAAATATAATTACCATATGTCCCAGCAAACCCACTTCTGGGTATATACCAAAAAGATTGAAAGCAGAGTCCTGAAGAGATATCTGTACACCTGTATTCATGGTAGAATTATTCACAGTAACTAAAATGTGAAAAGTACCTAGGGTAGTCAGAATCATAGAGACAGAAAGTAGAATGGTGGCTGCCGGGGGCTGGCGCAGGGATAATAGGAAACTGTTCTTTAATGGGTACAGACTGGTCCATTTTGCAAGATGAAAAGGGTTCCGAGATGGATGGTAGTGATGGTTGTACAACAATGTGAAAGCACTTAGTTCCACAGAACTGTCTACTTATAACTGGTTAAGATAGTGTGTTATGTACATTTTACTACGATTAAAAAAAAAAAAAGCTTGACAGTACCAAGTGCTCGCATGGATCTGGAGCAACTGGAACTCTCACATATTCCTGAGAGGGATGCCAAATGGTACAGTCATTTTGAAAAACCGTATGGTAGTATCTCAAAATGTTAAACATACATTTACCATACAATCCAGCTGTTCCAATTCTAGGTAGTATTTACTCAAGAGAAATGAACACATATGCCCTCAGAAAAAGTTATTCACAACTGGGTGTCAGGGATGGAGGAAAGGGCAACATGAGGGATGCTTGTGGTGATAGAACTGTAGCTTGATTTGGTCCATGTGAATATCCAGTTTACTGTATTATAGTTTTGCAAGAGGTTATTATTGGAGGAAACTGGGGGGAAAATTTTATGAGATCTCTATGTGTTATTTCATACAACTGCGTGTGAAACTACAATTATTTGAAATTAGAAAGGTTAATTAAAAAGAAACTTAAAAAAAAAAAGCCCAGACCAATTACATGAAGTAATTTTCCTGGTATCACACAACCAAAAAAGCATAGAACCTAGAGATGAGCCAGGTCTGGTTCGTCCTGGTTCATCACATGCTCCTTTCTTAGAGATCATCCTGTGGGCAGCATAATGTGGTGGGAAGAGTGTGCTCTAACAGTGGGAAGTACTTGGCTTCCTGAGTGCAAACCCCTGGGAATGTTGCTTAGTTCTCTGAGTGAAGGAAAAAAAATGTTTTTCCTTGATTGGCAAGTGGTAAGTGAGTCTAAGTTTACATATGTTGTCAGTATTGAGTACAGTTGAATGTAAATGAAATTCCCACCTGAAAACAGTACACAGAGATGATTAGTATCATAACAGTAATAATTAAAGCCAGCATGGTTATAGCTTTCATTTAATATTCACAGCTTGAAGAAGTATCTGACTTCTATCTTGCAGATGACACAAATGAAGCCTAAGGAAGTTGAGTAACTTGCCTCACAGATGGCTCATAGTAGAGCTGGATTTGATCCCAGGCAGTCTGGCTCCAGAGTTCATGCTCTTACTGGGAACATCAAGTCAGATGATACTGTAGAAAAATTAACATGCTGCTGCTTAAGGGGAAAGATTTCCTATCACTTAGAGGGGATATTGGTTAATTCATTTTTTTTACAAGGACCTACACATGGATTCATTTTAGATGCCTCACCATATCTCACTACTAATATTTGACAATAAGCCATTCTTATGAAAGCTATTCACAAGAATAGGATTTCCCCATGTGGGTCGTAACTATGATCTTCATTTAATCCTTGGCATGCATGCAGCTTGAAAGTGACTTTATGGAACTATTCAGATCTTTTGGATCAATAAACACCTAAAAATCCAAGGGTTGACATGGACAATGTATCCAGGATGCCAGAGATTTGTGTTTGTACAAAGAGTTATTTAGACATCGATGAATAGGCATCATAAAGTTTCTATAGAGAAGGGCTAGTTGAGAAGACTTAGAGTATTAACTCCATTCAAGAAACACATGCATTTCTAAAAGAAGTTGTGTAAAAAGAGTCTCACTTTAAGAATATTTTTAAAATGCAAATAGTTTCTACTTCCTAACCCCCCTCCTCCACCTTGTCTCACTCATGAATATTTGTTTTGATACCAAGTTTTCTTAAGGCAGATTTACATTTCTTTAACATGTCATTAGAGCTATCTAGTTAGAAGCCACAGTATGGTAGAAAGGATACAACTCAGAATTGAGACCCAGGTTCTAGGTGTCTGTTATCTAGAACAGATTTGGGTTTTGACTGTGGAAAAAGTCATTTAGAGTTTCTGTATCTGTTTCCTCAAATGCTGGGTGTGCCCTCTCTCCACAGAACCTGTTGAAGTGTGCTGCTACTGCTAAGTCACATCAGTCGTGTCCGACTCTGTGCGACCCCATAGACGGCAGCCCACCAGGCTCTGCCGTCCCTGGGATTCTCCAGGCAAGAATTCTGGAGTGGGTTGCCATTTCCTTCTCCAATGCATGAAAGTGAAAGTGAAGTCGCTCAGTCATGTCCGACTCTTAGCGACCCCATGGACTGCAGCCCACCAGGCTCCTCTGTCCATGGGAGTTTCCAGGCAAGAGTACTGGAGTGGGTCGCCAGTGCCTTCTCCAGGTGAAACGTTCTGAGAAGCAAAAAAGTACAATGTGAATTCCAGCCCTCCAGTTCTCATATCTCGTTTCCTCCAGGGAAGACACTCGCCAGGAGAGGCAGGCGAACGGCTGTGAGCGTTGAGACAGTGTTTGATCCCCCAGGAAGTCTCTTCTCAGCCTCCAGAGCCCAGTGTGGTGTCCGACCCAGGTCAGCCCCCCATACAAGTCTGCTTCCCAAACAGCTATTTCTGTGTTACAGCTTTAAGCTGAGGTTCAGAAAGCAATTAATATTCTTTCTTATTGTCTCATAAATTTTTTGGAAATTTATCTTTTTCCTAGAATATAATGATTCAAAAATCATTTAAACCCAGAAATGTCTGCAGATTGCTTATAATTAAGTGTGGTTAGCAGTCATCTGTCCAAAGTGGCACAGAGATGTATACCTTGCAACCTGGAGACTTAGTCCCTGAAAAAGTCTCACTTATACATTATTTTACCTGCTGGTGGCCCAGAACCAACCACATAAACCTTCCAGGGTTTCATGTTAATATTGCTGAGCTCTCACAGAATTTGAGTTCATTGGCAAAGTATTGGTGGTTATTTTAAAATCTGAAAATGCAAAAAAGTATTCAGATCAGATCAGTCGCCCCAACTCTTTGCCACCCCATGAATCACAGCACGCCAGGCCTCCCTGTCCATGACCAACTCCCGGAGTTCACTCAGACTCACATCCACCAAGTCAGTGATGCCATCCAGCCATCTCATCCTCTGCTGTCCCCTTCTCCTCTTGCCCCCAATCCCTCCCAGCATCAGAGTCTTCTCCAATGAGTCAACTTTATGCATGAGGTGGCCAAAGTACTGGAGTTTCAGCTTTAGCAGCATTCCTTCCAAAGAAATCCCAGGGCTGATCTCCTTCAGAATGGACTGGTTGGATCTCCTTGCAGTCCAAGGGACTCTCAAGAGTTTTCTCCAACACCACAGTTCAAAAGCATCAATTCTTCCGCACTCAGCCTTCTTCACAGTCCAGCTCTCACATCCATACATGACCACAGGAAAAACCATAGCCTTGACTAGGCGAAACTTGTTGGCAAAGTAATGTCTCTGCTTTTGAATATGCTATCTAGGTTGGTCATAACTTTCCTTCCAAGAAGTAAGCATCTTTTAATTTCATGGCTGCAGTCACCATCTGTAGTGATTTTGGAACCCAGAAAAATAAAGTCTGACACTGTTTCCACTGTTTCCCCATTTATTTCCCATGAAGTGATGGGACTGGATGCCATGATCTTCGTTTTCTGAATGTTGAGCTTTAAGCCAACTCTCTCACTCTCCTCTTTCACTTTCATCAAGAGGCTCTTCAGTTCCTCTTCACTTTCTGCCATAGGGTGGTGTCATCTGCATATCTGAGGTTATTGATATTTCTCTGACATTGTTTAAAAAGTATTGACACTGTAGACTCAGAAACAAAGAAAGTTTTCAGAAGAAGAGGTGCTTTAAAAGAATAGTTTATCATGTATTAAATGCAACGAGTATTTAAACGGAAAATACACACAAAATAACCAAGGTTATGTTGATTAGGAATGAAAACATTTTATTCTATTGTTGGTTGTGCCTATATAGAAAGTCAAGAATGATAGGACTTTATTTTATTTAAATTGATCTTCCAGCATTTACACTGATTCTCCTTTGCTATCTCCAGATAAAGGGGAAAGTTATTTACTACCTGGTTTTGTAATGTTTAAGCAGTGATTGGTCGGGAAGAACTGGCTGACACCTGGCTTCTCTTTAGGTTGTTCACAAGATGTTTTTAGTTGTAACTCCCATTTTCCAGTGCCAGAGAGTGAGCTTTGAAAACAGATAAGAGTTGGGCTGAAACCTGCCATCAGCCCTGGATAGCTGGGTGGCTTCGTCTATGTGGATCAACCTCTCAGAGCCTCAGCATCTTCTTTAGTAAAATGGGGTATTCATGGTTAATAATTCTGACCAATTAACAAATCCAGTCACAGAAGACTATTATAAAGATTAGAGATAATGTGAATATTGAGCCTGAAATAGCAGTACCCCTAAAAGATAGTTTTTAACTTTTCTGTATGTGCCCTGGAAACCATTTCTGCTGCTGCTGCTAAATCGCTTCAGTCATGTCCGACTCTGTGCGACCCCATAGATGGCAGCCCACCAGGCTCCCCCATCCCTGGGGTTCTCCAGGCAAGAACACTGGAGTGGGTTGCCATTTCCTTCTCCAATGCATGAAAGTGAAAGGGAAATCACCGAGTCGTGTCCAACTCTTAGCAACCCCATGAACTGCAGCCTACCAGGCTCCTCCGCCCATGGGATTTTCCAGGCAAGAGTACTGCAGTGGGGTGCCACTGCCTTCTCCGGAAACCATTTCTAAATCCATGTAAAGCAGAGAAAGTAAGTTCAAAGTTCCTCAAGCGGCTGTACCATGTCATTTGAAGATCACAGTGACTAAGCTCCCTTTCCCTTACAGGAAACATAAGTGAAGGGGGAAAAGCTTGAAGCATTGCCCTGGTTTTGGCACTCAGATGAGGCCTCAGCATTCTGCTCAACCTCACCAAGTTCTGCTCTTCAAAACTGAGAGCCACACACAGAGGAAGTTGCTGAGCCACTGTGATAAGGAAGCATAATGACAAGACTTACTTTCCTGGCAACTTGGAAAAAAGAAAGCTTTTTAACCTTGCATAAGTACTTGTGTCAACTCCCAATGTCCTGTACATTAACTCAAGAATCCTGACAATCCCTCCTATTGTGTGAGGTGTATTTGCAAAAGGGTTAGGAGCAAAGGTTCTGGAGTCACACTGCCTTCATTCTAATCCTCCCATCACAATTCACTAGTTTTGTGTCCTGAAACACAAGACTAATCCATTCTGAAACATTTTCCTCACCTGAAACCCAGGATAATATTGATGCCCATCTCCTAGGGCTGTTGGAAGGCTCATTTACAATCTTAGCACAATGCCTGCCATGAAGTAAGTACTAGTTAAATAATTATTGCTATTGTTGTTTGGCCAATAGTAATTATCTTGCACAAAATCAAACACCAGTAAGAAGGTGGAAATCCTGGTCTTCTGACTCCAAATCCCAGGCTCTTTCTCTTATCATGCGTTACTCTACTGAATGTTTATTGCTTCGTTAAATGATTAAAATACCACAGTACTGTCTGTGATATCCATTGACACTGAAGTATTCTCTCTAATTATGCAGTGCAAATCAAAGATCGCTATAAATAGAAAATAATAATGTTGTTTCACTGTTCTTTGCACTTGCTTGAGCAAAAGAACTCACATATCACACTATGTCTTACCCTCCCAGAAACCCTACTTCCTGGGAGTTATAATTCTTTGATGTGTGGGCTCAGCCATGTCCAACTCTTTGTGACCCTACGGACTGTAGCCTGCCAGGCTCCCCAGGCTCCTCTTCTGGGACTTTTCAGGCAAGAATACTGGACTGGGTTGACATTTCCTACTCCAGGGGATCTTCCCAACCCAGGGATCGAACCCACATCTCTTGCATAGCCAGGTGGATTCTTCATACTGCACCATCTGAGAAGCTATAATTCTTCAATATCAAAACCAATTTCAGTCTTGCCAGCTGAAAGGACTGACTGCAATTCGACAGTGTAGAGGTCATACTATCCCTCCATTTTGGGCCAAATGGTGGCATCAACTGTTTATCTCCCTTTCACAGTTGTTCTCTCATATTTTGCTCCAACTTCCTCCAAATACAACAACTGGTATAACTGCAGATCCAACCAGCTTTCTGGTTCATTGCTTAGTTAGCCTTAAATAACTGTATGCTTGCTTCCTACTTCACTTGTGGGCTTGGCAACACTCCAGGCTCCTTGGGTACTGAACCTTGTGAAGTCCGTAAATTAGTTTTCCAGACTAGCCTGGAATGAACTTCAGACAAGGTAGCTCTGGAGAAATTCACATTAACTTTTTTCACCTCATTTAAAAATAATTTTTCAAATGGTCAAATAGAAACATTCACCAACATAGACTATATTCTGGGCCTTAAAACAAACCTCAACACATTTCAAAGAATATAAATCACACAAAAGGAATTCTATGAAAGCAACCAAATTAAACTAGAAATCAACAGCAGAAAGACATCGGAAAAATCTCTTTTAAAAAAACGGTTGGAAATTAAACAACACAGTACAAAATAACCCATAGATCAAATAGGAAATCATGAGGGGAATTATAAAATATGTTGAGCTGAATGAAAATGAAGATACAACATATTAAGATGTCAGGGATGCATATAAAGTCTTGCTTAGAGGAAAAATTATGGCATTAAAGGCTTATATTAGAAAAGAAAAATCTAAAATTAGTGATTTAAGCTTTCATCTTAAAAAAAAAAAAAAACTAGAAAAAGCAGCTAAAAGCAAAGCAAGAAGGAAGAAAATAATAAAAGAGATGAAATCAATGAAATTGAAAGACAATCAGATCAGATCAGATCAGATCAGTCGCTCAGTCATGTCCGACTCTCTGCGACCCCATGAACTGCAGCATGCCAGGCCTCCCTATCCATCACCAGCTCTCAGAGGTCACTCAGACTCACATTCATCGAGTCAGTGATGCCATCCAGCCATCTCATCCTCTGTCGTCCCCTTTTCCTCCTGCCCCCAGTCCCTCCCAGCATCAGAGTCTTCTCCAATGAGTCAACTCTTCGCATGAGGTGGCCAAAATACTGGAGTTTCAGCTTTAGCATCATTCCTTCCAAAGAAATCCCAGGGCTGATCTCCTTCAGAATGGACTGGTTGGATCTCCTTGCAGTCCAAGGGACTCTCAAAGACAATAGAAGAAGTTCAATTAAATCAAAAGCTGTTTGTTTTAAAAAATCAATAAAACTAATAAGCCTTTGTCAAACTGATCCGGAATAAGAAGGGGAAAAAACCCCTCAAATTACTAATATAAAAAATGACATGAACTTCCCTGGTGGCCCAATGGTTAGGATGCTGAGTTTCCATTGCATGAGGCAGATGTTCAATTACTAGTCAGGGAATTAAGATCTCTCGTGCTTCAAGGCATGGTCAAAAAATAGAAAAAAAAATTTTTGTAATTACAGAGAGAACACTATTATATAAAGGATAATCAGATCAGATCAGATCAATCGCTCAGTCGTGTCCCACTCTCTGCAACCCCATGAATCACAGCACACCAGGGCTCCCTGTCCATCACCAACTCCCGGAGGTCACTGAGACTCAAATCCATCAAGTCAGTGATGCCATCCAGCCATCTCATCCTCTGCTGTCCCCTTCTCCTCTTGCCCTCAATCCCTCCCAGCATCAGAGTCTTCTCCAATGAGTCAACTTTATGCATGAGGTGGCCAAAGTACTGGAGTTTCAGCTTTAGCGTCATTCCTTCCAAAGAAATCCCAGGGCTGATCTCCTTCAGAATGGACTGGTTGGATCTCCTTGCAGTCCAAGGGACTCTCAAGAGTCTTCTCCAACACCACAGTTCAAAAGCATCAATTCTTTGGCGCTCAGCCTTCTTCACAGTCCAGCTCTCACATCCATACATGACCACAGGAAAAACCATAGCCTTGACTAGGCGAAACTTGTTGGCAAAGTAATGTCTCTGCTTTTGAATATGCTATCTAGGTTGGTCATAACTTTCCTTCCAAGAAGTAAGCATCCTTTAATTTCATGGCTGCAGTCACCATCTGTAGTGATTTTGGAACCCAGAAAAATAAAGTCTGACACTGTTTCCACTGTTTCCCCATCTATTTCCCACGAAGTGATGGGACCGGATGCCATGATCTTCGTTTTCTGAATGTTGAGCTTTAAGCCAACTTTTTCACTCTCCACTTTCACTTTCATCAAGAGGCTTTTTAGTTCCTCTTCACTTTCTGCTATAAGGGTGGTGTCATCTGCATATCTGAGGTTATTGATATTTCTCCCAGCAATCTTGATTCCAACTTGTGTTTCTTCCATAGTATAATGCTATTATATAAGAACAACTTTATGCCCATAAATTCAAATATCTAGATGAAACAGAGAAATTCCTTGAAAGACATAAACTCTCAAAGCTCACTCAAGAAGAAATAGATATCCTGAATAACGCATGCTAAGTTGCTCAGTCATGTTCGACTCTTCGCAGCCTTTTGAACTGTTGCTCACCAAGTTCCTCTGTCCATGGGATTCTCCAGGCAAGATTACTGAAATGAGTTGCCATGCCCTCTTCCAGGGGTTCCTGCTGACCCAGGGATCAAACTCTCATCTGAATAGTACTCTATTTAATAAGGAAGTAAAATTTGTAATGAAAAACATTTCAACAATGAAAATTCCAGGTGACTCTACTAGCAAATTCTACCA
This sequence comes from Tragelaphus eurycerus, assembly GCA_935064755.1. Taxonomy (NCBI): domain Eukaryota; kingdom Metazoa; phylum Chordata; class Mammalia; order Artiodactyla; family Bovidae; genus Tragelaphus; species Tragelaphus eurycerus. The sequence goes on from CAKXYN010000069.1 coordinate 13,477,395, forward strand.
AACATTTAAGAACTAAATAATACCAATTTAACATAAACTTCTCCATAAGACAAAGAAACACTTGCCAACTCATTTTATAGGATCAGCATTACCTTGATACCCAAACAGACAAAAACATGAAAATAGAATCAATAGATATCTCTCAGAAACAAAGTAAAAATTCTTAATAAAATATTATTAGTAAATTCTAGGAATGCATCAAAGTGATAGAACACTATAACCAAGCTTGTTTTATCCCAGGAACATAAGGTTGATTCAACATTTTAAAATCAAAGTAATTCACTATATCAAGAGACTAAGCAAGAAATATCATATTATTATTTCAATAGATGCAGAGAAGTATTTGACACAATTCACCATACATTCATTTTTAAAACAAAACAAACAAACAAAAAACACCTTTCAGCCAATTGCAATTTTTCCTAATCTAATAATTAGCTTCTCTGTTAGTTCTTTACTGCTGTGTAACAACCCCCAAACATATATACCAAACAATTATTGTCTCACAGTTTCGGGAGGTTAGGAATCTGGGTATGACTTAGCTGGTGCCTGTAACCAAAGCCTCTCAAAAAAGTGAATTTACATTGTCTGCTGGGGCTACAGTGTCATCTGTAGGCTCACTGGAGTAGGCATGGTGGTAGGGAGATCCACTTCCAGGCTCATTCACAAGATGGTTGGCAGGATCCAGTTCCTCACAGAATGCTGGATTGAGTGCCTACTGTCTTCTTGGCTGTTGGTCTCCTCAATTCCTTGCCATAGGGCAGTTCACAGCATGGCATCTGGATTCCCTCAGAGGAAGTGAGTGAGAGAATACAAGAGAAAACTCAAGACAGAAGTCATCGTCTGTTTGTAACCTAATCTCAGAAATGATATGCCATTACTTTCAGTTCAGTTCAGTTCAGTCGCTCAGACGTGTCTGACTCTTCGCCACCCCATGAATCACAGCACGCCAGGCCTCCCTGTCCATCACCAATTCCCGGAGGTCACTGAGACTCACGTCCATCGAGTTGGTGATGCCATCCAGCCATCTCATCCTCTGTCGTCCCCTTCTCCTCCTGCCCCTAATCCCTCCCAGCATCAGAGTCTTTTCCAATGAGTCAACTCTTCACATGAGGTGGCCAAAGTACTGGAGTTTCAGCTTTAGCATCAGTCCTTCCAAAGAAATCCCAGGGCTGATCTCCTTCAGAATGGACTGGTTGGATCTCCTTGCAGTCCAAGGGACTCTCAAGAGTCTTCTCCAACACCACAGTTCAAAAACATCAATTCTTCGGCACTCAGCCTTCTTCACCGTACAACTCTCACATCCATACATAACTACAGGAAAAACCATAGCCTTGACTAGATGAACCTTTGTTGGCAAAGTAATGTCTCTGCTTTTGAATATGCTATCTAGGTTGGTCATAACTTTCCTTTCAAGGAGTGTCTTTTAATTTCATGGCTGCAGTCACCATCTGCAGTGATTTTGGAGCCCCAAAAAATAAAGTCTGACGCTATTTCCACTGTTTCCCCATCTATTTCCCATGAAGTGATGGGACCGGATGTCATGATCTTCGTTTTCTGAATGTTGAGCTTTAAGCCAACTTTTTCACTCTCCACTTTCACTTAAACATATTTTATTCCTTAGAAGCGAGTCACCAGGTCAAGCCTACATTGAATGGAAGGGCATGAATACCATGAGGCAGAAATCACTGAGGGCCATCTTAGAGCCTGCCTACAAAGAAATCTAGTTAGTGCCAGATACTTAGCGGTGCCTGATTGAATGTTTTTGCCCTAAGATCAGTAGTAGGCACATATGCTCTCACCACTCCTATTTGATGTCACACTGGAGAGCGTACTAAGTGCAATAAGGCAAGGAAAAGAAATAAGAAGCATACCACTTAGGAAGAACAAAAACTGTCCCTATTCGGAGATGACATGATTGTCTACAGAGAAAACCTCAAGGAATTTACAAAACCCTTCTGGAAATTTTAAGTGAGAAAACAGATGACAAATTAGCATATGAAAAACTGCTCAATGTTAGTCATTAGAGAAATGCAAATTAAAACCACAAGAGATCATTACCCATCTTTTAGAATGACTGAATCAAAAAGAAGTGAATACCAAATGTTGGCAAAGATGCAGAGTAATTGGGACATTGCTGGCAGGAATGTAAAATGGTACAGTCACTTTGGAAAACATTTTGGCAGTCACTTACAGTAATATATACTTAACATATGACCCAGCAGTACTCCTCCTATGCATTATTTTCTCAAGAGAAGTGAAAACATATGTTCACACAAAAGACCATACACTAATATTTATAGTGGTTTGGTTTATAACTACCAAAACTGGAAACAACTCACATGTTTAGTTGGGAATGGATAAACAATATCCAGACAATGGACTACTACTCAGTAATAAAAAGGAAGGAACTAGCGATAAATGCAACAACATGGATGAATCTCAAATCTATTAAGTGAAAGAAGCTTAGCCTCAAAAGGTTATACAGTGTATAATTCCATTTATATGACATGCTGGAAGAGGCATAACTATAGAGACAGAAAACACAATTTGCAAACAATTTTGGAGGAGTTCACAGACCACCTCTATCTAGCCCATCCCTGGACCCCATCCATACGCCACGCCACTCCATTTTCAAGGCAGCCACCAAACTCTCCTCCTAACTGCAGCTCCTTCCTGAACCCTATCCAGATTTACATTTAGTGACATTCTGCTTGGCACAGGATTGGTCCCCATTTTATAGACAGTATGAAAATATTCTCTCTTCAGCTATTGCTTCCAGGGCAACATCCATCTTGATCCTACGCTTATGGAATGGAAAAGATGAGAAAATACTGAGGCAATCTGCCCAGGGGCAAGTTACCATATTTTGAGATTTCTCCCAGGTCCATTCATTTTCCTTCATTGTGCTCAGACCAGAGCGAGTAGGAGCCAGTTGGGAGAAGGATGTAATTAAGGAATGTAAGACAAGGCAGGCTCTGTGAGCCTCCATCTCCCAAGTTATAAGCCCAGCTCTAATGGAACCGTACCCCCCTTCACCGCCCTGCCAGCTTGTGGGAAAGAAGTGTAGACGGTTTCAGTCATCATACTGTCACCATTCTTCCACTTTTCGTGGATCCCTTTCTCTCACTCATTCATTCGTCACCGGCTGCTACAGCACTGACCAGGGCAGACACAGAGGCTGCCCTCAAGGCGTGTACAGTCCCGCAATAGGAGGTCACAGTTATCACCCCGTGTGGTACAGGCTGCGAGCGAAGTGGGAGTGGGGCAGGGGCGGGGGTGGTGGTGCGGTGCGGCTCCCAGCGCAGGCGTCTTTGCAGCAGACTGCCAGAGCTGCGTTTTCCACGACCTGCTGGAGTTCGCAATCTTGCAGGCGTCCTCTCCAGGGGCCAAAGGCCACGCACAGCTCCTCCCGGGTCCCGAGGGCCGCCCACCCGGACCTCTCGCCGCACCTAGGACGGCGGCCGCGTCTAGGAGGGACGCCTATGGGCGCCGCGGCCCCGCCCTGGCCAGCCCGGGGCGGAGGCCGGTTCCCATAGGGATCGCGGGCCGGCGGGCTGCGACAGAGCGGGGCCAGAGTCGGCAAGGCTGGAGCGAGGCCGGCGGGGCAGCCGCGGCGCCGTGAGTCCCGGGCGGGGAGGGAGGCGCGGGCCAGGCCGCCACGTGGCGCCGCACGAGGCTGCGCGGCGCCGGCCAGAGCTCGGGTGGGAAGCGGGGCGACGTAGGAGGTTCTCCCCCCGGCCCCGCGCGGCCGCAGGACGGCGTTGCCCTGCTCCCTGCGGGCTCCGGGCCCTACCTCGCGGGGCTCTCCCCTCCTGTCCCGCCGCGCCGCCGCCCCCGCGGGGAGTCGGGCGGTGTCTTCTTGCGGAAAGGAAAAGAGACCCGATATTAGAACCGGGGAAGCCCTTAACCTTCCAGGTCCTCCAGCCAGCTCATGTGTCTTATATCGGATGAACCTGACATTGAAAAGATAGTCTTACAACTCGGCTCGTTTCAGGATGACAGGTTACATTTTAACTTTCAGGGTATATACAACAGAGGATTAAACTTGAGTTACCAAAGGCTCCAGGCTGTCGTCTTTGACCAAGTGGCCACGGCTGAGGGGCAAGGGTTTAAGGGACTGGGTTGATTCCTAATTGTGTAACAACTGCAGTCTTCTGTCTTAGGTCCTTGACAAAGACCCATCGTTGAGTGGGGCTGTTCATGCCAATATTTACTAAGCGACATTTTCAAACTATGTGAAGATCCATTTTAAGAATTTATTCATCAGTGATGGAGAAGTATGAAAAAATTGGGAAAATTGGTGAAGGATCCTATGGAGTTGTTTTCAAATGCCGAAACAGGGACACAGGTCAGATTGTGGCCATCAAGAAGTTTCTGGAATCAGAAGATGACCCTGTCATAAAGAAAATCGCCCTTCGAGAAATCCGCATGCTCAAGGTAATTTCTTTAAGGTGAATTTTCAGGAACTAAAAAAAAAAAAAAAATTAAAGTGAGTCGTGTTATATGAAATAAATGCCTTGAGATGTGGTCACATCTTCCTTCACAGACTTTGGTCCTCGATGATACAGATGGGGTATCTGTGCACCAGTCACCAATTGTATAATGAATTAGAAAGTCATAGGTGTGGGGAAAGATGGTCTTCACTTTCAGACTTGCTGTGGGATATTTTATTTTTCTTCCCGATAGCTACTTTCACATGTCACCTGTAGATCTGGTTCCTCAAATCATCAACTTTAACAGTACAGGAACTTTCCACAACTCCAATCTGCTGGTGTGCATGATTTTTAAACTTCTAGGCTAGCCTCTGTTGATATTCTTAGTCTGTGAAGAGAATTAATCATTCACCTGTTTTCAAACTCCCAGGAAGCTGACAGGTTCTCATTACACCTTGCATTGATCTACTGCTGAGCTTCATAATGTCTTTGTCTTGTCTCTAGAAGAAGGATTTTTCTGTAAGTGAAATGATTGCTTTAAAAATGTTCACTAGTTAGCTCTTGGAGACCATGATACTTGGAGGGGGTGAGTGTTTATTATAAGCTGAAAGTATCTGTTTCTTGAAATGGAAATGAAGAAGGAAAGTATTTTTCCTTCATTTTTTTATTTCTGTGAAGATGAACTCCAAATCCTGCCGTATGTAGAGTGCGACCTGCAGTGAACACAGTGGAGGTTCTTTCAACAGATTAACTTTCTCTGTTGGGTCTGGTTTTAAACAGGACCTAGGACTTCCCTGGTGGCTCAGACAGTAAAGCGTGTGTCTACAATGCGAGAGGCCCAGGTTCGATCCCTGGGTCAGGTAGATCCCCTGGAGAAGGAAATGGCAGTCCACTCCAGTACTCTTGCCTGGAAAATTCCATGGACAGAGAAGCCTGGTAGACTATAGTCCATGGGGTCGCAAAGAGTTGGACACGACTGAGCGACTTCACTTTCACTTTCTGTGTTCTGACAAGTGTAACTGACTATCCAACAAGGGAAGAGTAGCCTCGTGGGGGCTGAGTGGAATATCTGGGGAGTCTCCTCTTACCTCTGCTGCTGCTGCTGCTGCTAAGTCGCTTCAGTTGTGTCCGACTCTGTGTGACCCCAGAGATGGCAGCCCACCAGGCTCCCCCTGTCCCTGGGATTCTCCAGGCAAGAACACTGGAGTGGGTTGCCATTTCCTTCTCCAATGCATGAAAGGGAAAAGTGAAAGTGAAGTCGCTCAGTCGTGTCCGACTCCTAGCGACCCCATTGACTGCAGCCTACCAGGCTCCTCCGTCCATGGGATTTTCCCTCTGCTTCTCCCTTTTCTCCAGGGCTCTCTAAATTCTTTCTCCTGTGAATTTAAGTGGGTGGGATTATCACTGGACCCTGAATAGGAAGTATCAGGCTGCAGATAAATTAAAATGGGTGGATAACAGGGAAACTTTCTTTCTTTAGGTCTAGGACATTTTTACCAGCAGAATGTTTTCAGTTCGAGAAGACACTTTTGAAGCCCCTGTGCAGTGCTCCTTAGGGCAGAGTGAAACAGCAGTGTTTGCCCATCTCCCTGGACTCTCTGCCCTCCCCCTCTACACAGGGAAAGAGGGTCTCACGGTTTCTCTGGGGCCCATGGCGTTTTTTCACTTTCTCAGGCTTTTCCTAGAGGAGAAGGTGATCACTGAATTTCAACAGGATTCATTTACTCCAGAGAAAAGCCAGTCTGTTTCTAGTGGAGAGATACTCTTTTTTCTGATTCTGAAGGTCACCTGCGGGTGCCTCTCTGAAGCCTCTCACTATTCTCTAGCAATATGGTATTTACAAGTTTAGTCTCTGAATTAATTCACTTTCTCCAGGATGGGGGCCTCGCCTCGGATCTCTGTGTCAACCATTTGGCATGTAATGCACCTTCAATAAATGTTATTGTTGAATTGAAAAAAAGATGTTAACAAAATAAGCTCCTAGAAACTGTAGGTTGGGACTTCCCTGATAGTCCAGTGATTTAGGCTCTGTGATTCCACTGCCGGAGTCGGGGGTTCGGTTCCTGGCCTGGGAATTAAGGTCTCATATGCCCCATGGCACAACCGAAAAAGAAAGGGTAGGCGTTGCCAATAAATTAGGAAGTCAGATGTGTTTTCTTGAATAACTGAATACTGATGTCCTCTGAAGGATAGACGTGTACGCAGGACCCTGATTTCAAGGCACACAACACTCCATTCCCCAAAATCAAGGGCACAGCTGTAGACTCCTCTGGTCTTTATGAGGTGATGGGACTAGATTGCCAGTAGAGCCTGTCCCATCAAGCCCTAACTTGTCTGAATTCTTGATATTCTTGATAATGGGTGCTTAAATATTTGCTGAATAAATGAATTGAGGGTTTGTTAAATCGTCATATTTTTTCCATATATTTATTCAGTAAATATTTATGGAGTCTCATTATACCTAAAATAATGCTTGCATTAAAGTGTACATCCTATCCTACAGATGTGTAACTGGTGGGAGATGAATTCTCCCTCAGCCCTCACTCCCAGTAGACTGAGTTCCTAGTGGGCAGGGCCTGTGTCATTCACCTTGTGTTCCCATGCCTGGTATAAGCCCTCTAAATAAAGTGTTTGGAGGCTTATTTGAACTAGACTTTGAAATGTTTAGGGAAGCATGGAATGAGAGATAAGGTGTTCAGGGCAGCCAGTCTCTGCTAGGGAGAAAAAAAAAGGTGCATAGTGGAAAGCAGTATATGGAGGGAACACAGGTAACTCCAAAGTCTTAGCCAAGATTCCTGCTGGGTGCTAACAGGCCTGGGAGAAAAGAGAAGGAAAGGAAGCCCATGTCCATTAAGAAGGGGTACAAGGAATGTCCTGGAATACAGGTCTGGCCCTGGGATAAGTGATGGTTTGCACATCCATGCACCTGGTCCCAGATGGCTTTGAGGTTTGGAACCTGCCTTGGGGACATGTTGTTGTCCATGAGAACAAGAAATTGGTGAGGTCTGGGTTTGTGTTTAGGGCCCCATCTGAGCTGCCTTCAAGGCATTGCCACATTGACCATGGAAGGGGAATACTAACCTGGGCACACTTTTGTGAACTTGAGGGTTCACTGAGTGTGCATTCCTAGGGTTTTGCTTGCATACCCCTCACAGAGTTGAGGCTGTTAATGACCTTTGCTCAGATCAGGAACTAGGATGACTGAGGCTAAAGGTATCTTAGTGACCTTAGTGGGTGAGATTGGTCAAGGGCTGATCCCCAGACTGCCCTTATTGCGATAAGGAAAGTAAAAAAGCAGATTAAGACCAGATATAGAAGGCTTCGAATGCCAGGCTGAAGAGTTTGGCTTTCACCTGAAAAGAGGGAAACCAGCTAAGATATTTTTAGTAGAAAGTTATCATTTGCAGACGTTTAAATTTCATGAATCAATAAACTTCAAAAAAAATATTTTTACAGATTGAGTGGTCAACATTTGAAGAAACTAGTTTATCACCATTACTTCATAAACAAAAGGACATTTTAGTATTTTTTAAAAAACTAGGAACGATATAACTTTAGGAGAAAGCAGTCTTCCTGAGAGAGTAGTTGACAACTAAGACAACATCTCTCTGTATATACGTTTCTCTGGTGTGTGAGAGGGTACAAGTGTAAGAGTGTATGTGTGTATGAGAGAGATCATTACCCCTATTTTTCCCATTTCACTATCCATTGATGAAAATGTAGACTTCATTTGTTTTGTGCAGCCTAAATGTCACAAAAGTTAGTACTATGTCTGAGAACAAAACTCCCTGGATCAGATGATATCTTACTTTTAGGATCTATCTGATACAACAAAATTCTAATAGTACAAAAGAAAGGAATGGTCCCTTGGATTTTATATTATAGTAGAATTTGGCATGTATCTATCCTCAGATATGTTTTTAAAACCATTTATTTAATGACTTAAAGCAACTCCTAATAGTTGCTATTGGACTCTTTTAAAAATTACCGTTGTTTCCATTAAGCAGATAAGATCATGGGAGTGAACTGTCCAGCAGTCAATTACTTAATTATTAAGGCAGCACATCTATAGTGTTTCCTGTTCTTGATGTGAAGCATATATGAAGATGTAACCATCCATTGGTAAATGGTTTTAAGGATGAAAATTATTATCAAGAAACCAATTTTGCTAATATTTTTAGAAAACGTATTTTTCTGAACATTTGAAACACTTTTCAAATAGTATTACTTCATGCCACTTGGGGAAAAAAAAAAAGTATAACACGTTTTCATGAGATAAATTCAGTATTTGTACTCATAAATTGCTTTCTAAATGTAATCCACTCTTCACCAAGAAGTCCTATTGCAGTCAACCCTTTAATATTTTCATTTTGAATCTTATTTTCTCCAGGTTACATAATTAGGCTTTTAGAAAAATAAACAATGGCTCCAGTTAAAATTAGCCCAGGGACTTCCCTGGTAGTCCAGTGATAAAGAATCCACCTTGCAATGCAGGGGATTGAGCATTTGATGCCTGGTCGGGGAGCTAAAATCTCACATGCTGAGGAACTTGTAAGCTGGGGTGCCACAACTAGAGAATCCATGCGCCTCATGGAAAGATCCCATATGACACAATGAAGGTCCAGCGTGCCGCAACTAAGACTTGACCCAGCCAAACAAATACATGAACTAAATAGTCAGCTCATACTCTAAAACAGCAGTGACAGAAATAAAATTATACTGCAGTACCTGAGCACAAAGCAACTATCCCACCCTTTCTCAAACTCACTTTCCACTGTGGGAAAAAAAAGAAGTCAATATTTTCAGTCAGTGTTTTTTCCTTTATTTTTTAGTATTTATTTATTTATCTGGCTGCACTGGGTCTTAGCTGCAGCACTTGAGACCTTTTAGTTGCAGCATGTGAACTCCTAGGTGCGGCATGTGGGATCTAGTTCCCTGACCAGGGATTGAACTCGGGCCCCCTGCATTGGGAACATGGAGTCTTAGCCACTGGCCAACCATCGAAGTCTCTCAGTTAGTGGTTTTGATGAGACATTTGTGTGTAAGACAGCTGACACGTGTTCATTTGGCGTGAACACAAGAATTTCTGCAGAATGCCTGCCATGTTCCAGGCACTGTTCTAGGTGTCTGTCCTCACAGATGAGAGACTAACAGGACACAAATATGTCACGTGGTGAAAAATGAAGCTGGGTAAGGGGTTAAGGTGAGGGAAGGGCTTGCTTCTTTATAGAGTGGTTAGGGAAAGCCTTCCTGATAATGACATTTGAAGACATTCCAGAGGAGATGTGAAGGGGTGACTCTTGCAGCTCTTCAGGGGGAGACGTTCTAGGCAGGTGGAGGGTAGGACACAGGCCCCGAGGGAAGATCAAAGGATGTATTCTAGGAGTGTTCTGGTGTGTTGTAGAAGGAGCAAAGAGAAGAGTGTGTGTGAAGCAGGGTAAGCAAGGACAAGAGTCATGGAAGACGATGTTACAGGGGTGAGTGGGTCAGACATGAGGGCCCTGTGGGCCATGGTAGGAACTGTGGATTTTACTTTGAGTGAGATGGGAGCCATCAGAGGGTTTTGAGCAGAGGGGTGCCCAGACATGTCTTATATCCCAGAAGAGTTCCTCTAGCTGCTGGTTAATCCAGCTTCATGAGCAGGAAGCTCTGTTAGCAGACCCAGATGTGAGATGATGGCGTTTGGGTCAGAGAGGCAGCAGTGGAGGTGGTCAGATTCAAGATATATTCAGAGAGGAGAGCACATAGGAATCTGATGGTTGGATGAGGAATCAAGAATGACTCCAGAGTTCTTCACTTGAGGACCTGAAAGAACAAAGAGATCATTCACTGATAGGGAGACCCAGGTGCAAATTTAGGGGAAAGAAAATCAAGAATTCTGTTTTGGAAATGTAATATTTGAGATGCAGACCCACTGTAAAGTGGGTAATTAAATGCACAAATCTGGCATTCAGGGAATAATATGGGGACTTTTCCACCAAGGGGAGCAAAGAGACAAATACCAAAGATTGAGCCCTGGAGCTCCAGCATCTGGAGGTCAATAAGCTGAGGAACCACTGAAAGAGGTAAGAAGGGGTGCTCTTTGAGGCAGGAAAATTTGAGGTCAATGTCCTTATGAGCTGAGGGAAGGAATTTTCCTGGGGTTCAGTGGTTCGGACTCCATGCTTCCACAGCAGGGGGTCTGGGGAACTAAGATCCCACAAGCTACATGTGAAAGTGAAAGTCACTCAGTTGTGTTCGACTCTTTGTGACCCCAAGGACAGTATAGTTAGTCCATGGAATTCTCCAGGCCAGAATATTGGAGTAGGTAGACCTTCCCTTCTCCAGGCGATCTTCCCAACCCAGGGATCGAACCCAGGTATCCCACCTTGCAGGCAGATTCTTTACCAGCTGAGCCACAAGGGAAGCCCACAAGCTACATGGTGTGGCAAAAAAAAAAAAAAGGCTGAAGGAAGCGAATGTTTCAAGAATGAGGAACATTTGTTGAAGGTCACCTTTTGTACAGACTAAGAATTTGCCATTGGCTTTGAAAATATGAGGGTCATTTGAGATCTTAATGAAAGCTGTTTGGGTAGAGAGGTAGGAATGAAAGCTTCATCAGGGAGGGTTCAAGAGAAGAGCAAAAGAGCAAAGTGAAGAGTAATAGAGACAACTCTTCTGAGAAGTTTTATTATAAAAGGAAACTGAGAAATGGGGCAGTATGTGCTTAGAAGGATGTGGCATCAGGGAGAGTTTTTGAAGTTGTTGTTTGTAATATGAAAGAAATGAGTATGCTAATGGAGGGAGAGAATTCCTGGAGCCATGACCTTGGCTCTAGTCAAGGTAACTCACCTTGAGTTACCAACCTGGACCATGACCAAAAATAGCTATTATAGCATAATAAAAGACCAATTCAGGGACCAGTTAAGAGATTAGGCCAACCTTTTCTTTTGTTTGGAATGTCGCTAGGTTCTTTCCCTGCTGCTGCTGCTAAGTTGCTTCAGTCGTGTCCAACTCTGTGCGACCCCATAGATGGCAGCCCATCAGGCTTCTCCATCCCTGGGATTCTCCAGGCAAGAACACTGCAGTGGGTTGCCATTTCCTTCTCTAAAGCATGAAAGTGAAAAGTGAAAGTGAAATCACTCAGTCGTGTCTGACTCTTCGCGACCCCATGGACTGCAGCCTACCAGGCTCCTCTATCCATGGGATTTTCCAGGCAAGAGTACTGGAGTCGGGTGCCATCGCCTTCTCCAAGGTTCTTTCCCTACACTCTCCTTAATCTTTAGGTAACAGGACCCACAGCTATCTTAAAGCTGTTTGGCCTAGAACTTCTTCTACCAGGATGTACAACAGCTGATTTGTGCTATGACCCATGAACCATTCAGGAAAGAATTCAACCCCTTTTGCATAACTAGGGTTCAAACATATAAAGATATTTTGGATAGGAGGTGTGATGGTCATGAGAGAGGCCAGGTTACAAAGCCAGGTTACAGAGAGAGACAACATTCCTGAAAAGAAATCATCTAAAATCAAGAAGGCTGGGCCTTACCTGGTGATCCAGTGGTTAAGAATCTGCCTGCCAGTGCAGGGTACAGGGGTTCAATCCCTGGTCTGGGAAGATCCCACGTGCCGTGGCGCAACTAAGCCTGTGCACCACAACTCCTGAGCCCACATACTGCAACTACTGAAGCCCATTCGCCTGAGCCTGTGCGCCTCAACAAGAGATGCCACTGCAATGAGAAGCCTGCACACCACAATTGGAGAGTAGCCCCCGTTTGCCACAACTAGAGAAAACCCATGTGCAGCAACAAAAACCCAGTGCAGCCATAAGTGAAAAAATAAAATTTTGAAATAATCCAAGACTACAGATTAGTTTTTAAAAAAAAAAAAAAAAGTCTGGCATCACAGACCTGTGGTGGGAAGTGGTCACTGCTTCTACATAAAGCAGGTGGCTGTACTTGAATCCAACCCAGTCCCTTGGGGAATATCTGTGTGTCCAGCAAGAAAAAAGCTGTGTGGTTCAAAGCAAACATGAGCCAACTGGCCCAGAATCATTGGATTACTAAGGTCCCGAGTCTCTGTGTTGCAGAAGCCTTTCTCTGTGGAATGCAAATGGTAGAACTATTGGAAGTGGAATCAAAGAATGCCAGCCAGCAGCTATGAGGTATCGGCAGATGGTACAGGGGCCTTTAAGTAGATCAGACCAACATCAGTCAAAATTTGTGACCACCCGCCTTCCCTGGTGGTTCACACTGTAAAGAGTCCTCCTGCAATGCAGGAGACCTGGGTTCTATCCCTGGGTCAAGAAGATCCCTTAGAGGAAGGCATGGCAATACACTCTAGCATCCTTGCCTGGAGAATCCCCATGGACAGAGGAGCCTGGTGGGCTATAGTCCATGGGATTGCAAAGAGTCAGATGAGACTGAGTGACTAAGCACAGCACATCACACACACCCTCCTTCCAAAAGGTAGAAAAGCTAGAGTGAGTGACAACGTGGAGAAGGAATTGTATTCGCATTTGCTGACCCAGTGGTCTTGGGTGAAACCCCAAGGATTGTTACCTAAGATGCACAAATTACACTTACAACAACCCCAGGAGGCAGGCATTGTATCGCATTTTACTGAAGGGTGTAGGATGGTCAATGACTTGCTGTGGCCTCCTGGTTAGTGAGCTGGATGCACACACAGTTCTGTCAGCCCCCAACATCCATGCCCTGCTGCTCCCATGCCTCGGAACACCAAACACTGCACTCTTTCTGAAGTCTCCCAGTGACTGGTCCTCAGGATTTATCCTGCTCTTGCCTCCAGTGAGCCTTAGTTCGGAGACTCATGGCTTTCATGGAAACCTGGGGTTCTTACTGGAATATCAGTTCTTTCCAATTTTTGTTCTTTAACCCTATAGATTATTTTAGTAGGTACAAAGTTATGGTTTGCAACCCACAAAGGTGAGGATAAACATGGGGGTAAATGTCCATTTAAAACTTTACTATAAACACTACAGTAAAGTTCACTGATTTTTTTTTAATGTGTATTTTAATTAATTAATTAATTTATCGCTGCACTGTGTCTTCTTTGCTCTGTGGGCTACTTGGTAGTTGCAGTGCATGAGCTTCTCATGGCCATGGCCTCTCCTGTTGCGGAGCACGGGCTCTTGGGCACACAGCTTCAGTGATTGTGGCACGTGGACTCAGTAGTTTCAGCTCCTCGGCTCTAGAGCAGAGGCTCAGTAGTTGTGGTGCATGGGCTTAGCTGCCCCTGTGGCATGTGGGATCTTCCTGGATCAGGGATTAAACCTGTGTTTCCTGCATTGGGAGGATTCTTTACCACGGAACCACCAGGAAAGCCCAAGTTCATTCATTATTTTCTTTCCCTTAATATATATATTTTAATGAAGCATAGTTGACTTACAATGGTTCAGGTGCACATCAAAGGGATTCAGTTATACATGTACATATATGTTATTTTTGAGATTATTTTTGGTATAATTTAATATTATAATATTACATTATGGTGTAATATTATAAGATATTGATTATAGTTCCCTGTGCTATACAGTAAACCTTTGTTGCTTGTTTGCATATCTATTTTTTTAAAATTAGAAATCTATCAGTCTATTCATACTAAGAAAAACAAGTGGAATCAAAATGTCATAAACTTTTAAATTAGGCAAAAATCTGTAAGTTTTCTAAAATATATATAGTATACCTACTATTTTTATTCATGTATACAAAAGCTTTTCTACTATGCTTGATAAAGACTTGAGGAAGAACATCAAAAAAAAAGAAGAGATGGAGAAATTGGAAAACATAAACTAAATGAAATGGGAGCACTAAATATGAACTAGAAAAAGTGAAACAAACTAGATAAAAGTAGAAGATCATCATTTAGTCCAGTTGTTTTTAAACACAGCTGCTCATTAGAAGCTTTGGAGAAATACCTGGGCATTTGTATTTTTTAAAAAATTCCAAGATAATTCTAATATGCATCTAGATTTTAAAAAGTTATTACAGGTTTTCCTATTAAATGATAGTTTTGGTGATAAAGGATTCAATTTTTTTCTGTTGATGAATCATGATACAATGGTATTAAGTGAGTAATAGTTACATAATCACAATAGTAGAAGATGTTTATCAGTTTTCACAATCAATAATCAGACAAAAAATAAAAGTTAATTACAATTGCAAGCCATAATACAAACACAATTAACCTAACAATATAAAATAATTACAAACAATTTGGGAGGTCAAGCAAAGTGATGTGGTGAGTGGAAGTGCAGTTCATTCATTCTTAATGAGCAGTGTCACCACAAGAGGGTGAAAGTTGGTTCTTAGGAATGGGGGGGTCCTAACTTTTTATTGTATAAAGCACATATACATACAGTACATATACAGATGTACTATATATTTGTGGAGTTAAAATTTCATTGAGGGATGATTAAGAAAAGCTGTGTAAAAGACATCTTTGAGTAACAAATAAGAAAAAAAAAAAAAAAAAGGTCCATGGGGTATGCTGCTAAGTCACTTCAGTCGTGTCTGACTCTGTGCAACCCCATAGACAGCAGCCCATCAGGCTCCCCCGTCCCTGGGATTCTCCAGGCAAGAACACTGGAGTGGGTTGCCATTTCCTTCTCCAATGCATGAAAGTGAAAAGTGAAAGGGAAGTCGCTCAGTCGTGTCTGACTCTTAGCGACCCCATGGACTACAGCCTACCAGGCTCCTCCATCCATGGGATTTTCCAGGCAAGAGTACTGGAGTGGGGTGCCATTGCCTTCTCCAGTCCATGGGGTATAGGAAGGTAAGAATGCTGACTATGTACTATGTGCTCTCATAGTACATGAGACAGAAACATGCTCTCATTTGACTGTAATTAGACATGAAGAGTTGGAGAAGGAAATGGCCACCCACTCCAGTGTTCTTGCCTGGAGAATCCCAAGGACGGGGGAGCCTGGGGGGCTGCCGTCTATGGGGTCGCACAGAGTCGGATACGACTGACGCGACTTAGCAGCATCAGCGGCAGACATGAAGAGTAACAACCTACCACATGTTCAGAGCATTCCATTTTTTCCTAGTCTCCTCACTTTCAATAACTTCCAGTGAGGCTGTGGGCTGTGAGCCTGCTTGGGAATAGGAGCCACAGTTAGGAGCTTCAGTTTTTGATCTGGATCAAAGCTGTTGGGTAACCTTGGGCAAGCTCCAGTGCCTCCTGGAACCCGGCCCACCTTATGGCCATGATTTATGTCTCTGTTTGGCATTGCTCTGCTGACTCACTACTGAGGGGAGCAGAGTGCTTTGGGGACAAACACCTTACAGCGGTCAAGCACCTTAAGGATGCAAGGGCAGGAAAGCAGAGGTTCAAAAAGAGCAGCAGCAAAGGACAGAGTAAGAGAAAGGAGGAGCAGTGAAGAAAGGAGAGAGAAAGGTACAGGCTGGCAGAAAGGTGGGCGACCAAGAGGAGAAGCTGAAGGGGCTAGCACTTCACATGGTCTCTCCTGTCTTAAAACATCAGACCAGAAACACTGCTGGGCAGATTACCATCCTGATGACTGTAAATTGCTGTGGGGAGCAGGACGGTCATGGTTCCCTGTTTTTCAGTATTTATTCAGTGCTTAATTCCATGTGCTCTTGTGCCAAGGCCCCATTCCACTGAACGCTGGCAGAGTACCGTGTGAGTGAGAGTACAGTGTGAGTCTAATCAGAGTGTTCATAATTTCTAAAGGTGTCTGCTCCCATAGTACTTGTTGAATCATTATTTGAGTAATATTTCCCAACTCAATAAAAGTCTCCTTGGGAAATTCTGTGACATCTTTAAGAATTAATCCTGCTGTTGCTAATCAGTGCCATTTCTAGGTCCATTTTCTTAATCTTGCTTAATTGGCTTATTGAAATAGTTTAGTAACATATCTCCGTAAGTTGTTTTAACCATGTTCGGCATTCTTATGGTTTACAAACTCAGATGTCTGTGGGGACTCACACTGGTAACATAAACCAGTGAAACAGCCTGAATGCAAAAGAAGATGGAGCAGTGGAGACTAGGGCAAACTGGAGACTGTCTTGTGAGAAGCAGGTGGCTGCATGCTAGTCTTTCTGAGACTTTTTTCTTAAAGCCAGAGATCAAAATTTTGTGTAAAATCTCCTGAGTTCTCCCCCATAACTCTTTATTTTGAAAAAAAATATACACACATAAGTGGAAAGACTAATACAATGAATACTTGTGTATCTTTAACAAGATTCATTAATCTAGCTAATTCTAATTGTTAGAATTCCACTTCATTTCTATCTCTATCACACACACACACTCGTACATTCACTTTTTTGGCTGATGCACACACATTTTTCCTAACTATGCAGGATGAATCTCCTAGAACAAAGAAATTTTTCTACGTACCACAATATGATTTCTACATTCTAAAAATGTATCATTGATTCAGTACTATTATCTAATATATAGTCTGTGTTCAAATTTTTTGCATTGTCTCAATAATATATATAATCATATTTATGAGAATAAGCATATATACATGTATATTATACGTGTATTTTAGTACATGATTAATAACTGAGCACATATTTGCATTTAATTGTCATGTTTTTGTAACCTCCTTTAGTCTAAAACAGTATTCTTTTCCTTTTTTTAAAAAAATATATTTATTTGGTTGCACTGAGTCTTAGTTGAGGCAGGTGGGATCTAGTTCCCTGACCAGGGATCGAACCTGGGTCCCCTGCATTGGGAGCCCAGAGTTTTAGCCCTGGACTACAAGGGAGGTCCAGTGTTCTGTTCTTAATTGGAAGTATAGTTGATTTACAATGTTGTGTTAATTACTGCTGTACAGCAAAGTGATTCAGTTTTACATATATATGTTTTACATATTCAGCTTTACATATACATATATATATATATACATTCTTTTTTATGTTATTTTCCATTATCGTTTATCATAGAATGTTGAATATAGTTCTTTGTGCTATACATTAGGATCTTGTTGTTTATCCATTCTGTATACAAAAGCTTACATCTGCTAACCCCGATCTCGTGCCCCGCTCCTCCCCCAATACCCTGCCCCTTGGAACCACAAGTCTGTTCTCTGTCTGTGATTCTGTTTCCATTCCATAGATATGTTCATTTGTGTCATATTTTAGATTCCACATGTGAGTGATATGGTATTTGTCTTTCTCTTTCTGACAATGTGATAATCTCTAGTTGCATCTGTGTTGCTGCAAATGGCATTATTTTATTCTTTTTTATAAGTAGTATTCCATTGTACATATGTACCACGTTTTCTTTATGCATTTGTCCCTCAATGGATACACATTTAGGTTGTTTCCATGTCTTGGCTAGGCGTCCCTGGTGGATCAGAGAGTAAAGAATCCGCCTGCAATGCAGGAAACCCGGGTTTAATTCCTGGGTCAGGAAGATCCCCTGGAGAAGGAAATGGTAACCCACCCCAGTATTCTTGCCTGGAGAATTCCATGGACAGAGGAGCCTGGCAGGCTACAGTCCATGGGGCTGCACAGAGTAGGACACAACTGAGCGACTAACACACACACACATCTTGGCTGTTGTGGATAGTGTTGCTGTGAACACAGGGGTGAAATATCTTTTTGAATGATAGTAATAGTTTTGTCCAGGTATATGCCTAGAAGTGGGCTTGCTGGATCATATGGTAATTCTATTTTTAGTTGTCTGTGGAACCTCCATCCTGTCTTCCACAGTGGCTGCACCAACTTGCATCTCCACTAACAGTGTAGGAGAGTTCCCTTTTCTCCACATGCTCTTCAGCATTTATTATTTGTTGACTTTTCAGTGATGGCCGTTCTGCCTGGTATCAGGTGGTACCTAATTGTAGTTTTGATTTGCATTTCTCTATAATTAGCAGTGCTAAGCATCTTTTCACATGCTTGTTGGCCATCTATATTTCTTCTTTGGCTTTCCAAATAGGTCTTCTGCCCATTTTTCAGTTGGGTTGTTTGTTTTTCGTTGTTTAGTTGTATGAGTTATTTGTATATTTTGGAAATTAATCCTTTGTTGGTCACATCATTTGCAATTATTTTCCCCCAGTCTGTTGGTTGTCTTTTCATTTTGTTTATGGTTCCCTTGCTGTGCAAAAGCATGTACGTTTGATTAGGTCCAATTTGTTTATTTTTGTTTTTATTTCTATTGCCTTGGTCGGGGGGAAACACTGACCTAAGAAAACATGGGTACAATTTACGTCAGACAATCTTTTGCCTATGTTCTCTTCTAAGAGTTTTATGATGTCACATCTTATATGTAAGTCTTTAAGCAAATTTTGAGTTTTGTGTATGGTGAGAGAGTGTGTTCTAACTTCATTGCTTTACGTGCGGCTATCCAACAGTTCTCTAACTTTTAAATTCTTTTTTCAGTCTTTCATGGTATTGACATTTGGGAAGAGCCCACGTCAGTCATTTTGCCAGATGCGCCTCCACACAAGTCTGACTGTTTCCACGTGATTTGATTCAGGGTAAATGATTTCAGCATGTTTAAGGCTGTTCTATCACACTGTTTCTAATCAGGAAATGCATGATATCATTTTGTCCTGTAACTGGTGCTCTCAGTTTTAATCTCTTTATTAAGATGGGTCTGTCATATTCCTCAATTGTAAAGAAACACTTTTCCCCTTTATAATTAGTAAGTAATCTGTGGGCTGATTCTTTGAAACAGTGTGACTGCCTTATTCCCCAAGAACTGTCACCCAAAGTTACTTACCTGAATCAATTACAGAGAGAGTTATTGTAAAATGGTGGGTTTTTTTTTTAACAATTCTTGCTATATTCATTAGTTATAATTTTTCTTTAAAAAAATGCTCTGTTCACCCACACGCCCACACCCCAGTACACACAGTTTTTAGTATCACTGTGGACTCTGGAGTTTTAAAAAATTTAACATGTTATAAACCATCCCTGTCATTCTTTTCAAGTCTCAAATTGTCACACATTTGGCTACTTGGGGATCCTTGGAGCCTGCTCCTCCATCTTACAGATGTCCATCAGTCCTTGTATGCGTCTTTATTGTGGAGCACAAGGAAATGTTCCAGGCTCACCTCCCCCAGCTCTAGAATCGGCTATTTCTCCAAGGATTCCTCATATCTTTAAGTGAGTGAAATCTGACTTTAAAGCATTGACAAGTAATTAAAAAAAAATTTTTTTAACACCATTCTGGCCAAAGAAAACACATCTACAGACAGTATTTGGCATATAGGCTCACTTTGGAGCCTTCCGATTGTACAGCTTTCATTGTTTGCAGATGTTCATACTGGAGACGGGCAGATCTGACCCCTTGAGGTTCATTGCCAATGTATGTAGGTGTTGGGACTTTGTAGAGACTGGTCATCAGTAGCATGGAGGACAAAGGGGAGCATTCCCTGGCCCACAGTGATAGAAACCAAACCCCCTTATCATCCTCTCTCCCTATTTATTCAACAAGTGGAGACCTGTTTGATTTTATTTTTACAAGATAACATACTAAATGCAAATAGTAACAGACTCTTTTGTTTGTTTATTAGAAGATTTTTTTGGCTTAGCTCACAGTGTGTTTGTCTAGAAAGATTGTGTTCCTGCTGTGTAGTGAACTCCTAAGCGATAAAGCTGCCATGGTTGTACTTCAAGAACAAAAGAAGCAGACATCAACAAACAGACTCCTTACCTTTTAAAAATACCCAGTTTGCAAGGAGATTAAGCACATGCCACCATCTGTCACCACTCTAAATGCTTTTATACATACCCTGCCACACACCTTACTCTAGAAAATGTCATAGAGCAGGAGAAGGAGGCTGAATAAAAGATTTTATAAAGCACATTGATAAGAAATATAATTATATTATTGCTTTTTTGCCACTTTTTTTTTATTTCCAGCCCCCCCAAAAAAAGTTTATAGGTAGACAACGAAGTTATATATAGTTATCAAACATTCAAACCACACTAGAAAGTAGAAGTTTTGTATGGAATGAACATTTATTTAATGGCCAGCCTTGTGTCTTTCACATTAAATTTTTTTAATGTTTTAACTCACCTTTTTATTTGGCAGAATTGATGTTTTAGACCACAAATTTGCTTTCAACAGGCATATTTCCATGCTAATCATTAATCTTCTTTATTACTTATTAACTTTAACCACACTGTGATAAAAATGCTTTGGAGTAAAATTGCCTGATAGAAAATCTCTGAATTCCATTTCCCTTTTTGTTAGAAGAGTGAAAGGTGAATTTTTAAAATGAATTATGCTGTCAACTGTATATAAAAACCTAACAAATAATTTGTTTTATAACTATCGGTACATTGAAAGTGAAAGTTGCTCAGTTATGTTTGACTCTCTGTGACCCCATGGACTATATGGTCCATGGAATTCTCCAGGCCAGAGCACTGGACTGGGTAGCCTTTCCCTTCTCCAGGGGATCTTCCCAACCCAGGAGTCGAACCAGGGTCTCCTGCATTGCAGGTGGATTATTTACCAGCTGAACCATAAAGGAAGCCCAAGAATACTGGAGTGGGTAGCCTCTCCCTGCCCCAGTGGACCTTCCCAACCCAGGAATTGAACCAGGTTCTCCTGCATTGCAGGTGGATTCTTTACCAACTGAGCTACTACGTGAATTTTTGGCTGTGTCATGGTTCATTCTCATTTTGATCACGTTGGTGCTATTGTTTCTTTCCTAGTACTTTTCAAAAACTTCATTAACCAATAAAACAAACTGAGCATCTGCTGTGCTCATCCTTAGCCTGCCTGTGACGGGTCTTGAGAGGAAGGCAGAAGAGATCTCAGCCCAGGTCTCTGGCCAGAGGACCCGCCTGGCACATTCTGACCATCCATGTTGTCTACAGCAGACCTAATGTAAATTAACTTCACCTCTCCACCTGTGATTCCAGCTTTTTTAGTTCTCCCTCCTCCCCCACATGTCACACCCTTTCCTTCTCTGAAAGTGTTAGTCACTCTGTTGTGTCCACCTCTTTGTGACTCCACGGACTGTAATCCGCCAAGCTTCTCAGTCCATGGAATTCTCCAGGCAAGAATACGGGAGTGGGTTGCTATGCCCTTCTCCAGGAGATCTTCCAGACCCAGGGATCGAACCCAGGTCTCCTACATTGAAGGCAGATTCTTTACTGCCTGAACCACCGGGGACCCTTTTCTAGCTGTCCCCAAAACTAAGGTGTTAGCCAGGGTATCTACCATGTGTTTCTGGGCATTTAAAGGAAATGTGGGATCAAGGCAGCTTTCCTTTAGCAAAAGTGTTAAAGAACAATTCCTCAACAGCACTGTGAGGGGTGTGGAATACTTTCCTCTAGGTCAGAGATGGTGGTGATAATTAAATAGCTTTTAAAATCATGAAAATAGCTCCCCCCACCACAAAGCTGATGTATTAACTAACTAGCTCTCTGAAACTAACTTCAAAATATTTATCTTGGTTTTACAATATAGTGAAGAGACTTACGCAAATCTTTACAACTATTTTCTATGGTAAAGTAAATATCATGCTTACATAAGTAAGTATGCTTATGTAAGCATGTGTAAGTTTGTATTCACTTACATGTGAATTTTCTCAATAAATATGTTAGAAAAAAATTTGGAGGTTTGCAACAGTTGAAGAAACTCACAGATGATCTGTGTAACCTAGAAATAATCAAGAACAATTAATGAAAAGTTACATGTGTCATGAATATATAAAATATACATAAATATTAGTCTATCCTTACATAAGCATGATAAGGTGGGTGACATTTAATATAAAATTATGTGTTCTCACAGCTTTATAACTGTGCTTTCAAAATATTATGTTATGTACAGTATATCTCTCTCTCTCCCTCTCTTATAAAGGGAGAAACTGAATATCAGTCTATCATCTCAGGTAAGTGAATTTTAAAAAAATGTAACAATGTTTCCAGTACTGTGTTATAAATATGACTATAATACTGTATGCGATAAAAATTTTATAATGGTTCATTCATTGGTATATAGGCTAGGCTACTTTGAAAAAATTCTATCAATTATACTAGGATACTATAAAGTGGGGCTTTCCCAGGTGGTAAAGAATCTATCTGCCAATGCAGGAGGTGTAGTTTTGATCCCTGAGTCAGGAAGATCCCCTGGAGAAGGAAATGGCAACTGCAGTATTCTTGCCTGGGAAATCCCATGGACAGAAGATCCTGGCAGGGTAAAGTCCTTGGGGTCACACAGCGTCAGACATGACTGGGTGACTGAGCACCACCACAAACCTTGCTGGGTCTCAAGCCCTTGAGGGTATTATCATATGCTGACCTGGGAATCCTTGGGATGTACCCAGGATTAATTATTATAAAGGAGGGGGACATCACTTTTTTCCCATTCGGGGTGAATATTAACTGATGAAAAATTCCTGCAACAAGATCTATGTATCTGTGACTAAGAGTCAAGTTCAAAAATTGCAGAGGCTTGTGAAAAACATTTTACCGAGACAGCTCTCACTTTCTAAATTTTAATCCTTGTTCTTTTGTTATTTACCACAAATTTGTGGGAAAAGAAGAATGTTTTTGGAAGGAAAACAGGATATGATCATTGAAAAAATAGTCTGTTTCTTTTCTCTAAAGCACAGACAGGATAAATATCCCCCCATTCTCCCCACAAAAAACAGAGACCAAGGGATAGAAGAGACCACAGATGTAGTGGTCTGTATACTGATCAATCCAGAATGTGTGAGTGCTGAGGAGTTCATAGGACAGAGGTTCCAAACCCAGTATCTGCAGGGGCCAGGCAGGTAGGGGAGAAATGATTTGCTTTCATAAACGAGTCTTTTATTTGCCTTAAAATATGCAGTTATTTCTATTGCTTATACATTTACCCACTTTTGATAGAAACTTGGGCATATTAAATATCTCACTTTTAAGAAAATTAACAGTGAAAGAGTGATGTTAAAGGTCCTTCGTGTCAGGGAGTGGTAGGGACTGTGATAAACTCAGGTATCCAGGGCTTATCTAACATGGACAGCTGCTTCTCGGCCCCAGTCCACTGATGCCAGAGATTGCAGGCTCAGCATACATCACCAGCCTTTTCAAGAGAGTCTTGGTAACCAAGGCTTTAAGGTAACATTTCCTGATCTGAAAGGTCGGCAACTAGGTCAGAAATCCTTCAGAATGCTAGGGCCAAACATTTGACCTTAGAAGGTGTAGAAAAGCCTGAGCTTATGACAAGGGCTCAGGTTAAATCCAGTGGATAAAACACAGTTCTTTTTTAAGGTCAGAGAAAACCGCTTCACTTTGCAACATAATAGGAATATTTCAAAATGCAGAGAAAATAAATAGAAGAGAGACCAAAATAAAATAGCAACAGCAAAGGCAGAAACTTTTATATAAGAGAAACTAAATCTGAGTATGAGCCAACCCAGGCTTCTAGATATAGAAGAACTGAAGGATGGTGACTGACGTGGGATGAGGCACTGAGATCCTCAGGACTGGGCCAGCACGAATCAGAGTGCTGAGGAATGAGGCCAGGCCCGGGGCTTTGGCTTCACGTTCTCATAAACAGGAAGGAATTTTAATTAGAAGAGCCCTGAAGTACATCTTCATGGTATGTATGGTAATTTAGTCTATTCCATTAAGACTTCTTGCATAATAAACACGTTGAGTAAACCTGTGACAATCCATCCAGATTGCTGCTTGATTTTTCTCATCTAATTCCTCCCAATGCCCCTAAAAGAGCCCATTCAGCTTTGAGGTAGAAACATCCAGACTTTCGTCAATGCAGACATTCACAATATTGGAGCTCTGGTCAAGACCTCTAGGCGACCAATTGCAAACTGGATTCAGGACAACAGGTGCCCCTTTGAGTTCGGCCCCCAGGGTCAGGGGAGTCAATAGAGAAAGGAGAGAGATAGTTTGGGGATGCTAAATTCACGACATCTGGCTCTTGGTCTCACTGATGCTTCTAGTGAGGTCACACAAACCCCTTCTCCCCAGCTTGACTTTTCAGCAGCAGCATCTTTGTGGAGTAAGTGTACTCTTATCACAGTATCTCCATCGTGTTATGTTCTGCTGTTTTCTCTCTTATCTTGGGGCACCATCTTCCCTTTCCCTTTCTCTACTTCCTCCTCATCTACCACTTATCTGGGTGCTGGGCTCCTTGGGCCTCGCTCTTGTCACTCATTCTTCTGGGCATCACTTCTCACCGTGGCTTTGCTTACACTCACACTGACGCCCCAGCTTTTATCTTCAGCTCAAACTCCAGCCAACCTGACACCTCTACTTTGGTATCTCAGAGTCCCTGTCAGCCCAGTGTGCCAAAGCTGTAGGTCCTTCCCTTCAAAACCTGCTTTTTCTCTCAGTCATGGCACCACCATCCACCCCATTACACAAACCTTCAATCATCACTCCTCCATCCCTCAGCTCCAGCCCATCACCACATCCTAACTATCCTAATAATAAAGTCTGTCTCCAGACAGTGTCTGTCTCCCCATCTCCCCTGCGTCTTCTCTGCTCCAAGCTCTCAGTTATCAACAGGCTCCTCTAGTCATATTGCCTCCTCTGAGCCATTCTGTATCCTGCCACCATCAGATCAGATCAGATCAGATCAGTCGCTCAGTCGTGTCCGACTCTTTGCGACCCCATGAACTGCAGCACGCCAGGCCTCCCTGTCCATCACCAGCTCCCGGAGGTCACCCAGACTCATACCCATCGAGTCAGTGATGCCATCCAGCCATCTCATCCTCTGTCGTCCCCTTCTCCTCCTGCCCTCAATCCCTCCCAGCATCAGAGTCTTCTCCAATGAGTCAACTCTTCGCATGAGGTGGCCAAAATACTGGAGTTTCAGCTTTAGCATCATTCCTTCTAAAGAAATTCCAGGATTGATCTTCAGAATGGACTGGTTGGATCTCCTTGCAGTCCAAGGGACTCTCAAGAGTCTTCTCCAACACCACAGTTCAAAAGCATCAATTCTTCGGCGCTCAGCCTTCTTCACAGTCCAGCTCTCACGTCCATACATGACCACAGGAAAGACCATAGTCCTGCCACCATAGTGAGCTTTAAAACACCCAGATGGTGGGATTTCTGGTGGCTCAGTGGTAAAGAATCTGCCTGTCGATGCAGGAGACATGGGTTCAAACCCTGATCTGGGAAGATCCCACATCAGATCAGATCAGATCAGTCTCTCAGTCGTATCCGACTCTTCGCGACCCCATGAATCGCAGCACGCCAGGCCTCCCTGTCCATCACCAACTCCTGGAGGTCACTCAGACTCACATCCATTGAGTCAGTGATGCCATCCAGCCATCTCATCCTCTGTCGTCCCCTTCTCCTCCTGCCCCCAATCCCTCCCAGCATCAAAGTCTTCTCCAATGAGTCAACTCTTCGCATGAGGTGGCCAAAATACTGGAGTTTCAGCTTTAGTATCATTCCTTCCAAAGAAATCCCAGGGCTGATCTTCAGAATGGACTGGTTGGATCTCCTTGCAGTCCAAGGGACTCTCAAGAGTCTTCTCCAACACCACAGTTCAAAACCATGAATTCTTCGGCGCTCAGCCTTCTTCATAGTCCAGCTCTCACGTCCATACATGACCACAGGAAAGACCATAGCCTTGACTAGGCAAACCTTTGTTGGCAAAGTAATGTCTCTGCTTTTGAATATGCTATCTAGGTTGGTCATAACTTTCCTTCCAAGGAGTAAGCGTCTATTAATTTCATGGCTGCAGTCACCATCTGCAGTGATTTTGGAGCCCAGAAAAATAAAGTCTGACACTGTTTCCACTGTTTCCCCATCTATTTCCCATGTAGTAATGGGACCAGATGCCACGATCTTTGTTTTCTGAATGTTGAACTTTAAGCCAACCTTTTCACTCTCCACTTTCACTTTCATCAAGAGGCTTTTTAGTTCCTCTTCACTTTCTGCCATAAGGGTGGTGTCATCTGCATATCTGAGGTTATTGATATTTCTCCCAGCAATCTTGATTCCAACTTGTGTTTCTTCCAGTCCAGCGTTTCTCATGATGTACTCTGCGTATAAGTTAAATAAACAGGGTGACAATCCCACATACCACAGAGCAATTAAGTTCGTGCACCACAATTATTGAGCCTGTGCCCCAGAGCCTGGGAACAGCAACTACTGATGCCCGTGCACCCTAAAGCTCTTGTTTTGCAACAAGAGAAGCCACTGCAATGAGAACCCTGCACGCAGCAACTGGAGACAAGACCCCACTCACTGCAACTAGAGAAAAGCCCACATAGCAACAGAGATCCAAATGGTATCCATATCACTTCTTGTTAAAATTCCTTCCAGTAGCTTCTCATTGCATTTAGGGTGAAGCATAAATTTCTTAGCATATCCTGCAATACCCCGCAGAACCTGCCTTCTGCCTGTCTCTCTGGTATCAGTTCCACGTGTTTGACGCAGACCACACCGTCTTGCAGTTCCTTAGGTGGCGTAAGTTCCCTCCTAGCTCAGAGCCAATCCTCTGCCTGGAAAGCCACCATCCCTCTGCCACCACCATTTCTGCCCTTGTCTGGTCAGACCTTTCTCACCCTCCGGGACTCCGGTTCAGAATCACTTCCTAAGAACAGTTTCTCTAAGGCAGCCTAGATTCTTCTACACGGAGGGCTCTCTGGCACTTCTCTGCTTAATGCTTGAGCCCTTTGTCCCCTTGCCAGTGTTTCCCTAGTGCCTTGAACAGTGCCTGAGGCCGAGCAGACCCTCTGGAGACCTTTTTTTGAATAAATGAACACAGCCAGGACAGGAGCTGTCTCCCAGATATCTGCTGCTCTAGCATGTTTTCAGGTCAACCCAGAATCCTGGCAACCTACAGAGAGTTAATAATTTATTTTAAAAATTTACAATTTAAGATTTGTGAGTCCTAATTGGGATTAAGTTTTAGTGACTGGTTTCCCTAAATGAACAATTTTCTGAAAATAGGTTGAGAAATAAGTTCTTGGCTATTTACAGCTATGTAGGGGAGAAAGAAATGGCGACCCACTCCAGTGTTCTTGCCTGGAGAATCCCAGGGATGGGGAGCCTGGTGGGCTGCCGTCTATGGGGTCGCACAGAATCGGACACGACTTACGTGACTTAGCAGCAGCAGCAGCAAAGGTTATCTTATGGCAGAAAATAGGAGAAATGAGTGGTTTAAATATCATGTGACACCTTCCCTTCCTGTGTTGCTGGAGGCATTGTAAGCCCTCTCGAGAAGTAATTTAGCAATCTACATCTCAAACCTTAAACATCTATTAGTGTCTCAATGGTTTGGTAAAATGTACTCTCACACTCCTGGCAGAGGTGTATGTTCGATCCTTTTGGAAAGCAGTGTGGCCATGTCTATTTATGTTGTATTCCTGGGGCTCTCCAACTAACTTCTTAAGTGGCTTCCTTCCTCAGGAACCACTGGACCACTCCCTGGACTACTCAACACCCTCAAGCCGGGCACCCTTCCCCTGGCTTTTTGTAACACTTACCACATCTGTAATTACTTGTTGAACGTCTGTCTCCCCTTCTAGTCTCTAAGCTTCATGAGAGTAGGTTTGGTACTTGCTGTATTATCTCTGTATGATTAGGACTATCAGAGTGCCTTATGCACATTAAGGTAGATAAATACTTGTTGAATAAAATGAATTGAGAAAGTCAGCCTAAATAGAAACGGATTGAACCGCCAATAACAATATTAACAGGACTTCCTTGGTGGCACATTGGATAAGAATCCACCTGCCAACGCAGGGGACACAGTTTCGATCCCTGGTCCGGGAGGATCCCCGTGGAGCAACTAAGCCCATGTGTCACAACTACTGAGCCTGTGTGTGCTGCATCTGCTGAAGCCCGTGAGTCTAGAGTCTGTGCTGAGCAACAAAAGAAGCCACCGCAATGAGAGGCTGAGCACCCCAGTGAAGACTAGCCCCCACTGCGCTACTACAGAAAGCCCGTGTGCAACAATCAAGATCCAGGACAACCAAAAATAAAATTAAAAAATAATAAAGTAAAAAATTATTTAAAAATATTAACAGTTAAACTTTCTGGAGAGGATTATGTGGGCTGACACTGCTGCATATGCTTTGTCACAGCAGCCCCTGAGCTTCCTCCTCCCACAAATGGTAAACCTAAAGACATTGACTAACATGTCCAAGTGAAAGTCACCCAGTTGTGTCTGACTCTTTGCGACCCCATGGACTATTTAGTTCTTGGAATTCTCCAGGCCGGAATACCGGCGTGGATTGCCGTTCCCTTCTCCAGGGGATCTTCCCAACCCAGGGATCGAACCCAGATCTCCCTCACTGCAGGTGGATTCTTTACCAGCTGAGCCACCAGGGAAGCCCAATTTAAGGTCAATCAGCTAGTAGGTTGTTTATCAAAACGTTATTTATAATGCTCAAAAATTGGAGAGAATTTATATGTTATTAGAATAGCTTACAGTGTAGTTATTAGAATCTAACTTTTCAAAAGGTGTGCAGTAACAGGAGGATGGGGGTGATGTAGTATTTAGTCCATGCAGTTCAGTGGGTCCTGCTGTGACAGCGCTTTCTACCTGCTACATGGCACCCATGGTTCCAGAGTTATACTCTTTTAGTTCAAATAGGTATATTGAGCGGAGAAGGCAATGGCACCCCACTGCAGTACTCTTGCCTGGAAAATCCCATGGATGGAGGAGCCTGGTGGGCTGCAGTCCATGGGGTCGCTAAGAGTCGGACACGACTGAGCGACTTCACTTTCACTTTTTCACTTTCATGCATTGGAGAAGGAAATGGCAACCCACTCCAGTTTTCTTGCCTGGAGAACCCCAGGGGCAGGAGAGCCTGGTGGGCTGACGTCTATGGGGTCACGCGGAGTCGGACACGACTGAAGTGACTTAGCAGCAGCAGCAGCAGGTATATTGAGCAGGGCCGAGGGGGCCGAACAGAAAAAAAAAAATTCATCTGGAAGATGGGAAACAGCTGGGTGAGCAGGTCCTGAAGCGAGAGTGAGGAAGTTCAGTGAGTCTAGGGGAGTTATAAGAGATGAGGCTGCAGAGGTCAAGTGGAGAGGATCTTTGGGTTTTATCCTGGGGCAACAGTGCCCCTGGCAATTTCTGCACGTATGAATGTGACAAATTGCAGGTGCCAGTCTTGGCATCTGAGAAGCTCCAGGTATTTTTTTCAGTAGAATTGAGGACTATATATGGAACATGGAAAATTAAAAGAATCTAAGATTTGAGGTCTGGGCCTACAGACAATTATTTTTCAGAGCTTATAATAGAATTTCTGCTTCCCCCTAATTGCCTGCTGTCTAAACTGCCTCCCCCTCCCCCTTTAAACTTGGTTGATTGCTTTCTGTTTGAGACATTTGAACCAATGCACTTCTTTGGTTGAAACAGTAGTCAGTTCTGTCCTCTTAGTGCAGAACTAACTGTTCTGTTAGTTCAGGCTAAATGTTTCCAGATGTGTGTGTTTTAGTCGCTCAGTCATGTCCAATTCTTTACAGTCCTGTGGACTATAGCCTACCAGGCTCTTCTGTCCATGGAATTCTCCAGGCAAGATTACTTGAGTGAGTAGCCATTCCCTTCTCCAGGGGATCTTCCTGACTCAGGGATCAAACCTGGGTCTCCCACATTGCAGGCAGATTCTTTACCATCTGAGCCACCAGGGAAGTTCCTGGTGTCCCATATACCAGATATGGGAATATAAGTGTGGGGCTTTATAGCTTGGAATGCCTTCCATTCAAAGGCCCAAATGTGGCTAGTGGGCTTTAAGAGTGTCTTGGCTGTTTTATTTTGCTTCATCAAGTGTAGTGTCTGGAGCAGGAAGTTCACATCTTGAAGACAGAGGTGTTAGACAAAGCAAATGAGAAAATAATTGTCTTCTTTGGTATTTTCCTTGCTGGGTTCTTCTTTTCTCATTGTCCATACAAATATACTATACTGTGCGCCGGGGTCCAGCCCTGGTGGATCCAGGGAATTCGAAGGGGAGACGATGTCGGCAGGTGTCAGGAAATGATTAATTAGGTGTTAATTAAAGATATAAAGGGTAATGAAATGAGGATAGCTCAGTGAGGAAATTCAGTGAAGAAAAGCGGATGAAATAAGGATGCTGCTGCTGCTGCTAAGTACTTTAGTCGTGTCCGACTCTGTGTGACCCCATAGATGGAAGCTCACCAGGCTCCCCCGTCCATGGGATTTTCCAGGCAAGAGTACTGGGATGGGGTGCCATTGCCTTCCCCAGAAATAAGGATAGCTCAGTGAGAACATTTTGTGGAGAGAGGAGGCTGAATAATTCAGCCAGAAGGTAAGAGAAAGAATGACATGGGGAGACCAAGCTTCGGTGAACAAGGCCCCGCACTTTATTTTTCAAAGTAGTTTTTATACCTTGAGTTATGCATAGAGGATAATGGGGGAAGGGGTGGAGTCATGCAGGGACAGCAGTCCCTGAGCCAGGCTTTCAAACTTGTCATAAGCAAAAGTTTAGGTGAGTTACATCATCTTCTGGCCCGGAGGCCTGTTAACATTTTAAGAAACTTATTTTTCTCTAAAGGTGATTATTCTAAAGTTAGGCGCCACCCTCCAAAAGCATTGGAGTTGCATTTCTATAGGGCAAAGGTGTGGTGGGATGTAACAAGAAAAAGAATTAGCTCAAGGGTCCAAGGCTACAAACATTAAAGCTACTACTTACATTTCTATAAACCAATTATATCAATCAATACACTGCCAAGGACACAGTAGGTAAGGGATATGGAGACTTAGCAGCAAACATTGGCCCAACAAGTGAAAAACCCTTCACCAATACAATTTCTGATCAATCTTTTAACTGCTCAAAGGAATCTGTATTTAGACAGTTTACAACATCTCATGCCTCTCACAGTTGGGAGGCTCTGAACAATCACATGTGGCTGGAAAAACCTATTCAGGCAGGCTAGAGGATTTCCAAAGGAGTTTGTAGGCTGAAACACTGTCACACCCAGGAATTATTAACTGGAGCTGTGAGTTAACTCCTTTTCAGAGAGGTAGTGGGGGACAGCCCCCCGTAAAGTCAGAGGTGTAGGTGAGAGCACAAAGCAGAAAGTAGGCAGACTCTGGTTTTAGGGGTAGATGCTTGAGAATTTCCAGGGGGGGGGTTCCTGAGGCTAAATCTCGCCTTTGCGTATGCCGAGCATCCTTCCTCATGACCTTTGTCATGGGTGGAGCGCTGATCCAAGCCGGCTCCCGACAACTGTGCAGTTCAAGAACTTCAGTTTTTCTCCTTCTGCCTTTTATCATGTCTGAAATATCTGCCTATGATTAATACTTCTGTCTATATATTAAATCACCTGGACAATTTTGGGGGGAAAATAGATGGCTGGCTTTTGCCTAAGACCAATTCAGAATCTCTGGGAGTGGGGCTTGGGCATCCCTGGTTTTCAAAATTCCCCAACTGAGTTACCTAGTGCTGTATTAACAGAGCTCCCCAAAACTCAGTAGCTTAAAGAAGAATGATTTCTTATTTCTCACAACTGTGGCTTGGCTGACTGCTCCTTTGGCTGGTCTTGCCAGAGCTTGCTCATGTAGCTGAATTAAATGGGGGTGGTCAGCAGGAGCTGAGCTCAGCCAGGACACCTGGGCCCTGCTCTCCTCGTGGTACTGGGTTGGCCAAAAAGATCATTCAGGTTTTTATAACGTCTTATGGGAAATCTGAACAAAATTTTTGCCAGTTCTATATTTTCTTGCGGGCTGAATCCGGGTGGGTCTCATGATTTGCTGTGACCAGTAGAATGAAGGAGAAGTTATATCACCTGATTTCAGAGTCTGGAGCCTTAAGAAGCTTTTCAGGCTCCTTTTTTGTTCTCATAGATCACTGCCTGGAGGCCTTCAAGCCCTGAAGAACGTTAAGCAGTAGTTTGCTTAGCTGTAGATATTTCCAGTCAGATTATAGACAGAAGGGGCCAGAAAGCTAAGTACAAGATTTATCTCTGCCAACACCAACATTTATTCCTGCCTGTTCTTTCTAGTTGCAGCCCTTCAGGCATGTCTTCTGGACAGAAGATTGGAGAGTCTTCTGATTTTTGTTTTAAAATGTTTTATCAGCCTAGGAATCCTGATTTACTCATTCATTCACAAATAATGATCAGATGCCTATTATGTTCAAGGCTGTGTGCTGGGGGCATGACCATTTTGAGGAAACAAGAGAACACAGACCCTGATGTCTATCATGAATCTTACGTTCTGTGTATCTATTATATCTATCAACAACAGAGGACATTAAAAAAAATCAATTGAACAGTTAGTAACTTTGAAGGATTCCCAAGGATTCATACTTCAGGGAGTTACAGGGGACACTGAACCAGTCTGGGGGGATCAGGGAGACACCTTTAGGAAAGGACACTTGATCTGAGCCTTAAGGATGAGTTCATGTTAACTAACCACTGCCCCCCTCTTTTTCATTCTCCTTTCGCAGCCTTCTCATATCTCTTTGCCTTCACCAGCCACCAGGGTTATGATAATTTTTTACGTGTGTGTGTGTTCAGTTGCTCTGTCTTGTCCAACTCTTTGCAACCCCAATAGGGTCTATTGTCCATGGAACTTCCCAGGCAAGAATGCTGGAGTGGGTTGCCATTTCCTTCTCCAGGGGAATCTTCCCGACCCAGGGATCAAACCTGCATCTTCTGCATCTCCTACAATGGCAGGTGGATTCCTTACCACCGTGCCACCTGGGAAGCCCAAACAGCTCATCAAGAGAAGATTGTACTATCTACAGCCTCCTTCAATCCAAGACAAGAATTTTTCTAAAGGACAAACATCTTTCTTCTGTTGGACCAACATTAAAGAAAACTGTCTTTCACAACTCCAGTTTAGCACCTCGCTTTTTGTGTTTTCAGCAACTCAAGCATCCCAACCTCGTCAACCTCATCGAAGTCTTCAGGAGGAAGCGGAGGCTTCACCTGGTGTTTGAGTACTGTGACCACACGGTGCTCCATGAGCTGGACAGACACCAAAGAGGGTGAGTGACCAGTCCTTCATAAACAAAACCCAACAAAACACACCAGGGTTGACGAGGGAAGATGAGCTATGACCCTTTTTCACAGGGTAGGCAGGGACAGCCAGTGTTTGATCAGCATACTCTGCTGCTGAGGGATTGCCAGAAATGTTGGGGAAGAGATTGATCATAACTAGTCATTTTCGTGAAGAAAGCAGCAACCACGTTATTAGGTTGAACTTGATTTCTTTGGTATGTTATCTCTACATAGATGCTATATCTGTCTCTAGGAAAGAAAAGGAAGGATATCAATTATTCCACGCCAGCCTAGGGAAGCATAAGGACTTGGAGGTTGAAAGGAAGACTTCACAGACCATGGCTCATAGGAAATTTAAGGCTAAAACAAACATGGTGTTTTTATAAATATTTTTTTAAACTTATTTATTCTTAATTGGAGGATAATTGCTTGACAATGTTGTGTTAGTTTCTGCCATACATCAATGTGAATCAACCACAAATATGTACATAGTGAAGGATGGGGAAGCCTGGCAAGCTGCAGTCCGTGGGGTCACAAAGAGTCAGACAGGACTGAGCGACAGAACAGCAGCAGTCTATGTGTTCTCGCCCTCTTGAAGCTCCCTCCCACTGCCTACTGCATCCCACACTTCTGGTCGTCACAGAGAGCCAGGCTGAGCTCCCTACATTAACTTCCAACTAGCTATCTATTTCGGAGAAGGCAATGGCACCCCACTCCAGTACTCTTGCCTAGAAAATCCCATGCATGGAGGAGCCTGGTGGGCTGCAGTCCATGGGGTCGCTAAGAGTCGGACACGACTCAGCGACTTCACTTTCACTTCTCACTTTCATGCATTGGAGGAGGAAATGGCAATCCACTCCAGTGTTCTTGCCTGGAGAATCCCAGGGACGGGGGCGCCTGTTGGGCTGCCATCTATGGGGTCGCACAGAGTCGGACACGACTGAAGTGACTTAGCAGCAGCAGCAGCTATTTATTTCACATACAGTAATGTGTATGTTCCAGTGCTACTCTCTTAAATCGTCCCACTCTCTCCTTCCCCCACTGTATCCACAAGTCTGCTCTCTATCTCTGCGTCAAAATGCTACCGATGAACCTATTTGCAGGGCAGCAGTGTTTTATCTGAAGCAGTCCGGGTATCCGGTCTGCAGTATTGGTCAGAGTTTTTTTGGTTACAAATGACAAAAACCTAACTGACGCTGGTGTAGGTGAAAAAGGAAGTGGTAGTGGCTGTAATTGGGAAGGTGACTCTGGAGGCTCCGCTGATCTTAACACGTTTCTAGCACAGGCAGCTATGGGGTCGCACAGAGTCGGAAATGACTGATGAGACTCAGCAGCAGCAGCAGCAGCACAAGCAGCACCTTTGTGTGCAGCAGCAGAAAGGCCTGGTGAGCAGACAGAGCCTTTGTTTGAAAAACCAGCGCTGTGTGGGGGAATCTGTTCCTCTGAAGGTAGCTCCTTGTGAGTGTGAGCAGAATGCAAGCTGGATTTTGGCTTCTCTCAGCTGGGTGTCTTTAAGGCAGAGCACCTTAGGTGGGGCTTTCTCTTTCCTTTTCTCTCTCCCTCCCTCCCAACTCTTCCTTTCTGTATTGGCTTCATTCTGCCTTTCAGGTGAGTCTCCCCTACAGGGTTGATTTTGGAGGGCATATGCGTGCTTAGAGATGGAAGGTGTTAGGAAAGGAAAAGTGTGTAGTGGAAAGCATTGCTGTAGGCTTTTATCACCCTGTGTAACCATTCTAGAAGAAAGGAAATTCTAGAAGAAAGTAGCGTCTGCACAGAAGGTCCAGTGGAACACTCAGTTTCAGTGATGCAGTTATCCCTGGAAGTAATCACCTTGCTGGAGGAAGAAGGTAGAATGATTAGCAGGCCCAGGGAGCTAGGATTCAAAGTGGGTCAATCAAAGAATACTTCACAAAGAAGGTGGTCTGTGGCTTGAAAGGTAAGGAGACTCCCCAGAAGTCGAACAGAAAATGATATCCCATCTTCTCCTTTTGCTGTATTCCTGGAAGCTCAGCTTTGGCTGGGGATAATCTGCAGAGTGCACCAGAGATCAGAGTGATGGAAGGGTGCTGCATCCTGACTCTTGTTCGCACTCCAGTGGCTGGAGGCTGAGGCTCGCTCAACAAGGCTTTCAAGCTTTGGCCAAGAGCTTGCTCTGCCATGTGGTGGTGGTTATACATGATCCAGCGTGACCTCTGGGCAGATGGGATTAAAGTGGCTCTTGATTTGTTAGTGACCATGGCACAGGCGGCTTTTCTTGTTAGTTTACACAGAGAGAGCCAAGAGGACAGACTTCCCGTCTTCAGAAAGTCACTGATACAGATAAATTATGTGTTCAAGGAAGAAAACATTTAGTGTTCTGGTATTTGCTCTTTTGACAGCTTGCAAGTGACACTTCGATTAAGCCTACTAGTCTAAGTTACTTGTGCCATGGCTAACTAGGGAGTTGTTGCAGAGAATTTGATTAATCATGTTCGACTGAGTCATTTGCCAACTGATTAGTGGGAGGTTGAAAGCAATTGGGAGTCAGTTCTTTTTTTAGCATGTAGTTTAAGCAGAAGAATAAAAAGACAGGACAAGGAGGGATCAGAGTCCTGGAGGCAGATTTTTTTTCTTTTTAACTCTGCTGGCTAAAATCTCTAATATATGTTCCAGAAAATGCTTTAATATAGAAGTGGGTTAGAGAAGGGAATGTCTGGTAGACACATGTGTGGTTAAGTACAAGCAACTTCATTTCTAAATGACACTGTGCCATGGTTTATCAAATGTAAGACTGACTTAAGGAACACCAATAAATGAGCAAGTTTGAAAACTAAGATTTATTCTAAATCAGATCATTATCTATTTACTTTGAAGTTTAAGGATTTTTGTTTGTGT
Source organism: Tragelaphus eurycerus (assembly GCA_935064755.1). Classification (NCBI taxonomy): domain Eukaryota; kingdom Metazoa; phylum Chordata; class Mammalia; order Artiodactyla; family Bovidae; genus Tragelaphus; species Tragelaphus eurycerus. Next base: position 13,513,585 of record CAKXYN010000069.1, read on the forward strand.
GCGTTTTAAAAATAAAAGTAATTTTTCATTATACTAGGTAGGAGTCGCATCCCTGGTGGCTCAGTCTGTAAAGATTCTGCCTGCAATCTGGGAGACCTGGGTTGGATCCCTAGGTCGGGAAGATCCCCTGGAGAAGGAAACGGCAACCCACTCCAGTATACTTGCCCGGAGAATTCCAAGGACAGAGAAGCCTGGTGGTCTACATACAGTCCATGGGGTCACAAAGAGCTGGACTCGACTGAGTGACTAACTTTCATACTATTTAGGGAAGTGGCATGTTCCACTTTATATTTTAGAAATTTGTACCTGGGAATATAGTGATCACAGTGCATTCTAGGGGTAAAGAGGCAAACTCAAGGATCAACCTGCCAGATTTCTAAAATAAAAAGTGGACCATGCCACTCCCCAGCATAAGTCATTTGATAGCTGCTCAAAGCTTACTCGGAGAAGGCAATGGCACCCCACTCCAGTACTCTTGTCTGGAAAATCCCATGGACGGAGGAGCCTGGTAGGCTGCAGTCCATGGGGTCGCTAGGAGTCAGACACAACTGAGTGACTTCACTTTGACTTTTCACTTTCATGCATTGGAGAAGGAAATGGCAACCCACTCCAGTGTTCTTGCCTGGAGAATCCCAGGGACAGGGGAGCCTGGTGGGCTGCCATCTCTGGGGTCACACAGAGTCAGACACGACTGAAGCAACTTAGCAACAGCAGCAGCAGCAAAGCTTACTGGTGTGGTGAAAACCCCTAGCATGCAATACAAGGTCTCACTCTGTAAGTCCATCCCACTTCCCACCAGTTTTCAACCCCATGAAATTTTTTGCATTCCAGGCTTTAGGATACCTGGTTTGCCTTACCTTCTCTGCTCTGCCTGGCAAACTCCTGCTTGTCCTTGGATACAGCCCAAATATGACCTCCTAATGATATCCCCTTTAGGAGAGGTGAGAGTTCCTTCCTCTGGTATTCATTATATCTTCCAGGATTATTTATATTTGCTCAGTAAACTGTAGAATATTTAAGGGCAAAAGTTGTATCTTCCTCACCTGTGTATCCTCAGTAATTTCTAGGTTAATTTTTGGCACTTGGTACATTCCCAGTACTGTTGTGTAGTGATTGAGTCAGCAAATCAATAAATTGATCCTTACAAGATGATTTTAAAGAGTAATCAAAACAATGTTTTTTTAATTTAAAAATAATTACTTTGATTAAAATTTTCTAAACCTAATACTGTCAAAGGAAATGATCAGTACACTGGTGGACACAGGGCAATTTGGCAATCAATGGGGCTGCTTCTGATAGGGCTTCCCAGGTAGCTCAGTGGTAAAGAATCCACCTGCCCATGCAGGAGACTCGAGTATGATCCCTGGTCGGGAAGATCCCCTGGAGGAGGGAATGGCAACCCACTCTAGTGTTCTTGCCTGGAGAATCCCATAGACAGAGGAGCCTGGTGGGCTACATATAGGTCATGGGTTCGCAAAGAATTGGACGTGACTGAGCGACTGGGCACGTATGCTGCTTCTGATAATTTTCAACAGAAAATAAATACATGTGTAAAAGTTTTAGTTATACAAGTGTCTGTTTTTAAGTATTGTTTCTAATGAAAAAAATTGGAAACAACTGAAATGTTCAGTGATAAAGGATTGGTTAAGTAGAGTATGTCTTTATAGTGGAACACAGTGGCGCTGCTAAGAAACATGCTTACAAGATAAAGCAAACATTTACATATAAGAATGTTCATGAGTGGTTGCAAGGTAAAAAAAGCTGTGCTATGATAAAAGTATATATTTCCTTTTTATACAATTTATGTGTAGGTAGAAAATTTTAAAAAGTAATATATACATTTTAATAGAGATTATCTGAGTGATGTTTGTATAGATATTTTCCTTTTTGTTTCTTTATTTTCTCCATGTTCCATGTATTACTCTGGCAATGTTTTAATTATTAAAAATAATTCTTGCTAAATCAGAACCAAAGAACTCTCTAATGTGACTCTGAAGTGGATACTAATTCATCTTGTAATATGTTGTTCACTTTGAACTCATCTGGAAAGCTTTTGGAGAAGATTCACATTCATGCTATACTGAATACAATGTATATAATGAATATAACTTCAATGTTAGAACTTGCTGTAACAGTCAAGTTTATGCCAGACTATATCCTGTATACATATATAACTATATAAATCTTTATCCATTATTGTTCCCTGTGTTGTGTTCATATTGCTTAGATTTGCTCTCAAACAAGCGTATTTTTTATCTTCCATAGGACTTAATATGCTTCTTACTTTTTCTGTAAACCATTGGTCTGTCGTCTGTCAGAGTCTTGTAAACAATTGGTTTATGTGTTCTCTCCGCATTTTTCTGCCCCTGTTTAAGTGCAGCCAGACACAGTACTTCACCCATTTTTTTCCTGTGCAAATTCCATTTCAACCAGATCCTCTTCTGATTCTCATAGTTTGTTCAAAGAACATCTGGTGAGTAAAGGGCATCACTACAAGTTTTTGGTTTCTGACAATGCAATTCCAGAGCTAACCCTAAATAAATCTCTTTTTTTTAAGTGATATATTGTTTGTTGTGGAAAATGTTTCAAGCAACACAGAAACATGTAGAAATGAAGTTTGAGAAATAGTTTTCTAATTATTTTTATGCATTTCTATATAAATACTTAAATTATACTCTGTATATGGTTCTTCATTTTTAAAGTGTATTTGGGTGCTGTATCCCTATTCTTAGATTTCTGCTTTTTTATTTTTAAAATGGTATAAAATTCCATTGTGTTGACATACCATGGTTTCTTTATTCAACCCCCCACTGATAAATATTTACATTGTTTCTAGTTTTTCTCTAATAATAAGGTTACAGTAAATAATCACTTGCAAAAATATTTCTATAGAATAAATTTTTTTTTTTTAATTTTTATTGCTTTGGCATGTGAGATCTTAGTTCCCCGACCGGGGATTGAACCTGTGCCCTCTGTGTTAGGAGCACCGAGTTTTAACCACCTGACTACCAGGGAAGTCCCTATAGAATAAATTTCAAAGAGCATATTATTTCTATAGGAGCTTGGCCAGCCCTTTCATCCTTGTCTTTGTTGTAGCCTTGTGTAGAAATGAATCTTGAATGGATGTTGATGGTTTGAATTCTTATTATGTGGCAAATATTAGAGAAGCTGTGGTGGAAAGGACAGTTACTGTATTGTGAACCTGGCAACAGACCCATATTTTTTCTCTGTCATCTCTCTTGTCTCTGTTAGTTCTGAAGAAATATTAAATGCACTTTGACCTTTTCACTTTCCTACAGCAGTTGTTTAGATTTCTCTCTGTTCATTTCAATTTTGTTGTCAGGACATTAGGGTCATAGGCCTTCTTTCCCAAAACTTGGAAGGAGAGGCAGAAGCTTGCTTTCTGGGAGTTATTTTGTGAAACCAACACATAATGCATCAGGGCAGAGATACGCAAATCATCCTTAAAGGTGTAGGATGGATGCTGGGCTGATCACATATGTTTTATCTAAGGACAAGACCCTTCTAATTTGGAGATGGGCACAATTAAACCATCTCAGCCTAAAGGCTATAACCAAACTGTGTACCTTCTTTCATCCCAACTCTTTCCTCACCAAACACCATTCTGATTAGAACTTGAGTGTCTCTATGGAATTGCCTACAAACAGAACATAAACTGGCACTCAGAATTTGAAGATGGATGAATAAATTTGTTTTATATATCAGGCTAGTAAATTTGTTTAATGTTCACTTGCCACTTGGTAATGCATACTGTCTTAATACACTGACAAAATTTAGTGTCCATATCTGAAAGCCTGAAGACCATTGTAAAAAGGAGCCAGGCTACTGCTAAGTGCTCCATTCTCCATGTTGCAATGACGAAATGACTGTTTCTGTCCCCAAACCCCAATCTGTTCTTTACTTACTATTCTCTCATATGCACTTCTATATATGTTGCAGTATAATTTTTAAATCTATTACTAACTGTAAGATATTACATCTCGTATTACCATCTAACCATTCCTCCACTGTTGAATAGAGGCCATTTTCAGTGTTTTGTCTGCTAAATGATTCTGCTATCAAAATCTTCCTACAAATAGATTTTTATTCTTTTCTATTTTTTTCTTTAGAAGTTCTCAAAATGTTATTGGCTCATAGGGTTTGTCAAACTGAACCAGTTCATCTTATCTCCAATGATGTATATTTTTTTCTTTTAGTCATACTCCTTTGGTTTCTATTATTATAATATTTGATGAATGATTTCCTCCAAACATAAAAGGAAGAAGTATTAGCAATCCTACACAAACTCTTTCATAAAATATAGAAGGAAGAAACAATTTCCAAATCATATTATGAGGCCACTATAGCCTGATACCAGAACTAGACAAGGGCATTTCAAGGAAGGAAAATGACAGATGGATATCCTTCATAAACTAGATGCAAAAATCCCTAGTGAATTAAATCTAGCAATATAATGTCAATATATAAAAGAGTGATATACTGTTATTGATATATTAATTTTTAGACATTATGTACAGACTATTCTGATAGATGAGGATTTAGTTTTCAGTTCAATTCAGTCTCTCAGTCGTGTCTGACTCTTTGTGACCCCATGAATCGCAGCATGCCAGGCCTCCCTGTCCATCACCAACTCCCGGAGGTCACCCAGACTCACATCCATCGAGTCAGTGATGCCATCCAGCCATCTCATCCTCTGTCGTCCCCTTCTCCTCCTGCCCTCAATCCCTCCCAATATCAGAGTCCTTTCCAATGAGTCAACTCTTCGCATGAGGTGGCCAAAGTACTGGAGTTTCAGCTTTAGCATCATTCCTTCCAAAGAAATCCCAGGGCTGATCTCCTTCAGAATGGACTGGTTGGATCTCCTTGCAGTCCAAGGGACTCTCAAGAGTCTTCTCCAACACCACAGTTCAAAAGCATCAATTCTTCGGCGCTCAGCCTTCATCATAGTCCAGCCCCTCTCTCTCTCTCTCTCTCTCTCTCTCTCTCTCTCTCTCTCTCTCTCACATCCATACATGACCACAGGAAAAACTATAGCCTTGACTAGACAGACCTTTGTTGGCAAAGTAATATCTCTGCTTTTTAATATGCTATCTAGATTGGTCATAACTTTCCTTCCAAGGAGTAAGCATCTTTTAATTTCATGGCTGCAGTCACCATCTGCAGAGATTTTGGAGCCCCCAAAATAAAGTCTGACACTGTTTCCACTGTTTCCCCATCTATTTCCCATGAAGTGATGGGACCAGATGCCATAATCTTCATTTTCTGAATGAAAGCCAACTTTTTCACTCTCCCCTTTCACTTTCATCAAGAGGCTTTTTAGTTCCTCTTCACTTTCTGTCATAAGGGTGGTGTCTCATCCTATACCATTATTTCCTCTGCTTCCCCTTTCTTCTTCCCCCAAATAGTTACATTAAAATTTCATTAATTCAGAATTCACTGTTACTATTATTATGCCTGGAAATATCTCTTATAGTTGAACATTTTACCATACTGGAGTTTATTTTTATACTTTTTTCTGCAAGTTAATATTTGTCTTATTTTTAAAATTTGCTTAGTATTCTTTAACCCTATTGCTAACTTTCCCCACTCTTTTTAATAGTCTCTTAGTATACTTTTCCACAGGATAATCATATCAGGTAATCTATTCCTTTTCTCCCTCCTGATAATATCCTGCCTTCATCTGTCTGGCTTGTTCTCCAGGCCTGCTGACCAGCTGTCCTCCTAGGACTTCGCTTTGCTGTCATCCTTGGAATCCCCTCTTGGAATTTCTCTAGGGTTGGCTTCACTGCTTCCTGGATGTCTTGTCTTCCTTAGTCTGGCTTTGCTTGCTTGTTGTGACCAAGCATCTCTATCTTCAGTTGGTTAAAAATGGTGTACTCACACAGAAATCTAGACCACAGACATTTCTAATGACACCCCTTTCCTCCTCCTTGGAGCCAAACTCTTGGGAAGCTTTCATGTTCCTGGAGGTGAAACAGAGTGCCCAAAGCAGGCAGGAGGAAAACCATGTGGAGGACCCACGGGTGCACTCCTCCTTCCCCTGTTCCCACTAGTGGAAGATGGATTCACTCCACCCTCTCTGGAGGCAGTGCCTCTGCTGAGCTGGACGGCAGCCCAGTGGGCTCCATAGGAACAGATGTCTCTCTCATCCACTGTCAACATGTCTTGTCGTGTACTTTTATCTTCCCAAAGATACTGTAAGCTGCCTGAGGGTGAGTGGATGGCTTATATTTCGATTGATCTTTAGTGTAGTTTAGTTAGATTTTAGAAGAGAGTGAAAACAGATGGGTGTGTTCTATCTCCCATCTTAACCCAGAAGTCCTTTGAAACACTTTTTTCAGTTGGCTTGGGGGACACTTCTCCTGAGAATCAGCTTACTCTACTTAAGGACCAACCCCAGTCTTGCTGGGTCCCCCTCCTTTTTCTGATCTCTGCATATTGAGGGCCTCTGGGCTTGACCTCTTTCTTTTTTCTGGATTCACCCCTTAAGTGGCTTCATCCAGTCCTAGAGCTCTAAATTCCATCCCTATGCTTATGCTTCCCAAATACATCTCCCTTCTGAATTCAGAACTCCCTTCCCAGAGTCTTCCCATGTATGGCTAAGAAGCATCTCATCCAACTTCTCTTCCCTCCCTGAAACCAGTTCTTCCCCTAGTGTTCTCCACAGTTAGTATGTTAGTCACTCAGTCGTGTCTGACTCTTTGCAACCCCATGGACTGTAGCCCACCAGGCTCCTTGGTCCATGGGATTTTCCAGGCAAGAATACTGGAGTGGGTCACCCTTCCCTTCTCCAGGAGATCTTCCTAAACCAGGGATTGAACCCTGGTCTACTGCATTGCAGGCAAATTCTTTGTCGTCTGAGCTACCAGGGAAGGGCCCTACTATAAACCAGCGACTCAAGCTGACACCTTGGTGTCATTCCTTGACTCCTCTCTAAATCTCATATCCAATCTCTCAGAGAATGCTGAAGACTCTATTTTTTAAAAATGGATTTTTTTTTTTCTATAAAAATCTGGCCACTTCTCATCACCTTAACCACTACCTCAGATATTGTCCTATGTCAAGAAGCTTTCTAGAGCACCTGTGTCAGATATCAGCACCCTTTCCAGGGCAGCACCCTCTGTACATGCATGTGTATCCAATCCCAATCCAACGCCACAGAAGAGAGTCTATTCTTCTTTCTTTCCATATCTGTCACTCCCTTATCCGAGAGTGAAAAACTTGACTCCTATCATCGTCATATAAAAAAGGTCTTAGAGATCAGATAAAACGCACGGAAAAATCAGAAAGTGAAGTGAGTAGCTGACCCAAGATGGTACTAGGTAGCTTGCACAGAGTTTTTACGTTTGAAAATTGTGTAATAAGGTGCTTAGTGTTAGAGGAGCACTAATGATACACTATTATAATTTACTTTTAATGCTTTTTTTTGCATAATTTCTTCTGGGAAGTGTTCTTAGAGACTAGATGCCTGGTTCTGAATAACTGTATATGAATACTTTATTACATAATCAAAATATATTCTGGTTTTTTTTTTTCTGGACAAAAAGTGGAGGCTTGGGGAAAGCACGTCACCTGAAATGTCCTCGTCTTACTTGTGTTTTTCTAGGCCTTTCTTTCTAGACAGGTGAGATTTTTCTGACATCTCTACCTTTGCGTCATTAGAATAAGGAAGAGAAATTGGAGAAAAGCTACTTTAGCCCAGGAGTGTCCCAGATCTTCTTCCTGGATGTGGCCTCTTTGTTTCCTCCACATTGTCCCACTGTTACAAAATCGCCTTATCTGCCTGAAAGGATTTCCTGAACATCTGGCCTGTGACAACAGTGGCCTCATACCCCCTCCCAGACGCTGGGAAATGACTTTTTTGGGTCACCTTGACACAAGTTCTCAAGAGTTTCCTCCCTAGTATACATATTAGTTCTGGCTGAGGATCACAACAACATTGTTTAATGTTTGATTTGTAAAAACAGTGAGTCTAACTGGTAGGCCAGAGTCTCTGAAAAATAAATGTACTCTCTCTGTGGTTCATTTTGCATGCGTGCTAAGTCGCTTCAGTCGTGTGACCCTGTGGACTGTGGCCCACTGGGTTCCTCTGTCCATGGGATTCTCCAGGCAGGAACACTGGAGTGGGTTGCCATGCTCTCTTCCAGGGGATTTTCCCCACCCAGGGATCGAACCCATGTTTCTTATGTCTCTGGGATTGGCAGGCGAGTTCTTTACCACTAGCCTTCATTTTACTCATCACCTAATATTAAAAAAAACAACAACAACACTCTCAGGGGATTTCCCTAGCAGTCCAGTGGCTAAGACTCCATGCTTCCAGTGCGTGGGGTCCAGGTTTGATCCCTGGTCAGGGAAATAGATCCCACATGCTACAGCTGAAGATCCTGTATGCTGCAACTAATACCCAGGGCAGCCAATAAAATAAAATAAATAAATATTTTTAAGAAGTGCACTCAAAGGAGGTGCTGTTTCCTGATTTGTGCAAAGGACCTGGTGGGCTACTGGTTGCCCTGGTTATGTAAACCTAGAGTCAGGGAGGAAGTGCTAGGAACAGTGGACTAAAGTTTAGATGCTATGATAGAGGACAGGGCAGGAAGATGTAAGCAGGATGCAACCGGCTACCAGAGAGGAGCCATGTGAGCAAAGAACCAAGCTGCCTGTGTGGGCAAACACACACAGGTCGGTTATTCTGACCTTCTGTTGTGTGGTGTGCAATGCAAACCTCTTCTTTACCTTCAATAAAACCTTTATTACCTTAAAAAAAAAAAAATGCTTCCTCAGGAATCTGAAAAAACCCTAGGCCCATCTGTGGAAGAGGAGTTCTACTTCAAGGCCATCGGTTGGGGCAACTTGAAAAAATAGGCAGCATCTTTTATGCTTGATATTCACTAACTTGCCATCGACAAAAAACTCCTTATAGCAATGGAACTCCAGTTACCGGGCAGGTTCCCAGTCACAGATGTTCGAGGTAGGTGGCCATCAGTACTTGCTGAAATCCCGCTGGGGCTTCATGATCCTTTTCTGGAGGCGTAGATGTTGTGTTGCTGCACCTTGCCATCCTTGGAATTCAGCAGTGTTCTTAACACAGGTTTTCTACACTCTGGACCCTCTCCCATGAGTTAGATGACAGTATGTGTCACCTAGGATTTTCCACTACTTAAGTGTGTCTTGGTTTACTTTCTTCTTTTTTGAGTTGAATTCCATCGAAACACTAAAGAATGTATCTGTGTTGCTTCTTTTTTTTTTTTTTTTTTTTTAGGGTACCAGAACATCTCGTGAAGAGCATAACTTGGCAGACACTGCAGGCTGTAAATTTTTGCCATAAACACTGTGTAAGTCTCATAATCCCCCTCTAAAATCAGAAGGCCGCCCTTCACCTGAGGTGCAACCTTTGTACAGAGTTTACATCATACTTTTGTGGATAGGCTTTTTCCCCCAAGCCTGTGTTGGGGGTACATAGAAGCTAAAAATGCCAACCTAAGCTATTCCTTCTTGTTCAGGTTTTAAAGATATATGTTTATGATTTTAAGAAAGTAGTTTTGTTTATGTTGCTTAGAAACGATCCCGATTTAAGGTAGACTCCTTCTCACTTGGAGTCCATGTTGCTCTGCTGCTGCTGCTGCTAAGTCGCTTCAGTCGTGTCCGACTCTGTGCGACCCCATAGACGGCAGCCCACCTCTGGTACCCTCAAAATACTGTGAAACTGGGGAGGGGAACCCCAGATGACTCATGCCTGTTGTACGCATTACGTGGAGTCCCAAATGTGATGCACACCTGCTCGTGTCTGCATAGGTGAGTTAGGAGTGCCAGGGCTGCAACGAAGCTGCCAGTGGAAACCTCGTGAGCACTCTCAGCCACAGCAAGGCTGGCAGGAGGTACAGTGGACTGCTGCCCAGGTGGTGTGACTTCACAGATACTGGGTAGCCTGCTGCTCCCTTGGCTTCAACACAGCCCTCTCCCTGCATGCAGGAAGCCAGACTCCAATATCAGAGCTTCATTTTGGCCCCAAGGGCAGTTTACTGCATTTTGTCATTCTGACAACATCCAGGGTCAATTTCACTGGTAGGGCTGAAATGCCTTCCTCGAGCTGTTCTAATTTTTTTTTTTTCCCTCGGGAGCTGCCTTCTCAGAAGAAATATGAGAGTAGGCAGCACTTCTCCCAGCTGAGCCTCCACCTAGCTGAAGGCTACAATCCGTGTCCAAATGCGTGCGCACCAGGGAGTGTGGATGCCTTATACGTCCTGCTCTTCACTGCGAGTGAGGGCCAGCAGTTTGCTGATAGCAGGTTTTAGGAGCGGGGTGGGGGATTGGGGGGAGTGAGAGAGACGGCAGAAAGGCCCTGGTGGGGAAAAGCAGAGACACTAAGACCAAATATAATGCATACCACAGCTCCCTGGAGAGCCCCTGAAACTGTTTGGCCACATGTGCTTGGGGGGAGGGCTGTAGAAACTTGTAAAGAATTCCCAGAACAGAATAGGAGCACATTCTTGCTTACAAGTACTTCTGACCATCTGTCATCACGATATTCAAGGGTGTACCCATTATAATAGTATTTGAAGCCAGGAGTAAAAAAGTGGAGATCTCAGGCCCATTAATTGCTGAGAACCAGATCTGCTGTAAAAAAATAATTCAGAAATTGTCTTTCCCCAATTTTTCCAGGATAATAAATACCCGTGGGGAAACACTGACACCCGGGTCTCACCCTGAAGATCCTTTGGAGTGAGAACTAGGCCAGGCATAAGAGGAACCTCTGTCCTAGCTCCAAATTTTAGAAAGTCAAGAACACCCCAGGGTATCAGCCCTAAGCCAGAGAGGGTCTCTCGGATTGCAGAAGCCTCTAACATTCTCCTCCAGAGAGGAAAACACAAAGAAGGGAAGGTTATTAGGAACCTGAACAGTATTTTGACCCCACTGTTGTTTTTATGTAATTGCTAATTGGTTGTTTTTTATTGTTGTTGAAGATTTGTTCCTTACCAAAAAAAGCACTAATAGGAAAATCATGTGAAGGTTCTTAAGCATTCTTCTAACATCACCCTATTAAACAATGTCAGCTGTGGTCTGGAAACCACAGGTGATTTGTGTCTAAACCCTGGCAGTGGCGTGGGGGCTACATCCGGTGGGGTGGAGGGGCAGTAAGGAGACTGGATGTGTGTGGGATGGAGCTGACATCTAGTGACTCCCCAGAGGGTGTGCGCTGCCTGCGTCTGTTTATCTTGTGGGGACAAATGTCAGAGCTGGAAGGGAGGTCTCTTGGCAAGCTGCTGCTTCCCGCCCATCTCTTCCTCAGCTTATCTCAGCAGGCCCAGGGCTTGTCCTGTTTACCAGGCGGAATGTGTTCTGGTCTCGGTTAAACAACTGGATTATGAATTCTGCTTAGGCACCAATTTGCAGCTCCTGCAGCCATGCTGCAGTCCTCACCCAGAGCCTTTTAACATTTTGTCTATCACCTAAGGTAGCCAGATTAAATACACCCGGTTAAATTTGAATTTCAAGTAAACAGTCATAAACATTTTAGTATAAATATGTTCCAAACACAACATGGGATGTACTTCTACTAAAAAATTATTGTTTATCTTACTTTCATTTTTCTTTTCACATTTATTGGTCCTTTAGGGCCCTTCAGGAATTGGGGTTGATTCAGGCTATGGTGGTTATGGTACTAGATTTATTTTAGGCTACTGTTTTGTAGTCTGTTATCTAAAAGGTCAGTGAGAGGTTCAAACAGCCTCAGATATTTGCTGGATATTCATGTATTTTATTTAGTCCATATATTAGGGTTGCTCCTGTTTAACCTGCTCGGGTTTGATGTTTGTGACTAGTGCATACACAGAGATGTGAAGCCAGAAAACATCCTCGTCACGAAACAGTCTGTGATTAAGCTTTGTGACTTTGGATTCGCTCGACTTTTGAGTGAGTATCAAAGTTTTCTTTAGTTAAGTGTCAAAGCTAGGGAGATTTTTTAATATGATAAAGGATCTAAGTGCTATAGGAAGCTAGTTCTTGTATATTTAGGGCATAAGCTTGCAAGTCTACAGTTATTGAAAACACACATACAGTGGTTTAAAAATGTATATGCTATATGTACATTTGATCACAATAAAGGGCTTACTAATACGTATATTACCCTTCATTTTTTTGCTAAAATAGTGCTTTTTAAAATTACTATTTTAGACGAGTGGCTTTCAATGTTGGCTGTAGATTAGAATCACATGGGAAGCAATAAACTCTAAGGACCATATTGATACCTCTCTAGGGATTCTGATTTAATTGGACTGTGTGGGGCTCAAACATCAGTAATTTTTAAAAAGGACTATATTCCAGTTGGTTTTCATGTGTAACCAGTATTGCAAAGCTCTGATTTAGAAAAGCCACAGGTGGGGCACAAGCTTGATTTCTCAGGTCTTCCCCCTCCCGGTTCTGACTCCCTGCTTGCACTGCTCCCTCTATTTTCCATGTCCCATGACTGGCCAGCTGGACCAAGTGACTACTACACAGACTATGTGGCCACCAGGTGGTACCGCTCCCCAGAGCTGCTGGTGGGGGACACGCAATACGGCCCCCCAGTAGATGTTTGGGCGATTGGCTGTGTCTTTGCTGAGCTGCTGTCAGGGGTTCCTCTGTGGCCAGGAAAATCAGATGTGGATCAGCTCTATCTGATTAGGAAAACCCTGGGTAAGTACTGGGTTTTGTCCCATCTTTTGGAAACCAGATAGTTTTACCCATGTCAGGGCAGAGCCAAGTTCCTGGTCTCATCCAGTGCCCTTTACAGTCACGAAAGAGGGAAACTCTCAGAGCCTCATTGTAATGGCTCCATGAACGGTGTCCTTTGTAGGTATAGGCCCTGACTGATAAAGCACCAATGGAAGGAAACCATCGAGCAGTGCTTGCTAACTGATCTAATGTTTTTGAGAGGATGAAAAACACTGTTTTTCTATTTTTTGTTTTTTAAAAAATTTTACGGAAGTATAATTGACTTACAATATTGTGTTAGTTTCAGAAAACTATACCCAATATTTTGTAATATATATATATAACTGATCTAATTTGACCTTTCTCTTTCTTCTTGTCCAAAGGAGACCTCATTCCTAGGCACCAACATGTATTTAGCACAAATCAGTACTTCAGTGGGGTAAAAATTCCAGACCCTGAAGATATGGTGAGTGACCTATTTTGGTAAGAGTTCTGCAGGTCAGAGCTGCGTTTACCAGGGTATTTAAGTGGTGATCATTCTCACTCAATGAATGTACATGGGGAGTCGCAGTCTAACCAGGTTTTGATAGTCAGGCACCTGCCTGAGCCCCATGGTCCACTGGGCACCAGGAGATCAGTCTAAGAGTGGAAAAGAAAACTGGAGCAAATTTGCTACAAGACCCTGGCCTTCAGTGTTAATTTACAGACAGCTGACAGCAGAGCATAGCTATCGTGTTGGACAGGATTGCAGAGCTGCCTGCCCCAAACTTGCCTGTCCATCATTTTCAGCAGTTGAAGCTACAAAGCTCAGAGCTGATCAACTTGTAGATGATGACTGCTGCAGGAAAATCCAGCATGGTCCAAACCCCTACTCTACTCTGCTCTCCGTCCCAGACCATGGGGGAAAATGGTGATGAACTTGCTTGGCCAGCCTCACTCTGATACCTGTTCTTTTGGCCAATGTGGAGAATACATGTATTTTTCAAAAACTGAAAACATTTAAAATGTGCATAGTCTAAACCACTTTCAAGAATTTAGTCCAGTGAAACTATTAGACAAGAGTATAAAGATACAGCAAACATTTTTTGATGGAAACATGACATTCTTTAACAGAAATCATTTCCTTTAGTGTTCCATCAGTAAAGGATTAAATAGGTTATGGAACGTCCTTACAATAGAAATACCACATAGCCAATAAAAATAATTAGATTCATATGTAATCACCTGATAAAAAAGGTCCGTAACATATTATTAAATGAAAAAAAGTTATAAAACGGTATCCATAATTTGACGTAATTTTAATGAATTTTAAATAATTATACATGTTTACATGTATAACTATAAAATAATATGAAAACCTCAAGAAAATCAGGCTATAAAGATTTTTATATTTATGAAATAAATGGCTGCAAGGTATAGTATACCAAAATATTAATAGCGAATGTCTCTTTGTGGTGGGACAATTTCTTTCTTTATGGTTTTTTAAAGTGTCTTCTAATGAGCCTGTATTATAATCAGAAACATTTCAGAGCACAGTTAAGGTCTATGAAGTCCTGAGTTCCTACTGTCTAAGGAAGGTAGTTTCACACTGAAGTGAACCCTCCTCCATCGCTCAGTTTCCAGGTGGAGGCTCCAGCCAGTTCCATCAGAGCTGTCCCTGCAAACTCTGGGCCAGTCTTGCAGCGAAGTCTCCCACCTCCCACTGCCCTGCCGCCCCGCTCCGGCAGCACTGGGAATAGGAAAAGTGGGGCAGCAGGGAGCCTTCAAGGCCACAGAAGCAGGAATGACATCTGACATATGGCAGGCGACCCAGCTGCTCCCTTGTGACCTGGACATGCCCAGTGTCACACTAAATATCCCTTAGCGAACTTCCTGTTTGCTCTTCTACCAGTGAAACCTCAGAAACAACCCAGGTTTCATCAGTGTAAAAGGCTTCCCATGGTTTCCCAGAGGTTGTCCTACAGGGAATTTCCTGTTGACAGAAACACAGGAAGACGCAGCGTGGCAGCTGCCACAGGTTGAATATCTGTGCCCAAGTCCCTCTGCCCGTCACCAACCCTGCCCAAAGGAGGCCTGCATGCTTCTGGGGCAGGGAAACCGGCTAAGCAGGCAAGATGGGCCCCTGCCTATCACAGCCAACCAGCCGGCCTCGTCCCAGGCATCCTTGCTGAAACAGCAGACCTCAGTGTCAGCAATGTCAAGGCAGTCTCCAGTGGTGCTCAGATTCAACACACAAAAAGAGCAAGAGAAATAGTTTAGCTTTGGGAGTGGAGTGGGCTGCTCTCAAAGGCTCATACAGATCTGCTTTAGGATTTTATTTTTCCCTGTTGCTCTTAGGCAACTCCAAAACTGAGGCTCTTATCTCTTATCAGTGATGAAAACTGCACACTTGGGAATGGGTTGCTGTTGGCTGGTTCCCTGAACTAAGTAACACTGTGCTCTTAAGCTTGATGGCAGCACCAGGGAACCGCCGTCTTTATACACACGATTCATCTTGGTCATTTATTTTACTCAGCCTGGTTAGCTCTTAGTTTCTCAGTTTTCCTCCTTTTTAGCCTCTTTATCAGTGGTGTGGGCTTCCCTGGTGGCTCAGACAGTAAAGAATCCGCCTGCAGTGTGGGAGACTTGAACTGGCCTGTCTGCCTGACATACGGCATTCCTTCTATTTTATAGTGTTTATTACTCCTGATTGTCGCCTGCCTGTGACCAGAGCGAAATAGCCTTAAATGGCCAAAGGGAGATGGATGGATGTCTGCTCAGGAGACTCTTTAAACAGTAGGATAATTAGGGGGACAGCAGGCTCCTGTGGGAGGATAGAACAGTGTTTATTCCAGAAAACCAAGAACGTCTGTTCACCTGGGTAGGGAAAAAAAAATCTTTGTTACATAGCTCCCTTTAGGTAAATGTCAGTAAATGCCATAATCAGGACCCCTTTCTAGAAATGCCAAACATTATTCTGAGACAAGGCGAGTTATATAAACTGGAGCAGAAAACAGGGAAATAACAATTGATTGACAAGTGTTTTTTTTTTTTTTTTTCATTAGTATTCGCTCACAGTTTTCTGCCTGAATCTGTTCTTTAGGAAGTAAAGGGGGGTAAATGGTTAGGAAGAAATTTTGGAAAAGCAGTTTAGAGGATGGGGGAGAGTATAAGCTTATAAAACATTTTGGGAGTGGGTAAAGAAGGAACTTATGAAACAGACGTATGTGGGATGTGGGGTGGGGAGAGGGTGGAGGAGGCAAAAAGGTTCCAGGAAGATGCTTCTCGCACTGAAAAATTCAATCTGAAGTAACTTTATATTTGAATATATGCTGTAAGTAAAATTCCTGTTTTCTTTCTTTCTTTTTCAACAGGAACCACTTGAATTAAAATTTCCCAACATCCCTTATCCTGCCCTGGGCCTCTTAAAGGTAAAATCATGGCTTCCAACAGATCTGGGAGCACAGGGCAGCTGTGTCATTGGGGAATCCAAATGATTTATGTCAATCCATGGATTGAAAAGAGTTCCTTTGAGAATTCTTCTTCTCACTTGAAAAGTATATGTACTTTTCATTTTTAAAATGAGTCACATAACAGTGAAAACAACTGTAAGTATTTTTCACTTTAAATAACCCTAATATTGTACTTGAAATGTACATTTTTAAGAGGAAGAATGTTTGTTTTACAAAAAGGATCCTTTTCTTAAAAAAAAAAAAACAACTGTTTAGCCATAGGATTCTTTTAAATAACCAACACTCTAATATATTGAAAGTAGGTTTCAACTTTAAAACTTGATTTCCATACACATTTTCAAAAATATATAGCCCTTGTGTAAAA
This sequence comes from Tragelaphus eurycerus, assembly GCA_935064755.1. NCBI lineage: Eukaryota > Metazoa > Chordata > Mammalia > Artiodactyla > Bovidae > Tragelaphus > Tragelaphus eurycerus. Next base: position 13,530,112 of record CAKXYN010000069.1, read on the forward strand.
TGAGGTACCAATTAAAATATTTGCAAGTTAAGGTCAATGTCCCACCCATGATAAAAGTATTTAAAACATTTACTGATGCATTTATAATTTTAGAAATGAGACAGTTCCTTGAGGCATGTAATTGTGAGATTTAATCTATCTAAGTATGAGCCCTCTAGCCTATGGCAGAGCAAATAGTTAAGAATGATGTAACGTAAAGAGAGGTATGTCTCTTCTCTCTTACATACATGTAACACATAGGCTATTTCTGTAAGAATAAACAAAAAATGACTGATTTTAGAAGACAGAATGGGAGAACTAGAGTGATAAAGAGACTTTGCTACATACTGTATGAAGCTTATTTTTATCACGTGTAGATACTATTTTTTAAATAAAAAAACTAGTTTTTACAAAGTACAGTCAAGTGCCCAAAATGGGTTAGGAGGATTATTCTAGTGGGACACTGAGGTGAACTAAAAAATCATGTCCTACTCCCTCAGGGCAGAGCACCGAATGCCTCAAGAACAGAAAAAGGTGAAGAAAAGGATTTGTTACTATTCCTAGAAACTATTTATTAATTCATTATGTGGTTACCCATTCAGGAATGATTGTGGAAGGAATGAAAGTCATGATTGGTGTGTTTTTCTTACTTTTTCCTCCTTTTGTTCCCAACTGAAGAGTTTAATATTTCAAAGAAGAAAAAATGATATTAATAAGTTTATACAGTTTTAGAGAGTAAGAAGAGAGGATTTTCTGTCTTTTAGAGCTGTCTCCACATGAATCCTGCCGAGAGACTGACATGTGAGCAGCTGTTGCAGCATTCGTATTTTGACAGTATCAGAGAAATAGGGGATTCGGCAAAAGAGCATGAGAAACCAACAAGGAAGACCCTACGACAGAGCCGAAAGCACTTGCCGGAGGTAAAAATGGGGCACTGCTTTACAGAAGCATGCGAGGTTGCAATATCAGATGAGTTCATACCTGCCATCTGGTACAGAGAGTCTGAATCTATACTTGAGGTGTCGGTTGAGGCTTGCAGTTTCAGCATCCTGTTATTTTTGCATGAGGACACACAGTCACAAGATCTACCGGCCAGGGTCCCAGAGACACTTACCTGCTAAGGGCCCTTCTTCCAGAATCCTGAAGATGACCTTGCCTAGTGGCTCCCTGCTGCCACCCAGGGGCCAGGGCTTTTGCTGTGCAGGAGCACAGGTCCCAGACAGAGACAAGGGTGTGAATTCCACTGAGGATGCTTCTTGTGCTTTGGAAAATGAAATTAAATTTACCCCAGGCAGCTCTCTGTCATCATGTTTACCTCCAGTATTGATTGACATTCCAGCTTTATCTGAAAAAGGAACTGTTTTCCTCCTTGACCCGTTAACGTGGTGATGATTGCTTTCAACGAGAATAGCAGAACAGTACCTTTAACCAGAGCACAGCATCCAGGCTGCACACTGGGAGCCTGTGAAGATTTGTGATTGCTGTAAAGTAGGAAGAGTGACCTTGCATTGTCTTGTCATAAGCCAAGAGCTGTAATGATTTAAAATGGATTGTAGTTGGAGCCACAGTTAGGATGAGCTGGCTGCTCCTGAGTGCTTCTTTCATCTGCTCAGGTGCCCCTTAAGCTTTAAATTATCTTGCCTTAGTCTTTCCCTTTGGAGAATGCAGTGGCACCCCACTCCAGTACTCTTGCCTGGGAAATCCCCATGGATGGAGGAGCCTGGTAGGCTCCAGTCCATGGGGTTGCTAAGAGTCCGGCACGACTGAGTGACTTCACTTTCACTTTTCACTTTCATGCACTGGAGAAGGAAATGGCAACCCACTCCAGTGTTCTTGCCTGGAGAATCCCAGGGACAGGGGAGCCTGGTGGGCTGCCGTCTATGGGGTCGCACCGAGTCAGACACGACTGAAGCGACAGCAGCAGCAGCAGCAGTCTTTCCCTTTGCAGCTTCCACTGCTGAGTGGTATCTATGTGGTGTTTGTGAGGTTTGGAGGAGAGAAGAGGGTGGATGCTCCATTAGGAACAGGTACAACATTGAAATCCAGTGCCCTAAAATAGACCAGAGTTAGGAAGTTAAGAATGCTTTTCATACAAAGCAGATAGACTTTCCTCTCAAGTTACCCCTTACCTTACTGTTCCTTTGTGTTCAGAAGTAAAGGGTCTTGATAGAAATATTTTTACTTGAAAGATTAGGGGAACCTCACTAATTTTTATATCGCTTGTAGGTTTGATTTAAAAGTCCTGAAAAGTATTCGTTTTTCAGATACCTAAGTCCATATAGTACCATAAAAGATACGTGTTCCCTTGCTTTCATTTGACATTGAGGATGAATTCAAACATTTTCTGGCAGCATTAAAGGAGCAGTTTTGCCTTTTTAAGTAAGGTAGTAGGCGGCCAAATCATCTGAGTGCCTCAGACATCAGTTTTCTTTGCTGTTAGACAAGGTTTTGGCTTAAATGATCCCTAAGGTCCCAGCAAGCTCTTAACTCCTGTGAATCTATGCTTTTTTTCCAATACTGTTAACATGTAGATTTCCCCTTCCTTTTCATATCCTCTAAATTTCCTTTGATGTACATGTTTTGCTTTATAATAAACAATAAATCTTGAAAAGGAAAAGCAGAGACCAGATTTATAGGAGGCAGTGAGCTCCATGTCCATCAATTCCTCCATCTTGATTGGCGCGCCCGAGCACCAGATGTAAACATTCTGTTTTCTCTTCAGATCCTGGATTCTATGCAGAAAGAGTATTTCTGTGCTGAAAAAGTTTACCTATTTTTGAACATATTATGGATAATGAAAAAAGTGTGTGGCATTGAACGTAATCCTGTTCTTATCTGCAGTTGCAGTGCCTACCTCAGCTGACCAGCAGCAGCATCCTTCCAGCTCTGGATAACAAGAAATATTGCTGTAACACCAAGAAACTTAACTACCATTTTCCAAACATTTAAAGAGCTTGGAGATTGATGATAAAAAAAAAGAGTTGATCATCAATTTGAATAAAACACACATTTGGTTGAAAACAATCACAATGTTGGAAAGAGCCTCAGGAGAAAACTTAAGTAACTAAGTGGGGGAGGCCACATGGAAAGATGTGAAGGAAAATTCCAGAGGCGGTCTTCCATGCATATGCTGTCCAGAAAAGAAGGGAACAACTTCTTTGGACTTTCACTTGTATTTTTATTGTATCTAAGTAGCTGAGCTGGACAGAATATAAACTGTATCTACTGTACTCGCCCATACCTCTGGCAAAATAGAGATGCAAAAGAAAAAAGATTTATGCTGTAATTGTATCAGATAGAACAGGTGAAAATGGATTACAGAATGCCCATATATATTTTTTGGATCTCTGTTGCTTTGAGTCCTGTCTCCTGCTTCTTCAGATTTTCTCATCATATTTAAGGAGGGTTTTAGTTATTAAAAGCAAAATGTTTAAAATTCCATTTCCTGGTTGTTCTAGTTCTTGATTTTTATATATGGAAACTTCTTGAATATTTGAGTCATTCAAAATATTTAAAATCATATGGATTATCATAAAGGACTGTAATTTATCTGCTTATATATTTAATGATGTGTTTATAGACACTTCTTACACAGACTTTGGTCTTTACCTTTAGTAAAGGATGCATCTTAGTCATTTTTGCAGGCAAGACGGGTTAACTATAATGTGTCTACATTTGTTCACCCAGTTACCCTTGCAAACAATGGCATGAGGCTTGGCAGTTGGCCAAGGGGTAGAACAAGATCTACAGGCTTTGCAGGAACTGAGCCTGCCAGCCTGAAAGTAATTAGTACACCATTCTCTCCATTTCTGCCTCAGACCTGGAGACAGAGCAACAGGCAGGACTATATACAGTGATCTGGGTTTTGGAAGAAACTGCTTATAAACTTTCACTTGGGTCATAAGAGACATTATGTTTTCCCTGAAGTATCTTTTTACACTCTATGTATATGTTGTATATATATGTATACTGCACATGCATGTATGTGTGTGTATATACCAACCTAACAGCTAAACACTAACAATAATATGCCAAAGTAATATTATTGAGAATTGCTAGCTTTGTACAGTGGTACTTAAAATGATGACATATAATTAGCTTTGATTTGGCCTATTGCTTCTACTCAAAAAGGTTTTTCATCTTTTCCCCTGAACATAAGGGCAATATGAAGCTGATGTCTGTTTCTTATTGCTCAACCCCATTTCTGATTGATGTGCTGCTATTTCCTAGCAGTTCTCAGCCATGGTTTTTGAAGATATATTTTACTGTTTACTGTATCTTCAAAACATTTCTTCTGCACTTTAACTTACTGCTATATTAATTTTCTTCATGACAGCATTTGATTGTTTTTACTTTACTGCACAGTGATCTACCAAATTCTGGCATCTGTTCAATAATTTGACTACCCCAGCCAGTTTAATGATAGCCTGAGGCTTCCTGACATATGTAGCTTCTTGCATAGAGCTGACAGTGGGCTAAATAACCAGTCACAATATAGTATAATTCTTGTTACATAGACTTTGGTTCAAATGACAAAGAAGGACATCCAACTTCTGCAATAGTGTAAATTTTGTATTTTCTTTTTTCCTTACCCCTAACAATGCACTTGACGAGGCAGATGACTCTAACTGCCTAATTTATCCAGTATTTTTAAAGAATCCCATTCAGAATAGAAAAGTATCTCCAGACTAACTTGTGGCCAATCAGTTGCTTCATCACATAGTAATCAACCAAACCTGAGATAGAAGTGGTCATTTTTTTCTGACTTCTAAAAAATGTATACTTAACCATATCCATGATCTTTTCTTCACCATGGAATCACCACTGTTTCACATGAGACAAACATTTTCTGATTTTTTAAATGACAGTGGCAATTATATTAGTAAATAGTATATCATTTATGGCATGTGCTATTTACATAATCCAATTTTTAAACACAACTAAAATTCATTTTTTTACTATAAGAGTGCATCACAGAAAGTGTTTATTTTAAAACTATCTCCAGTCAAGGTTATATCTAACAGAATAATGTTCAAACCAAACATACAGACATCCACAAACAAGTCGGCATATAACTAACAATAATAGAATCAGAGCCATTTCAAAGAGGTAAAAATAAAGATCTGATTTTTATCTATTTATGATATTTGTTATCACTGAGTTCTAGACATAAAGTGAATTTTGTGCTCATACTCACGGGAAATACTATCCAACATATATGAGGGAATACAAATTAGTTTCTAATTGACATGTTAAATTTTTCCTCTTTAAGCAGTTTTTAAATTTAAGCAAAAAATAGGTAAAGCTATCTGGTCTTCATCATTGTTTCCTCTGGTTTATTGGAATAAGCAAAGTTATTTAAATCCAACCAAGTATTTATGTCTAGTTTTAATAAAATACCAGATTAAGCCTACAGACTAGACAAATTAGTCAGAAACTGTTTATTCAGAGAAAGGATGTATGTTACAAAGAGCACAGATATGCAGGATCATGAGAAATGCATGCAAATCCTGGGAAGCAATGGGAATGCTCCAGCAACCTCTGATTACTTTGCATAATTGACTCCATCAATGAATCTGAAATTTAGCTTTCAGTTTTTCATAATTGTACATTTATAGTAACATGCTTCAATAACTTTAAAATGAAACAAATTACTGTTAAAAAATAAATGTACTGTACATTTAAATCATTTTAAAGAACTTAAGTATCTACATCAAGAGATATTTATATAGATACCATTATAAAATAAAGAATATATTAAAATTAAAAGGGTATCTGATTTGTACTTAATATGATTTAGTGTACATAAATTCTTCTGAATGTTTATTTTCTACATGATGGACCCTGCTAAAAATGTCATGATATAACATCCTTATAGTTCTGTTGATAACCATATAATATTTGTTGCTGTTAAGGATCAATTTAAAATGACACTCTACACTGAATTAAGATACTTATTGAAATATTATTTTACTTCAAGTCTAATTTTAGCTCCAGAGAAGGCAGTGATGTCTTAAAGGCTTGAACAATTTTTTTCCTTTTCTTTTACTCCAGGAAGATCACTTAGAAACAAATACTTGAGGTTCCTGTAAAAAAAAGAAAAATTTAAAAGTTAATGTAATTTGACTTTTACTATAGCATTAAAAATAAACTTGTTTTATTGGCTTTTTAAGAAATTACACACAGTGTGTGTTCATATCATCCTACACGTTCAAAATGACTTTTAGAACAGTAATCCTAGAGTACTACTTTAAATGAAATTCATGCTAGGAACTAATCTAGACTTTGGAAAGTTTAGTTGTTCTGGTTATGTCAATAATTCTGCTGAGTTTTTTCCAAATATGTATATTATGGCATAGAACTCCTTTGCATGTTAAATATAAAATATGACATCAGTTGTAGTTATGATTTTTTGAATCTGACACTAAAAGTAAAAACAAAGCAAAAATAAACAAGTAGACATATATCAAGCTGACAAGCTTCTGCAAAGCAAAGAAAACCATTAACAAAATGAAAAGGCAACCTACTGTACGTGAGAAAATGTCTGCAAGTCATATATCTGATAAGGGGCTAATATCCAAAATATATAAGCTCATACAACTCAATAGCAAAAAAACCTGAACACTGCAATTTTTAAAATGAGCAAAATATCTGAATAGACATTTTTCCAAAAAGGGCATACAGATGGAGAACAGGTACATGAAAAGATACTCTACATCATTATCAGGGAAATGCAATTCAAAACCACAATGAGACAGCACCCTACACTTGTTAGAATGGCTGTTATCAAAAAGACTAGAAATAAGCGTTGGCGAGGATGTGCATGGTTGAGGGGACTGTAAATTGGGCTAGTCATATGAAAAACAGCATAAAGATTCCTCAAAAAATTAAAAAAGAACTACCATATGATTCAACAATTCTATGTTTCAGTATTTATCTGAAGAAAACAAAAACACTAACTCAACAAGACATCTGCACACCCGTGTTCAGTGCAGCATTATTTACAATAGTCAATACACAGAAACAACCTAAAAGTCCACTGATGGATCAGTGGATAAAGAAAACACGATATATGCATATATGTAGTATTGAGCCATAAAAAAGAATAAACTTCTGCATTGGCGACAAACCGGATGGACCTCGAGGGTATTATGCTAAGTGAAGTAAGTAGAGAGAGAGAGACAAATACTGCATGATCTTCTATATGTGGAAGCTAAAAATAAAGAAGCAAGCTCACAGATACACAAAATAGATGGGTGGTTATTGCCAAGCTGGGGGTGAGAAGCAGGCAAATGGGTGAACTGTGTTATGTTTCTGCTTTTATTTTAAATGAAATTGAATTTTAAAAATATGAATCTTAACCTAGAAAGGAAAAGAAACTGGGAAAGTTCTTAAAACAACTCAAGTTTCTGTTATGAGATGAAGCCACAAAGCCTGAACTAATTAATGTAAGAGACAAACAATCTTGTACTTTTGGTTCTAATGTTTAAGATTTCTCAAACTTCCTGTGATGCTGAGGTTATTGGCAGAACATGGGGGAAAAATACTTTAAAAGATGAGGAGGAAGTATAATAGCTGATGTTTACTGAGAGCACCAACAACTGTAATAGGCCTCATGCTAGGTGCTTTATGTGATTGATTTTTTAAAAAAAGATGCTTCCTAAAAAATGCAATACAACTATAAGATATTAAAGTTAATAACTTCAACTGTTTTAAAGTATTGTGGCTGAAGGTTAAATCATTTTTTTAAATTCTGTTTTTCAGAATTAAAAAAAGATACCATTTCTCAACTGTTTTAAATTCTGATTATTCACCTTAACATGATTATCAAGTTTCCATTTTGACAGTGACCACCTACCTGAAATGATGCAAAGCAATGATACCTTTGTCTGTGACATTCCCACATGAAATTATTTCCATTTCCAACATGCTTTTTTGTAAATTTTCAAGTTGGCTAAGTCTTTCCAAACAACCATCCTCAATATAGTGACACTTGCATAGTCTTATTTTTTCAACATACTGTAGGCCTTCTGGAGGGGAAGAAAAGCACAGTTTAAGAACCTGCTTTACCATTAAGATGATCAACTGTCCTAGTTTGCCCGGGACTGTTTTGGTGTCAGGACTGAAAGTCCTAAATCCTAGGGAACCTCTTAATCCCAGGAAAACTGGAACAATTAGTCACCCTGTTAACCACACAAAGTATTCACTACATGGATTGTGCTGACAGACAGAGCCATTCTACAGTCAGATGCCCATGCACTGAGGAATGAAATGCCCACACAAGCAGAGGCTGTGTGGATATAATTATTTCTATATTAGTCAGGGTTACTCAATGACAGAAGTTTGACAAAGACAGTTTGACAAACAAGACCTTAAATATTAAGTTGATAAACCACAGCTTGGTTTGGAGAGAAAGGAGAGGAGGGTACTTGTAACCTCTATGTAACTTAAAAATAAACATCATACACAAGAAGATACAAGCTGGACTGGACTGAAAAGGGAGAGAAGGACACCCGTATGACTATAAGAGTGAGTCAAGTGCAACCAAAGGTCATTGCAAACCACCTGCATTTCCCATAACAAAGGGTAGAGGACTTACCCATGTGATCAAATCCGATGCTCATGATACAGGAATCGGTGGCGTCAATCGCCTGGATCTTGTACTTGTCCAGAGGGCCTGTCGGGAGATGGTTGTAGTCCTTCTGCCACCTCTGCTGGCCGTGGTAGCGCACCATGGCCCCACAGCGCAGCAGCCACTCTGACGCTGCCCTGTCAGGACCCACGTCCCTGATGCGGTCATGATCCACTCTGTGGGGACAAGGACAAAAGCAGGTAGTTTTTACTATACTCACTAGCTTCTTAGCTATGTTCACCAACATAAATACAGAACAGCAGCTACTTTTCACTTCACGTGATGAGGAGGGAGATAAATCCATGAAAAGAAAACCTTCAATGGGAGCTCTGCTGCTGCTGCTGCAGCTAAGTCGCTTCAGTCGTGTCCGACTCTGTGCGACCCCACAGACAGAAGCCCACCAGGCTCCCCGTCCCTGGGATTCTCCAGGCAAGAACACTGGAGTGGGTTGCCATTTCCTTCTCCATTGCATGAAAGTGAAAGGTGAAAGTGAAGTCGCTCAGTCGTGTCCGACTCTTAGCGACCCCATGGACTGCAGCCAACCAGGCTCCTCTATCCATGGGATTCTCCAGGCAAAAGTACTGGGGTGGGGTGCCATTGCCTTCCCCAAATGGGAGCTCTACTTGCTACCATTTTTGCCTTTGTTTTCAAGTGAACACTGCCAAAGCATTTTTTTTTTTTAATCTGAGTTTATCAGGCAGACATGGGTCTTTATTGACTCATATGCAGCATAGTAGCTTGACTCCAGGAGATACTCAGTAACTATGTATTGAACCAATGACAACACTTGGTTATAATTTTTATTAATGATAAAAGATTTAAAAAGGGAATAATTTTGAACATTTGTTCAAATTAATGTCCTTAAGTGATCTTCATTAATTTTTACACATGCCTTTTTCTCTAGTTAGTGGTATTAATGCTGTATTAAGCAATGAGGAGGTTAGTTTTGCCAGTTTCAAAATAAGCATGCCACCAAATAACATTTTTAAAACTTGAATTCACTTGATAGTATTCAAAAGGTTAACTACATTGCTTAAGTCACAGAATAAAATATTCTAACATTACCAAGCTTTTCTGATTATAAAAATAATAAAAGATCATTTTTAAAAGCTTGAAAGGCACTGAAAGAATGAATAAAAAGAATCACTGAAGTCCTGCAACCCAGTCAGTCACAGTTAATATTTTATAACCTATCTTTTTTGGTCTTTATTCAATTTTTTTTTTTTTTAAGAAAATTAGGATCATAATGCATACACAACACAAATAACACCTGAAATATAAGAAAACTAAATTAGCCACTGGGAACTCATCGAGCTGAAACAATCCCCATGTTTCTTCACTTTAGTAGGGGTAACTTACTTATTAAACACTGCATTCAACCAGCCCCAGAAGTATCGGGAGTCACGTGACCATGGGCGTTTCTTTAAGCCACAGAGCTGCTGGGAAATTTTTCCAAACAGCATCATTTGCTCTAGACACATAAAATAGTATTCATATTAGATCATCAGTTGGCAATCAGAATCCATACATACAGTAACTTACTTCACAACTTCAGACTCAGTGTTCTTGTGATGATAAAGCTGACTCATTTACCCCTCAATAGTTATTGAGCAAGTTACCACTGTTTGTTTTTTTTGGTTTCTTTTGCCGCAAAGAAGAGGCCGAATTGGATGGTCTCTATGGTTCCTCCCAGCCTTGACATTAAGTTAGTTATACTTGTTCGAGCTTCAATTGGAGTCCGCCTACAGTGGCGCCACCTGGTGTCCATTCAGGTAGTGCAGTTACAGATTTACCGAAACCAGTTCCAGTCCCACGGATAAGCCAATGGCACCCCACTCCAGTACTCTTGCCTGGGAAATCCCATGGATGGAGGAGCCTGGTAGGCTGTAGTCCATGGGGTCGCCAAGAGTCGGATACGACTGAGCGACTTCACTTTCACTTTCCACTTTCATGCATTGGAGAAGGAAATGGCAACCCACTCCAGTGTTCTTGCCTGGAGGATCCCAGGGACCGGGGAGCCTGGTGGGCTTCTGTCTATGGGGTGGCACAGAGTCGGACACGACTGAAGTGACTTAGCAGCAGCAGCAGTTCCAGTCCCAATCCATATTTCAGTATCAAAATGACAAACTAAAATCATCTAAGGAGCAATGTATCAAGGTTAAGACACTTACATTCAGAAAAAGAGTGGAATCATGGAAATAGATCTTCCTATGTGGAAAATTCTGAAAGAGATGGGAATACCAGACCACCTGATCTGCCTCTTAAAAAATCTGTATGCAGGTCAGGAAGCAACAGTTAGAACTGGTCATGGAACAACAGACTGGTTCCAAATAGGAAAAGGAGTACGTCAAGGCTGCATATTGTCACCATGTTTATTTAACTTATATGCAGAGTACATCATGAGAAATGCTGGACTGGAAGAAACACAAGTTGGAATCAAGATTGCCGGGAGAAATATCAATAACCTCCGATATGCAGATGACACCACCCTTATGGCAGAAAGTGAAGAGGGGCTAAAAAGCCTCTTGATGAAAGTGAAAGTGGAGAGTGAAAAGGTTGGCTTAAAGCTCAACATTCAGAAAACGAAGATCATGGCATCTGGTCCCATCACTGCATGGGAAATAGATGGGGAAACAGTGGAAACAGTGTCAGACTTTGTTTTTCTGGGCTCCAAAATCACTGCAGATGGTGACTGTAGCCATGAAATTAAAAGACGCTTGCTCCTTGGAAGGAAAGTTATGACCAACCTAGATAGCATATTCAAAAGCAAAGACATTACTTTACCAACAAAGGTTCGCCTAGTCAAGGCTATGGTCTTTCCTGTGGTCATGTATGGATGTGAGAGCTGGACTGTGAAGAAGGCTGAGCGCCGAAGAATTGATGCTTTTGAACTGTGGTGTTGGAGAAGACTCTTGAGAGTCCCTTGGACTGCAAGGAGATCCAATCAGTCCATTCTGAAGGAGATCAATCCTGGAATTTCTCTAGAAGGAATGATGCTAAAGCTGAAACTCCAGTATTTTGGCCACCTCATGCGAAGAGTTGACTCATTGGAGAAGAGTCTGATGCTGGGAGGAATTGAGGGCAGGAGGAGAAGGGGACGACAGAGGATGAGATGGCTGGATGGCATCACTGACTCGATGGATGCGAGTCTGAGTGACCTCCGGGAGCTGGTGATGGACAGGGAGGCCTGGCATGCTGCGGTTCATGGGGTCGCAAAGAGTCGGACACGACTGAGCGACTGATCTGATCTGATCTGATCTGATGACAAGAATTGATGCTTTTGAACTGTGGTGTTGGAGAAGACTCTTGAGAGTCCCTTGGACTGCAAAGAGATCCAACCAGTCCATTCTGAAGGAGATCAGCCCTGGGATTTCTTTGGAAGGAATGATGCTAAAGCTGAAACTCCAGTACTTTGGCCACCTCATGCATAAAGTTGACTCATTGGAAAAGACTCTGATGCTGGGAGGGATTGAGGGCAGGAGGAAAGGGGACACAGAGGATGAGATGGCTGAATGGCATCACTGACTCGATGGACGTGAGTTTGAGTGAACTCGGGAGATGGTGATGGACAGGAAGGCCTGGCGTGCTGTGATTCATGGGGTCACAAAGAGTCAGACACGACTGAGTGACTGAACTGAACCGAACTGATGACAAGATTATAAGTAGTCCCCAGAACAGTTCAAACCAAGAACTATGCCAGGGCAGCTGGGAAAGACTAGACAAGCAACTTAACCTCTCTGACCCTTGGTTTTATCATTTATAAAATGAGATGATTGGCTCAGATGATTTCCAGCTGTAAAAATCCATAACCGTTGAGTTGAGAAAGTCATTTCGGAACTGGGTCTCAACCTGACTTAAAGTGCCAGGTCGGGGGGAAACACAGACAAATGACACATTGTTTTTGAAGAGCTGACAACTTAATGCAGGGTAGAGTGAGCTAAAACAAGTCACCAGGTAGTTAAAATAAATGATGGAGCCTGAAAAATACCTCAAAAGAGATAAAGACAAACAAGGATTTCAACAGACAAAGATGCCAAGAAAAGGTAGGTCAGATGACCAGCTGTGGTGGGAACGTTTAAGACTTATTGTAGTTCAGTTGGCTTAGAACATGGGGGTCATAAGGAGACAGACAATGTACACAGTCCCAACAGGAAGGGTCTCCTGTGATCAGCCAGAGAATTTGGCTTCTGCAGGTGGCTAGTAGTCACTGACCTTTCAGCGCAGAGCACTGGCATGGTCAGAACTATGCTTCAGGAAGATTACTCAGACAGCAGCAGCAAGAATGAGGGCCATTCAGAGATGAGGAAACTGAAGCCCCGATATTAAGCAACTCACTTACACCCTAAAATCCTGGAAGAAGGTGAGGTATTAATAAATGCGTGTGTTTAAAGGGACTTGCCCAGAGTTTCATGGCTAATTGTTAGCACTGCAGTGCTGAAACCTGAACCTAGCTTTCGCTCTCATTAGTCAGCGGCTCTTTCCTCAGTCCTTGAATGGTTCTAGAACTCAAGAAATAGAAGAGGACTAGAAAGAGTCCTGAGAGGGAACCACCTTAGAGCTGAGGAAATGCCCAAGGACGTCGAGGCTGTGAACAACGAGAGCCGAGGTCTGAGGACAGGACCCTGGGGTCATCTCCTACCTTCTTCCCTCCTTGTCCGCCATTGCTCCGCCTTCATTACCACAAACGTGTCCCCACGCTATAAATACTTCCTCCCACATTCTCAGATCTTCCCTGCTTTTGATTAAATCTCTCACCACCCGTGCCCACTTCAGTAACTCCTTTGGTTGCCAACCATATTTACAAATTGGGTCTTTCCGGATTCATCTCAGGCTGTTCCCTCCTAGTTCCCTCCTAGAGTCCTCCCTGCCCCGCTCTAGAATCCTATGGAAATCTTTCCCAACCGCAAGACTTTATTCAAATACCACCTCCATCCATCTATTCATTCATGCAATAAAGATTTAAAGTATGCAGAGCAAAAAGAAGAGCAAAAATCACACATTCATTTCAATTATTTCTAACACCAGGCACAGCTGCTGCTGCTGCTGCTAAGTCGCTTCAGTCGTGTCCGACTCTGTGCGATCCCATAGACGGCAGCCCAGACAGGCTCCTCTGTCCCTGGGATTCTCCAGGCAAGAATACTGGAGCGGGTTGCCATTTCCTTCTCCAATGCATTAAAGCGAAAAGTGAAAGTGAAGTCGCTCAGTACTGGGGTGGGGTGCCATTGCCTTCCCCCAAAATCACACATTCATTTCAATTATTCCTAACACCAGGCACAGCACCATCCCCCAATGCAAGTTAAATAAATATTTGGAATTAACAGTCTTCAATGGCTGATGAATTTTCATGCAGAAACAAAGAAACTGTCATTAAGCAGAAAAATTAGAAAAGTATGAAAACTGAAGTCACTTGATTCATTTTGGTCAATCTTATATTTCAGCTTAAGAGAAAGACCAAATTTACTTCAGCTTATGATCTCTAGAAATACTAGATATTATATTCAAAATAATTTAAACATGAAAAATTTTTATTTTTCAGTAAACCTAAAACAAATAACTGGTAGGTTTTTGCATTCTCAACTGTAATTTTGTTAAAACTGAAACTGGGAATTGCAAATGAATTCAAACTGCTACCTGTAAGAATGCTTTCTAGAGGGAAAGAGGAGACCTCTGGTGGTGAGTTGGTGAATTTAACTTTAATAAATTAAAAGAAGGGCTTTCGGGAAGGCTCAGCAGATAAGGAATCTAACTGCAATGCCGGAGACACAGGAGACTCAGGTTTGATTCCTAGATTGGGAAAATCCCCTGGAGAAGGAAATGGCAACCCACTTTAGCACTCTTGCCTGGAAAATTCCATGGACAGAAGAACCTGGCAGGCCACAGTCCATGGGGTCGCAGTCAGACACAACTGAGTGACTAGACACACAAATTAAAAGAAACCACTCAAATTCAAGTTAAAAAAATAAACATTACTAAGCTACTGCTGTGATAACTCAGGAATTCAAACTATTTTAAAAATTCTTCTTACTATCATAACATGGCTTGGAGCCATAAGTTTTTTAAAAAGATGTTTCCAAAAGTTGATAGTAAGTTTGTGACTTAGAGAAGGCCAGACCTCTAATGTGCGCCTCAAAATAGGAGATGGAGAATTCTCCAAGTTGCATAAAAACAAGTTTCTTTTAAAAAGTGCAAGTTCTCTTTTTATATATTAAACAAAATTACTTAGGTGGGCTATTCAAAATGATGGCTAACCTAAGGGTTAAAAAGACTAAACTAGCCAACCTGTTCTTGAGGGCAGTGAAAGTGTGGAGAGAAGGGTGAGGTGGTATCAGAATTGGGGAGTTTTCCCCCCAGATTATAACCCACTTCACTGGAAATCATCCATTACTGATGTCAGTTCTTATTCCTGATGTATCTAGAGTCTAGTGAAATAGAGTGACAGAGCACTTCCTTAGGAATTAGAAGCAAAGGTCCCCAAAGTCACCCTGGGCCAGTATCACTTGACACTCACTGAACTAACTTCTTATGGGTTCTGACCTAGATGGAAGGTGAACAAGAATGCTTAGCTTCAGGAGGGTGTGGTGGCCAGAAAACAAATGTCTCTAGCCAAAGACATTACAGGGTCAATGAATGTAAGGTGAGCTCTTGATTTGAGATAATCGAGATGAAACAGATTATGTACAGTCAAGACTAGGTGAGAAGCCAAGCACAGAAAATTTTATAAAAAGTACAAGTGTATTTTGAGTTCTTTCACTTTGCTAAACTAGGAAGTACAAGCTCAAAGCTGAAAATCACAGAAGAGTAAAACAGTCACTACTATGGACTGATTCATGAAAGCCTGACCACAGACCCTAGATTGTATAATTCTATACTCAACCTAGTAACAAATCAACTACAATCCTGTGCAATGGTTAAAATAAAAAACAGTGATAGTACCAAAAGCTGGCGACACTGAAGAGGAACTCCATCACTCAACATTGCTGGTGGGAATGTAAAATGGTACAGCCACTTTGGAAGGGAGTTTGGTGCTTTCTTACAAAGCAAAACATGTGCTTATCAGATGACCCAGCAATTGGACTCTTGGGCATTTATCCCAGAGAAACGAAAACAGGCTCACACAAAAAGCTGTACACTAAGTTTCATAGCAGCTTTATTCGAAATAGTGAAAAAACTAGAAGTAACTCAGATATCCTCCAAAAGGTGAATGGTTTAAGCATGTTGTGGTACATTCATACCATGAAATACTTCTCGGCAATGACAGAATGAACTATCAATACAGGCAATAATTTGGATGGATCTCATGGGATAATGCTAAGTGAAAAAGTGAATTCCAAAAAGTTGCATACTGTATAATTTTGTTTATGTAACATTCTTGACATGTCAAAATTTTAGAAAGTGAGAACAGAATGGGGAAGAGGGTGCCTTGCTGGAGGGATCTTGGTGGTGATGGATCTGTGCTGTAGCTTGCCTGTGATGGATACAACACTCTACACATGGGGAGGTCCCTGGCGGTCCAGTGGTTGGGACACTCTCACTGCCAGGGGTCAGGGTTCCATCCATAGTCAGAGAACTAAGATTCCTCAAGCCCCATTGCATGACCAAAAATAATCAGAATCTATACAGGTGTGATAAAATATGTACAGGACTAAACCACACACACAAATGCAAAACAGCCATCTGAATAAGATCCATGGGCTGTTCCTGGTTATGCTGTTGTATCAAACTTTTACAAGATGTTACTATTTGAGAAGACTGGGTAAAGGGTACACAGGATCTCTACTGTTTCTTACAACTGCACGGAAATCTACAATTAACTCAAAATTCAAAATATTAAAAAATTTTCTAATAAAAAATTAAAAACTAAAAAATGAATATCTTATTTTTCATTTGTGATGAACAAGCAGGCAACATTCCACATTATTTTCACAAATAAAGAAAATATGCATAACTATCCAGGTGATTAAAAACCATATAAACATAATAAAAACCATCATTTTATTGAGCACTTAAAGGACTTCCCTGGGGGCTCAGACGGTAAAGCGTCTGCCTGCAATGCGGGAGACCTGAGTTCGATGCCTGGGTCAGGAAGATCCTCTGGAGAAGGAAATGGCAACCCACTCCAGTATTCTTGCCTGGAAAATCTCATGGATGGAGCCTGGTAGGCCCCAGTCCATGGGGCTGCAATGAGTCGGAGATGACTAAGCGACGTCACTTTACTGTGCTAAACATCTGATGAGCCTTACCTTGCTCATAGGACAAAAGTCCTATGAGAGGGACCCTACATCAGTCATAGTTCACAGAGGAGGGGCTGAGGGAAAGGGGTGACTCCACTTTCCCAAGCTATGTGACTAATAACCGTAGCCAAATTCAGACAGGCAAGTGTAAGTCCTTCCAGCAATAAAGTTAGTGCCCATGGGGTGATCAATGGTGTCGGACTCTTTGCCACCCCATGGACTGCAGGCCGCCAGGCTCCTCTCCACAGACTTTTCCAGGCAAAAGTACTGGAGTGGGTTGCCATTTCCTACTCCACGGGATCTTCCGGACCCAGGGACTGAAACTGCGCCTTCTGCATTGGCACTGGAGGCATATTCTTTACCACTGCTCCATCTGCTAAATCCAAATAAAGTAATACAGTTACATTGTTCTATTTTTGTTTTGCTCAGCTGTCCTGACCCTAAAAATTAAAAAAAAAAAAACTTCCATCAAACACTGACAACAGGTGTTAGGCACAGAACTAATCTAACACAGGTCTTTCAGATTATACAGCCCGCTTCCCTCATTTTACAGCTAAACAGGGGTGAAGTGACATGCACAGGTGAATCATTGCTTCCAGGCCCGCAAAACATATTTAAAACTACATGCCAGTCCAGTATTAAAAAATAAAAAAAAGGAAAGAGATCGCTAAATGACGGCAGAGACCGAGCCGTCTGTTTCATTTATGAGCTCAATATTTACAAGACCAATAATGAATGACATGTCAGGAGCCACATATATGGATGGCCAGAAAACAGCAGACTATCAGGCGTCGCCATGACAGAGTCTCCTTCTGGAGAAGGTTCGGGCTGGACGGTGCCCTTCAGTGAGCACTTCGCTCTGTAGGAGACTCACTGGAGACAGAGGTTCTCCGCAAGGGGCCTCTAGGGACGTGGGGCGGGGCTAGGAAAAGGCGAGGTTGACAGGGCGGAACCACGAGAGACGCGGGGAGGAGTCGAGGGGGCGGGGCCTAGCTGGAGGAAAGGAGGGCCTCTGGGCCTGCCCAAATGAGAATTTTCACCATCGTCATCCCCAGACTTTCTCCTGCGGCGCCAAGTCCGCTGGGCTGTGCAGGTCCAGGACGCGTGACTCGGCGGGCCAGATTTTCAGTTAGTCAACCGATGGGAGAAGGGAAAGGGGAGAGGGTGACAACCACTAGTCCCGCCCCTCTTGGGGCCTAGCTCTTCTACTCACAGCGTCAAAAGGAAGGAGCAAGCTGGCGTCCCCAGCGTCTACGGCGGCGCAGGCCTGCCCTTCGCCCTCCGCCGCGCGCGTCCATTGGCCACTGGCGGCTGAGCCCACGTGGGGGCGAAGGCGCTCCCTTCATTGGGCTGTGCTTGGGGGGCGGGGCTAGACGGCGCTGGGACCTGGGCATTGCAGGTCTCAAGGGCTGGCTTCTAGAGCTTGAGGCAGGCAAAGGGGCGCAGGCGATGGTACCCGCGCTGCGTTACCTGGGCAGTGTCTGCGGACGGGCCCGCGGGATTTTCCCCGGGGGCTTCTCCGCGGCGCGCACACCCGCGTCGGGGAAATCCCGGCTGTTGTGCCAGGGTGGCCGCAGAGCCAGCACCAGGTGAGTACCCGCTGGCCCGCCCCCCGCGGTCTACGCTGACTCTCTTGGAGGTGCCTAGTGCTGGACCTCTGCCTCTGCTCTTCTTCGCTGTCCTCGGCGAGAGAGAAGGTCGGGATCCTGTGAAGCCCGGGCTCCAGCCTCAGATCCCAGGAGCTACCTGCCTGGATCCCTCATAGGCTTGTGGGCGAGAGAAGAATAAGAAAGGCAGTGTTGAGTAGAGGTCAAGAACAGTCCTGGCTTTGAATACAACTCCACCGCTTCCCATTCAACCCGGGGCGGGTTAAGGAGCTTAAGCTCCTTTAAGGCTCAGTTGTGAATTGGAACCTAGTCTCTCGCGCAAGTGGTCGTTTTGAGGATTAAAAGGACCTCACACACTGTAAGCAATCAAACGTGCTGTTTGTTCGCTGGCCTCCCTGATGTTACTTGGAACATCTGAAACCGGTCTTAAATCAGTCAGTTCCTGGCACACACAGGGCTGCATAGAGTTGCCCGTATGAGAAGCAGCTCAGGTGCTAATCAAACCCTGCAGAATTCAGCGTCCTGTGATTTGAAATGTGGAGATCACGTATGAAATTACTGTTTTTTACCTTCTCTCTGTATGGGGAGCGGTTTATGCGAAGGTTTCAAAGCTGGAAAGCTCTTGGCTCTTTTTCAGGAACTAGCATGTGGGCAACATGAGTGTGAGAAGCTTGGCGGAACAGAGGATGGTGTGGAAAGACACCGGAGAGGGGTTACATCACAGCAGAGGTTTTGCTTTAACTGCACGTGGAATTTTATTCTAAGGGCGCTGGGAGACTTTAAAAAACGTGATTAAATGTTGATGTTTCAAAAGTTGATTCTGGCTGCTGTGTATTAGTGGATTGGAGGGGAATTAGTGTGGAATAGGATTTGTGATTCATCGTGGGGTATGTAGACTGTTCTTTTGGGAACCTTTTCTTAAGGGAAGAAAAGTAAGGTTAGTGAGGGTTTTGTTTATACTTTTTTTTATTTTGAAATGATTAAAGATCCATAGGAAGTTCCCCCCTCCAAAAAAACCCCCACAAAAACCCAGACCAGAGAGCTCTCATGTACCCTTCTTCACCCAATTTGCTCCAACATCTTACCTAACTGTAATAACAGTGTCAAAACCAGGAAAATGATATTAGCACAATCCATAGACCTTGTTCAGATTTTCATCAGTTTTACAGGCACTCGTTTTTTTAAATTGCTTCACTACTTACAGACTTTATTCTATATAACATTTAGTATCTTAAAAGATTATCTTGAAAATTGAAATTACATTAGGTAGATAGATTTGGGGGGAGAATTGCTTCTTTATAATTGTGAGTTTTCCCATCCATGAACTTAGCGTATCTTTTCATTTATGCATACTCATTTGTTATTTAGGAGCTTCCCAGGTGGCTCAGTGAAAGAATCCACTCGTCAGTGAAGGAGTGGGAGCAGACACAGGTTTGATCCCTGGGTCCAGAATATCCCCTGGAGGAGGACATGGCAACCCACTCCAGTATTCTTTCCAGGATAATCCCGTGAACAGAGGAGTATACTCCATGGGGTTGCAAAGAGTTGGACACGACTGAGCATGCACACACACATGCCTTTGTTATTTAATAGAGTTGAAAATTTTTCTCTGTGAAGTTTTTTCTTTTTAGGTTAATTCTTAGATTCCCTTATTGCTTTGTTGGGATGATAAATAGTATCTTATTTTATATTCTTTCAGCTAGATTTTACTTGTATAGAATATGCTTTTTTTTTAATGCTTTTTTGTATTTCTTATTCAGTTTTGGGGATTTCCGTGGTGGCTCAGATGGTAAAGCCTCTGCCAGCAATGCAGGAGACTTGGGTTCAGTCCCTGGGTTGGGAAGATCCCCTGGAGAAGGAAATGGCAACCCTCTCCAATATTCTTGCCACGGACAGAGGAGCCTGGCAGGCTACAGTCCACGGTGTCACTGTGTCGGACATGATTTAGAAACTAACACTTTATCACTTTAGGGCCTTCCCAAGTGGCTCAGTGGTAAAGAATCTGCCTGCCAAGTAGGAGACACAGGTTCAGTCCCTGAATTGGAAAGATCCCCTGGAGAAGGAAATGTCAACCCACTCCAGCATCCTTGCCTGGGAAATCCCATGGACAGAGAATCCAGTCGATGCGGTCACAAAAGAAACAGACGTGACTTAGGGACTAAATAACACCAACATCCAGTTTTGGAACCTGAATCACAGGTATTTCATAAAATGAGTTAGGGAGTCTTCAGCTTTTTAAATTTTTCTGGAACATCTTCGATGATAGAGATTATCCATTCCTTGAAATTTTGGTAAAATTTACACATGTGTGTACACACGTGTGTGTGTGTGTGTGTGTTTAGGTGGAAAGCTTTTGATGACTAATTTATAGCAATTGATTCAAAACTTCTATTTCTTCTTGTCTCAGTAAATTTCTCTGAGTCCCTCACCCCATTTCATCTACGTTATCAAATTTATTAGCACATAGATCTTCATGATGTTCTTTGATTATGTTTAAGATCATTGTCATGTCTTTACATGTTTTTCCTTATTCAGTTTTATTTATTTGTGTCGTCTCACTTTTTCCTCATTACTATTGCCAGAGATTTGTCTACTTTCTTTATAAATCTTTTCAAATAAAGGATTTTTCTTCTTTGCTATATTTTGTTATATATATGTTTGTTTTATATATTATGTATCTTTATATATTTGTTTTCCTTATTGTACTTAACTTCTTGAGTTGATAACTCATTAAATTTTGGTACAGTAGTATTTTTAGGAGTGTCTCTTGCATGTTAAAGTTCCTGTAGTCTTTTTTATCTAAGAATGTCTTTATTGAATCCTCATATTTAAATGATACAGTTTAACTCTAGGTTAGAAATCCTTTTTTTCTTCTTGAAACTACTACTTCATTGACTTCTTGTTTTGTTGTTGTTGTTACTGTTTTTGTTTTGTTTACTGTTTTTTTTTTTTGCTTCTTTTGTTTGTTTGTTTGCTTTTTGTCTTTTGCCTACAACGTGCAGTGTGTGGGACTTTATTTCCCGGACCTGGGGTGGAACCCTCACCCACTGTATTGACAGTGCAGTCTTAACTACTGGACCACCAAGGAAGTAACTCTATTGACTTATGGATTTCATTGCTACAATTTAGAAATCTGATGTCAAGTGAATTCATATTAAAAAAAATTTTTTTTCTTATATTGGAGCATAGTTGATTAACAATGTTGTGTTAGTTTCAGGTATACAGCAAACTGATGCAGTTATATACATACATGTATCTATTCTTTTTCTAATTCTTTTTCCATTATCTTATTACAGAATACTGAACAGAGTTCCCTGTAGGTCCTTGCTGGTTATCTGTTTTAAATATTGCAGTGTGTACCTGCCAATCCCAAACTCCCAATCTATCCCTCCCCCCACCCATCTTACCCTCTTGGTACCATTAGTTCATTCTCTAAGTCTGTCTTTCTGTTTTGTAAATAAGTTCATTTGTATCATTTTTTTAGATGGCCCAATTAAGCAATGTATGTATCTGACTTATTTCTCTTAGTATGATAATCTTCAGGTTCATCCATGTTGCTGCAAATGGCATTATTTCTTCTTTCTAATGACTGAGTAATATTCCATTGTATATATGCACTGCATCTTTGTCCATTCATCTGTTGATGGACATTTCAGTTACTTCATGACTTGCTATTGTAAGCAGCTCTGCAGTGAACACTGGGGTGCATGTATTCTTTTGAACAATGTTTTTCTCCAGATATATGCCAAAGAGTGCAGTTGCTAAGATATGTAGTAAGCACATGTTTAGTTTTTTAAGAAAGGGCCATACTCTTTCCAGAGTGGTTGTACTATTTTACATTCCTACCAGTAATGTGTGAGTTGATCCAGTTCTTCTCATCTTCATCAGCATTTGGTGTTATCACTTTTTTAAAAAAAGTCATTCTGATAGGGGTGTCGTAATATCTCACTGTAGTTTTAGTTTGCATTTCCTTAATGACTGAAGGTATATTTTCTTGTACTTATTTGCCATGTTTATATCTTGTCTTCTTCGATGAAATGTTTGTTCATATCTTTTGCCCATTCTCTAAATGACTTTTTTATTTCAAGAATTGAGTCCTTTGTCATATATGTGGTTTGCAAATGTTTTCTCCCAATTTGTTTGTCTTCTTATCCCCTTAACAGAGTCTTTTGCAGAGCAAAAACTTAATTTTGATGAAGTCCAGTTTATCAATTTTTTATTTTATGGGTCATGCTTTTGATGTGAACTCTTCAAGTAGCCCTAGATACCAAAGATTTTCTCCTGTGTTTTCTTCTTACAGTTTAATTGTGCATATTTGTAGATATTTAAAAACCGAATTTTTTGGTTAGAAGAATAGCATTGTATGTGTGCTTTAAAGAGCTCTTTTAGAAATAACATATTGGATATTTACAGATGATGTTTAGAATTTAGATCGAAATAATATATTGCAAGAGGGAGTGAAAAAAAAATAAGTGGGGTGAAAAAGTGAAATTGGCCATGTTCCTATAAAACCTAGATTTGTTGACCATGAGATCAATGCTAATGGTAATTTTTTAAGCTTCTCACTGTGGAGTTAGACTATACCCTTTCTAATTTTTTAAATGATTGTGTAATCAGTTATCGTGACTAAAATTGGTTCTGAGCCCATTTCTGGATGACTTATTTCCTTAAGGTTTGGTTTTCTCACTGTTTCCTTCTAGCAGAATAAAATAATTATGACTTTTTGCACACAAAGGTGTTAAAGAGTTGATGTTAACTTGTCTTCAGAAATACTGCCCTTGAGGGACTTCCTGGTGGTGCAGTGGTTAGGGCTCCATGCTTCCAATGCAGGGTATGTGGGTTAGGTCCCTAGTTGCAGAACGAAGATCCCACATGCCGTGCAGTGTGGCCAACCCCCACCTGCAAAAACCCAGAAACAAACAGAAAAGCACAAAAGAATACTGCACTTGAATTTTTGACAGTTAGTAGGGGAGAGTGTGATACTTAACCCAGTAACCACTGATGGAGCCAGCTTATGCAGAGTATAATGGAGACTTAGAGCAGCTTGGGCAACTAGCCATTCTGCCTGCTGGCTGTAGCTGATTAACTTTTAAAGCCAAATATCACAAAGCCCAGTAAACATTTGATTTTAATGATTACTGATTAATAGTTTAATTGTTTATTGGTGATGAAAATGCGAAGTTTGATAAAATCTATTGTAAACGTGTTACTTTAAAGATGGCTTTCTTTTAAAGCTCATTTGATATAGTCATTATTGGTGGCGGAATTGTGGGGCTTGCCTCTGCCAGAGCACTCATCCTGCGACATCCAGCTCTTTCCATTGGTGTTCTGGAGAAGGAGAAAGATTTAGGTATGTATGTTATGTTGCTTAACCCTAACACCTTTGAGCAAACTCTGGGAGATGGTGAAGGACAGGGAAGCCTGATGTACTGCAGTCCAGGGGGTTGCAAAGAGTAGGACATGACTGAGCAACTGAACAACAATAAACCTGAACAACCTGCTCGTGTTGTCAGTTCTGCATCTTTCAATCTAAATGTCAATGCTAGTGTCCCAGTCTGGATTCTTCAAAAAGCAGAGCCTGGGACTAGAACTTGGATACTGGGTATTGGATATGGGCTTCCCTTGTGACTCAGCTGGTAAAGAATCTGCCTGCATTGCGGGAGACCTGGATTCAATCCCTGGGTTGGGAAGATCCCCTGGAGAAGGGAAAGGATACCCACTCCAGTATTCTGGCCTGGAGAATTCCAGGGACTGTATTAATCCATGAGGTTGCAGAGTCAGACATGACTGAGTGACTTAAAAAAAATTAGGTGATTTATTTGTGAGGTTATCCAAGGAAGCAGGAGTCAGTGGGTGGGGAGAGTAAACAGGGAAGGAGGGAAAATCTTGGGCAGGTGTGTTATCCAGGTTGAAGCTGTGAGCTTGATTCCACCGAGACCTCTGAGGAATTGCCTAATGTTTCCCAGGATTGTGCTCATGTGCCCTTCAACTTCTGTCCCTTTGTTTGAGGATTGTCCCTAGGGATGTTGAGTCCCTCTGCCCCCAAGGATTAGAGAACACCCTGGGGCAAAAGGCAGAGAGCCATATTGGGCCCTTGAAGTGGGTTGCTGGTGGTGAGGGGTGGGTTTGTACCCCAAAGTCATAGCTGAAGTCAGAGATGGGCTGGGGGGACCTGACACATACTGTGGTTGGCTGCTAGGGAAGCTACCAGTGCTCCAGCTGGAAAAACAAACCCAGGCAGAGTTTTAAACAGTGGTCTCTAATAGCTTCAACTCTAAGTATATTCCCCTGCTTCTTGGGTTTTGAGTGAATCCTGTATGTACTTTCTCTTAAATGTATTTCTCTCGTTGCATAGCTGTTCATCAGACCGGACATAACAGTGGTGTCATACATAGCGGGATTTATTATAAACCTGAATCTCTGAAAGCTAAATTATGTGTGCAAGGTGCAGCCCTCATCTACGAGTACTGTAACCACAAGGGAATTTCCTACAAGCAATGTGGCAAGGTATGGCATTTTACTAGGGCCTTGACTTATTTATAAATAGTATTTTCTTAATAATCTTAAATGTTGATTTAAAAAATAACCTGGCTTTCCTTTCTTTGTATCCATGTAATTTGCAAAATCTAGATGTTTCATATAAATGGGATCATGCAAAATGTTGTCTTTTGTGATTGGCTTCTTTCACTGAGTGTAGTGTTTTCAGAGTTCATTCGTCTTGCAGCATGAATCAGTACCTCATTCCTCTTTGTATCCCATTGGATCGATATACCACATTTTGTTTATCCATTTATCAGTTGATAGACATTTGGATTGTTTCCACTTTTGGGCTACTGTGAATAATGCTGCTATGGACATTCATATACAAGTTTTTGTGTGGACCTATGCAGTGGTGACTGCAGCCATGAAATTAAAAGACGCTTACTCCTTGGAAGGAAAGTTATGACCAACCTAGATAGCATATTCAAAAGCAGAGACATCACTTTGCCAACAAAGGTTCGCCTAGTCAAGGCTATGGTCTTTCCTGTGGTCATGTATGGATGTGAGAGCTGGACTGTGAAGAAGGCTGAGCGCCGAAGAATTGATGCTTTTGAACTGTGGTGTTGGAGAAGACTCTTGAGAGTCCCTTGGACTGCAAGAAGATCCAACCAGTCCATTCTGAAGGAGATCAGCCCTGGGATTTCTTTGGAAGGAATGATGCTAAAGCTGAAACTCCAGTATTTTGGCCACCTCATGCGAAGAGTTGACTCATTGGAGAAGACTCTGATGCTGGGAGGGATTGAGGGCAGGAGGAGAAGGGGACGACAGAGGATGAGATGGCTGGATGGCATCACTGACTTGATGGGTGTAAGTCTGAGTGACCTCCGGGAGTTGGTGATGGACAGGGAGGCCTGGCGTGCTGCGGTTCATGGGGTCGCAAAGAGTCGGACACGACTGAGCGACTGATCTGATCTGATGTTTTCCTTTCTGTCAGGTATATACCTAGGAGTAGAGTTGCTGGGTCATACAGAACCTACATGTTTAACATTTTGCAGAAGTGCCAAACTGTTTTTCAAAGTGCTGTACTGTTTTATATCCCCATCAGCAATTAATGAGGATTCCAGTATCTTCATATCCTCATGAACACCAGTTATTGTCTGCTTTATTTTAGCCATCCTAGAGGATGTGAAGTGCTGTATTACTGTGGTTTTTTTATAATTAAGCTTAATAACTAATAGTGTTAAGCATCTTTCATGTACTTACTGGCCATTCATTTATCTTCTTTGGAGAGATACCTATTCAGATCTTTTGCCCATTTTAAAATTGAGTTATTTGTCTTTTTATTGTTGAGTTGTGTTATTTATATATTCTGAATATAGTTCCTTATCAGTTATGTGTTATTAAAATACTACTAAAAGATTAAAATATTTTTATTTTTAAAATAAAATAATAGTAATGATGATATTTAAAATATTGCTAAATATTTTCTCTAGTCTGTAGATTGTCTTTTTACTTTCTTGATGGTATCCTTTGAAGCAGAGACACTTGATTTTGATGAAGTGTAGTTTATCTTTTTTTTTTCTTTTGTTGCTTGTACCTTTAATGTCATATCTAAGAAATCATTGCCAAACCTTAGATCATGAAAATTTGCTCCTGATTTTCTTCTTATATCAAAGCCTTAATTCTGATGTTTAGATCTTTAGTCCCTTTTCCTTCCCCAGATGAGTTGATTTAATTCTGAGTGGTACAGAATTGGAGCTAGAACAAAGACTGAAGAACAGACTTTGGCAGGATTCTAGGCTGGGTTTACTGTGACCTCACAGCTAAGTTAGAAATGGCTGAATGAGAACCAAAGAGAAGATGAGCTGCTGTATGATTTCATTTTTTTAAACCTTAACGAAAGTTTGTTTTTAAATGTGTAACAGGCTTGAAGACAGTACTTCATTCTAACTATAGGTGGCAATAAACATTATGTCAGGGAATCGGGAATGGAATTAAGGATTACCATTGCCTACAGCACAAAAAACAGCTTCCTTTTTTTTTTTAATATGTATTTTTATTTTTTGACTGTACCAAGTCTTTGTTGCAGCATGTGGGATCTAGTTCCCCCACCAGGGATCGAACCCAGGCCCCCTACATTGGGAGAGCAGAGTATTAGCCACTAGACCAGGGAAGTCCCTAAAAGTGGTGTTTTGGTTTTTTTTTTTCCTTGGCTGCGCTGGGTCTTCCTCAGCTCACAGGCTTAGTTGCCCTGTAGCATGTGGGATCTTAGTTCTCCTTCCCTGACCAGGGATCAAAACCACATCCTGTGCATTGGAAGGTGGATTCTTAACCACTGGACCACCAGAGAAGTCCCTCAGCTTACTTTTTGACAGATTTCTTAATTAATTCCAACTTTCTCCAGGAGGGCCTTCCGTGCAGCCTTTGCTTTTAGCTTCTCAAATTTGCTTCTCTCTCGCTTTCTGGCCATGCTGTGTCTTGGTTGCAGTGCTCTGGCTTTCATGGCGGGGTGGACACTTCTGTAGTTGCCATACATGGACTTAGTTGCCCCGTGGTGTGTGGGATGGACTTAGTTGCCCCATGGCATGCGGGATCCTGGTTCCCCCACCAGGAATTGAACCCCTGTCTCCTGCTTTGCAAGGCAGATTCTTAACCACTGGACCACCAGGGAACTCCCCTTGTGCTGCTTTTTTTGTTTCTGCATGAATGCCCCATCATCTTCATCCAGCTCCATGGTCTGGTTCAGGTGCTTCTTACCACCTTTGCAGCTGGCCTACTGCCCCTTCCCAGACTCTACCACCAGAAGTAAAGCTCCCACTCCCACCCCCTACACGTGTTCTACCAGTGTAGGTTCATTTTTTAATTAATTGTGGTATATAATGTAAGGAGGGGGTTTAACTTCATTCTTTTGCCTGTGGATATCCAGTTGCCATTTGTTGAAAAAAGTGTTCTTTCTACAATACATTGTTTTAGCACCTGCATCAAAAATTAGTTGAGCATAAATGTAAGAAGGTGTATTTAGGATTCTCAATTCTATTCCACTGATGTGTGTGTGTCCTTATGCCAATATTGTTTGTCTGTATCTCCAAAAGGGCAGCTGGTATTTTTGATAGAGATTATACTCAATCTGTAGACCAATTTGGGGAGTGCTGCCATCTTAGCAATATTAAATATTGCAAAACATGAAATTGGGATGTCTTCCCATTTATGTTAATTTTCTTTAATTTCTTTCAACAATATTTTTTATTTTTCATTGTACAGTTCTTGCATTTCTTTTGTTAATATTATTCCTTATTCTTTCTGATGCTTTTGTGAGGAAAATTATTTTTTTAATTTCAGTTGCATTTATTCACTGCTAATGTATAGAATAGGATTGATTTTTACATATTGATCTTTATCCTTCAACTTTGTTGAACTCATTTCTTAGTCTAATAGTTTGTGTGTGTGTGTGTGTGTGTGTGTGTGTGTGTGGTGTGTATTCCTTAGGACTTTCAACATGCAGGATCATGTCATCTACAAATAAGTTAGTTTTCAACTGGGTATTTTTTTTCTTGCCTAATTTACCTGGGTTCAGTTCAGTTCAGTCACTCAGTTGTGTCCAACTCTTTGCAACCCCATGGACTGCAGCACACCAGGCTTCCCTGTCTATCACCAACTCCCAGAGCTTACTCAAACTCATGCCCATCGAGTCGGTGATGCCATCCAACCATCTCATCCTCTGTCGTCTCATTCTCCCCTGGCCTTCAATCTTTCCCAGCATCAGGGTATTTTCCAGTGAGTCATTTCTTTGCATCAGGTGGCCAAAGTATTGGAGTTTCAGCTTCAGCATCAGTCCTTGCAATGAATATTTAGGACTGATTTCCTTTAGGATGGACTGGTTGGATCTCCTTGCAGTCCAAGAGACTCTTAAGGGTTTTCTCCAACATCACATTTCGAAAGCATCAATTCTTTGGCGCTCAGCTTTCTTTATAGTCCAACTTTCACATCCATACATGACTACTGGAAAAACCATAGCCTTGACTAGATGGACCTTTTTTGACAGAGTAATGTCTCTGCTTTTTAATATGCTGTTTAGATTGGTCATAGCTTTTCTTCCAAGGAGCAAGCATCTTTTAATTTCATGGCTGTAGTCACCATTTGCAATGAGTTTGGAGTGCCCCAAAATAAAGTCTGTCACTGTTTCCACTGTTTTTCCATCTATTTCCCATGAAGTGATGGGACCAGATGCCATGATCTTAGTTTTTGGAATGTTGACTTTTAAGCCAACTTTTTCACTCTCCTTTTTCACTTTCATCAAGAGGCTCTTTATTTCCTCTTCACTTTCTGCCATAAGGGTAGTGTCATCTGTATATCTAAGGTTATTGATATTTCTTCCAGCAATCTTGATTCCAGCTTGTTCTTCATCCAGTCTGGCATTTCACATGATGTATTCTGCATAAAAGTTAAATAAACAGAGTGACAATATACAGCCTTGACATACTCTTTTCCTGATTTGGAGCCAGTCGTTTGTTCCATGTCCAGTTCTAACTGTTGCTTCTTGATCCGTGTATAGATTTCTTAGGAGGCAGGTCAGTGGTCTTATATTCCTATCTCTTTAAGAATTTTCCACAGTTTGTTGTGATCCACACAGTCAAAGGCTTTGGGGTAGTCAATAAAGCAGAAGTAAATGTTTTTCTGGAAGTCTCTTGCTTTTTCAATGATTCAATGGATGTTTGCAATTTGATCTCTGGTTCCTCTGCATTTTCCATCTTGAACATCTGAAAGTTCACGGTTCAAGTACTGTTGAAGCCTGGCTTGGAGAATTTTGAGCATTACTTTACTAGCATGTGAGAAAGTGCAGTTGTGTGGTAGTTTGAGCATTCTTTGACACTGCCTTCCCTTGAGATTGGAATGAAAGTTGACCTTTTCCAGTCCTGTGGCCGCTGCTAAATTATCTACATTTGCTGGCATATTGAGTGCAGGACTTTCACAGCATTGTCTTTTAGAATTTGGAATAACTCAACTGGAATTCCATCACCTCCGTTAGCTTTGTTCATAGTGATGCTTCCTAAGGCCCACTTGATTTTGTATTCCAGGATGTCTGGCTCTAGGTGAGTGATCACACCATCATGGTTATCTAGGTCATGAAGATCTTTTTTGTATAGTTCTTCTGTGTATTCTTGCCACTTCTTAATATCTTTTGCTTCTGTTAGGTCCATACCATTTCTGTCCTTTATCGAGCCCATCTTTGCATGAAATGTTCCCTTGGTATCTCATTTTCTTGACGAGATCTCTAGTCCTTCCCATTCTGTTGTTTTCCTCTATTTCTTTGCGTTGATTGCTGAAGAAGGCTTTTTTATGTCCTCTTGCTATTCTTTGGAACTCTGCATTCAAATGGGTATATCTTTCCTTTTCTCCTTTGCCTTTAACTTCTCTTCTTCTCTAAGCTATTTGTAAGGCCTCCTCAGACAACCATTTTGCCTTTTTGCATTTCTTTTTCTTGAGGATTGTCTTGATCACTGCCTCCTATACAGTGTCATGAACCTCTGTCCATACTTCTTCAGGCACTCTGTCTAGCAGATCTAATTCCTTGAATCTATTTGTCACTTTCACTGTATAATTGTAAGGGATTTGAATTAGGTCATACCTGAATGGTCTAGTGATTTTCCCTATCTTTTTTAAATTGAAGTCTGAATTTGGCAATAAGGAGTTCATGATCTGAGCCACAGTCATCTCCCAGTCTTGTTTTTGCTGACTGTATAAAGCTTTTCCATCTTTGGATGCGAAGAATATAATCAAGCTGATTTTGGTATTGACCATCTGGTGATGTCCATGTGTAGAATCTTCTCTTGTGTTGTTGGAAGAGGGTGTTTGCTATGATCAGTGCGTTCTCTTGACAAAAGTCTGTTTGCCTTTGCCCTGCTTCATTTTGTACTCCAAGGCCAAATTTGCCTGTTACTCCAGGTATCTCTTGACTTCCTACTTTCGCATTCCAGTCCCCTGTAATGAAAAGGACATCTTTTTCGGGTGTTAGTTTTAGTAGGTCTTCATAAAACCATTCAACTTCAGCTTCTTCAGCATTACTGGTCAGGGCATAGACTTGGATTGCTGTGATATTGAATGGTTTGCCTTGGAAATGAACAGAGATCATTCTGTTGTTCTTGAGATTGCATCCAAGTACTGCATTTAACACTCTTTTGTTTACTATTATGGCTACTCCATTTCTTCTAAGGGATTAAGTAGTAGATAGAATGGTCATCTGAGTTAAATTCACTCATTGCAGTCCATTATAGTTCACTGATTCCTAAAATGTCCATGTTCACTCTTGCCATCTCCTGCTTGACCACTTCCAATTTGCCTTGATTCATGCACCTAACATTCCAGGTTCCTATGCAGTATTGCTCTTTACAAAATCGGACTTTACTTCCATCACCAGTCACATCCACAACTGGGTGTTGTTTTTACTTTGGCTTCATCTCTTCATTCTTTCTGGAGTTACTTCTCCACTGATCTCTAATAGCATATTGGGTTCCTGCCGACCTGGGGAGTTCATCTTTCAGTGTCCTATCTTTTTGGCTTTTCATACTGTTCATGGGGTTCTCAAGGCAAGAATACTGAAGTGGTTTGCGATTCCTTTCTCCAGTGGACCGTGTTTTGTCAGAACTGTCCACCATTATCCATCTGTCTGGGTGGCCCTACACGGCATGGCTCATAGTTTCATTGAGTTAGATAAGTTTGTGGTCCAGGTGATCAAGACTGGGAAACAGACTCTTGGGGGGCACAAACAAAACCTTGTGTGCACCAGGACCAGTCCATCTTGGGCGGCCCTACATGGTACCCTCTTCATTCTTTCTGGAGTTATTTCTCCATTGATCTCCAATAGCATATTGGGCAATATGCTACTGTGGTACAATACAACAATAGAGTGTTGAATTGTTCAGTCGCTAAGTCATGTCTGATTCTTTGTGACCCCACAGACAGCATACACCAGACTTTCCTGTCCTTCACTATCTCCCAGAGTTTGCTCAGTTTCATGCCCACTGAGTCAGTGATGCTATCCAACCATCTCATCCTCTGTTGCCCACTTCTCCTCCTACCTTGCATCTTTCCCAGCATCAAGGTCTTTTCCAATGTGTTGACTCTTTGCATCAGGTGGCCAAAGTATTGGAATTTCAGCATCATTCCTTCCAAGGAATATTCAGGGTTGATTTCCTTTAGGACTGACTAGTTTGATCTCCTTGTAGTCCAGGGGACTCTCAGGAGTCTTCTCCAGCACCACAATATAAAAGCATCAATTCTTTGGTGCTCAGCCTTCTTTATGGCCCACCTCTCACATCCATACATATCTACTGGAAAAACCACAGCTTTGACTATATGGACCTTTGTTGGCAAAGTAATGTCTCTGCTTTTTAACGCGTTGTCTAGGTTTGTCATAGTTTTCCTTCCAAGGAGCAAGTGTCTTTTAATTTCATGACTTCAGTCACCATCTGCAGTGATTTTGGAGCCCAAGAAAGTAAAATCTGTCAATATTTCCACTGTTTCTGTTTCTATTTGCTATGAAGTGATGGAACTGGATGCCATGATCTTGGTTTTTTAAATGTTGAGTTTTAAGCCCTCTTTTCCACTCTCCTCTATGACTTTCATCAAGAGGCTCGCTCTTTCTTCTTCAATTTCTGCCATTTATCATCTATATATCTGAGGTTCTGAGGTTGTAGATATTTCTCTCGGCAGTCTTTTTTTTTAGTCTTGGCAATCTTGATTCCAACTTGTGATTCACCCAATCTGGCATTTTGCATAATGTACTCTGCATCAGATCAGATCAGATCAGATCAGTCACTCAGTCGTGTCCGACTCTTTGAGACCCCATGAATTGCAGCACGCCAGGCCTCCCTATCCATCACAAGCTCTCGGAGGTCACTCAGACTCACATTCATCGAGTCAGTGATGCCATCCAGCCATCCCATCCTCTGTTGTCCCCTTCTCCTCCTGCCGCCAATCCCTCCCAGCATCAGAGTCTTCTCCAATGAGTCAACTCTTCGCATGAGGTGGCCAAAATACTGGAGTTTCAGCTTTAGCATCATTCCTTCCAAAGAAATCCCAGGGCTGATCTCCTTCAGAATGGACTGGTTGGATCTCCTTGCAGTCCAAGGGACTCTCAAGAGTCTTCTCCAACACCACACTTCAAAAGCATCAATTCTTCGGTGCTCAGCCTTCTTCACAGTCCAGCTCTCACATCCATACATGACCACAGGAAAGACCATAGCCTTGACTAGGCGAACCTTTGTTGGCACAGTGATGTCTCTGCTTTTGAATATGCTATCTAGGTTGGTCATAACTTTCCTTCCAAGGAGTAAACGTCTTTTAATTTCATGGCTGCAGTCTCCATCTGCAGTGATTTTGGAGCCCAGAAAAATAAAGTCTGACACTGTTTCCACTGTGTCAAAAAAAAAAGCAAAATGTAGAAATATATTTACAGTTTTCATGGTTGCATTATGAGGGTTTGTTTGTTACAAAATACTAGTAAACTGAATGTGGCGACATATAAAAAGAATTATATATCAAGATCAAGTAAGATTCACTGCATGAATGCAAGACCTACTAAACAGCCAATCCTTTAAGCCAAAGGAACCAACCATCGTCCACTGAACGCCTTTGAGAAACATAACAGACCCCATTCCTGCCCATAGGATGATTTTGGGCTCTGTAACACCTGCTTCTTTCTGGCGCCTTGAATACTACTTCATATTCCCTCTTCACATCAAATCATGTCATTGCTTTTAACCCACTCAGCTCAGCTCCAGGGATTAATTTACAGATTGCTGCTTCCAGGCCATGGCAATGTCAGTGTGACTTAATAACTTGATTTCACAGTTTTCCTGGTTCAGTCGCTTATTGAAGTCTTTGCCCATCTCCAACTTCTTTGTTTTAAATCAATTTTGATGTCCTTTTATTTCTTCAAATTGAAGTATGATTAACGTGTAAGAATTTTTTTCCTTGTGATGATGGACTTAAAAAAATATATAATCCTTTAAAAAATATTGTATTTATTTCTTTGTTTTTAGCTGGTTCTTTGTTGCTACATGCAGGCTTTCTCTAGTTGCAAAGAACAGGCTACTCTCTAGTGGTGGAGCACATGCTTTGTGTGGTGGTTTTTCCTGATGCAAGGCACGGGCTCTCGAGTGCCCTGGCTTAAGTAGTTGTGGTGTATGGGCTTAGTTGCCCCGCGGCATGTGGAATTTTTCTGGAGCAGAGATTGAACCCTTGTCCTCTGCATTGGCAGGTGGATTCTTAACCACTGGATCACCAGGGAAGTCCATAATGAGGGCTTTTAAGATCTACTTTCTGAGCAACTTTCAAATGTGCAATTACTCACTATACACAATTGCTAACTATAAATACACGATTACCAACTATAGTCACCATGCTGTACATTATATCCCTGTAACTTACTTACTTTGTATATGGAAGTCTGTACGGAGTCTGTAAAGGGTTCTTGATATATTCTGCATACTAGATCCTTATCAGTGATATGATTTACAAATACTTTCTCTTGTTCAGTGCATCATCTTTTTTACTTTCTTGATAGCGCTGTCTGATTCCACATCTGTTCTTAAGGTTAAGTATTTGTTGATTTAAATAACCTTTACACTTTGATTAAAAGTATTACTTCATGGACTGTGATTAACTCCTTGCTATGAAATAGTGATTTTTGAATTCTAATGTACTTGTGAATATCATCTATGTTTTCCTTTGCTTGTAACTGTTAAGTAAGAAAGAAACTACCTCAAACAGATACTTTGCCCAGAAATAAATATTAATAGAGAAGGAATCTTGAGTAAAGTTGTTGAATTTTCTGTTTTTCTCCTCTATGACAGAATACATCAGTAAATACTTTGAAATGTACTTTATTCCAGAAAATAGTTTTCTGTTAGTGATATCCCATTATACTGAATACTTCCTATCTCTCTGATATTCTGTTTTTTGTTTTTTTAATTTAAAGACAAAACAAGCTGTGCTTCATTCCCCTCTGGGATTGAAACAGTGATGGGGATACGTATGGCCAAGACACATATAGCAACTGTGATGGCAGATGTGAAAACTGAGGCCACGCCTCACCTTTGTTTTAATGCAGTCTAAAGACAAATATTTTTGGTGGAGGAAGAGTGAAGTCATGGAGAAAGGGAGCAGTAGATACATGAAGCAAAAAGCAGTTTTTAAAACTCAACCCAGTTTGAATCATACAAAAATTTATGATTTTCTATTGACTTTATTTTTCATAGCTGATGATATGTTTAACTTTATTCATATTCTTTATGATTTTTTCTTTTTAAGCTTATAGTGGCTGTTGAACAAGAAGAAATTCCCAGACTTAAGGACCTGTATGAGAGAGGCCTGCAGAATGGTGTCCAGGGCCTGAGGCTGATCCAGAAGGAGGACATAAAAGAGAAGGAGCCATATTGTAGGGTAAGTGATTCACTAACCCCACACACATGCTCACAGGGATATTTTCAGTTGGGGCTCAGTCCCTGTGTCATGGAGGCTGGGGGTGAGCCTAGAGGAAGCAGGAGTCATAGAAACAGGTAATCTTGTCACAGAAGCATTGAGGTGACAGACACAAGAGGGCACTGCCACAAACTCTGGGTGCTGATTTCTTCTTCCCTTTGAGAAACTACCAGGTCCAAAGAGCACAGGCAAAGGCAAGAGGAGGTCTGAGGCCCTGTGACGTGTTGGGAAAGCGCTGAGCGCTGAGGTGTGGTTGGGTCGTAGGGTGTGTAGTGGGAAATAACAGATGAGATTGGAAAATAAGAACTAGCCCACATGAAGGGCCTGATATTCATGCTAATACTTTGAAGTGTATCCAGTAGACATGGGTAACCACTGAAAAATTTTTAAGGATGGTGGCTGCAGTATCTGGTCTGCTTCAGGAGGGTGTGAAGGGTGGGTTATAGAGTATCTGGCTTAAAGCATATGCTATGGGGAAAACCAGATCTTCTTTATTTGTGATGGAGACTTGACTATATGTATATATATATAAAATAGTTACTCTGCTTATCAACTTTCCTTGATAGCATTTTAGAGGCTACTGTCCAATTCCCATGCCACTGACTGTTACAGTGAATTGCTGTATCTCCTCTTTTCCATTCCTCAGGTTTGTTTTTTTTTTTAATTTTTATTGGAATATAATTGATTTACAATGTTGTGTTAGTTTCAGATGTACATCAAAGTGAATTAGTTATACATATACACATATCCACTTTTTTGTAGGTTCTTTTCCCGTATAGGCCGTTACAGAATATTGAGTGGCGTTCCCTGTGCTCCACAGTAGGTCCTTATTGTTGTTGTTGTTTAGTCACTAAGTCATGTCTGACTCTTGTGCAGCCCCATGGACTGTAGCCCGCCAGGCTCCTCTGTCCATGGGATTTTCCCAGCAAGTATACTGGAGTGGGTGGCCATTTCCTTCTGCAGGGGATCTTCCCAAAATATGTGTGTGTATATATATACAATAAAATAGATAAAAGTACATATATGTATGAGTCGGACACAACTGAGCGACTGATCTGATCTGATATGTATATAGCCCAAATTGTGCATGTATATATGTATAATATATACACAATAATAGTATATATGTGTATATATGTAAAAATAGGTAACTAATAAGGATCTATGGGCTTCCTCAGTGGCTCAGTGGGAAAGAATCCTCCTGCAGTACAGGAGACATGGGTTCGATCCCTGGGTTAGGAAGGTCCCCTGGTGGAGGGCATGGCAACACACTCCAGTATTCTGATTGGGAAAATCCTATGGAGAAAGGAGACTGGTGGGCCACTGTCCATGGGGTTGCAAAAGGGTTGAACATGACTGAAGCAACTCACCACCACCATGTATCTATTTTGTCTATTTTACTTATTTATATCTTTTATATATATATATAGTGTATATATCAATCCCAATTTATCTACCCCTGCTTACCCCCTGGTAACCATAGGTTTGCTTTCTAGATCTGTCCCCAGTGTTTTAATGACATCATACAATATTTGGACTCTGGGTACCTATCTTAGTGAGTATGACCTTGAACTCACTGTCAGGTGATGCTTATCAAAAGCTTGCTTTAGAGAAACAGTGTTTAAAGAAGAGAGCCTAGGTGATCATTCATCCTTCTACATCTCTCCAGACCACCAGATTGTGGTACCCCTATACTGTAGCGTTTTTCTCTCCCGACCTACTCCTTGACCCCAGGTTACTCTCCTTGAGTTGTGTTTTGGTGTTTTGGCATCAGCCTATGGAGAAAATCATCGTGTCACTCACTAAGGCCTCTACTGTAAGAAAATAGGTTCACTGTTGAATAGCATCTTTTTGAGAACACTCAGGAGAAATTTCTCTCAGGCCCCAGTTTTAAGTATAATTTTTTCTTCCTGAGCAGTTTCTGTCTATGTACACTGTAACTGATTGCCTTCTCCTGTTTGCCTTGATCCCAAGCAGGACACGTTTGTGCCCTGTTCTTGCCAAGTAGCTAAAGCCTTAAACATACATTTTTATTTTTATGCACTAATTTCACTCTTTGTTTCATCTTGTCTTTTCATCTTTGTTTTCTGTATGCTCTTATTTTTTGGAACTTGTTATTGAATCCTAGCATATCAGTACATCCAAAATCATCAACTTGATGAATTTTCATGAAATGTGATCAGCATCCAGATCAACAAACAGAACATTACTTGCTTCATTTTGGTTGTTTAATTCACTTATTGATTCTAACAGCTTACCTATAAATTTTTTTTTTTTTTTTTGGCCATTTTGCACGGCACATAGGATCTTAGTTCCCCAACCAGGGATAGAACCTGCACCCACTGCGGTGAAAGCATGGATTCTTAACCACTGGACTGCTATGGAAGTCCTAATTCTTCTTCTGTATTTTCTACATACAATCATATTGTCTGCAAATAAAAACTTCCAATCCATATACTTGTCTGGTTTAAAATTTAATGCTAGTATATATTGTTTTGTATGTATTTTTGTTTGTTTTTACAAGCTGCTTCAAATCCTTTTACACAAAGACAATATAGAATTAATTTTTCTTAAGTTATCTTTAGTTGTGCAGTTAAAGTTGGATCAAAATATTTGATTTTCTCAAGTAGTATAAAGTTCCCAAGAGATTGGTAGTACCTAGAAATCCAGATGGCGTTGATTGAGTTCCTCCTGCAGAGAAGGTCATAGCGTGTTTGACTCTAGCATACTTCACCTCTCTCTCCTTTCAGACTCAGAATAGTAAGAGTGTTTTCCTTGTGGGAGCAGATCTTCTCCCTTTTCCTCTCCCCGTATAGTTCTTATTTCTCTGAGATGATGAATGAATGACTGATTTTTTAATAAAAAGACTCAGTCATTGAATATCTGATTTTGTCTGTTTTCTTCTGGCTTTGAGCAAATGCTACATGGGTCTTAAGCCAGGATTGGCAAACTGTGGCCAGTGTGGGCCAAGCCCACAACCTGTTGTTAATGACCTATTAAGCTGTTTTGAATCGTTGAGAAAAATTAAAAGAATAATATTTGGTGACAGTGAAAATTATATTAAACAAAATTTCAGTGTCACACAAATACATTTGTATTGGCATACAACCATACTTAATCATTTATGTGTTGTCTGTGGCTGCTTTTGTGTCAAACAGCCAACTCGAGTAGTTGGACTCTTAAGCTTTACAGGGACAAAAATATTTACTATCTGGCCCTTTACAGAAAAAATTACCAGCTCCTGATCTAAACAGTAGGGAGCCACTGAAGGATTTTGGCAGGAAAATGATATGCAAACTGTGTTAATTAAGGAAAAGTTAATCAAACTCTGGTACATAGAATGAAACTGGTGGTGGGAGAGGAGCCTTGAAGTGGGAGGTCAGAACCATTTATATATTTATTTTTGGAAGCAGCTTTACTCACTATAACACCACCAACACTACCTATTTATAGTTATTTTTAGAATCAGTTCAGTTCATTCGCTCAGTTGTGTCCAACTCTGCGACCCCATGGACTGCAGCATGCCAGGCTTCTCTGTCCATCACCAACTCCCGGAGCTTCCTCAAACTCATGGAGTCGGTGATGCCAGTCAACCATCTCATCCTCTGTTGTCCCCTGTTTTTAGAAAACCTGATTCCTTTCTGCCGGGCTTCCCTGGTGGCTCAGATGGTGAAGAATCTGCATGTGATACAGGAAACCCGGGTTTGATCCCTGGGTCAGGAAGATCCCCTAGAGAAGGAAATGGAAACCCACTCCAGTACTTTTGCCTGGAGAATTCCATGGACAGAGGAGCCTGGCAGGCTAAAATCCATGGGGTCTGAAAGAGTGGGACACGACTGAGCCACTAACATTACTACTACTGTATATCATAGGTCAGTAATTTCTAGACTTAAGGCAGTTTTGACATACTATTCTTTATCTCACTGTATTTTCTCTTTTTTTTTCCCCATAAAATGGAATCTGACATAAGATGAGCAGCAGTTTGTGGTGCTGAGAAGTCAGGCAGACATAAATTTAAATCTCACATCTGCCTATATAACAGCTGTTTACCTTAAGTTAAAATTTTTTTAAACCTCAGACTCATTGTTTGTAAAATGGAAGTTGTTCTGAGAATTAAATACAATAATACATGTAAAGCATCCAGGATGTGTTAATCCTCAAAAAGTGATGGTTGTTATTTTGTGCTTTATGTGAGTAGTAATTCTGGTGAATTAAAATGGATTTTTTTGAGATCAGTTCAGTTCAGTTCAGTTGCTCAGTCGCGTCCGACTCTTTGCGACTTCATGAATCGCAGCATGCCAGGCCTCCCTGTCCATCACCAACTCCCGGAGGTCACTGAGACTCACATCCATTGAGTCAGTGATGCCATCCAGCCATCTCATCCTCTGTCTTCCCCTTCTCCTCCTGCCCCCAATCCCTCCCAGCATCAGAGCCTTCTCCAATGAGTCAACTCTTCGCATGAGGTGGCCAAAGTACTGGAGTTTCAGCTTTAGCATCATTCCTTCCAAAGAAACCCCAGGACTGATCTCCTTCAGAATGGACTGGTTGGATCTCCTTGCAGTCCAAGGGACTCTCAAGAGTCTTCTCCAACACCACAGTTCAAAAGCATCAATTCTTCAGCACTCAGCCTTCTTCACAGTCCAGCTCTCACATCCATACATGACCACTGGAAAAACCATAGCCTTGACTAGGCGAAACTTTGTTGTCAAAGTGATGTCTCTGCTTTTGAATATGTGACCTAGGTTGGTCATAACTTTCCTTCCAAGGAGTAAGCGTCTTTTAATTTCATGGCTGCAGTCACCATCTGTGGTGATTTTGGAACCCAGAAAAAGAAAGTCTGACACTGTTTCCACTGTTTCCCCATCTATTTCCCATGAAGTGGTGGGACTGGATGCCATGATCTTCATTTTCTGAATGTTGAGCTTTAAGCCAACTTTTTCACTCTCCACTTTCACTTTCATCAAGAGGCTTTTTAGTTCCTCTTCACTTTCTGCCATAAGGGTGGTGTCATCTGTATATCTGAGGTTATTGATATTTCTCCTGGCAATCTTGATTCCAGCTTGTGTTTCTTCCAGTCCAGCATTGAGATACTTGGGTACTTTTCATGACATCTGATAAGATAACTTGTTTATGTTCTTTTTCTTCTGGTTTACATTTTCCCTTTTTCCTAATACTTTGGTTGTAACTCATTTTATTCTGTTTATTTCCTTTAAGCCATGTCAATTCCTCTGTAGAATAAAATAGGCTATTTCAAAACATTGTTGAGAGATTGTAGGATATCTTCAAAGCTTGTTTTAGTCAGTTGGGGCTGCTGCAACAAAGTGTGTGCTCAGTCCTGTCTGACTCTTTGCAACCCTATAGACTGTAGCCCACCAGCCTCCTCTGTTCATGGAGTTTTCCAGGCAAGAACTCTGGAGTGGGTTGCCACTTCCTGCCCCTGGGATTTCCCGACCCAGGGATTCAGCCCTCTTCATTGTGTCTCTTATTTTGGCAGGCAGATTCTTTACCGCTAGTGCCATCTGGAAAGTGGACCAGTTAGCTTATAAGTGTCAGGTATTTATTTCTCATAGTTCTAGAGGCTAGAAGCCCGAGATCAAGGCTCTGAAAGATTTGATGTCTGAGCGACTGAACTGAACTGAACTGAGGACCCACTTCCTGGTTCATAGACCATCTTCTAGTTGTGTTCTCATAGTACTTAAGGGGTGAGGGAGCTCTCTGGAGTCTCTTTTATAAAGCCACTAATCCCATTCATGAAGGCTCCATCCTTATTACCTAACCACTTCCCAAATGCCCCATCTCCAAATACTGTCACGTTGGTCATTAGGTTTCAATCTATGAATTTTGGAGGCCCACAAACATTCAGTCTGTAGCAGAACTGGTTGTTTATACTAATGTCATACTTAAAAGGAAAAAAATATTAGTATTAAAGAGATTAGGGAGCTATATACATATGGGGGCAGGA
This sequence comes from Tragelaphus eurycerus, assembly GCA_935064755.1. Classification (NCBI taxonomy): domain Eukaryota; kingdom Metazoa; phylum Chordata; class Mammalia; order Artiodactyla; family Bovidae; genus Tragelaphus; species Tragelaphus eurycerus. The sequence goes on from CAKXYN010000069.1 coordinate 13,571,485, forward strand.
AGTAATTAATATATGGGAAATCTCTGTTCCTTCTGCTCAGTTTTCCTGTGAACCTAAAACTGCTCTAAAAAATCAAATCTGCTTAAAAAATGAAATTAAACTTGCTTCCCATCTCTTATCTATACAATGCTTTACAAGAATTATTGAGTGCTTCCTGATTATAAAACAGCTAAACCTGTTTCTCTTTTATTGTTTTTTGTGTGATTTTGATAGTATTTGGTTGTGAAACTAAGATGTCAGAATCTCACTGATCTGTATCAAGTCTTACCTGGCATTTGAGAATAAAACAATTTATAACCTCCCCCAGAGAGGCATGCTAATTTTTAACATGTGTTTCTGTTTTTGTGTACTGTCAAAAAACTGTTTCAGACTTTAAGATTAGTGTAAAAAATAAATAAAAAGATATATGACCCCCTGACCCCACGGTGGATTTGGTCATGATGTAAAAATAATATTGACTCTGGAGTTTGGGAAACAAAGTTTTTGATTTCATGATGGTACTGAAATCTTGGGGATTTGGAAGATTCCAGCTAGTCAACTGAAACAACAGTCATCTGTTGTGTGTCTGATAACTTTAGAAATTGAAAAAAAAGAAAAAGAAGGACCCATGGTTCTTTATATCATGCCTTACTGTTCAAAACAAAACAAAACAGCATTTTGTACATCATAAAGATTAAGGATGAGTCTGGATATTGTTCTGTGCACCTGACCATGGGATCCTCACATTTCTCAGAATGAGGTAGATGAAGTATGTATATATAGATAATCAAGTTAATTTGACCAACATTTTCTTCTTTACTGTGTGCCCAGCACTACAGTGGGTACTGCAGATTGAAGGTAAAACATGGCCATGATCCTGAAAGAAGTTAGAGTGTAGCAGAAGATAGTTTTAATATAGTGATAAGTATTATGATAGAACTGATAAGCTTTTAGTTTAATCCGAGATTCTAGAAAAGTCTTCTCAGAGGTGAGCCCCCCGCTTGAAAGATGAATAAGTAGTGTAACTTCTAAGAGAGGTGTATGTTACCCTTCCCTGAGGCCTCTGCAGTAGTGATCTACTTTATAGAAGGCCATATTATGGTTATCAATGTCTAGACATTTTTAGGGGTGGCAATATATAGTGGAAAGTATACTTCGCTTTTTCATAAAGGTGTCTTGAGTAAATTTCTCCCTTTTACCCCAAATTCACGACCACTACCAGGAATGAGTGGCAGAATTTCCATGGTATAGGGTCTCGTCTCTTTCTTCCAGGCCCTCCAGAAAGAAACAGTTTTTCAGGGGAGCTCTGAAAAGGTTTCTTGTATCAGATCTCTTTATGAAGAAAATGAAGTGCCCCTAGTGGGAGTATCTGGAGAAGGAAATGGCAACCCACTCCAGTGTTCTTGCCTGGAGAATCCCATGGACGGAGAAGCCTGGTAGGCTGCAGTCCATGGGGTCGCACAGAGTCGGACACGACTGAAGTGACTTAGCAGCAGCAGCAGCAGCAGTAAGAGTATCTGAGAAAGTTTGAAACTGCATCTGTAAACTTTGAAGAATGGCTCTTGACAGTGCTCTCTATCCTGACTGCTTCCTCTGACCTTAGGGGTGCTGAGCCAACTGCCTTTAACGCTATTGGTCAATCACATATTCCTCTAGCCACCTGACTGACTTCCAACTCTAAGCTTTCCCTGACCCACTTGCCTGGTTCTTTTTCAACCACCTGACCTGCCATGATATCAGATTTCAAGCTCTGACCTGGTGATCTGGTCAGCGCACGTGCAGTCTGCTGGCTGGCAGACAGCCATCCTGTCCCCTAACCCCGCCCTCGGCCAGAGTGTCAACAGCTTGGCAGCAGTGATTTGTTCCACCTTCCCCCTCATCCACATTGAGGCAAGGCACGCCAGCATCTCATGAGGAGGGTCAGAGCCAAGACCAGAAAGGGAAGGAAGAAGGAATCCTGTTAGGAGGGGTAAAGTTTGATATATGTTTAAAAACAGCCCTCAAAAGTTCGTTCAGTCAGTAAATATTTGAGTGCCTTCTGTGCGTGTCAGGCATGTGCTGGATTAGAGGAGTAGAAGATGCATAAGGAGGATATTTGGGATGATGAAAAAAGATTGACACGAAGCACTTGTACACATGTTATTTTACCCCTGTTATCATACTTATCACATAGTTCTGTGCTATGTAAGAAAGATTTTGGGACTAAACTCTTAGTGTTATCTTAAATTAGCTTCCAAGGTTATTGTATCCCAAATACTATTTGTAGGTTGAAGTTGAATTCTACTTATTGGACCTGTGAATTTAGGGATTTCAGGCAATAGAAGTTCTAGTGTAAAATCTTCCGTGTGTCTAGAAACAGAAGGAATGATTTCCTATTCTTGGCAAATGCTCTCAAATTTTGGAAGCAAGACTGTCAGGAGAATGATGAATTTTGCCACATGTTAGGTTCAGCTTGTGAAAAGAGCCTGAGATTGTGAGCCTTCACTGTTAGTGCCATCTGGCCATTTGGAAACATTGGTCAGGGTTGAGTGGCAAAATTAAAAGCTTTTAAAGGCGAGACAGGTAAACACACTGGGCTGGGGTGGAGCAGTGAATACAGATGAGAAATTTAATATTATCAGATGTCATTTTAAAAGTGTAACAGCAGTGCAGTGCTGCCCAGGAGGATGGCAGCACTTAAGCCACACTCATCTTCTGGGCTTTAGTTATCCTGGGAGCCAGTCTGCCCTCTTAGGGGAAATTGAGAGAACTGATACACTCTTATATACAATAACACAACAGAAAATGGTGCCATTTCCAAGCACTCACCAAAATGTAGTCAGTATTTAGTGTGTGAAATTCTACTCATATCCTTTTCTTCACAATTAGAAAAGGCCTATGCACATTGAACACTTATTCTGAAAAATTAAATATGTATGGTTGTAGATCATTCATTTATAGAGTTTAAACATGTTTTGAGTGGCAACTGACACACACACATACACACACACTCCAACATAGCAATTAAATACCCAGTCTATTAATTTCTCCATATTACCTGAAGAGAAAGTTTGAATTAACCACTAAAATCTCCATTCAGTAGCTGCAGTCTTGAAGATAGATTCTGTAGCAAATCAGATCAATACTCTGAAAACATTGTGAACAACTCTGGGTTCTCATTGAGTTATTATAAGTTATTATATTATCTCATTGACAGATAATATACTACTGGGAAAATCTTAGTGCAGTTTATATAAAGAAATTGGTGATACAGAATCTGACTCAGAATCAGATATGGTTAAGGACAAGTAAAACTGAAAGACTCATTGTAGCAGCTAGAAGAGCCTGGAAAAATTAACTCCTCTAGGGAGGAGAATTATTTCCAGATTATAGAGGTTTTCTTATTTAGCTAGTATTATTTCTATTATCTGTTAGACAGGTTGTATACGTATTCAGTATCAAGGAAATGGCAGCCCACTCCAGTGTTCTTGCCTGGAGAATCCCAGGGACGGGGGAGCCTGGTGGGCTGCCACCTATGGGGTCGCACAGAGTCGGACACAACTGAAGTGACTTCGCAGCAGCAGCAGCAGCAGACTGCTTATTGAAAAATAAGAAGATATGATCTAATTGGTTATGTCTGGGAATAATGACGGAGAAGGCAATGGCAACCCACTCCAGTACTCTTGCCTTGAAAATCCCATGGATGGAGGAGCCTGGTAGGCTGCAGTCCCGGGGGTCGTGAAGAGTCGGACATGACTGAGCGACTTCACTTTCACTTTCAGTATCAAATTTAGGCACTGAATTGAGAAAGCTTTCATTTTATGTTTAAGACTATCAGATGTTAGCCAGGAATGGCTAATTGTGAGTTATCCATCAATATAAACAGTAAAAAAAATTCAGCCAAAGGTCAAATTTATTGGACAATCTGTTGTTTAGTTGCTAAGTCAAGTTCAACTCTTAGACCCCATGGACTGTAGCCTGCCAGGCTTCTCTGTCCATGGGGTTTCCCAGGCAAGAATACTGAAGTGGGTTGCCATGCTCTCCTCCAGGGGATCTTCCCGACCCAGGGATCAAGCCTGAGTCTTCTGCATTGGTAGGTGGATTCTTTACCATTGAACCACCAGGGGAGCCTCATTGGAGAACCTGTCCTCTGCAGTTTTTAATTATATTGTCTTGTTTTTTTTCACAATTCTGTCCCAGGGTCTAATGGCTATTGATTGTCCTTATACTGGCATCGTGGACTATCGGCAGGTGGCTTTGTCATTTGCCAAGGATTTCCAAGAAGCAGGTGGCTCTGTTTTGACCAATTTTGAAGTAGAAGATATTGAAATGGCTAGAGAAAGTCCTTCAAGAAGTATAGATGGTAAGCTGTCCTTATCTTTTCTGTTGAATACTTGAGTTGACTTTAAAGAAACTTGGGACTGTTTCTGTCTAGGGTAGCAGGATAAGAGGGTCACCAGGAGGTAGCTACAGTAGGGCACAGAGCTGGAGGCAGGTACAGAAGCAAAATTAGCTCCCAAAGACTTTCCTATCCAATAGGTTAGACTCAGAATCCCCTGGGGATGCTTGTTAAAAATGCAGATTTTAGCATCCTCCCAGGAACAGGGGAGCCTGGTGGGCTGCCATCTATGGGGTCACATAGAGTTGGACACTACTGAAGCGACTTAGCAGCAGCAGCAGTCTTACAGAATCAGACTGTCTGGGGATAGGACATGACTCAGCCATTCTGAACCCCCCATCTGCAATTCCCCCACTGTAGCCTGTACTTAGGGTTTATTTTGTTTTGCTTTGGGGGCACAGATTTTTTTTTTTAAACCAAATGAATTAGTTGTTAAGCCTTAAATTTGTTGTTTTGAAATTTGAAGGGAAAAAGAAGTAGTGCTCGGTTCATTCTTTCTTGACAGGCCTTTAAGGAGATGTGGGCTATCTGAAGCAATCATTTTCCCAGTGTTCTTCTAAATTCTAAGATGATGAGCAAAATTGTTAAATAGTTGAGATTGTTAGGTAGGTAGCATAATCAATCAAATGTATGATGTAAGTAAGTAAATCATATTCTTTACCTGCTATCCATATGCATTATAGGTCTTTAAGATCACATGTATCTGATTGGGAACAAATTTCAGAAATAGTTTTTCCTTGGACATCTTGTGTTGTAATAACTCTTGCTTCTTTATACAACCTAGAATCTGCAAGGATTCAGATAACCCTTGAATGAATTCTTCCAATGGAAAAATACATACTGATTAGTGATGGTCCATTTTATAGCACGTTTTCTGGGATTGTGGTTCACAGAAAAGCTGTGCCTTCTAGTGTTGGAGCTGAGGTGGGGAATGGTTTACAGATTAAGTGAATTAAAATAAAATATACTAAAAAAAATGCCAGAGTTTTGTATATTGTCAAATATTAACTAGTTTAATCTCGTTACTTGGTAAAAAGAAAACTTTGGAATAAAAAGTAGGAGGCAGTCATGGTTATGATGGAGATAATCCTTGTAATTTATGACTAGAATAATATTTCATTTAATGTAGGCCTTCTTTTGCTAATAATAAATTTTTCACTTATTTTTTTTTTCAGGGATAAAATATCCAATTGTCATAAGGAATACAAAGGTAAAGGTTCTTTTTAAAAAAATCTTTATTGATGTATTTGGCTGTGCCAGCTCTTAGTTATGTCACGCAGGATCTTGTAGTTGCCGCTCTTGGGAGCGTTAGTTGTGGTATGTGGGATCTAGTTCTACCACCAAGGGTCGAACCTGAGCCCCTTGCATTGGAAGCACAGAGTCTTAACCACTGGTTCACCAGGGAAGTCCCAAGAGTCTTAAGTAAACTACTTTCATCTACTTTATCTACTGTCATCTTCTTTCTTAAAAAGTTGAAGTAAACCACAGTGCTGTATTTTATGTCATTGAATGAAATTTGCCTACTGTAGTAGTTATTCTGAGAAAAATCCTTTGGGAACAATGTAACAACTTTCATTCTAAGAAAGGTTTCAACTTGTGAATGTCTTCATCAAGTGATTGTGCCAGCAAAGGATAGGATTATAAGCACTTGGAGTAATGAAAAATGATAGATGTTTCATCGTTTCTGCCTACGTATCTACCTGAACTTATTATTAACTCTCTACTAATTATAAGACTTTGAGGACAGGGAGCAGGCCGTGCAGGGAGAGATAGGCTGCTTGTCTTCATCTCTCATAGTCTAAAACAAGAATTATTGAATAGCATAGAAGTATTGCGTTAGCTGTTTGTTCACCGAACGATCAGAGTTCAGTCAGTCAGGAGAGTAGAGTCATCGATGAGTATATTGTAGGAATTAGGCCTTACACAGTTTTGAAAATGTTTAGGGAGGTGAAAATTCAGAAGGGGAGTTGGTAGATCAGGAGGCATCTCCAGCCAGTTTCTGAGAAGCCAGGTGTGTCCAGCTGCTAAAGTTGGAATGCAAGCAGAAAGCTTTGTCTACAGCCAAGTAGTGGCTGGGGCAGTGCTTGGCCAGTAGGATGGGTAGTCAGGAGGTAGTCAGAAGGTGGAGCTATAATTCATCAACACTTGACAGTGAGTGTTTGGGCCCGAGGTGACCTTCAGAGAGTAGTGTGGTTGCTGCTGTCCCTCTGCCTCCCAGGTCATATGCAGTTGCTGTTTGGTCAGCTTTAAGTTAGAAGCATGTAAGGAAGCATCAATCCCAGCATAACCAAAGCGACACCGTAAATCCCCTGCAGTCCCTCCCTTTCCAACTCGGCGTCCACTCACACCCCTTATAACTTCATTTATGAAATAGAGTAGAACAATTTTGCTTCCATCCACAAGGTGCAACTATCTTTCATACACATGAAGACAAGCTTTCTCTCCAAAAAGGATACGAAATCTACTTTTATTGATTATGAATGTTCATTTCTTTACTATCTGAGTCACTCTCCCACTTTGAGATCCTGCAGTATAAATCCTGAGATAAAAGGTTAACCACTATTTAAGCATTTTAAGTCTCAACTGGAAGTAATTTTTCTTCCTAGGAGACATGTGGCAACGTCTGGAAACATTTTTCTCATCACACCTAGTAGAAGCGGAGGAGGCGGGGCACTGCTACTGGCATTTAGTGAGTAGAGACCAGGGAATCTGCTAAGCATTCTACAATGTCAGAGACAGGTCCCCACGACAAAGAGGCATCTGGTCCCGCATGTCAATAATGCTGAAGTTGAGAAACCCATGTTAGATGATGGGGAAGTGGCAGAAATGGGTGTGCTAGTTGTCTAGGGCTTCCATAACATATTACTACACACTGGGTGGCTTAAGCAGCAGAAATTTATTTTTCCACATCTCTAGAGGCTAGAAATCTAGGTCTTGGTGCCATCAGAGTTGGCTTCTGGTGTGATCTCTCTTCTCAGCCTGTGGCTGGCTGCCTTTGTCCTTAAGTCGCCTTTTCTCTGTGCCTGCACACATGCAGAGATAGAGTGGGAGAGAGAGCAGTCTCTTTCCCCTATAAGAACACCAGTCCTATGAGATTAGGGTTCCACTTTACAGACCTTATTTACTCTTAATTATCTCCTTAAAGGTCCTATCTCCAAATACAGTCTCATTGGGCATTAGGACTTCAATCTATAAATTTGAGGAAGACACAGTTCACTGTAGTAACAATGAGGGTAAAGAAAGAGTTGGGTAATTTATAGGCAATTATATTTATTTTAGAATAAGAAAGAAGTATCCCTAGCTACTACACTCCTCATTTCTGTCACCAGTCATGTGGTCATAGCTGATATTTATAATTTCCTTCTTCCACTACTCGTTCCATAGGCCTTTTGCCCTTAGCAAGCATCTCAGCTGGTAATGGTTCCTAGTTTGCTGGGGTAACTCAAACTTCCATTCCTAAAGTGTCTGTGCGCTTAGCAGCCCTGCTTGTTTTGGGTTGTGGGTTCCATTTTTGGGTTCCATTAACTTTTATAATAGCACATGGGGAAACTAAAACATATCCCAGGAGAGCTACATTCCAGACATACTTCTCTTTATCATTTCTGAGCCCTCTCTGTGGTAGCAACTCAGTGTTTCCTTGAGAGAATCGGTTATCCCGCCCAGAACAGTAATTCCTTCTGTCTATTGATTCACTGCCAGGAGGAACCGAAAGTGACCAGGTATGACAGTATCAATTTCTGACTTAATGGAACCATTGCTTATTTTCTAATGGAAGCATTTTTCCCTTGGAAACCAAGACCTCTAGACCATCAGAGCCAAAAATTGTAGGGCTGGGAAGCAAACATTTCATAAGCAGTTTACTGTAACAGTAAGGAGCTACTCCCATTTTCTACCCCTTGATTTCCAGGCTTGGAATCCTGGCTGTGGAAGAAACACCACCATGTATTAGTCACTGGTTTAGAGCATGTAGAGAATCCTGGAAGACATTGCCCGAAGCCTATAGGTGTGCCAGCCGGCTAGTGCTGTTACTGGATCTTCAAAAGCTCGTTCTACTTTTTGTCACCCAGTAGCTTCAGGTTTGTGGGGTAAATGGTAAAATTAGTGCATTCCACAAGCATGAACCTATTGTTATGCTTCATTTCCTGGAAAATAAGCTCACTGATCAGAAGTAATGCTTTGGAGTAAAATACCGTTAATAGTGAATAAAGCATCCTGTAAGTTCACAGATGGTAGTTTCCACAGAAGCATTGCAGGTGTAGAAAATGAATTTGTATCCAGAGCAAGTGTCTACTCCAATGAGGACTAAGTGCTGCCTTTGGTTTTTGATTGAAGTGGTCCAGGGACCATGTCAGTGGCTATGTTGATCTCTGCTGTTGGCCGATTGAGTATTCACCTGTGGCTGTAAATAGATCAGCCTTGGTGAGTAAGTCCATGTTGCTAAACCCATGCATTACCTCCTTGCTGCCATAACCATTTAGTTCATGAAGCCACTGGGTGTGGACGGGGTGCCTGGGGACAGAGGCTAGCTAACATCCACAGGGCAGGTCATCTGGTCCACTGATTAGTAAAATTTTCCTCTTCCGTGATCACTCTTCAGTGAGCATTCATAGAGAACTCAAATGTCTTTTTTATCCAAACCTGTTTTGAGAGATCCATTCACATACCTTTTCTCCAGAGCTCCTTTTTCTGAGCATCCAGCAAATAGTCATTGCACATGAAACAGTATAGATCCATACTTCTAGGATAAATAACCAGGTATGACATGCTGTGTTCTGCCCCCTTGGGAAGATTGCCCTTTACTACAGACCTTCAGGGCCACTCCCAAGTGGGGCGCTGGTGCTATAGCTGTTCTATTCAAGTGATGTCAGAATGTTGTGCATAACCATTTGTCATCCTGGCCTGTATTTTTTTCTTCCTTGGTCAGCTGATCACTTTCCTTGGGGCCGAGGGAGCAGGTCCAGAGGGAGGAGATGATTTAGTGGTGGAGGTCATGGGCATTTGAGCCACTTGCCTCCACAACTTATGTGTGCCTGCAGGACCTATACATCTCTGATCTTGTATATTACCACTTCCTCTTGATGACAGAGTGCTGCGTACACACCCAGTTTTGTGGCCTGGTGAGTAAGACAGTACCCAGTTCATAATGGGTAGTTCAAATGGTAACTTCGTGACTTGTGGTCAAGTGTTGGATCAAAGGCAGAAGCCCTTTCTCAAAAGGAGGCTAATTACCTGCAGAGGATGGTGTAACTTTCCTCCAAAATCCTAAAGTTCTGTGTTGTGATTCTTCCTATAGGGGCCTACAAAAGTCTCCTTAAAACATCATGATCAGCCACAAACTTGAATTACTGTCAGAGCTGCTGGATCATGTGGCCCAAGTGGCAGAACAGCCAAGGTGTCCATTCAAAAAAGGATTAAGAAGCAGAATGGTCAGCAGTGGTGGGAAGTGCAGGCCTGGTGGGGAGTAAATCCTGTAAAACTGAGGTCTCCAGTGACTTTAGAAAAGAGATATTAAAAAGAAAATAAGTTTAGAAAATCATTATAGGCATTCTCTGCCTGGAGATTTTTATCACTTCTGGAATTTCTATGAAGGACTTGATCCTGAGAAGTCAGCCAATTCCCTTTTCTGCAAACTTTGGACTTCGATCAGTGGGTCTTTATGAAACATAAAATGAACAAAAATATCAGCAAGGCTGATTTTAACCTTTACTGGAGATTTTACTGTGGCCTTCTTGAGTTCCAGACCATTATTTCCGCAGATAATAAAATTCATTTCCACGTAGGGTACTTCAGGGAGTCTCCTGATGAACCATCCTCCTGTATGTGTTGGTATAGATGGAGCAAAGAAAAATTGTATAGTTGATCAAAATGGAGATAACGTGTTTGCTGCCATCAGATTTTTTTTTTTTTAATTAAAAAACAGATAAGAAGAAAACTGGTCTCTTGAAAAACATAGATGAAAAATGCACAGAAGCAGCCAGAGCACTGTCTTTACTCTTTGGAACAGAGAACCATGAAGATGAAATATAAAGATAAGAAAGTCATGACAAAGACTTTTCATGAGGCAGGCTTGGTTGTCTCATTAGAGGAAAATGATGCTGGGTATGGTAAGCTCATTCCATAGTTCATCAGGCACTCTATCTATCAGATCTAGGCCCTTAAATCTATTTCTCACTTCCACTGTATAATCATAAGGGATTTGATTTAGGTCATACCTGAATGGTCTAGTAGTTTTCCCTACTTTCTTCAATTTCAGTCTGAATTTGGCAATAAGGAGTTCATGGTCCGAGCCACAGTCAGCTCCTGGTCTTGTTTTTGCTGATTGTATAGAGCTTCTCCATCTTTGGCTGCAAAGAATATAATCGATCTGATTTCGGTGTTGACCATCTGGTGATGTCCATGTATAGAGTCTTCTCTTGTGTTGTTGGAAGAGGGTATTTGCTATGACCAGTGCATTTTCTTGGCAAAACTCTATTAGTCTTTGCCCTGCTTCATTCCGTATTCCAAGGCCAAATTTGCCTGTTACTCCAGGTGTTTCTTGACTTCCTACTTTTGCATTCCAGTCCCCTATAATGAAAAGGACATCTTTTTTGGGTGTTAGTTCTAAAAGGTCTTGTAGGTCTTCATAGAACCGTTCAACTTCAGCTTCTTCAGCGTTACTGGTTGGGGCATAGATTTGGATTACTGTGACATTGAATGGTTTGCCTTGGAAACGAACAGAGATCATTCTGTCATTTTTGAGATTGCATCCAAGTACTGCATTTCGGAACTATGGAATGAGGTTCGTGACATTGTACAGGAGACAGGGATCAAGACCATCCCCATGGAAAAGAAATGCAAAAAAGCAAAATGGCTGTCTGGGGAGGCCTTACAAATAGCTGTGAAAAGAAGAGAAGCGAAAAGCAAAGGAGAAAAGGAAAGATATAAACATCTAAATGCAGAGTTCCAAAGAATAGCAAGAAGAGATAAGAAAGCCTTCTTCAGTGATCAATGCAAAGAAATAGAGGAAAACAACAGAATGGGAAAGACTAGGGATCTCTTCAAGAAAATCAGAGATACCAAAGGAACATTTCATGCAAAGATGGGCACGATAAAGGACAGAGATGGTGTGGACCTAACAGAAGCAGAAGATATTAAGAAGAGGTGGCAAGAATACACAGAAGAACTGTACAAAAAAGAGCTTCAAGACCTAGATAATCATGATGATGTGATCACTGACCTAGAGCCAGACATCTTGGAATGTGAAGTCAAATGGGCCTTAGAAAGCATCACTACGAACAAAGCTAGTGGAAGTGATGGAATTCCAGTGGAGCTATTCCAAGTCCTGAAAAATGATGCTGTGAAAGTGCTGCACTCAATATGCCAGCAAATTTGGAAAACTCAGCAGTGGCCACAAGATTGGAAAAGGTCAGTTTTCATCCCAATCCCAAAGAAAGGCAATGCCAAGGAGTGCTCAAACTACCGAACAATTGCACTCATCTCACACGCTAGTAAAGTAATGCTCAAAATTCTCCAAGCCAGGCTTCAGCAATATGTGAACCGTGAACTTGCTGATGTTCAAGCTGGTTTTAGAAAAGGCAGAGGAACCAGAGATCAAATTGCCAACATCTGCTGGATCATGGAAAAAGCAAGAGAGTTCCAGAAAAACATCTATTTCTGCTTTATTGACTATGCCAAAGCCTTTGACTGTGTGGATCACAATAAACTATGGAAAATTCTGAAAGAGATGGGAATACCAGACCACCTGATCTGCCTCTTAAGAAATCTGTATGCAGGTCAGGAAGCAACAGTTAGAACTGGTCATGGAACAACAGACTGGTTCCAAATAGGAAAAGGAGTACGTCAAGGCTGCATATTGTCACCATGTTTATTTAACTTATATGCAGAGTACATCATGAGAAATGCTGGACTGGAAGAAACACAAGTTGGAATCAAGATTGCCGGGAGAAATATCAATAACTTCAGATATGCAGATGACACCACTCTTATGGCAGAAAGTGAAGAGGGGCTAAAAAGCCTCTTGATGAAAGTGAAAGTGCAGAGTGAAAAGGTTGGCTTAAAGCTCAACATTCAGAAAACGAAGATCATGGCATCTGGTCCCATCACTGCATGGGAAATAGATGGGGAAACAGTGGAAACAGTGTCAGACTTTGTTTTTCTGGGCTCCAAAATCACTGCAGATGGTGACTGCAGCCATGAAATTAAAAGACGCTTACTCCTTGGAAGGAAAGTTATGACCAACCTAGATAGCATATTCAAAAACAGAGACATTACTTTACCAACAAAGGTTCGCCTAGTCAAGGCTATGGTCTTTCCTGTGGTCATGTATGGATGTGAGAGCTGGACTGTGAAGAAGGCTGAGCGCCGAAGAATTGATGCTTTTGAACTGTGGTGTTGGAGAAGACTCTTAAGAGTCCCTTGGACTGCAAGAAGATCCCAACCAGTCCATTCTGAAGGAGATCAATCCTGGAATTTCTTTAGAAGGAATGATGCTAAAGCTGAAACTCCAGTATTTTGGCCACCTCATGCGAAGAGTTGACTCATTGGAGAAGACTCTGATGCTGGGAGGGATTGAGGGCAGGAGGAGAAGGGGACGACAGGGGATGGGATGTCTGGATGGCATCACTGACTTGATGGGTGTGAGTCTGGGTGACCTCCGGGAGTTGGTGATGGACAGGGAGGCCTGGCGTGCTGCGGTTCATGGGGTCGCAAAGAGTCGGACACGACTGAGCGACTGATCTGATCTGATCTGATGGTAAGCTCCCTGAAAGGGATGCCAGCTTCAAGGGAATTTGCAAGACAATTGTTGAAGCACCAATGAAGAGAGGCTAAAAGCTTTGGCTCTCATTCAAGAAATGATGACCTTCATGCAGTTTGCTAGTGATGAATGTGATTACAGAATGAAGTGTAAGTGGGATGGACTTCCCATGTTATGGTTCAGACTGTTTTCATAAAGCTGCTGGCCAGCTTTCACCTCTTGCCTATACTCTGAGGACGAGAAATCTCTTTGCAGAAATTATTGAAGATTGTCTGGCAAACAGGAGTAAAGAGAACACAGACCAACTTGTTGCATGAGTGAGAATTGGCTTTCTTGATGTACAGTATTTTAAAGCATTAATGTTAAACCTGTGAATTTTGTTTTCAAGAAGTACATAAAACAAACTGATGGAAACATTTACTTAAAAGTTTTATAAAGCTAAAAAAAAGAAGGATTAAAAGTCTGTTTCTGCCCTTGCCCTAAGGAACATTTTCACTAAAGTGTGGCATCATGTGATCCAAGATACACAGGGGCCTGGTGGGAAACCAGGGGATATGTATTTCATTCAGCTTCTATAGTTGTTACTTTTATTTTGGCATTTTCCTCTAGTATAACTAAATAATATAACTTAAAATTTTAAATATAATTTTAATATATTTTAAAATTATAAAATACAAAAATTTAAGTCAGCTTATCAAGTTGAGTATCTATGCATTTATGACAAGCTAAAAAAATGTATTTTTAAAATAAACTTTTGAGGAGAGGAGTTGCAAACTAAAGATTTATAGGTTGAACATGGGGGAAAGGTCTGTTTCACTTGAATGTGTGAAAGTGTTAGTCGCTCTGTTGCATCTGACTCTTTGCCACCCCGTGGATTTAGCCCCCAGGCTCCTCTGTCCATGGAATTCTCCGGGCAAGAATACTAGAGTGGGTTGCTATTTCCTTCTCCAGGGGTCAAACCTTGGTCTCCTGCACTGCAGGGAGATTCTTTACTGTCTAAGCCACCAGGAAAGCTTATGAAATAGGTGATGCATAGTTTATTTTTTAAAAGAGTTTTATGGTTGAACTAATAAGTCAATGTAAATTAAAAATTTCCATTTTGGGTGTGAAATTAATGTTACTGAATTATTTAATAATTTTTTTCCTTTGAAATCGTTCCTCAAGTTTTTAAAAGAACTTCTAAGTTATTGCATTCTGGTACCATTCTATGAATTCTTTTATCTTTACGTTTATCATAAGGCTTATCTTCATTTTATGTTCTAAGAACAAAAGAATTGCTGACTTTTCAAGTAGGTAACTAGTAGATTAATATTACGTAAAAATTTTTTTGTACTTCTGGTATATAGTTCTAGATGAACAGAACAGAAAAGATACTAACCTACTTAGAAGAAGCATTTTAATTTTTGTTGACATAGTCCTTTGACTTCAAGGATCTTAAAACTTTCATGAGTTTAGTCTAGCTAATTTGAATTAACTGCAAAGAGGTTTCATCTGATTTTTGTCCGAAGTGTGCTTGTATAACTGTTGAAAAGAGGCTTATCTTGGTAGCTAGGCAAAAATAGGATGAATACAGAGATAGGATAAGGATAAATCAATAAAGCCTAGAAAGAAAGAGAACACTGAGACAGATGAGAACCTCAAGACTTCAGAAACAGGTCCTTTCAGAAGGAAATCTAGGAACATGAGACTACCTGGAGCGAGAAGGTATTAGTTGTTTCCTCTGTAAGAAATAAAGCGATAGAAATGGAGTATGGTAGGGAATTAGGGTTAAATGAAATCATTTAGGAAATTGAGTCACAAATTGGCTAACCCAATCAGAGTAAAGTAAAAAATATGCAGATGATAATCACATATAAAATTTATGAGAAAACACAGCCTAAGATTAGTAGTCTCCTAGTCGTTAAAGCAAACCTTGACCATAGTGTGCATTCTCAGTAAATGTGGGTTGAATGACTGAGTTTTGAAAAGTAGCCTCACTTTGCAAAGTAGATACTGATCCGAAGGGAGACCTTGGTTGCTGGGTAGATTACAGGTGGAATTGAGCAAGGGTTGAGTGTGAAGCAACCTGAGAGTAACAGGATAATTACCCCTAGATAAGACAGGAGAAGCTATTTGAAATACAGAGGAGGCCAAATGGGTTGAGGCCACCTAAATGAAGGTGGTTTCTTCCTGCAATAAGTAGTGAAGAAGTTCCACGGTAGGTCTTTGTGAAAAAGAGCTGTCTGTATGTGGCTTGTTAGGTATCCTCGCTAGGTCAACCACTGTAACTCTAGACTAAAGTACAAAATTTAAGGTGATATCCTCTTGTGTGCCACTGCTCTAAGTTTCTACCTTCCAACTAAATACTGAAGAACTTCTTTTGCTGATACTTGTATTTAATCTCATCTTTTAAAAAGAATAAAAAGATGGGAATTCCCTAGCAGTCCAGTGGTTAGGACATTTTCACTGCAGGGGCCTGGGTTCAATACCTGGTGAGGGAACTAAGATCCTGCAAGCTGTGTGATGCAGCTGTAAATGAATGAATGAATGATCTGTATCTGTGCCTTTATTGTCTTTGCTATCACCTATTCTTTCTGCTTCCCACAAGTCACTGTTCTTTTCTCTTGCCCTAGGGAGAGGAGGTTCGATGTCAGTATGTTGTGACATGTGCAGGACTTTACTCAGACCGTATTTCTGAGTTGAGTGGCTGCAATCCCAATCCTCGAATTGTACCATTCCGGGGAGATTACCTAGTCTTGAAGCCAGAAAAGCGCTATCTTGTAAAAGGAAATATTTATCCGGTAGGTAATGATACATCTGGCTTCCCAGATGGCTCAGTGGTAGGGAATCCACCTGCCAATGCAGGAGACGCAGATTTGATCTGAGTCGGGATGATCCCCTGGAGGAGGAAATGGCAGCTTGCTCCAGTATTCTTGCTGGGAAAATCCCATGGGCAGAGGATCCTGATGGGTAACAGTTCACAGAGTTGCAAAGAATTGGACACGGGTGAGTGACCTAGATAGCATATTCGAAAGCAGAGACATCACTTTGCCAACAAAGGTTCACCTAGTCAAGGCTATGGTCTTTCCTGTGGTCATGTATGGATGTGAGAACTGGACTGTGAAGAAGGCTGAGCGCCGAAGGATTGATGCTTTTGAACTGTGGTGTTGGAGAAGACTCTTGAGAGTCCCTTGGACTGCAAGGAGATCCAAGCAGTCCATTCTGAAGGATATCAGCCCTGGGATTTCTTTGGAAGGAATGATGCTAAAGCTGAAACTCCAGTATTTTGGCCACCTCATGCGAAGAATTGACTCACTGGAGAAGACTCTGATGCTGGGAGGGATTGAGGGCAGGAGGAGAAGGGGACGACAGAGGATGAGATGGCTGGATGGCATCACTGACTCGATGGATGCGAGTCTGAGTGACCTCCGGGAGTTGGTGATGGACAGGGAGGCCTGGCGTGCTGCGGTTCATGGGGTCGCAAAGAGTCAGACACGACTGAGCGACTGATCTGATCTGATCTGATCTGAGCGACTGGACACACACACGTATCATGATACCTCTGCTTTCTCAAGATGCTTATGGCAAAAAGGGAGTGAAAAAAACTTTTCCCAGGGTTAGACGCAAAGCTATTTTAAAGGGCTTTTTAGTTCAAACATTTCACCCCTTTCTCTGGGTTAAATCCCTACATCTTTGTTCTGATAGCATGGCTACCCATACAGTCCATGGAATTTCTCCAGGCCAGAATACTGGAGTGAGTAGCCTTTCCCTTCTCCAGGGGATCTTTCCAACCTAGGGATCGAACGCAGGTCTCCTACATTGCAGGCAGATTCTTTACCAGCTGAGCCACAAGGGAAGCCCTAAATTGTTAGTACTTGCTCACAAGTCCTGGAAAGCTTGAGTGTACCATGGGAAGAACAGTGAGGAAAGAACCTGCTTTTCCCACCTCTGTCTGGAAGGAGTATTCCTAAGAGAACTTTTCCTTATAACGAGCCCAGATGCCAACCTTCTTACTTAGTTCACTTACCTATAAGTGCAAGAAAGGGGATGTGGCCACTCTGTAGTTTCATGGTGTAGAAGACATAGGCATTTAAATGAAAAGCTCATTCTTCTGTCTGGACCTACTGGGTTGAACTACGAGTATTCAGCTATTCAGTGTTTTTGACCTTGCCAAAACTTCCATCATCTGTTCCAACCTGTTACATTCCCACTTGACAAAAGCCTGTGTTATGAAGGTGGGTTTTTTCCTGGCAGCTCTGATTTTACTTGTCAGCTGCGTAGATTCCTAGCTGGTGACGGTAGGAGTCGGGAGTAACCTAAAGTAGGACAGTTTTTTTCTTTACCCAGAAAGAGGAATAGATGGGACAGTGTGCCTCATTGTCATGGCATCAGGTTTCCTGTGTGGCATTTCTAGGCAGAAGCACGTATGTAGAAAAGTATTATCTGAGCACAGATCACAAGTAAATGCATGGGAAGAAGGTGTTTTATATTACCAGTTCAGTGTTTGTGTGTATAATAAAATGCAGTATGAAATGGGGCTCTGTTTGCTCTGTTAAATCTGTAGGTCCCCCGATAGCCGATTTCCTTTCCTAGGAGTTCACTTCACACCAAGGATGGATGGCAATATTTGGCTAGGGCCCAATGCAATTCTTGCCTTTAAACGAGAGGGCTACAGACCCTTTGACTTCAGTGCCAGAGATATTATGGATATAATCATCAAGAGGTAACTGCATTTCCTTAAAAAGTGATTTTAAGTGCTTATACTTTTAATATGGGAAATTTTTTCTTTCTTGATATTAGGTTTATTTGGATAAATCTTCATATGTGTGATTGGTATATTGGGTTTTTTTTTTTTTTTAATTAATCTGAATTAAGAGCTTTGTGAAATAAGCATAACATTTTAACTACTTCAAGAAAATTCTGTTGAGCCAGGGTGATGTCTTGGTTAAAAAAGAGCCAAGAGTGATCCCCCATCTGACAATCCAAATCTTGTTTTGCTAACCTTTAGTTGAGTTTGAAAAAAAGAAAGTTTCTCTCAAAATCAGTAGATGGTTTACTTTGATAAGATCATTCAAGCTAGTCACCATGATTTTGAAAACCTCTGGAGAAACTACTGATAAGCAAGGTTGTTTCCTTTTCTGGAAAATTAGCAATACTGCTACATTGATATGAAGTGCAGATCATTTACTATGGTAAGAAATAACGCACTGAAGTATTTTGTCCTTTTAACAGTGCTGCGCTCTAGAGGGTTTCACATCATTAAAATCACTAGAAAGCTTTCAGAGCTCTACTTGCATTTCACCCTGCACAGATTCTGAAAGCAGTTTAGGGTGGAGCTTCCCAGCTGTGTGCTTGTAAAAATACATTTGAGCACAGGCTCCCCAGAGTCGCACTTTAGAATCACTATTAGCGTATCTGGCCTCTGGCTGACTAAAGAGAAGTGGGGTAAATGTCCCACACGTTTAATACCCAAATTAAAAAAATCTGTAAATGCCTTTTAGGTGTGTTTTAAGAGCAAGTAACATTGCATTAGAAAGCCCTGGTTTTGGCAGGCTTTATAGAATCCTCGTTTGAAAACCAGCACCCCCTGGGAATTTGAATTTGAAAGGTGTTTACTTCTGGAATTTGGAAGGTATTCCTTCGATGAAATTTCCTTTTAACGTAGGCCAAAAGTTGATTTTCTTTTTAATATGTGGTGTTTTGGACTTCGCTTATATTTCTGTGGTTCTACCCTCCTCCCCACCACTCCCCTCTACCTGAATCTAATAGTTGTAGAGATGTTTTACAGTAATAGGGAATTCTTTCTCATAAATATTTTATTTTCTTTGCTTTCAGTGGCTTGATTAAACTGGTGTTTCAGAATCTCTCCTATGGAGTTAATGAAATGTACAAAGCATGTTTTCTCAGTGCAACAGTGAAGCACCTTCAAAAGTTTATCCCTGAAATTACTATCAGTGATGTACTTAGGTAAGGAAAAGCTATAAGGATTGTAAATGCATTCATGACCTATGTGAACTTGGGAGGTGGGTCTGACTTCATGATTCTAAGCACCCATGCAGTTAGTGTGTGCCCTGAATTTTTGTGTGATCTCTCTTTCTTAACAAGTTACTCATTCCCCTTGCAGTTTGGGTGTTGCTGCATCAGTCCCCTTAGTGCTTGAACTATGTCCGTTTATGATTGTCTAGAGAGACCAGCACTAAGCTGAACTCTCCATTGCAGTTATATTATGATGCCATCTTCACCCTTGTGTCTAGCTATCACTCATAATAAAACATCTCACCTGAGAGTTTTTTAATCTCCCTGGCCACTTGTGATTCCAAAGCCTTCTGACTTCAGTTCTGTGCAAGATCATTGATCAGCATGTTACCTAATTAGGTAATAAGCATGTTAAAACATTATACCTTAATTGATTCTTAAAACATTTTAGAAACATAACTCATACCTGCTGTCTTACCTTGCTTCCTCTCTACTTATTTTGCTGTTTCTTGGGTCCTGTTGCACTCAAGGATTATTTGCAGAACAGGAGTGGGAAATAGTATGGTAGCAATCAGTTTAAGTCCTTGCTACAGGGGTGTGGGGCAGAGGAAGGACTATTTAAAATTTTTTTATTCTCTTACAGAGAAAAGGTTTTCTGGACTTAATCTATACTTTGTCCTAAATACCACATAAGCCTATTTCCTTTGTGGTGGTATTTTTAGGGTGCTCACCTTTTTTCCTGAACCGGCCATTTGTTAAGCCTAATCAACCAAGGTCTTTGAGGCTCCCTCCCTCTTCCCTGAACCGATCCCTCCATGAATCTCTAGAGCACCATGTCTGTCTCCTCGGTAACAGCTGTGGGACTCGCCTGGTGTAAAATGTCAGCAGCTCGGCTCTGTATCTAGGAGGAGAGCAATGATCACGTCAGCTGTCTCCCTCAGGGTAGCATCCTGGTCTAAATCTGACTTATGTGTCATTCCTAGACCAGCCTCTTTGAATGCTTAGAACTATTAAACCGAACTAATGTTTTTACTCTTATCTTTCTGACCCCTCTACTCACCTTCTGAAATGGAAGGGATAAAAATATCTAGGCTTTATGTTCTTTCACTCACCTATAAATGAAGGCTTTTATGTTTTCAGTGGTCTTTTTTAGCAGTCTTGTTGTGTTTTGTATCTGAAAATAGATGGGTCAAATCAAGTGTCTTTTACTGCTGTTAATATTCCTTGGAAAATACAACAGATGGGTGTCATGAATTCTATACATAAATAGTTGGAATGAATTTACTACCTAGATTTGATTACCACACTTTTGTAGAAGTCTGAGGAAAACTCTTTAGACCGGTGGATTTCATATAGTAGACCTGAACTTGGAGCTTGTGAGTTTTGGTGAATACTCTTGTCTCTGGGAGGAAGGGTGTGGATCTCAGTCACAAGTCTCATTACCACGTAGTAGGAAACACGCAGTGGTGTAGGCTGGTGCATCTGGGGACGAGTTCAGCTCAATCCCATATGTGTTTCTCTCTGGAGAAAGAGAAGCCGAACATATTCAGCAATTCCGTTTGATTCCTGTAGCTGTGAAATGCAAGAAATTATCAGTAATGAGAAGAAAATCGTAGAAGATATGTTTGATCCCATTTATATATGTTTATACCATATTGTATATGGATTTCACGTGTAAAAATAAAAACAAACATGGGAGTGATAAATACCTAATTGAAGAGAAAAGTTAACTCTAGGGAAAGAAGAGAATGGGATCCAGAGAGTTTGACAGGGCGCTCCTATCATATCTATAATGCTTTATTTCTTAAGCTGTTTGATTAAAAAATTGGTGCTCATTATGTTATTCTCCACACCTGTTAACATGCTTAGAATCTTAAATCATCATCATCATCATCATAAATGATATAATTAGGCTTTCCCACATTTTGAAGCCCAAATCCTGCATGTCTTGCAACCCATGTGACACCATAAATGTTCTATCATTAATATTGGAGTGGAAGCATATTAGGCAGTTCTGGATAGTAAAAAAGAACCAAAGCAGCACTTTTAGTGGGATTTTTAGCTCAAGATGGTGTCCTTTAGTTGCACTAGCCTCCAAAGGGGGTACAGCTTGACTTCTCATTGCCTAGCCAGAGCATCTTGGGTAGTAACTTGCTGGTGAACATTAGACTGGAATATAAAGTGATAGCCTGTCAAATATATGCATTAGGTATACAAACTTCTCATTATTTAATGGTGATCTCCAAGATTCCTAATTTAAGCTGTAAAGCCCTTTAATTTGTTCTGTGATTAATTTTGACATGGTAATCTAACTAGTTTAGTTTGTATGTGTTAGCGTTGTAAGTTTAGTTTGTATGTGTTAGCGTTGTAAGGTAGAAGGCAATGGCACCCCACTCCAGTACTCTTGCCTGGGAAATCCCATGGATGGAGGAGCCTGGTAGGCTGTAGTCCATGGGGTCGCGAAGAGTCAGACACGACTGAGTGACTTCACTTTCACTTTTCACTTTCATGTATTGGAGAGGGAAATGGCAACCACTCCAGTGTTCTTGCCTGGAGAATCCCAGGGACGGGGGAGCCTGGTGGGCTGCCATCTATGGGGTCACATAGAGTCGGACACGACTGAAGCAACTTAGCAGCAGCAGCAGCAGCAGCAGAAGCAGCGTTGTAAGGACATAAAACATGAAAACATATTTGCCAAGATCCCCTCTTTTTTCCATGCTTCATTTTGAAAATACCTTCTTGGTAGGTATTTTTCAGGCAAATAAATTTTCAGGCAAGATGTTTTCATCATAAGTGATAGCTAAAGACTACACAATATTATTGTGAAATGCAAGGACAAAAGCCAGAAATTCTGTAATACAGGTGATCAGACCCTTTTGCAAAAAATGGTTTCTCATTCTTGGTACCATTGACATTTGGGTCAAATAACTCTTTACTGTGGAGGGACTGTCCAATTCACTGTAGGATGTTTAGCAGCATCCCGGGCCTCTACCTACTAGATGCCAGCAGTACTTCCCTGGTATGACAACCGAAATGTCTCCAGACATTGCCAGATGTCCTCTAGGGGGCAAAATCTCCCCTGATTGAGCACTAGTCTAGAGAATGTGGTAGCCTTCACATTACAAAACACCTAAGAGAGTCTGGAGAAAATATAATAAAAAACCCTTTGAAATACTTACTGCTGAGAGTACAAGGAAATAAGGGCGTCCCAGAGATGAAAACAATGAGGAAATTGAAAACCCAAGAACTAAGAGGAATGCTGATGCTGACCTGGAAGGATAGGGAGCATTTTCTGATTTTGATGTCATATAACTTGAGTTTCATTTCTAATTGATATGTGATTTACTTACAATAAAATATGCAGATCTTAAGTGTTCAGTGAATTTTGGAATTATATAAACTCGTATCCACCACCCAAATCAAGATACATTAGGGACTTGTATTTTAATTGCCATTCAAGTGGTGGAAAGAAAGCCTTGGGTCCATAAAAGGTGAAAAGTGGGAACTGAGATCCCTTTGTAAAGCCAGGGACTCTGGAAGGGCTATACTTTCAGTGAGAAGGAAGTCTAGAAAAAAAATCTGTAAAAATCTAGAACCCTGGGCCTGCACTCACGAACACTTGGAGTTTCAATTTGTACCACCATTTTGATCTAGGAAATGTAAGCTAAGTGTATATCCAGTCTAGTTTGTATCCTGCTTCAAACTAATACTTTTCCCTCTCACTCTCTCACTTTAAACAGATTAGAGTGAGTGAAAATCGGAGTTACTTGACCACTAACTGAATATTGTTGATAGTAAGCAGTTAGTTCAGTTCAGTTCAGTCACTCACACATGTCTGACTCTTTGTAACCCCATGGACTGCAGAATGGCATGCTTCCCTGTCCATTACCAACTCCCAGAGCCTTCTCAAACTCATGTCCATCTTGTCGGTGATGTCATCCATTCATCTCATCCTCTGTCGTCCCCTTCTCCTCCCGCTTTCAATCTTTCCCAGCATCAGGGTCTTTTCAAATGAGTCAGTTCTTCCCATCAGGTGGCCAAAGTATTGGAGTTTCAGCTTCAGCATCAGTCCTTACAGTGAATATTCAGGACTGACTGGTTGGATTTCCTTGCAGTCCATGGGACTCTCAAGAGTCTTCTCCAACACCACAGTTCAAAAGCATCAATTATTCGGTGCTCAGCTTTCTTTATAGTCCAACTCTCACATCCATACATGTTCAGTTAAGTTCAGTCACTCAGTCGTGTCCTACTCTTTGCGACCCCATGGACTGCAGCACACCAGGCCTCCCTGTCCGTCACCAACTCCTGGATCCTACTCAAACTCATGTCCATTGAGTCGGTGATGCCATCCAACTATCTCATCCTCTGTTGTCCCCTTCTCCTCATGCCTTCAATCTTGCCCAGCATCAGGGTCTTTTCAAATGAGTCGGTTCTTTGCATCAGGTGGCCAAAGTATTGGAGTTTCAGCTTCAGCATCAGTCCTTCCAATGAACACCCAGGACTGATCTCCTTTAGGATGGACTGGTTGGATCTCCTTGCTGTCCAAGGGAGTCTCAAGAGTCTTCTCCAATACAACAGTTCAAAAGCATCAGTTCTTCGGTGCTCAGCTTTCTTCACAGTCCAACTCTCACATCCATACATGACCACTGGAAAAACCATAGCTTTGACTAGACAGACCTTTGTTGGCAAAGTAATGTCTCTGCTTTTTAATATGCTGGTTAGGTTGGTCATAGCTTTTCTTCCAAGGAGCAAGCATCTTTTAATTTCATGGCTGCGGTCACCATCTGCAGTGATTTTGGAGCCCAAGTCTGTCACTGTTGCCATTGTTTCCCCATCTATTTACCATGAAGTGATGGGATCAGATGCCATGATCTTAGTTTTTTGAATGTTGAGTTTTAAGCTAGCTTTTTCACTCTCCTCTTTCACTTTCATCAAGAAGCAATTAGTAGTTTTGTCTTACTATTAGGAATCCTTTTAAGAGAAATATACATTGAAGCAAGTTGATATGCAATCTAGGGTTTGCTTTAAAATAATCCAGTGGAGAAGGGTAGAAAGAGAGTGGGGTACAGATGAAACAAAATTGGCTGTGTGTTGGTTAATGAAACTGGGTAATACATACATAGGAGTTCATTATACTGTTCATTTTACTTTTGTACATGTTTAAGATTTTCTGTTTAAAAAAAAAAACGGTGTTCCCAGAATGGAGCTTCTGATAAAATGGGAGTTCATTATACTGTTGATTTTACTTATATTATATATATATATCAGTATATTTATTTGTATTGATAAAAGCAAATATAAGTCAGTGTATTTATTTTTACCAATAAAAACAAATATAAAACCTTCTGTGGAAGGACATAACTTCAACCCAACCCCCACACTATTCCCCCAGATAAAATCCTGCTGAATAGGAACTCACTAGCAAAAGTTACAAAGCACCATAGTGAGAGTAAGCAGATAGAATAAATACTAGAATTAGACCCCTAACACTTTAGGGTAATAGTAATATTAGAAACCATAAAGTAAGTATATGCCAGTGAATTAAAAAAGCAAATGAAGTAAACTGAAAAAAGAATAATAATATAAAAAATACTCTAGGCAAATTTAGAAACCATGTAATCAGAATTTCTAGGAATGAAAAATGTAGTTTTTAAATTTTAAAACTCAAATGATTAAGTTAGATAGCTGGTTAGACTGCCCGTAAGAGAAAATTAGTTAATTGGAAGGTAAATCTAAAAAATTGAGAGAACAGTGTTGGAAGCTAAAAATGTATCGTGTGCAAATTAGAAAATGAACTTATGGTTGCTGGAGAGTGGGGGACAGATGGTTAGGGAGTTTGGGATGGTTAGGGAAGGTCATGTACACACTGCTATATTCAAAATGGATAACCAACAACTAGAAACTTAAAAAAAAAAATGAAACATTTTATTTAATGGATTCATAGAACTCCTTCACTCTCGTTACAGAGTACTCATGTTATTCAAGTCCTCACAAAACATTTACATGTCCTTTTGTTGCAGTCCAGTTTGGTTGAATATTAATAATAAAAACACCCTATACCCTTCCATAGAGTTTGAAAATTAAGATGAAATGGTTGACTTGCCCTGTATCACCACTCCCAATTTAAATATGCTCATGTGAACTTCTATTTTTAGGTTAACAGTAGATCCCATGGTAAGTTTTATAAAATACTAAACTGGCCAAAAATGTTAGTGGGCTTCCCTGGTGGTTCAGTGGTAGAGAATCAGCCTCTTAATGCAGGAGACATGGGTTCAATCCCTGGGTCAGGAAGAACTCCTGGAGAAGGAAATGGCCACCCACTCCAGGATTCTTACCTGGGAGATCCCATGGACAGAAGAGCCTGGCGGGCTATCATCCATGGGGTTGCAAAAGAGTCTGACACAACTTAGCAACTAAGCAACAAAGATGTCAGTGGTAGCCTGTCATAGCTGTTTTCTAGCCACAGGATTATGCCTGCCACAGAATAATAAAGCAATAAATACAACACTTCTCAGAAGAATGAATGCCATTAGTTACATATTCACCTGTTGTTTCTTTATATATTTAAGGGTCTAAGGCTTGCATTTCTATTAAATTTAGTTACAAATAGGGCAAAGTATGTTGCTAGAAATAACATTAAACAGTTAAATGTAGCTAAATTTGCAAATATTATATTTGCTGAATCATTTGTTCCTTTAGCTATTAAAATAGAATTAAAAGTTAAACAATTAAATTTTTCTAGAGAGTAGTTGCATGTATGCTCAGTCATGTCTAACTCTTTGTGACCCCATGGCCTATGGCCCACCAGGCTTCTCTGTTCATGGGATTTTCAGGCAAGCATACTGGAGTGGATTGCCATTTCCTCCTCCAGGGTATCTTCCCAACCCTGGGATTGAACCTGTGTCTCCTGAATTGGCAGGTAGAGTCTTTGCACCACCTGGGAAGCCTCTGTTGAATACTTCCTATGTATACAAATCTAGACACCAGGGCAGAAATAGGAGTGTTGTGCAAGATTCAGTTCTGGCCCTGAAGATGTTTATGGTTTATTTTACCTAAAACTTCAGGTTACAGTGTTCACCTCAAGATAAGGGGGAATGCCTATATGGAATCATGCAAAGAAAAACCCTGGAGTTTCATTAAGTGCTGAATAGGAAACATGAACGCATGAAGAATTTGATAATTTAAACATTTCATATGAAATAGTTACTTTAGTTCAACCTAAATTAAGTTCCTTAGAAAAACTTAATCTTGTATATTGTTTTTTACAGTTTGGATCATAGGTTTTGAATACCTGGGCAGGAATGTAGGGGATGTTGATAAAATAGTTGGTGTTTGTAAGAGGAATAAATAAGTATAGACACATTTTAACTAGTTAATTAGCATTAACTTCTCTTTGCTTAGAAGGAGTAAGGAGAATACACTAACTAAACCTTCTTGGAGAGGAAAGTTTTTTGAACACTCAACATCAGTAGCTGGTCATGCCACTGTGTGTCCCCTTATTTGGCCTTCTGCGAGATAAAAGGAGAGGGGCGGGAAAACTCATAGAGATGCTCACAACAGCAACAGGAGTATTTTCCAAGAAAAGAGAGAGGAGAGATGCTGTTTTGATGAGTTGAAAGAATTTATAAACACAGAATGTACCTAAATGGACCATACCCTGGCCAATAGGCTGTATGTGTCCTTACCCTAAGAAAATTCAGCTTCCATCCCATTCTGTCTTTTTGTGTTGTAGTGATGTATCTGATTCTTACCTGGAAATCTTTACAGCTCAGAAATCTCCTGTCCATATTCCTTGCAGGCTTCAGTATTACAAATTACTTACTTTTATTATAGAATTTTTCACCCTCGTTGTTGTAATTCTTATCTCTTTATAAATGATCTTTTTAGCTGTGTAACTTCAGGCAAGTTACTTAATCCCTCTATTTTCTTTGCTGTTAAATATAAACTATATCAGCTTCTTAGAGCTGTGAGGATTAAATGAGAGAATTCCTAGCATGGATTAAACACTTGGTAAAACAAAAAAAGCTATTATTATCATGATCTTTCCTTAGTTAGTCTGAGATCTTAGAGGGTAGTACTCATATTGTTCTTTGTATCTTCCTCATGTGCTTATCTGCATTGGCCCAGAATCATTCAAAATTGTTTAATATTGTTGCCTGATTTCTTGAGTCTTGATGGTATATAAAAGGCACCTGTTTTCAACTGGGTTTTCTTACATGGTTTCAGTGGAGGTACTTTTGGACTCCAAAAATATTTTATTCAGGTTTTATCTGTAACTTTTTTTTTAAACTAAATAGAAAAAAAATCTACTGAGTAAACTCAAGTGTTATAACGCAGAACTTTTAGTATTAAAGGATCTTACTGTACTAGGCAAGGTAAGGCAATGCAAGGTTTAATCACCAAATCTTGTCCGACTCTTGACTCCAGGGACTGTAGCCTGCTAGGCTCCTCTGTCTATGGGATTTTACAGGCAAGAATGCTGGAGTGGGTTGCCATTTCCTTCTCCAGGTCATTTCTCTTTGATTGAAGGTTATCCTGATATTAAAGGCTAAACTGTTAAAAATAAAAACAAACTACAAAACAAGAATTTGCTGCCATTTGCAAATATTTTTCTCCATAAATTTTAATAGTATTCAACCAAAACAAAATACAAAAATACATAGAAGTCTGTAGCGGCTGTAGGAATGTAGCTGACACATATAATTCTTGCTTTCTTTGCTTTGTATCAATCAGAAGAGCCTTATATTCTAATGACTGATTTTATAATAAATTCATTTTATAAATTCAAATAAAAATACATCTAATCTAATTAAGTATGGGTTTATCTGCTACTTTTGTAAAGAACCCATTTGTGTATTTTAGGCTAAGGATGTATGTTTGACAGGCTACAACTGACAGCCTTTGGCTAATTACAAACTGGTTTGGTTTTCACATAATTGTACACCTAAAAGAGTAACGACTTTATTGCTTTAAGAATACTTTGAAACCACTGATACATATGTGACGTGTCCTATCTCTCCTAGTCAGATGACTTCCACTCTTGCTTTTGCAGAGGCCCCGCTGGAGTAAGAGCCCAAGCCCTGGATAGGGATGGGAATCTCATAGAAGATTTTGTGTTTGATGGAGGCGTTGGGGATATTGGAAATCGCATTCTTCATGTGAGGAATGCACCTTCCCCTGCTGCCACTTCTTCCCTTGCGATTTCTGGAATGATTGCAGATGAAGTGCAACAAAGATTTAAATTGTAAATAATGAAAGGAGCTAGGTATGCACTGTGATCTCCCTGTTCAGCAGCAAGAATTTACTAACCGCATTCTTTAAGAAAATTGGTTTAAAATGTCATTTTTAGGTATACCATTTAGATAACCACTGAATTTTTTAAATTAGGTAATATGGAAATAATATATTTTTAAAGTCTGTGCTCTTTAAAAAGGTACAGTTGTATCTTT